>CM075004.1:18613065-18694639 GCA_037576675.1 Pangasius sanitwongsei | reverse complement strand
ATAAAGCTGAAAGTCTACACTTCGATCACATCTTGATTGTTTTATTTCAAATCCATTGTGGTGTATAAAGGCAAAATCACAAAAACTCTGTATATATATATATAAAACATACACCACACAGGATATCAACCTGTTATATGTTTGATCAACATTACTCAGGAACTTTATCTATTGCATGTTAGCCATGATATTAGTACTGAATTAGGTTTTTCTTCTGGTGCAGAGTAGATGTTTTCAAAGAAAAAATGTGGTTTCATATGTTTTAAGGAGTTCTTACTAGTATATGTAACTGGATGTGGTAAATACTAATCACCAAAGAACAGATTTCAAACTATGTCCAAAAACAAGAAATCAGGAACCTCCTGTTCTCCGTTATTAAATCTATTATTGTAATAGTAATATATTATATAATATATAATATATTATTGTAATAATAATTATAAATGTAATAGCGTTGATGAATGCAACAAAATGCAAGAATAATAAATAATTTTTCTTGCTAATCTCCTTTATAGATAACAGTCACAAGATGTTAAAATAATGCATGGACACCTTTTATAGTGTTGCATAAGTTCCACATTTATTTTATATCAGACAATGTGTTAAGGTGTAGGCTACACAAACATTTTGACTCATAACTCAAACACTCACAAGACATATTGAACTACTGCCCATTTAAGATGGTACCAATGGGTTACAGCTGCATATTACACCATTCACCGCAATCATGTTTATATACAATGCAAAGTAGAACTGAGAAGATAGAAAAATGTCAGTGAATGGAGTTTGTGCATATGATGAAAATGGAAGCACACAAAGAAATGCTGTTGATGAAAAGAGCCTATCATTTGTTTGTTTTGTTTTGTTTTTCTCATGGAGGCTGCTGTATGTAAGCTTTGTGATGGTGAATGACTGAGAATTATAATGTCGTGCCTGGCTGTCATTCAGTGACGCAGGCTAGAAGGTGCAAGATTTCGTCCAACGCACTCTCAACAACATTCTCAAAGAAGTGCACAGACAAAAGACAACTGCACACATGCACACGCTGCTGAACAAAATGACTGATATTTCATTTTCATATGTGCAGACACAAACATAAAGCTTTAGAAATGGATCAGAGGATTCATTTACAGTCTGGAACACTGGAGCACAGTTGTTTAGATATGTAGGCAGTTTAACAATCTTTCCATGCACAACTGGACATACTTATTCAGATGATGTTCATTGCAAACAGCACAAATAGCGCCTTTCTATATTGAACTGTGCAGTTAACAATAACAGCATTATAAGTAGATCTGATAAGTCAACACTTTGCAGTGTAAGTGGCTTCAGTGACTGGTCAAGTTCACCTAAGCAAACAGCTAAAGTCACAGTCATAAATTCATAGCCATTATACTTCAATACACATTTCTCCAGATGATTATATCACTCAGATAGCCTGAGACTTGGCATTACTAAGCATGCTCTGGAGGTTGGCTGGCCTCAAGTCATGCTCCCATCTGCCCTAAGGAGAACTCAGGGAAATGCCACATCGCAATCCATCTGACTTAGTCCTAATAAAAAGGGATAGTTGGGATCTGTTCCAAGTCATCATCATAGTAACAAAACCACTTTTGCCTGTGCAGACAAACATAGCATTAAAAAAAACTCATAAAGGTAATGGTTAACTTTCATGAAAAAAGCAGGTGAGCATGACCAACCACAATAGCGCAAATCAGTGGTGTGTAACATTCCCGGAAATTTTAACCATGACAAAGCTTCTGATAACCAGCACTTTCAGCAGTGCAGTGTGGATTTTCACTCGTACACAAACAGAGGCATTTCGCTAACAACACAGACACAAGCTGTTTGCTCTTCTCATTAAACATTAAGCCAACAGTCATATCACACACTAACCAATAATGAGACTTTAGTTATTAACCCTACAGTATGAGTGCCATTAAAATGCATACTGCAGCCTCTAAGCTTGCAGTCTCCACTACAATATTTTGTAGTTTGTGGGAAATATAAGGTAACAGGATGCTTGAAAAAGGATGGTTTATGTGAACATCACAAAACACACTATACACATTAGGTCCATTTCCATGTGCAGATTTGTTGATCTGTGTGAACATGAAAGATCCCTGTTGAGAAATCCAGCTTGGTCTAATCAGCTACTAGCTGCCAAAACACAAATTAGGTGGTTAAACTAGTAGATCATCATCTTTTATTTTATTATTATGTTTCAGCTTCCCTATTTCTTAATTAAAACGATCTATAAGATTTTAAAAAGATCTATGAGATTTTCTAATGGCCTTGGTTTTGTGTTTTCTTTAAAAATAATTTGTCTATGATGTTACATTACTAGCAGTAATTCAGAAGTGGTTTCCTTTCTACTGGAACCATTTGACAAACATGATCTACCACATGGGGCATCAGCTGATGGACCATGGTCCAGATGCGGAGCCAGCAAGGTATTTCAGTGGACTGAACTGAGTACTTGGAAAAAAATTCCTGCAGCACATTGTGGCTGTAGCTCAGGGCCTCCAGTTTTCTGAATATGATCCAGCTTGGCTTTCTCTGTTCCAGTTTATGCAATCACACACATTCACCCAAATTACTTTTCTGAAGGCAGCCCATTGGACCAGAGACTGGCTACAGGACTAAAACATTAGACCAGAAGGGCAGAATGTTCACACAATTTGATATTTTTCAATTTTATTTACCCTGTCTGGTTTGATTAGTGTACTGATGACATGGCTTGTTGACAGTCAATGATGAGGACAGAATGTTTAAAGACGATCAGACAGAGAAGTATGTGTTTAGGCTCTGTGTCAATGCAAAACTGATGGATGTATCTCAAATGTTCCACTGTGAGTCCACTGTGCTAGTCAAAAGTGCAAACATGGAGCTCCACTATAACTCTCTTAACACATATAACTACTTTGAATAGACTTATTTATAGCCATAATGTTTGTTGCCATTCAGTCATGTTAGTTGCTTATCCAGACCCAAGCAAGGAAATTTTTGTAACTGGTCCTTTACAAATGATTGTATTTGTTGAATGGCCCTGATCTACCAGCTTGACTAACTGTGCCTGTGCTTTGGCTGCTGCTAGCTGGTCAGACCAAGCTGGATTTTTCAGCAGGTATATGAGAAGTAGAAGTACCAGACCAATCACAAGATATGCTTACAAAATGACTTAGGTAATAATAAGTGCACAGCATGAAAACTCAACCTCCAATATATCAAAATTGGGGCATGGTGAGAGGTTGGATTATTGAGCTGACATGAGTTGGGAGACCTGAAGAATGAAAGCAGCAAATGAGAATGTAGAAACATGGGAAGCGAGTAAAATCATATAATATACATCATTAAAAACCTGCAGTTTATGATTATACAGACTTTTGTCTTTAACTGGTCTGGGTAATGATCCTTTCTCTGTTTCACAACTGGATATTTTGCAGAAGGCTCTTTCTCGCTTCTAACAACTTATAAATGAAACATTCATGTGAGCTACACATAGTAGCAGCTATCACAGCATCACATCCTATTCCCTGTCCCTCTCCTCTGAAAGTATTCTGTGGGTCGAGGAGGGAGAGTCACATGATACATAAGCAGTAGGTTAGTAAAACTCATGGGGGGGGAAAGTGCCATTTGCAGATAATCGCATTTAACGTCATCAAAACATTGTCAATAAATACACAACAAAATAAATAAATGCATGTTAAATAAATACCTAACTTGACGAGATTTTAATATAAACTTCAAAGTAAATCAACCAGGGATAAGATCTTTAAAGTATAAGTTCATTTTAGAAAATATTAAACTGGATTATTATACAATTTAGATAAGACTCACACACAACCGTCCATCTCTTCATTTGTTTGTTTGTTTGTTTTGTTTTGTTTTGTTTTTTACACATAGCTATGAGAAAACGTCATGAGTGAAGTTTGTTGTTTCTCATTGCAGGGCCTTTTTATGTCATATTATCTTATATAAATTTCTATGGAGACTATCCAAAACCTGCACTAAGGCTGAACCAGGAAGAATCTGGCTAAATCCCAAACTGCATACTACTATACTAAATAGTATGTAAAATAGTATAGCATGCTATTTTGACATACTATTTAGTATGATAATTTAGTATGCATTTTAGAATACAGCCTCCTTAACATGTGTCAGTGAAGCTGAAACGTGAAGCTGAAAATAAAGATATTACTGGCTGACTTAAATACTGACTGGATTCAACTGTAAAGAATAACACAGTAAGGTCATGTGACTGAGGCAGCTCTATATTGACCATCTACTTTACTTTTTGTTACTCATCTTAACAAATCTGGTTAAAATGGGTTTCACTTGATCTGGAAATGTCAGGCTTGTTTTTTTCCTTTGTGGAGTGGTGGAGCTTTTTTGTGATATTATATAAGCATCTAAAATGAGGCTAAGCAAATGCTTCTAATCTCCATCACTACACTGATCCAAAACATAGTGGCCTTAGATTCTTAGGAGGGTTATTGGTTGAACATCCAGGTCCTGGAAGACCCACAGCAATGTGAGCCTTTAGTACACAGGTGCTTAGTGCTAGATAGGGTGAGTGCAGGTACACACAGGAAGGGAGGAGTGTGACGAGCGTTAGAGACTGGACCGGGCGCAGGAACGGAGGACTCTATTTACAGGGACAGTCTTTGTTGGCTCTGTTGTTTTTGTCCTCTCAAAGCCTCGTCTGCGCTGCTCTTCTTCTAGAGAGTTTGGACCTGTGACAAGAAGATGTTAAATACAATGATATAATTATAATGACACATCTGCATGTACACGGAGGATGAGATACTTCCTGGCTTAATTCTCTGTACCTGATGGAGCCAGCAAGGAGAGGGTTAAATGCGTACAGCCAGTCATGCATCTCTTTGTCATTACTGGCTTGCAGAAGTATCCCACGATGCTCTGTGCACACGGCAAATGTGTAGGGAGTCTGCAAAAGGATGATAGGACTTATGAGAGTCACAAAAAAAACAAAATAAATCGCATTTTTCCTCTTAAACCACTACATAGAAATATAAAAGGAGGGCTGTGTGTGTGTGTGTGTGTGTGTATACGTGTGTGTGTCTGTGAGTTATGGATCGTAATATTCTGTTTCCTGCAGATTGTTTGAAGTCATATGTGGACAAATGGCCCCTTTAGCATTACAGAGAATTTCATATGATAATATGAATTATAGTTCTTCATTATTCTTTATCTAGCATTCTGCATGTGGGCATCACTGTTCATCAATGTGGGGGGGTGGGGGTGGGGGGGTTGTGAATGTATTTTACCTTCAGCATGGCCTGCTGGTCCTCACTGTATTCCACTTGTGCAGAGGACAGGTTGAGGATGGCTCTCTCCACTGTGTCTCTCTCTGAATTGTAGATGTAGACGTACGGCCGGCGCACCACCACGTAGCGTTTCACCCAGCCATTAGTGTGCGGCTCCAGGAAGTGCAGATAGCCTTTTTTCGATACTATTGGGCTGAAACACGAGCAAAAACACGAGATGATTTAAAAGCTAACACTCCTAACGCTTTAGCGCTTCTTAGCGCTCCTAACACAGTTATCTCTAACACATCTATCTAACACATAATACTGACTTACAGAAAGCTTCACCATATCAACCATTGCACATTTCTATTTTTTAAATACCAACACATTCATTTATTATTAGACTTAGGTTTCTGGGGTGTCAGCCATACAAGTTTCAGTGTACCTTGTTACTATAGAAATGATCACACAGGAATGAGGCACATTAATATAAACCTGTATATGAATTATAGCCTGCACTATTGTCAGAGCTGCTGTTATAGAAAATTAATTAGCAAATCTTAATCTTAATTAACAAAAAGAATCCAACAGCACTGTTGTCAAAGATATATATTATAATATTATAATTATAACACTGATCTTTTGTAATTAATCATTATCTGTTTCTACTATAAAATGCTGCTTTCAGTCACTGAAAGTAAGCAGTGAATCTGTTTATCCTTCTATTCATTTTGTCCTCAGTATTAAGATCTGGAAACTGACCTGACGCGGATCTCCTGAATGTCAGGGACAAATGTGTGGGTCCTTGATTTGGACTCTGGAGCTCCGCTGGGGGACTTCTTGCCCTCTCCATCAGTTGTAGAGCCTCGGTTGGGGCTCACAGCACGGGAGCGAGGTGCTGGGGGTCTGCACACATGAGTTTAGACCAACATTTATTACAACCAACTATTATTTCAAATTACTCAGGTTTTTCCATACCAACCTTGTCTTCTTGGAGCTCACTTTGTGCACAGGGGCACTGTCATGCTGGAACACATTTGGGCTAGGCCCATTAGTTCCAGTGAAAAGAAATCTAAATGCTACAGCATACAAAGACATCCTGTACAACTGTTTATTGTGTACTTCCAACTTCATGACAACAGTTTGTGGAAGGCCCACATTTGGGTGTGAGGATCAGGTGCCCACATACTTTTGGCTATGTAGTGTATCTACTGCTACATGCACTTTGTATTTATCAAGGCAGTTTGTATTGTGACAGCTATTAGCATTCAGCTAGACTGTATCATCAGAGTTATTATCATGCTAGCTAACATGATAGATTAGGAATAAAGCTGTTGTTAGATGTTTCACAGCATTATATTGCACAAACAACTGCACATATTTGCACTTTAAAACAAATATAGACATGCTGTTGCTACCATCTATGTTTTATATCCCTTACATTAGATTTTTATGTCTTTCCTTTTCTACTTGAATACAAGTAAATTCTAGTTTATGGAAATTCTGTTATGTCACGGACAGTCGGAAAAAGCATTTCACTGCACGTCTTACTGTGTATGGTTGTGTGTGACCAATAAAAGTTGAATTTGAATTTGAGCCTTAGCTAAAGTTTTCCCACGTTGCTTGTTTCCTTGGTGAAAGAGGCACTAATTTACGATCAGTAACTAAATTCAGTATGCTATTTGAGGCAGACATCTTTTTCTTTTGTTAATCGTTCTTGTACGTTCATACTTTAAGTAAATTTAAGAGTCTGTACCTTCCTACTTTAAGATGAGTGAAGAAACTGTACTTTGAAGCTGTACTTCGACTTTCACCAGAGTATTTATTTAAATGAGTAATTGCTCATTTATGTGAGTAAGGAATTTGGATATTTTTGCCACCTCTGATTATAGTACTAGTTTGCCATAAGCCATGCATTAAAATTAGTGGTGTTTGTCTCAGTTTTTGGATCCTGCTGTAGCAGAGATACTTATATATAATGATAATAATGTATCATTCTCAGCAGCACATTTAGATTATCATCTCCCCAGTTTAAAAAGATAGAGTATGATACAATATAGATCAGTGTTCACAGATGTCTAAACAAGTGAACTGTGGTTAACCTGACCTGAGCTCAGCGTTGCTGCTATAGCGTCCCTCCACCAGTGAGGGACAGGTGGAAGAGGGTGTGAGTGTGTTGATGTCAGAGATCGAGGTGGAATCTCTCATCAGTGTTACAGACATCTCACTCAGCTGAAACAAAGAGAGATACTGTAAATGCTCATACATAATCATGCAAGCCAGCCATTCAAGTTGAGGATGTTTATGGCGCAGACAAAATTAAAACTAAAAATAAGTGTTTCATTGTCCATTAGCAGCTCACCTTGCTCTCACTGGCACTCACACACACATGACTGTAGTCTCTGTTGAAGGTGTGGGTAAGCAAACGCAAACACTGAAAAGAGTGAGGATAAAATACAGCTCATTAGTGTAGCAATCACAGCACAAGAGGTCCATATTAAAAAATCATGATTAATAACAATGTGAAAAGGGGAATTTTATTAATTTTTCATCACCATATTCTGGACAGAACAGGATAATTAGGCTTTTTTACCTTGGCGGCAAGCTTGCGCTGCCTTTCGTTGGTAATTTCATGCCCGGGGTCAGTGTCAGGGTCGTGACCCTGCCCCAGGTGTTTGGAGGGGGAGGAGGACTCGGTCAGATCTTCACACACGCAGGACAGCGGCAACTCCTGGCCCAGCAGCAGGGTGGACTCCAGCTTCTCCCTCAGGAGGAGGTAGTGCCTGGTTTTCTCCACCTGTAGCACCACATTCACACAGAGAATGAAATCTAAAACCCAATATGTACTGTATATTAGAGATTGTTTTGATAAGAGAGAAACTCAGTTGAAGTTCAAATAAAAGTGTTAAAATCCCTGGTGTTTGAAAATATGATGCAAAAAGATGGTTGGATTTAGTTCATTCATTCATCCATTTGTCTGCACCGACTGCTTTATCGTGGTCAGGGAACCCTGGAGCTGTGAGGTGGCAACTGTACAGTCCCCTCCGAAAGTACTGGAACAGCAAGGCCAGTTCTATTGTTTTTGCTACACACTGAAGACATTTGGGTTTGAGATCAAAAGACAAATATGAGACAATAGATCAGAAATTCAGCTTTTATTTCCTGATATTTACAACTAGATGTTAAACAACTTAGAACATGGCACCTTTTGTTTGAACCCGCCCATTTTTCAAGTGATCAAAAATATTGGAAAATGTGACTGACAGGTGTTTCTTGTTGCCCAGGTGTGCCCTTTTAGACTGTTCTGAATATAGACATTGCTCTGAATGTCTACTTTTGGTTTGAGCCCTGGTTTTCACCTGTGAAGATTGCATTTGTTGTTAAAACATGAGGACCAGAGAGCTGTCTATGGGAGAAAAGC
Organism: Pangasius sanitwongsei; assembly: GCA_037576675.1. Classification (NCBI taxonomy): domain Eukaryota; kingdom Metazoa; phylum Chordata; class Actinopteri; order Siluriformes; family Pangasiidae; genus Pangasius; species Pangasius sanitwongsei. The sequence continues at coordinate 18,685,945 of CM075004.1, read as the reverse complement.
AGGCCATTTTGAAGCTAGGAAAAGATGGAAACTCTATCAGCACCACTGGCTAAGCACTATGCACTGGGTATAGCAAGTGCAACAATTTGGAATGTCCTGAAAAAAAAGAGACACCTGGTATACTAACAACCAGACGTTGAACAGACTGGCCAAGGAAAACAACAACAGTTGTTGACAGAAACATTGTGAGAGCTGTGAAGAAAAACATAAAAACAACAGTCAGTGACATCAACAACAACCTCCACAGGGCAGGGGTGAAGTTATCACAAGCCATCATTCTAAGAAGATTTTAAGAGCAGGCTATACCACAAGATGCAAACCACTCATCAGCAGTAAGAATCGAAAAGCCACATTGGAATTCGCAAAGAAATACAGAGATGTGCCACAAAAGTTGTGGAACCAAGATTAACCTCTACCAAAGTGATGGAAAAGCCAAACTGAGAAAGAAAGGATCTGCTCTTGATCTAAAACATACAAGGTCGGGCACGGTGGAGGTAGTGTCATGGCTTGGGCTTGCATAGATGCTTCTGGAACAGGCTCACTAATCTTTATTGATGATGTAACTCATGATGGTAGCAGCAGAATGAATTCAGACATCTACAGAAACATACTGCCAATTTACAGAGAAATGCATCGGATCTAATTGGGAGGAATTTCATCATGCAGCAAGACAATGAACCAAAACACATTGCCAACACAACAAAGGACTTCATTGGGAGGAAAAGTGGAAAGTTTTAGACTGGTCAAGTCAATCACCAGACCTTAACCCAATTGAGCATGCATTAACTCCTGAAGAGGAGACTGAAGGGAGAAGACCCCCATAAAAAATAATAATAAAAAAAAAAAACAACTGAAAGAAGCTGCACAAGCCTGGATAAACATCACATACGTTTGCTGATGCCAGTGGGTCACAGGCTTGATGCAGTTATTGCAAGCAAGGGATATAAATAATACGTGTTATTTACTTTAACTTACTTTAAGACTATCTATTCCAATACTTTTGCTAACCAAAAAGTTAGGCGGTCCGCCACCAAAGGTGCCATGTTCTTAGTTGTTTAATGCATCTAGATGTAAATATCAGGAAATGAAAGCTGAAATTCTGATCTATCATCTCATATTCATCTTTTGATCTCAAAACCAAATGGCTGTTCCAATACTTTCGGAGGGGACAGCATTGTACCTGCTGTGCCACCATGCCATCTAGATTTAGTTTATTTCAGTTTCATACAAATAAACACCATGAACATCAACACTGTCCTTAACCTTAACCTTTCATATGCGTTGACTCATACATGATTGCAAGCAAAACTATGCTGGTGCACACACACCATTAGGAGGATCCCCAAGGATGGGTAGCATATTTGTGTATCTCTTTCAATAAATACTTAATGTATTTACTAGCTAGGCCATCTTGTTTGATTTTATACCAAGTCAGTAGATATTGAGAAGCATAAAGGAAAGGCGGGCGTGTGTATATGGGAGAACTCATGTCATGGTGTGTTGTGTCTTGTACCTCCTGCAGGAGGCTGAGCTTCTCCAGCTCCCACTGATGGTCCAGGATGAGGCTGTCACTGCGGGGCCTCCATCCAGCCAAATTCTCCTCCCCTCGCACATACGCCACGGATGTGTCTAACACCCTCCTGCGCCTCCGCTGCATCCCTACAAAACAACATAGCTATTTAATGAGACTCTCCAAAGTGATTATCTTCCTAGTTAATGCATTCCGTCACAGTCAGTATATTAAGAATCTGTAATGGCAAAAAAGGAACTATCAGAAAAACAACCTTGTGCACAACATGAAGATGGTATAATATAGGAGGACTAGGTGTCATTTTGTAGCTTGAGGTATTCTTGACTAGCCAGGACCTGAAAATGGTTACATTACAGGGCAGAGCACCACAGCTGGAGATACTCTGGATCTGGTGCGCCTCAGACTGGCATTGACTGCACTGTGTTTGCAACCAATTGGTCAATGATTTTATTTAAAATTATGGCCATTTGTCCATTATGATTCCTAAGTGAGAGTGTTCACCAATTACACACACCTCAATCATTTACAGAAGTGACAACATCTACAATTTTTGCCTTCTTGTTATGGTGAAATAGGGGACACCTGAAAACTATGCTTTGCTGTATTCTTCAAATAAATGTAGCAGTCATAACAAATGTGAACAAAATTTTCCCGTCAGAAAAGGCAAGTCACTGAAAGGGAAAGGGTGCAAGACACAAAAGACATGCATATTCTTCTGGTAGAATTTACTTTCACTATGTACTGAATTTATCTTCATGAAATTTGACCTGTGAGTTCACAATCCTCAATCTTGTAAGCCAATAGAAAACAAGAAGCCAGTACTGTAGTATCTTTGGTCGGTAAAAAATGGAGGAGCTGTTATGTCACATCTTGGCTGTGATATGGCTGCCCTGGACAGCATTAACCATTAGCCCCACCAAACTAGTACAAATCACATGACCCCGTACCATGCCCTCCTGATTACACTCATCTGTTTCGTGTCTCCCCACCCAACCCCCCCACCGCTCGATTAGTTCCTATATAAGTTCTTAGTTTTCCCTGTTTATTTGCTACATGTCTGTGGGGTATAGCATCTTGTGTGTTTGGTGCTATGGTCCCCTAGCTATTGTTTCACTCTTTTTTTTTTGTCTTTGTTTCATGCTTTGTACATTAATAGTATTTGTAACTTACAGTATACATAGTATGAATAAAAATATATGGAGGCTTATAAAATGCTGTTAATTAGTATACAGAAGAGAGAATGGAGGGCTGATGTTTTACCTGGGCTGCCTGCATCTGCCAGGTGGCACAGACTGAGCTCATACACACCAGTAATTCGGTTTCTACACAAAAGATGAAAAATATGCAAGAAATCCATAATGACACAAAAGCAAGAGACAGAACTCTGTTCGCAGTAAATGATTTCCCAAAAAATGGCATGTTTCCTATGTAATACTTGTAAAGATTGTATGGTGTGTGAGTGTGTGTGTGTGTTCTAACAGAATGATCAAGGTCTGTTTACCCTTCAGATGGCCTCAGGCTCCCGCTGCTGAACAGGCTCCTGATGGAGCGTGAGGCCGAGAGCTTTGCATCTCGGGAATAAAACACCATGCAGAAGTCTTTGGTAATTACTGTAGGCTGTGTGCAGTTTTCCATCTAACAGAAAATCATGGAAAATCACTGGAAATCATTTTTAGACAAAGCAGTTTTTAAAATCAATCATACATACAAAAAACTCAACAGATAATAAACTTAAATCACAACAGATAAAATTAAAACACAACAGGTAATACCTGCAAACTAAGATTACAAAGTTTAATGTTTTTAAAAAACTGTATGGCAAATCAAGATTGCTGCAATAATCATGGATATCAACTCCTATAAATAAATTGTTATCATAAGCACAGGCTAATATTAATAGTGGAGTGAAAGTCAATTGGTTACCTCCAAGTAAGCAGACAAGGTCATATAGATTTTCTCCCCATATGGAGTCACTCGGTTCAGCAGGAGCGAGTTGTGCATGGATGAATCCCAAGCAGCTTCAAAGCGGTAGAATGTCCTACACATTGCATCAAGGGAGATTTAGTATTATTGTTTTCTAGTCAAAAATGATTGGCTTTAATAAGTTATATAATTAAACATAACTTAAAACAAAAATTAACAAGCAGGAACTGAGGCACAATAAACAGAGATCTTAAAGCATTAAGCATTAAGCAAAAGTGATTTCAAAAAAGCCACCAATTACAGGACATTATCATTACAGAATTGCAGTATATTAGCATGCCAAAATGAAAATAATAATAATAATAATAATAATAATAATAACAACAATACACACAAAATTTAAGAGTCTTCCTAAAGAACACAATCACTAATATGATGAAGAATGACAAAATTATTATGGAAAGAAATGATTAAAAGAGCTGACAGGGGTGGGTGGATGTGGGACAGATATACCTAGGATCAATTCCCAAGGAAATGCTTTGTGCGGTAGAGAAAAAATCAACAATATGGTCAGAGGCAAAGGAGGAGCCATATGGGTAAAGAGGCAAAGTCACAAGCCAAGTTCTCATGACTGTCCCATAATGACATGAAAAATGTGGTAATTCTCGTTGAAACTCCTTACACAAGTTGTAATCACAATAAAGACCTATATATTGCCTCATATCTCTTCCTAATGACCATTACAATACAAATTATTGATGAAAAGCCAGCCCATCCCAAAATATAATTAAGCAACTGTTCAGAATTTACTGCTCTGCTAGTATTAGATCTGTCTGACTTTCATGAGAATGTATGAGATGAAAGCAGGATGGGCTGCGTCTCAAACAAAGACCTATTCCACCCTACTGCTCCTCTACTCTGATAAATGTAAGTCTCGAACTTTCAGATAGGTTCATTTCTATTTCTGGACTTGTTCCAAGTGTACACTTATGGCTCTGGGAGAAATGTGGGTGAGGGTGAGTAGCTGTGAAGCCTAAGACAGATAGAGGATCAGATGGAAACGCTGTACTTCAGGGCACTTTCACACATGTTAGTCCATTTCCCGACTCCAAATCAGAGCTAAAATTGATACTTTGGGTTCATTTGCTATTTGATTTCATACTGCACATAATTAAATGAACGAAAAAACAAAAATAAAAAATGTTCTTGAGGGGTGTATAGGACTGAAATTGTATTTATAAAACACTTACATTTACAAAAATGTAAATCAAAATATCACCTCAGTACAGAGATCACAGTGCTAGTACTAAATATACTACCGGATAACTATATATATATATATATTAAAAAAAAAAAAATTTAATACACTTTGTGTATTGCAACCACTGTTTATTTCCCTCTTTTTGTTTGTCTAGAACAAATCATATTTCTGCAACACTACAGCTCTGTCCTTTGGTTCACTTAAGCAGCTCACATCTACAAAACAATTCTGCCCACAACACAAAATACATGGCATGTTTGGTTCACTTCCTGTAGTCGGGTCGATTCAGGGTCAACTCACTTTCTCACCGTAGTCAAACTGCACCAGAGTTCACTTGGAACCAAACTGAGACTGCCTCACTCAGACACTCTCAGGACAGTTGTTTTTGGTCCACACCTGAGTATGATTGACTCTCATGTCTAAATGAACTACACAGAGGGGGAAAACACACCAGGGTTTGATTCAAGCTGACTAAATGCAGCACATGTGAAGGCACCCTTAGATGAGGAATACTCTGCAAGACAGCTGGACTGAGGAGTACAGAGAGGTGTGGGACAGTTTTACCGAGGAGCTGGTGTTGTCCAATGGAGGACAGAGAAAGGAGAAGAAAGAGAGAATCTGGAGGAGACATCCTCACCTGTTAGGCTGCTATATACTTTTGTGCTCTCTCACACTGGAACTCTGTCTCTCGTCACAGACTCTCACTCGTGCTCGCTCATACACAAGCACATACACAGATTCACAGACCTTCATTACTACCACCATCATCACATGTGAACACACATACAAATGAGAGAGCCTGAGAGCCTGTGGGAATGAAAGAGCAGCTTCACACACACAAAAGAACATTTACTCAGTGATTTCCTCCTCAATATTTTTCACTTCATCCTCTCCTATCAGGCTGCCCAGCCTCTAAGTCATGCTCTTGGCAGGGCGTGCAAGGAAACCATCCTTTTTACACTCTTTGGCTCCACTTCCATTGAGGGCCTAAATGAGATTTGAGAATTGTTCAGTGCACAGGACTGAGTTAGCTATGAAAGTGCTACCATTGAGGTAATGGTTCCATGGATTAGCTTTTAGTGCTCTGGCTCTGCAGGCCTCGCCAACAGCCAGGTACTGCTGCAGGTTTCTGTTGTCGCTAACATTTAAAATCACTGTTTGAAATGTGTGACAGGGTGTAGGGGTATAAATGCTGCTTTCTGTGCTGTTGCCAGAGTCACATGTGTTTGACGAGAGTGCTATGGTACTTCTTATAAGCCCTGCTGGGCTTTTACTACCCACCTCCACCCATGCTGAGCACTATGCACTGGGCTTGGACTGGAAATTACACTTGTTTTGCTCCATTTCCATGGTGCCTTGTTTATTTGCTAGTGCTTAGGGCTGGACAGGTTGAAGTTTGTGGTGGTTTTCAGTAAAGTAAGAGCATGAGCAGACAAACTCATTTATTTGTTAATGTTCAGTAGGTGCTTTATCCTGGTCAGGGTCACGGTGGATCCGGAGTCTTTCCTGGGAACACTGGGCATGATGGGACACAAGTCCTTTGCAAGGCACCATGCACACACATTCACACCTAGGTTCAACTGAGTGTAGCTAATCCACCTACTGGCATGTTTTGCAAAGGTGGGTGGACCCCAGAGGAAAACTTTTCCTGGAGCTGTACCACCATGACTTATACTCAAGTTTTGGACTGAAAGCTTCAGATGATTTCAGCTAGTGGAAGACGTAAAAGGAGGCTTATGAAAACTTGCACAGCACTGCCCACTAGTGGTGCAATAAAAAACAGAGCCATATTTAAAGAAAAAAATGGTGCATACTGTAGTGTTGACCTTGCACATGATAATGACTTACATTGTAAATTGTAGATTAGCTCATACCATTGGGAATGTGAGCCGAGCATGACAGCCTGCATATGAGGCCACAAGTCATGAAAAGCCTGCAGTGTGTGAGGCCTGATTCTCAATCACTGCTCTGCACAGCAGCACCTGTGTTTTACAGCATAGCTTTGACATTTGTGGAAATCTATCGATGCTATGGTACAGACTTAATTAAATCATAAATCACTCCCCAAGAGATGTGTTCTAGATGTTCCAGAACAGTAAATTTTACATGGGTGGATCTGTGAAGAAACGGTGACTCATTACTAAATGGCACAGATAACTAAAAAGCAGCTTTTAAAACGGTAATCCATGTTATGACTTCTTTTTAATAGTATGGGAAGTGTTAATTTCTCACATAAAATCAAATCAGTGTTGTGTTGGTTAGATGTAGACACATTTTCTATAATACAACAGGATAAAAAAATTGATCTCTACCACACCTCCTGCAAAGATTCAGGCAAGATGTTGCCCATACAAAGTCAAGCCATGCATTCCACAGCCCACTTAACATCCCACAAAATATTGAGGCCATACACACACACAAAAACATTTCCATAGGCTTGGAAAGAAAATGGGGAGGAACAAAAAGAAGTAAACAAACAAATGCTCAAGGATACAAAAAGCAGCAAGAGTGAAAAATGGAAAAACACAAAGTACAATGGAAAGTGACCCAATAATGCCAAGAGAGAAAAATATGTATAGATGAATCAGAGAATGAGAGGATAGGGATTGGAAAAACAATATACCTAGGCATGTCCGAATCAAGAAACTGTCTGCAAAAACACAAAACAACATTCTGTTAGTGAACTTGAGGGCAGATGTTTCAGCGCAAGCATCATCCATGATGTTACTGGTGAGGGTTTGTTTTGTAGACATTAACCGACTGTAAGGATACTGTTACAGCCTTCTTGATAATGGTTCACTGAACAGAATAGTACAGTCAGCACAACTGGCTAAGCCTCAGCATTAGTGCCTGATTCTGTCTCCTGGGTTACTCCTTTGGCTGTGGTCAATGAGATTATGTTTGATGTAAGGATTGTGGTTACAGTGTAAGAAAGGAGGTTGTGACTGCAGGGGAAAGGAACTGGGAGATTAAGTCTGTCAAACAGAGAGGAGTGATTTGTTGTTTTAAGGGCGTAGTCACTAAAAAACATTTATGTCATATTTATTCATACATATTTATGTCACAGTGCCATTTACTCTCAACTCCTACTGATCAGAAAGTGTTTTTTTTCTATAATAGCACAGCTCTGACAATAATTCATTCACAGGTATATATTCATCTGCTTGTTCTAATACATTATCATTTCTATAGTAACAGCTAATTTACAGACTTAAATGCTCTGCATAATCTAATAATAAGTCTAATAATATTTTTTTTTAAAACTGTGTTGTTATTTAACAAAGTGAACATATAACTGTTGAAATGCAGTTTTCTGTAAGGAGTCTCCACTGTCAGCGCTTTGTACTGGTGAGTAATTTTTCCTCCATGGATAAGTCCTCAGGACAGAGGGTTTTGCACTTTCTCTGTAACATGACAAGCTGTTTTAATCTCATTAACTTCAAAAGAGAGGAACAAGGGAGGCTGGTCATGGAACAGTTGTTTATAGCTGCTATAATGCAAGTGATAACAGGAACTAACTTGTCTTGTGGATGGTCCACAACATTAAATATAACTATAAATGTTTAAACGTATGACATGTTGTACACTTTTAAAATTCCTTAAATTAAAAGTAAGTATGTAGTATAAAGAGGAATTAAATGTTTTGGCACATGCTGTTATAGGAAAATAATCATCTTTACATCAGACCCCATCACACCACTCTGTTTTTGATTGTTTTCCTATAATAGCACACCCCAAAATGCTTTATTCCTTATGTAAAGAAGTGAATAACCTTAGTAAAAAAAAAAAAAAATCCCAAAATCTCACAGCATATAATGTTATACAATGTCAGTGCATGTTACAGCTTATGTGATGCTGCTGTAATAATGGTATAGTGAAAGCTAATGACATAATGTGCATTTTACTCTGACATGAAATGTGGTCACATAAACTGGACTGCTCATCATGCTATGAGTTACACTAAGATCAATGAAAGGAGGTCAAGAGCTGGTTTCTACCAGGAGTGAGGATTAATTTATCCAGGGATTTTTTTGTGTTAGTGGTGTTGTATTGTTAGTACTAAATGAAATACACACTTAACTTCTATAGGATTCAAACAAGAATGTTTGAAGTGTTGCATGCAGATCACAACCATGCAATGATTATCAATAGAGATGCCTGGCTCTCTATCCTCAGAGTGGTCAGTGTTAGTAGTGTCTGGGTGGTGGAAAGGAAATGGGGCAAAATGGATAGAGTTAATGGATGAATGGACAGATGGAAAATGGACACAAAGTCACACAGCCAGCAAGGAGGTGAACTAGAGAACCTTCATTGTATTTTAAATTCCATTGGGATTAGATAATTAGAAGTCAGTAGGATTGAATTTTTTGTTTGTTTGTCTAACATAAGTATGTTATAGCAAGCTTAAAGCTCTGGATTACTGAAGGTCAGGGGTTCATGCCTCAGCACTGCCAAGCTGCCACTGTTGGGCCCTTGATCAAGGCCCTTAATCCTATCTGCTCCAGGGGTGCTGTATCATGGCTGACCCTGCGCCCAAATACATTTCACTATGTATAATGTGTATGTGACAAATAAAGGCTGCTTCTGCTTCATCTAGAAGGAGAGAACCACATTCTGGATAATGAAACTTTAAAGGGGAACAAAATGGTAACACATTATTTGAATGGTATGTACACGGGGCCTACATAACACATTCATAAGCATTGTGTGAATATATTTTATAAATCAATAAAATATATTTTTTCAGGGTGAACAAGTCAATGTCTACAGTGTCTGAGTGCAGTTAATGAAAGCCTATTTATGCCCTGTGTTCTCATGCTTATGAAGGTGGTATAAAGGCCCTGTGTATTAACAACAAAAGCATCAGGAACAGGTGCACAAGTTCTGTGTCCAAAGCTTCCTGATCCATAATCCTCTGGGTCCCATCATGCATCAGGCTGTAACCAAGGTTTGATGCAACCGCAGCAACAGCCTTTCTGTAACCCCATATTTGACATTATGTGGGCTTTGGGAAAGGAGTGTGTGTTGGTCATATTGGAAATGCTGACATCCTAATGGATCTATGTGAAGTCTCACAGGTCGGGCATTACAGCTGCCAGAGACCATTGCCATGCACAGGAACATAAAAGAGTCAATACATCTTTCCTCTCCAACAAAAGTTGGCACTATGGCCGGTGCTATGTGATTCTGAAGTGCTCCCCTGAGTCAGTCCTTTAAGAGGTCCTTGAAACACAACTAGCACTGCATCATTTCTATCTGGCAAAAAAAAAAAAACTTTGCTTTTGAAGTGATCACTTTTAGGTTTTGCAGTGCACTGCTTCTCAGCACTTTGGCTGCTTATCTGAGATTAGATGCCAAGGCAGAACTGACAGGAAAGAGCTGCATAATGTGTAGCTTGTCGTGAAAGAAAAATCTGCTCAGTTAAGAATGGCTGAAGTGCAGAAGGTCTGCCACACTTGGGGGTTTATCAGTGCATCAGTGAGAGTACTTTCTACAAAGTAGATAAAATTCTGTGCATTCAAATGTCAGTAAGTATAAGGTTAAATCAAAGCTCAAGGAGTGCTACATCCCATTTACTTACAGGATTACATAAAAATAAAACTCCCATTCAACCTTCTTGTTACTCTGAATGATAAAGTGAAGTACCATTAAAGCACCCACTATTGACACTTTTTTCAATACATGTAGTATACATTATTAGTATACATCAATACATTATATAAAAAAAACTATATCTGGAAAAAAAAATACTAAAGTCTGGCCTTAAGACCTCTGTAATTTTGTGTGAAGTGATGTAGATGCAACTCCTGCGAAGGCTGAATAAAATTACTTAAAACGAAGAGCATAAACAATAAGTCATTTTGAGAAAACAGCCAATAAACATAATGCCAACAACCAACAGAATTCCAGAAAATAGTAAATCTGTCATCTAAGGAAAAATCTCTACATGGGCTGCACCTTTACAAGAATGTATAATATGGCGAGGTTAAAAAAAACAAACACTGGCTCTAGAACCACTAAGCTGGGCTAAAAGTGAAAAAGTGAAAAAAAAATTGTTTGTAATTGTTTGTTTTTACTTAATTTGCAAGTAAGAAAGTTATAGATGGAAAATATCTGACAAATGACAAATTGCCTGTGGTGGCTGGCCTAAATAGTTTCTTGTTTATGAGCATAAGGCAAAAAACAGCATTTATAAATAATTATTAATTCAGATTATTTTTCTGAATCTCTTGATATTATGCTTCAGAAACCTGCCTGTCATCTGGAGTTGGCTGGATGTATCCAGCAGACAGGATGTTAAGGGACAAGATGTTGGGGTCGATGATGGTCTCGTCTGCTTCTGGTGTGTTTCGAATGCGGCCTGGAATACAAACAGATGCTTAAGTGCTCTGCATTTTACCCAATAAAATTGCCAGCTTTACTTTAAAATTACATGATTGGGGGAAAAATAAGAAGTTAACTCACCTACAACCAGCTCACGAACCTCTTTCCAATTAATGTCACCCCCTGTCTCGTGCACTATAGTCACTGTCACTCTTCTTTGGATTCCCTGTGGGAACAAAGCTTCATCTAGTTTAGCAAGTATGCTTTAAGACATATACTAGGCATTACGTGTGGTCAAAAGTGTGTGTGTAACTGTTCTGGATCGGAAAGAACAGCAGACCTGGTGTAACAGGAAGGTGCCATGACAGGGCATTCCACCTCTGTGGTCCACTACAGCAGGGATGTAGCTATGAAAGAGAAGAAAAATTCACACCGTAAATTTGCAACTGGTTAAAAAATTGTTCCAAAACAGAATGAGCCTTATCTATCAATCTTTGAGAAAAGTCGTGTGTAAATGGTTTTACAGTACAAACTGAATGCTCTCAAAAGCACCACATACCAGTTTTCAGTGTTTCCTGGATCAGCTGAGCCAGTAAAGCTAAAGCTAATGTCAGCTGATCAGTCTCAGATGAGGTATGGAGTGTCTTCAGATGACATTATTTGGCTAATTAATATCATTCATACAAAAAGTTTCATAAAAAGTTATATACTAATCAAATTTGCACTTTCGTATCGACCAAATACATGTACATGTATCATCCAAATACATGTTTCTCCTACATAAGTGTACTAACTGCAAAGAGTGAAACCAAACTATTTGCTGAGGACTAAAGTGACTGTGGCTCCAGTATGGCTGCTACTACCGTTTTTAGGTAGGTAACCTATTTTTGTAGAAAAATTATGTGGCAGAAATCATACAGTAAGCAAATCTATTTGAGAAACTGAACAACGCAATGCAGTTTGAGTGCTGACCAAGCTGCTATAAGCTTATTTTACATGTTGCTAGTGACAACAGCCTTGTAGCTTTAGTGCAAAACAAATTCAGCAGATTTCTCACACCAAACATGTCTTGGCTGATCGACTACATAAAGGCAAAGAAAGCATGTGAAATGTATTTTTGGCTCAGCTATGACTTTTGGCTAAACTATGACATTTCAACATTGATACATTAACTTCAGACTGATGCTTCATTTTAGCAATGTTTCGCAATGCTCTATATACCAGTGAGTTCAATCCTCTCCTATTCAGCCTATTCTCCTCGACTCACAAAAGTGAAATAGATCAAGATATTGGACAGACTCACTCTCCATTGGCCTCCAGCTCGCAGATCTCAAAGAATACCATTAGGTCGTATTTACAGTGGCAGGGTCCGGCTGTGGGTCGTGTGAGGGTCGTCAGCTTAGTAGCAGGTACTGAAAGAGAGAAAGAGTGTATTTTAATTTTAGGGGTGTCTATTAGAGTGTGTAATAGAGTTTATTCACTCACAAGCTGGAAAAGAGCAATCTGTTTAAGAAAAGAAATTAAAAGGAGAGAAATATAATAATGGAATTGGAAGAAATGAGGCCAGGAGGTAAAACATAGTTAGAAAAGGGATAAATTGGGAGCCTAAGAGTCCAGAGGAGGGGCAGATTCTGTGTCTGAATGATTGAACAGTCATCTGAATTACAGTGATCCTTTCACATCTGCAGTTTTTGAAATATTCAGTGTCTGATCATGTATATTTAGGAAATATACTCTACTTCCTAAAATTTTGATGCAAGTAAATGTGTTTATCATTATTATATTTGCTGAAGAAACAGCAAATGTTAACGGACTACTGTAGCAACAAACCCACATTCATCCCAAATGTGACACATCTCATACATGCAGCACAGGTTCAGTAGAAGACACAATACTAAACCACAAGTGTGTAGAAGAGTAGGTATTTCCTACTAATATGAGGGAGTGAGAAAGAGCTGGACAAACACACCAGTTACTTACAGGCCTGAGGAAAGTCCATGGACCAAAATGTTCTCTCATTCATGCAGTTATTTGTTCAATAACATTTTGTACTTTCTCTGTAGTATTACCAGTAAAGGAATGTGGAACTGGCATGTGAGCTCTCAAATTTTTGACTCTTTTTATTTCATTCTTTTTAGATTTAATAAAGGTGTAACCCTAGATATGACTATAATAAAATTCAAGATTATGTAAAAAATAAATGTAAGTACTGGGAAACTAAACTATTTTAGGAAACTAAAGTATAGTTTGTTTTGTAGATAGTTTGTTTGCACAACATATATACGAATACTGTAATTAGACTTTGGTCCATACGAAAACAACTGGCTGGAGACTGTTTGGGAAAGGTGTTCTTGGGCCACTTTCACGTGAACCCACACAACCTCAAAAATTAGCTCTGCATATTATTCCTATTGCTTTCAGCCAATTAGAAACATTCTTGACTCATATGCATATAATCTTCTGAGAAATATAATTGGACAAAATTCTCTCAGAAGCTCTGTAAAACTCAGTATTACTACAATTTAAATTATGTGGCTAAAACACGAAAAAATCTATTTCTGTGGTTATATCATGAATCAAAGTTAGATTGGGTTCTAACCAGTGTTCTTCAGCCAGGTGCAGTGCCCTTAACTGCATTAGCTGAGATGAGAGCCTTGGTTTCAGGGAATTTCTCAGATCTTGTACAAACATGACCATTACAAACCCGGCTTCTGAGCTTTAATTACTGAACAGATAGAGAGGGGCGGGGCTGTCAGCTTGGCTTGCCCCTCCCCCTCTAGAAGGAAGGAAGCTGCAACCCCCGCTGCATTGAGGGCATGCCCTGAGAGGGAGTCCACTAATGCCCCGTTGAACACGTCGGGCACCAGGTAGCGAATCAGCTCCAGCGTCTTCTCCCGATCTGACGGGGCGTCGCTGTCTGCAGCTGAATTCCCACCCCAAATGATACATAACTGATGTGACATGGACCCCAAAGCAACAAAAGTGACATACAAAGCAACACAACTACTGCCAAAATGCTAAAGCTGTAGTATTATCATGACGACAAAGACAACATACAAAAATCAAAGTGAAACACAAGCTGCCATTTTATGGGGCTGTGGAGTGTACAATGCTTGAATATAGCATAAATATTATTAATAAGAATCTGATGGCTGCTCTCACCTGGTTTGGATAGAGGCATGACTCTTGGGAATTGTCTTCTGGATGGACGCAATGGGCTAATGAGAGAGACAGACACTTTAGATTGTCATGCGATAAGAGGAGAAGGCAACACAAACAGGACATAAGGACACATATGAAGTGATAACCTGATTAGATCCTTGCACAGTGGAGGGAAGGGCTGTTTCTGATAGTGACCAAACACTTCAAACACAATAGGCTGGGTCCTTATGTACTCCACAAAAGACTTGGTGACCTCCACTGCAATCTGAAGAACCAAATACACAATGTTGTCCTTTCTATGCAAAATATGTAAAGGTGAATTAAATGCTTATAAACCTGTGTGTTGAGGAGACTTACATTCTGCACATGATAGAAGCCCAGTGGTGGACCTCGTCCAGTGTTTTTCAGCGGCTCTGTGGAAAACGCCTCGTCATGCCGGTGGATAAAACTGAAAAAAGAATGAAATGTATTCTTTTAGAAACCCACATACTTTCAGTAATCACCATTATGACACTAGATCATTAAAGAGTGTTAATAGAGTTGCTCTGTTTGAGAGAATAGATGGACATACTTAAACTGGCAGAAGATGTCTGCATACTCAGCGGAGATGCTGGACGCTTGGAGCACGGTGACTCTGAATGTAAAGAGCTCTCCAATCTTCAGGTGGTCCAAAGCTCCATCCAGAACACCGTCTTTCACAGTGCTGTCCAGATCTTCTGGGTCAGCTAAGAAGACATGAAAATGGATCATGAGGAAGCTGATACACATTTACATACAGTATAAAATGAACATTAATCAGAAGGCTATACAAAGCCAACATAGTACAATCATTATATGACAGCCAGTGTCTTATGCTTTATTACAGTTTAATCACTGTTATTACCAATACAAAAACTATAAAACATAAATACGTTTTCCGATTAGATTATATTTAGATTGTCATTAAAATAAAGTCATACCTGCATTTTTTCTATTCACTTAATGTATAGTAAAGCCATGAAGTCATTTGACTGGTAGTGTATATGTCTCGTGTTAAATATCTGATTTACTGAAATTGGCGAGTGTTCAAACCACTTTTAACTCTACAGTTGGCTACTTCATTCTTTACCTGCGCAGGTGTTGTTGTTCACCTCATCAGCAGATGGCACCATCTCTGCATTTTGTCCCTCACCCTCCACGATCCGCAACTCCTCCTGGGAATGTCCAGTGCGAGAGAGACTGGCTGGACAGGACTCTGATTGGAACTGAGAAAGAGAGAGAGAAAAGCTTGTTTATTTTCTCCTCAACACATTTTAAATTATAACACATAATCCAACACACACATATACACTGCATATATATATATATATATATATATATATATACACACTATATGGTATAATAATGTATTGCTATACAATCAAAAGAGGTGGAAAATGGGGTAGGTCATAGGTTCACAATCTATAGGTCTGTTCCTTCTCGAATAAGCCCATTGCCACATAATCAGTACTTTATGGTCTCTGGGTATGCTCTTAGCCAGAACAGAGCAAAAGCATGCATTTCCTGTGGGTCTCCAAGAACTTGAGATCAGCATCTCCTCTTAAAGTATCAAAAGTATCTCTGCAGTGCCAGAGACCAGTGACTATTATCTATTAAAATATCTATTTTAATGCATTTACTAAACCTATTAATTAATTATTTCTCAATTAATTGTGCTGAATTCTAGCTCATCGTTTCCAGAACTGCATACCTGGTCTTCAAATCGTACCCCTATATCTGACTGTTCTAAAAACCACACAATGATCACAGTGGTTACTCACTTTGCTGAGAGTAGTTTTACCTTCTCAAACTGCTGGTCCTCGAAGGAGATCTTGGCTGTTCCAGACTGCCTCACACCTGAGCCATAATCGGGTGCCTCCTCATCAGCTGGAGGAAAAACCAGAGAGCCTTCACTTCACTTCTTCATGAAGTCACACATACCCTGTCCTTTAAACTGACCAACCCCAGGCCTACACATCCTTACCATCACTTGCAACAAAAATTATGTTGGCCCATAGTTAGTAGAAAATCTCAAGAGAAACAATCTTGCTGTACCATCTTACTATCCTCACTAGTGTGGTACTAAACCTGGGGTACCTTTTTTAATCTATTGTACATTTTTTTAAATCAAAATTTAGGGTCCCAATCTTACCTGATATTGCCTGCACTGCTACACGCAGGAAACCTTTGACCTCTCCCTTTTCACTGACAATGGCTACCCGATGTACCAGGGGCACAGGATACAGCAGATTACTCAGATACACAAAGGCCCTGGAGGAGAAGAGAAACTTGAGACGAGGGGGTAAACAAGAAATGCATTTTATGACTGGAGACTAACATTTCGATACAATGGACAAACACAACACAGAGCTGCAAAGCAACCAAACAAGCAGGGACTGCAGTGGCCCTTGACATGACTGCCCCTCAGTGGAAATCTTAAATCAACTGCTTAACTTTCTGTCTGAAACAAGCATGTGTGCCTTTTGTAAGATTTAAATCCTTTGGTGGGTTTAAGGAGCATGGGGTAGGAATACCACTAAGCTCTTTATACCATATTGGTCAGAAAAGACATGAATGTACTAAGCATTGGTCTGTAAGTGAGTGCACAAATTTGAAACTGCTTATATGATGCTTCTTAGGAAAGTACTCAGGGCTTTTAATCTTCTCAGACTGAAAGTGAACATTCTTTCACTGTAAGTCAGCTGCCTAAAACTCGGCAAAGATCTCTGAATCACACTACAGTACATAAAAGTACAAAAGATACCCTTGAAGCAATAGTACAATTGAATCCCTCAAGTTGTTTTTTTTTTAGATCTATGCATGGTGAATCTCATCATCCCATGGAGGGTAGACATTTAAGGGGAAATGAGTGGTCAGCAAAGGCAAGATTGGTGAGGTGCAAAGAAGGCATGCTCTGAACAAAAAGGAGTGGTCAGCAAAGGCAAAAAGGCATGCTCTGGCTCTGGACAAAAAAAAATACATAAAAAGATTTACTCAAAGATTAAGAAGGCAAATAAAAAATACCAAGCATTGTTTAGTTGAAACAAACACTGCCAGCCCTGAGATTAGTGTGACATCCAGATATGAACAATAAGAAGCAATACTCTCACTTTCACAGATGTGTGACGTGACAAGTGCAGCTGACCTCAAAAATGAAAAGAAATGAACGTGAGCCAATCCAGTAATCCAAGGTCTCTGTGTCCAACCTCACAAAAAGAGCGAATTGAAATGCTGTGGCATGCCTTGAAGAGACAGCTGTTCTAGAAACCAGCTCTTTCATCTTGAGATATGGGAGACATCCTGAATTACGGCCGTATTACATAAACCAGTTATCAAGTGACTGGATGTATTATTTGATCTCATTCATCAAAAATCCATGCCGTGTACAGGAAAATCTGAGCTTGTATGTTCCTCCTTTAGGCAAAGAGATTACAATTGACTGGAAATATGCACCTTTTAAAGATCATCAGGTGCTGCTGTGCAGAATTTAGCATGCAGCACTTAATTCATCCAAAGCAATTCCATGCACTGCCGATCTTTGGTGTTTAACAATGCATTATAGACACATTAATATTCCCTGAGTCAAATTTATCTCAGGTTTATCCGAAATATGTTCAAGATGGATGCCCAAGCTATGCATTCACATAGTTTAGATGAAAGTCAAAATATATGGAAATGATAGAAGACAGGTTTAAAGCCCCCAAATGTCTACCAAATTCAAGATGTGATTTCAGTGAGACTCATACAGCTTCAGGTTACTGTGTGATTTGTATAGTTGGACAGGAGCTAATATTGTTATGTTATTCTCTTCCTGTAACATTATTACATTATTCTCTTCCTGTGAGATGTCATCCTGCCTGACTTGGTCTTTTCAAAGCTGATTTAGCACTAGCTAAATAAAAGCACCAGCTGTCACATACCACCAGTGCAATCCACTGTTGTGGTTATAAAGTACAAACCATTATTTTTGTTATTTTGTATATGAACTATGAGTTATGGGTTCTTATAACACCGAGTTGTGTATTGTGTAGGAAATAAAACATGACAGGGTATGCTGTTATGGAAAAATAACCAATAAACAGGTGGTTTCATGCCATTACCTCCTTGAAGCTGATTATTTTCCAATTACAGCATGTCTCAAAGTGTTTTATTCCTCTTTTACCACAGCATATAGCACTTGTACTACTACTATTATCTGAGTCATGCTGTTATTGAAAATTAATCAAAATCTTCTGAGCAATCAGATTTGCGATTCAAGAGCACTGTGGTATAATATTCTTTACTTGATTGTGCATGTGATACAATCTTCTGTTTGCATGTACAGGTTATGTTGGGTATCTGTACAAGAAAACAGATGTCCTGTGTCTCAGTGTGAAAGAGCTGGTTTCCTTTCCCAGCATGCTCCTGAAACCTCACCAACCTTCCCACTACACTGAACAAAGGAGCACGCTCATAAAATGGGTCCTCCGCCTCGCCGGAGTTTCTGCAAAGCCCCTTCTCGTCATCCTTATAAACGTCATCATCTTCATCGCCAAGCTCAGAACACAGGTCATCAGACAAGAGCTCATCTGTGAAGTCCTCCAGCTCTGCCCCGAGACCCCCGCAGTGCCGTGACTGGATGAGCTCGGTGGGTTCAGTGGTCTCGGTGGGGTCAGAGAGGGTCGGGGAGGCGATGGGGTCTTTCGCTTGCTCACTAAGGCATGAGGTGAATAGGAGGTTGCTGGTGTAGCCAAAGACATGGGAGCCCAGTTAGTATGGTAACCCTGTTAGTTAGTGTTCACGTAAGGGTCACCTGATTCAGTTGCTCGGTTTGCGAGTAGCCTTAAACATATTTAATTCTTACAGGGTTACCAATAGCACACCTTGCAGAACAGCATTGTTTCATCTTCCTCTCAGTGAGCTTTTCATAACTCTTTAGTACGGAGAGAGCTAAGGAAGATGCTCTCTGTCACTCTGTCACATTTTTAACCCTTTTAACCCCCAGGAGCTGTTGGCAGATCCAGACTTGCATTTGTCACTCTCATAATTACATAATTTTCTCATTATGTTAACTGTAGTTACTGAATAATTTATAGTAGTTGCTGAGAAATATACATTATGATGAATAACTGAATAAAAAGACAACAGTTAAAGGACTGAGATAATACGGAAAAGAAATCTTAACAGTATTCGTCTATTTTGGAGAGGTATATATACAGGTGAAAGTGCTAGAAGTTTGAAGTGGCTCGCTATAAGAATGCACTCTTAATAGTGAGACTCATATTCTGCAGTCTAAATAGCATTATGATCATTTTATCACTGGCCATGATGATGCATCGATTTTAATGACAATGCACGGTTCCATAAGGACCTTTTAGCTCATATTACAATACTTCAATGCATGTTGGATAACTATAATAATTTGTTCAATTACAAGGGGACAGAGAACCTGTTTGTTAAATATACATGTATATTCTGTATTTTCTGATCTGACCTGATGCAGGAGCAATTCGTGCTGCTGCATGATGACAGTGTTTTCCAAAATTCCTGGGGGCTCCAAGCTGCACATTTCTGTGTTTTTCCTCAACACACGGCTACTTCAAGTGTTTCACAAGTAGATCAAAGTGTCACATCAGGGAAGAACACAGAGATGTGTGGTACATGCCTGGGACTGGGGGTGAGAGGTACATACGCTAAATGCTTTATAGAACATCTGCCCCATGTGACCACTCACCTCCCAACCAGGCGGAACCAAGGGAAGCGGTCGTAGAAAGGATCTCCTCCCGTTAGCACACTGTCACACTCCTCTGTTGCACCACTAGGAACCTCCGCAGCTCTGTCATACATCTCCCTCATCAGGTCCAAACGCTGCCTGCAGGGGGCATCATTACGTACGTTATCGTTTCTTCACATTTAACATCTGACATCATGCCACTTTCTGTTACATTAATGTTGGGATAGTTATAAAACATTACACAAAAAGGCTGCAGCATGAAATATACCTTTAACATTTACCAAAAGTACTTGGTAGAATTTTGAAGAAACAAGATGAAAATAAGAGAAAATGGTATTTCCTCTTTAAAAAATCTGTTTTAAAAATATTGTTGCAAGACCTCTCTTAGAATTTGGGCTCAGTTTAAGCGCTATTTTGGATTTCAGTCTCCCTCTGCCTATGCCCCACTGGCTGCTAATCATGCTTTTCCTCCCTCCTTGGCAGACAGTGTCTTCTCAATGTGGTCAAATTTGGGTATTAATACCTTTAAAGACTTGTATATAGATAACATTTTTGCATCTTTCCAGCAATTATCAGACAAATATTTACTTCCAGGGCAGCATTTTTTTTTTTAGATATCTGCAGGTTTGTAGTTTTGCACGTAGTACGTTCTCTACATTTCCTCAGCTACCTAATGACACTGTCTTAGATGGTTTTTTGACACCAATTTCATCTTTGAAAGGTTCAGTTTCATATAATTATAATTTGATTAATCTTATTTGCATTGATTCCCGGAATTCCATGAAGGCCCTTTGGGAGGGGATCTGGGGCAAGAAATACCGGAGAGGGTTTGGTCTGAGATTTTGGAGCGTGTACATAACATAACATGAGCTAGACATAGTCTTATACACTTTAAAATAGTACACCGTGTGTATAATACTAAAGCACGGTTGTTTAAGATTTTTTGCAATGTCTCCCCAGCATGTGATAGGTGTCCACATTCTCCCGAAGATCTCTTACATATGTTCTGGCTCTGTCCATCCTTACACAACTTCTGGATGGGAGTCTTTGTCACCTTATCAGAATTAATTGATGAAAAAATAGAGCCAAATGCTCTTACGGCATTGTCTGGGGTCTTTCCCTCATCATCTGCATCTTCCCTTTCTACATCTAAAAAGGATACATGGCCTTTGCTTCCCTACTTGCTAGAGGGCTAATAGTGACTAATTGGAAATCACCAACATCTCCCTCTCATTCTCAATGGATTAGAGATACCCTTTTTTTGTTAAATTGGAAAAGATTAGACTCTCATTAAAGGGTTCTTCTAATACATTCAGGAAAATATGGGGCCCTCTTCTCCAGCTGGATAAGAGGATACATTTCTCATCCTCCTTAGATTAATGTGACTCTCATGGTTTGGCTGGTCGTTAAATATCGTGTTTGGTGTGGCACTGGTGATGGTCTGATTGTCTATTACGGTTTCACTTGTATGTGAGCTGGCAGGTTTTTTGTTGTTGTTGTTGTTGTTTTTGTTTTGTTTTTATTATAAAAGGTGCCTATAACTCTTGATTCCTTACTAGTATAGTGTTGACAATTGTTTTGTTTTTGTAAAACCCAATAAAAAAAAAAGTTTGAAAAAAATATATATTGTTGCAGCTTTTCTTCCCAACACCATGATTTAACAAAAATTACAGTATGGCACTATATATGAGTATAATATATAGGGCATGTTATAATATTCTAATCTTTTTGTTCTAGTCTTATTGTTCCTCCCCCATGCAGTACTGTCCTTATGCTGGACCCAGGAAATATCACAATAAGCCAGGTGCAATATCTATCTAGTTTGTTAAAAGTCATGTAATGAAAGACATTTGACTTCTTGTACATAACAACTAAAAACACAACGCTCACAAAATATGCAACAGTATAGTCATATTCATAGTCATGTGAAATATTATGGCACTTACCTGAGCTTCTCCAGGGTCCAGTAATGCGTGGCTCCATTTTTCTGGTCCTGCACCTCCACAGCCACAATGGTGCGGGGAAATGGGCTTTTCTCACGCTCTTTAGTCACATCAGAAGGCAGTAAGTCAGGAGGAAGTGGAGAGTACAGTGTGTCGGTCAGCAACACAAACTGAAACTGCACCTGTGAGCAGATATCACGATATTTATGCAAATATTCTGGCCAAATCATTATAAAGAATTGACAGAGCATAGCATAATTATGATGCATATACAATACTGATAAAGCCTCTATATTCACTTTGAATTACCTCTGTTAGACAATGTGATGATTGAAGACCTTGTTATCATATTTGTTAAACTCTTATTTCTATAAAGGCCTGATTGAGTATCCATGTTTCACTAAGCCATTTAAATGCTACAATACTCCTTTCAAGAAAGAGCTAATGTTTTTACATACTTTCACTATAGCTACTTACTTTAAACATATTATTGTTAGTTATTCTTAAACATACATGACTGAAAATAAAGCTCCCACCTTCTTTTTGAGCTCCACACTAATGGCATTGGCCTCTTTGAGGAAGATGGCATTGCCCCAGAGAAGGTCTCTGAGAGAGGTAAACTGGTAACACCTCCACTTTCTAGAAGCCCACATCGCCAGCTCGGTCTCCCTCTCAGTCCATTGCACTGTGGATAATAAAGTTTCAGAGTGGACAGAAATGACAAACATGTAATACATATCTAACATAATTATATAACATATAAATATGATTCTACATGTAACTAGGTAGCAGGCACACAGTTAAAATATTGACTATTTGCTACTGACACGGCAAAACAATGATATACTATATGGCCAAAAGTCTGGACACCTAACCATCACCCCCATATATGGGCCTTCCCTAAACTGTTGCCACAAAGTTAGAAGAACATAATTGTCTATAGTGTCTTTGTATGCTATAGCATTAAGATTTCTCTTCACTGGAACTAAGAGGCCCAACCGTGTTCCAGCATGACAATGCTTCTGCGCACAAAGCAAGATCTATAAAGACATGGTTGGAGTGAAGAACTTGAGTCCTGACCTGCTCCCCACTGAACACCTATGGGATGAATTTGAATGCCAACTACATGCCGGGCCTCCTTGCCCGACATCAGTGCCTGACCTCACTAATGCTCTTGTAGCTGCCCCCACAGCCACGCTCCAAAATCTAGTGGAAAGCCTTCCCAGAAGAGTGGAAGCTATTATAACAGCAAAGGGGGACTAAATCTGGAATGGGATATTCAGCAAGCACATATGGATATGATTGGTCAGGTCTCCACATATTTATGGCTATATAGTTTATAAGTGCATGTGATTCTTGGCTAAAAATTAAGGTTAGAGCCCACCTTCCTCCTCAGGTTCATCTTCTTCCTCTGCTGCTTCAGGATAGTAACGATCAACCTGCTTTTGCAAGGCCTCCAACTTGCTCTCATAATCCTGAAAAGGTCGTTCATATTTACTTTGTGTGTGTCTGTATATCATTTCCATGCTTTTCCAAGATACAGATTTTCCATTGGTTTGAGCTGAATTTAAATTGAAGTGAAGTATGTGTAGCCAAGTACCCATACTCGGAATTTTTGCTCTGCATTTAACCCATCCAAGTGCACACACACAGTAGTGAACACACACACACACCGTGAACACACACCCGGAGCAGTGGGCAGCCTTTTTTACGTCTTAAAGGGCATCTTTACATCTTTATCAATGATTGTTTTATTAAATTTCAGTGAAATATCTTTCTCACTAGTCTCTGTTGCTCCAGAAGGTTATTGGCCTCCTCCCTCTCTTTGCGATACTGGTCCTCCAGCTCCTGAAGTCTAATCACACACAGGAAAAGAAACACAGATGCACCATTAATAATTAAAAATCTCTCCTTCCCTGTTACCCCACCCCCTTATTGCTGTCTCCTACCTCTGGTCCATCTCCTGTTTCATGTCGATGCCCTGTTTCTCTAGCAGCTCTCTCTGTGCGAAGGCCCAGTCCACGGGCTCAGCTGGAGTCTCGGCACATGGAGTCCTCTCCCGCTCCTGCCTCGCCTGCTCCGGGTGGTTGAAGCGGAACACATGGCTCTTCCCCATGATGATGCGGTTCCCTGTAAGGCCAAACCATTAAAAATGATAAAAAGGAAACAAAACTGTACCACTGTTGAGAAAGGCAGTATTTAATTTAAACCACCTTAATTATTTACTCCTGTCACCAAATTGTATTAGAGTGTATGAGCAGCATTCGAGCCTTCTGTAATCTTGTGTCACATGATGACAATGCACATTACACGTTGTACACTTGTTAGTGTGTGTCTATGTTAAATCTGAGATATATGTTACATGTACTGATACATTTCATTATGCAATTCTGTATATTATAATAATATTCAATTTAACTTGAAATGGTTTGAGGAAATCGACTTCCTCTAGAGTCATTTTAACTTTAATGTCATTACCTAATTACATAGCTGAACTAAGCAGTTTAAAAGGCACAAAGAAATCACTTTAGTTAATACAAATAAACCCAGGTAGCCAGTTTCTCTAAATAATAAAAGAAAGTAAAGTACAATTCTAAAAGTAAAGCTACCATCTTACGTTGCACCACTTTAGAAAGGAAACTAAGGTTAAGGAAATACAGCAGGGAGACACACCTGATCTGAGAACAGTGGGCTCTGTCACTTTCTTCCCATTGACATAGGTCTCAGCTCCTTCACACGGCTCCAGAATGACTGTTGGTAAAAGCACAGTTACACTATAATAAATGCTTTTTTTTACAAAAAAAAAAAAAAATTATGTTGCCTGAGAAAGTATAGCACACAGGACATAATAACATTTTGGGGTCTTTGGTTCTTTTGTTGAAGCTTGTGCAACTATATGGTTCACTTGTTTCTTTGCATGTATATGTCACATAAGCAGTCAAAAACCAACAATGACATTGTTGTTTAAAGATGATAATAATATAACAGATGAATGAGATGAGTTATTAGATAAATCTGCAGGCTGCACATTACATGTAAATCTATACCCTAAGCAAGGGTATGGAAAAATTCCTGATTTTGGATATTACTCTGTTTTTTCCATAGATATACACATTAGTGACTTAGATAGCTGATGACATCATGAAGCTTCTTGGTTGCCATATTGCTCCTCCTGTAGATGTAAAATGAATGGTTGTATATGGAAGCAGTGTAGACATACTTATATAATCATGGGTTTTTCCTAAAACAATACAAAATATTAAGTGTGACACATTTCACTGGCAAGTCTTCATGTAATAGTTTGATTTAAATTCTTTAAAAGTTGTGCGAGCAACTGACATTAGTTGATCTTTAACTAAGTTAGCTAACAAAGTTTCCCAGCAAATATTAGCTAGCTACCTTAGGTAGATTAGGCTAATTATTTGGCTTATTTGGCTGTGTTCAGTTAATCATTCTTGGGTGATCCATGACTTCATATTGTAACTGACTTCATAAATGTTGTTGCACATATTAAATTCTGGCAATGAATTACAATACATTTTTCATTAATTATGTCCTGGATTAGCCTGTTAGCAGAAAAAGTAAAAAGATTCCCTTTTAGTTCCTTTGGTTTACATTATGTGCGGACGTGGCAGCATTTAATCACAGTAATACCTATCTCAATGTACAATGGGCAAGTATGTCAACCATTTTTACATGAGTAAGCATTGTTCACCTTCTCCCATAGGTCCTGCACTGCTAGTGAAAATACAGTGCTCATCCTTTATGAAGTGTCCACTGAGGACAATGTCCTGCCTTGTCATTGCATCCTCTCTTCCCACCCTGAGCAAACAGAGAACAACAGAGTATGGAAACAGCATGAGAGGATATAAGCTGCATTGTAGTCAAATACAGTATCAAGGAGTTCAGACAGAATGTGTCAGTTAACACATAAATGATGTTACAAAATTCAGGAGAAAACCATGAACACAATCACTAACCTGGTGATTCCATCTTTAATGTAGTAAAGGAGACACTCAGACATCAGAGGATCTTCATTCAAGTTCACCAGATGAGGAGTCTGAAACAATACACATTATAATAACATGTTAAGTCCTGTAACATACAACAATATTATCTTGAAATTAAGTAGGAAAAGGGTGTGGGGCATAGAGGAATCTTTCAAAGAGCCAGTAGTAAAACAAACTTAACAACCAGTGTTGGGTGGTTTTATGAAAATCATAACTAGTCAACTAACCTAAGTATTAATAGCAGACAGCTATGGGACTATTAGCTAAGCATATCCCTAGCTAGATAACTGAGTTCAGGACAGATGGTGAAAACCTTCAATTACTAAACAAAACACTTAACTTACAATGCAAGATGCTACTCAACAATTCTTTAGAAGGTAAATGTGTGTAACTACATGGTTGTTTTGTTAAATTGAGATCCTTACAAGTACCCTAAATAATAATAATGATATAAGGATGCAGATAATGATACTGTGAATCACCTACATAACAAAATGGTAAGCTTCTCAGTAAAGGACTATATAAGGTTTTGCCTTGTTCCTTTCTTCTTGTCTCATGAAACTAAATAAATGAGTTTGATCAGAGGCTATCCCAAAGTATTCGCAAAGTAATCGGATTACATTTTTTTACACATAATTTGTAATCAGTTGTGGATTATGTTCCCTCAGTAAAAACCCAACACTGTTAACAACACACAGGAAAAGGTGCATGCAAAAAAACTGAGACATCCAACTCCAGACATAACCACAAAATTTTGTAAAATCACACAAGACTATATTTAGAATAAGATCGCTGAGTTATTTTAAACTACAATTACAATCACTATACCATTAAAATAATAATACCATTAAAATGTTACTCTAAATTAAAGTACACATACAAGCATCTAAATATAGTGAAATATCGTAGTAAGGAAAGTGGAACTGTTTCAGTAGAAATGAACACTCAGTAGGATAGTTTCAGTAGAAATGAACACTCAGGAATCGACCACAGGCTTGCCATAGCACTCTATAACCAACCTCATTGGGAGAGAACAAGCCAACAGAGTCTATAAAGATGGCCTGAGGTTTTCTCTTTTCTGCTGGCTTCAAAAGGATGAAATCATTTGGTGAATGCAATCATTTGGTGACTACATTGTCTCAATCAATAACCTACTGTGTTATAGTGACTATCCATATGTGTATGATATTAAAGCATGAAATTGATGTAATGTGACGCTTTATACCTTTTTGGGTGAAAAGACGCCAACAGTGCCTCCATCTTCCCTCATGGCTACACCCATCTCAGCAAGCAGGGCCTCTCTGAAGAACAGTAAGTGCAGTTATGTTTCACAGTACAGAGTCTACAGAAGACAATATGGATCTGCTTGCCAGCTTGGAACTTTCTGCCCTTGTGACACTGCTGTGGATGGTCCTACTTTGAACCCTAAAGACTGCACTTCCCAAAAATACTTTATGCCCAAGACTCACCCTTGCTTCGGTGGATTATCTCACCTGGTTACTGTAGATTTGTACCTTAGGACTGCTGCTGTAATCATAAAAATGGTTCGGTGCTCATCTGAACACATTTAGTACCGCTTGTATATTATACTGGTGTAGAAGAGTGATGATTTATAATCACACTGATTTATAATCTGCTCACTCAGTAGGGGATGGGTTCCCTTTTGAGTCTGGCTCCTCTCAACGTTTATTGTCATTTCAGAGGGATTTTCCTTGCCACTGTAACCTCTGGCTTGCTTATTAGGAATCTAAATCTACATCTTGATTTCTGTAAAGTGCTATATCAATAAAACTGAATAGAAAATGGATGATGCCACCTGAAGAACTGACCTTTCCATCCTGATGGCCTCAGTACGGCGAAGCTTCTCCTCCCATGTTTCATTGAGCTCAGCAATGATTTTCTCTGTTTCCTAATGATTGGCATCATGAGAGATTTCAAGTCAAATACTCAGAAATGTTAGGTCATACCAGAACATTAGACATGCAGCCAAGCTTTAGAAAGAGCAGAAATAAGGATAAATGTATTCAGAACATTTGTGGGTCATATTGGCTAATCTTTTGCCAAGTATGGGGTAGCACTTCAGAGCATTTGACATATTTGAGGGTATAATGAGATACGGAAACTATAATGACTTATAATTGAATTTCTGTTCTTAATTTTGGTCTTAATTATCCTACATGGCTATATACAGGTATGTTGTATTCACTGAGTCACCTTGAGCCTCTCAATGGCCTCTTCACTGCCAGGGCTGAACATGATGCGGTCATGCAGGCTGCTAATGGATCCAGCACGACTGGACAGGGCGGAGAGAGAGGGGGAGGGACTCATCCCTGTCATGGCATTGGTCACTGCGGAGAAATCACCCCTTTCATTGACAGCTTGGCCAGTATTGTTATTGTTCTTGTAATCAGAAAAGTCTGTAGGGGGGTTGCCGGGGTTGGGCAAGGTGGGGGAAAGCGAGGGGTGGTGGGGGGGGTTGGGGGGGGGGGGGGGTTTAGAGAGATATGGAGAGAGAAGCAGGCAGAAAAGGGAAAGTCCAGAGAAGGAAAAGTAGAAAAAAAGAGGACAGACAGAGATATATATATATATAGCTGAAAAGGAATCTATCCAAATATAAAATGGCCGGTACATGTGAGTCGAGGAACCAGAATATAACACCAGAAGAGGGAGAAGAGACAGGTTCTACAGTCACGGCCCAAGAAAAAAAAGTAAAAGCAGCACAAGCATAAAGCAGCAAATGTCCACCTGCTGTGCTAAGTGTAGTGTGACCTATTAAGCTTCAGCCAAAGCACTGCAATTGGGACACAAATCCATAGTCCCTCAGTATTATATAAGCATACATGCAGATTATTCAATCATACTATGCTATACAATCCCTTTCTGTGTGTGTTATTCCAGTCATATAGCAATATTTCCTGTTCCCTTACAGTAAGTCTCATATACTTCAACAATACCCCTCCTGGATGTGCTACATCTTCTAATATAAGGTTCATGTTGCTTCTAAAAGCTAGCGACGGTCATTAGGCACTCCACTAGCTCTAATAAAACCCCCATTACTAGCTCCATTACACTCTGAATAAAAATCTATATCCAACACAAAAGCGGAAGTGGTTGCATTAGAGCTGTGAGCCAGCATTTATGTAGCTCATGTGTAAGAAACATTGTCTCATCCCCACCTTTCAGTCCTAATGTGACGAGTATCACATGCCATAAACCCCACATTAGCATACTGAATAATTACTGCATGTTATTGCACATTATCTGACGTTCTATTAGTGTGACGGCAAATATAATAGAGTAAATGACTGTGATGATAATGTCTGAGTGACCTGCTGCATAATAAGGGCTCTCGGCTCTCAAGGGGCTGCTATGGAAACAAGGAGAGAGCATTCTGTCAGTTATTAAAGAGAGCACTTACCCCAGAAAGGCTAGGATAGTCTCATGAATAGTGAGAAAAGTAAGCTTTTTTAAGTAAAAGCTTGGAATACTGTGCTGTCTATATGTGAGGGTGGGAATTTGGTTAGGTTTATGTGAGGCACATTAAAGATTAAAGATCACTCACTATAAGACAAAAAATAGAGTGTCTTTCTTTCTCTTTCTCTCATCCACCCCCTCAAACACCCCTCTACACACTACACCATGTGACAAAGAACAGTGCATGGATTCTAGAAATCATGAAATACAGACAAGTGGTAATTTACAACAAAATTCTGAATCAAAATTTTCATCTCAACCAATAGGAAATATGTTAAACAAACTGCCAGTGCCATTTAACCAATAACATCCAAAGTCTAATCTTCCCTTTATAAGCTTGACTGAGCAGACCTTAAGAAGAATGATCAATTGGATTTTCTCACTAGCCATTAGCATGATAATCCTCTATATCAGTGGCCACCAACTGGTAGACCATGGTCCAGATTCAGACTGAGGACAGAATTTCAATCAACTGAACCAAGTACTTAAAAAATACTATAGCAGAGTCAATCAACATAAAACTGGCCATAGTTCAGCGACTTAGTTTTCTAAACATGAACCAGCTTGGCTTCTGTATCAAATCCTCAGTTGAGATTTATCCAATCACATTGCAGTTATGTAAATTATTTAGCTGAATGCAGCTCATCGGACCACTTTTCACACACTTTACTAGATGTTTTATTTTATTTACCGTCCATGGACTGATTATCTAACTGTTGACATAGCTAGTCTTAAATAAGTCAATAATAAAGCCATTTAAATGTTTAAAGATGATGGGACAGACAAGTGTGCATATATTCTCTGCTTCAGTATCTGCTCACAATCAATGTTGCTAAACAAAAAGTGATAACGTGAAGTGCCACTATGGAAAAAAAAAACATCACCGCTTTTCATTTTCTTATTTACATCCATAAAAGAATTGTTATTGGTTAAGGATTAAAAGCTAAATGTTGTCACCATTCAGTCATATTGTTTATATGGACCTTTGTATTGTAAACAAGACATTTTATGTAACTGGACCTTTACAAATTTTAACTGGATACAACTGATCTTAGGCTAAGGACAGGACCTAAGGATGTGGTATAGCCATAACCGAAGCTGCAGGTTGCATAAGACAGCCAGAGCACAGGATATGTGCTATCACTCAAACACACATCTGTGATAAAGCTCTCCCAAGTCTTCAGACAGATGAGCTTGTATCTATGAACAACACCTATTAAAAATGATTTTTTTATTAAAAGCATATATCATTGAGGTTTTTTCCACAATTAAAAAACTCCTCTCTTAGAATTCAGTAACATTACATAGATTTTGAATGTATATAATTGCAAACAGTGGACACGAATAGATGAGTGGATGAGTGAGACCAAATAAACTCTGCAAAGCAACAGTCTTCTTGCTCAGCATGACAAGCCCAAAAAGAGAAGCGATAAAAGAGCGTGGCAGAGAGAGTAAGAGAGAAAACTCAGCCCTGCAGCACCAGTGTACACAAAGCACAGACAGCTGTGCTTTAGCATTAAACGCCAAACCAGCAAACAGGCTCAGATAAAAGTGGAAAAGTCAGACAGTCAAATAGTCTCGTCTTCAATGGTATAAGCCACTAAACAAGAGTTTAGGTGATATTTTGCTGCATAGTTTAGAGATATTGCACTGTTTTATTCCAGATGCTCTGCAGAGACCTCCACTTTAACCAGAACAATGTGGTGGAGGACTGGGTTCTCATCTTCTGTGAGTCACGAATGTAGCATTGTTATGGCAGTAATGAGCTGAGTCAGCAAAATGAATAAATGTCTTTCCTCTGATTCAGTCAGTATTCTGATAAATGGACACAGACACAGTGATATGTAACCTTTTATCCTCCGAAAAAGCTTTAGTGGTAAATAGCGTGTTTTTTTTGTTTTTTTTCAAAAGCTCTGGGAACACATAACATTTCACAGTAAAAATATCAAAGTGACTGTTCCCCTTTATTTAGTACCGGATATATCATTAGTCAACCAATCTATTATGAAAATGGATGAAGGTATCATCACCAACACTGACTTTTTATAATTAGCAATCAGTGTATTTAAGTTAAGTGTATGGACGCTGACAGCCTGGTTGCTAGTCTACACATGCAGCTACA
Organism: Pangasius sanitwongsei; assembly: GCA_037576675.1. Taxonomy (NCBI): domain Eukaryota; kingdom Metazoa; phylum Chordata; class Actinopteri; order Siluriformes; family Pangasiidae; genus Pangasius; species Pangasius sanitwongsei. Next base: position 18,654,464 of record CM075004.1, on the reverse strand, counting down.
TAAAGTAACTGATCCCAACCAAGCCAACATTCAGCTGACACAGCATGAGGATGGTTATGTGACTGGTTTATTTTGTTATTAAAAACCCCAGAAAGGCCCCTGGTGCTGCAGAGATCATCCAGGAAAGCTGCTAAAAGCACAGGAAATAGAAAGAGAGACAGAGGGAGAGCCAAGGAAACACACATTTCAAACCCAAACCAGCATTGTCATCAGCTGGACCCCGATATGCTGAGGGAGAGCGACAACAAAAAAAACAACAGAGTGAGAAGAATAAATAAGGAGAGAATATCAAATGAAATAAGGAGAGGGAAAAGAGAAAAGAGAGAGAGAAGAACGTGAGACTCATTTAAATAACACAGGGTCAGAGAGCTATAGGCATCTCAAACTTAACTTCTGAAAGACTGTAGACATGGAGGGCTGATTTCAAAATGCTCTGCTCAAGAAACTTTTAGAAATGTGGAACCATGAGATTACAAGAAGAGAGATGAAGGAGAAGTAAGGAGAGGAGTGACTGCAAAGGAAAGGGGAGAGTAAGTGTGTGTGTGTGTGAGTGAGTGAAAGAGGGAGTGAGTGAATGAGTGCGTGCAGGCGTGAGGGAGTGAGTGAGTGAATGAGTGTGTGAGTGAGTGGGTCACATAGTTGAATTTACATGTTTCTGCACGTATACATTAGTATATGTATACAAGTTATTTTTGCCTGTTATTCTGCCCAATTTAATTTGGGTATAACAATTATGCAAAACATCTCTATATATAAAATATAAAAACGTGTTCTATAATACATTTGATAATGAAACATTATGAAATCTCTTAAAGGAATGGCTGAGCAAAAACATCAAACCTAGCATTACACAATGACAATGGCTTATTTAGTTTTGAACTGGAGGCTACTACAAGGCTAATGTAGCTAACAATAATGGACATCTACAGTGGATATAAAAAGTATACACACCACTGCGAAAATGGCAGGTTTCTGTGAAGATAAAAAAAGTGAAACTAAGATAAATCAGGTCAGATCATTTCCCACCTTTGATGTGAAATTGCAAAGTATACAAATAAAGCAAAAAACAATCAGAAACCTTTTTAGGGAAAAAATAAAAAATAAAAAACTTACTAGCCCTAACCCTAACCTAGTTGCTTAAGTGTGCACACCCCTACACTAATACTTTTTTGAATGACCTTTTAATTTTATTACACCAATCAGACTTTTTGGGTAAGAGTCTATCACCGTGGCATCCCATGCTTTGGCATTATTTTCCTATTCTTTCTTGCAAAAAATTCTAGATCCATCAAATTGTAACAGCCCTCTTACGTCACCCCACAGAATTTTAGTTGGATTCAGGTCTGGGCTCTGGCTAGGTCATTCAAAAACATTGATCTTCTTTCGGTTAAACCATTCCTTTGTCGATTTGGATATGCTTTGGGTCATTGTCATGCTGAAATGTGAATTTCTTTTTCATCTTCAGCTTGCTAGCAGATACCTTAAGGTTTTGCACTAAAATCGACTGGTATTTGTAGCTATTCATGATTCCCTCCACCTTGATAAAAGCCCCAATTCTGGCTGAAAAGCAGCCCTAAAGCATGATGCTACCACCACCATGCTTCCCCATGGGTATGGTATTCTTTTGGTGATGTGCTTTTTTTGCACTAGACATACCTTTTGGCATTATGGCGTATTATACCTTTTGGAATTAGTCTCATCAGACCATAACAGATTTTGCCACATGGTTTGGGGTGATTTAGTTGAGCTTGGTTGTTTTTGTGAGAAAGGGCTTTCAACTATCCACCTTAACCCATTGCCCAGACATATGAAGAATATGAGAGATTGTTGTCACATGCAGAGAGTAATCAGTACTTGTCAGATGTGCCTGCAGCTCCTTTAATGTTGTCAAAGCCTCTTGGCAGCCTCCCTGGTAAGTTTTTGTCTTGTCCTTTTGTAAATTTTGGAGGAACGTCATGTTCTTGTTGATGTCACTGTGGTGCTCCATTTTCTCCACTTGATGATGGCCTTTGCGGTGTTCCATGGTACATCTAATGGTTTGGAAATTCTTTTATACCCCTCTCCTGATCAGTATCTTTTGATAAGTGAGATACTGTACATGCTTTGTAAGCTCTTTGCAGACCATGACTTCAGCAGTCAGATGAAACCAAGAAGAAAATCCTACAGAAACAGCTGATCTTTATTTGGTAGAATTTGGTTCATAAGAATAATTTCATTGATGACAGCTATATGATAATTACTTTTGAACATGAGATTGAATGTGATTGGTTCATTCTGAACACAGCCACATCCCCGAATATAAAAGTGTGTGCACACTTATGCAATCAGGTTATTGTACCTTTTTTTTTTTTCGATTTTTCCCTAAAATGTTTCTGATTGTTTTTCACTTAATTTTTATATGTTGTAATTTCACACTGAGAGTGGAAAAAGTTCTGACATGATTTATCTTGGTTTCTTTTTTTTACATCACAAAAACCTGCCATTTTAACAGGGGTGTGTACCCTTTTATATCCATTATATGTTGCCCAAAATGTTTCTTGTAAACACTTGCCTAAAAACCATGTATTTACTTCAAATAGCAGTGTTTCCCCATGCATCAAATTTCATTTTAAAATGAGATCATTATTATAAGATAATTATAATTATTAGATCATTATTAAAAGGCATAGTCTGTATTTACAGTATTTACAGAACTACATTATAGTCCACATGATTCGCACAGTTCTTTCAAACTTGAAACAACCTGTGGCGGCAAGGGCATGGTCAAGCACCACTTGTGAATGGAGGGCAGACCTTTTGGAGAAGAAGTGGGTAATTTCATTAATGGGCATATACATGTGTGTGATTTACAATGCTTTTTGTACACTATGTGTCTTGCAGAGAAGTACTAAATCCAAACAGATCTGGTGGTGAACAGCAAAGTGACATCTTCTAACAGCATCTTGCTAAGCTTCTGTGTGTGGATTTTGAACATTTTTTTTAAGCTGTAATATTTCAGTTGAGAAGGTTGCCTTGCTGAAAAGCGCAGACAGAAGCCCTAAAATAAACTTAACTCTGCTATCCCTCACACCTGCCTAGTCCTCATCCCCCCTTCATGCCGACCAGGGTGCAACACAAACTCTACCCTGCATTCAGCATAGATGCACAAATGCACAAATCATATGGAAATAGGTCTTTTTCAATAAGAGCTGGTGACAGCAACAGGAGGCTAAGAAACTGACACAAAGTAAACTAGGAGAGTGACACAATAAAAAAGACATCTGACTGATGGGTTTGTATATATTCTGTAGCCAGCTGTGTAATTTATATGTCCATATACAGGTGCAACCAGGGTAACCATGGCAACCAGCAGTACCTCAAAAAAGTAATTCATAGTAATTACCAATGTAAAGAAACTTAAGTGATGCAAGATGAAAAATCGCTGTTTGTGAACATGGGGTCAAACACCGCTTGTCGTCTTGCACAGAGTGATTCTAGTTGTTAGAGATGGCAACCCCATGATTATCGTTTATGTCATTCTGACTCTTAATTCACATCAGCAAGTCTGTGTGACATTACTGAAGATCTGGTTGCAGTTTGAGGCTAGAAATTTACAGAAAGGTTGTTTGGAATATATAGACTTACATTACTGGTTCACTACATTAGCCTTGTAGCTTGAACAATGAACACCAAATGCTGATATTTGGGCTAATTTTTCACTGAACCACTCCCTATAAGCAACTTTACACATCTTTTATATAAAGACATAAATGTGAATAAGGTGTGTCAAGCAGAAAGAGTAGAAAGCCTTACTTTCAATGATGTCACCCAAGCCCTGGGCGTACAGGAGCTCTTTCAGGCGTGACACCTCATCCTTCAGCTCACGCACCAGCCGGTTGTTGGGGTCCTCATTAATGACTGCGTTACAGCGGATCTGCTTGGCTCTATCTGCATACCTGATTCAGAAACCATGCAGGCCAAAGTCATCACAAAACATCATGTACAGGGTAGTCATGGATATTGGAGCATGTGTTAGTGTTCATATGGTGCATGAGTAGTAGAGCAGCAATCTGTAGGGTACTAATACACAGATCACAAATAATTAACACTGTGTTGGTTAGTACTTAATGCATGACAAGATGGCATAAGATGATGAAATTAATTGTGCATGTTTCACAGCCACACACATTCCTTGAGGGCTCAATTTTACTGCCGCAACCTTGGAAAGGTGTTGAAGCTACTGAGGGATTTTAATCCATCGCTACATGCTGTGATTAGGCTTCAACACCTTAACCGTATTAATAAACTCAACAGAGACAGTGAGAATGTGAGTGTGCATCTCTGTGTGTGTGTGTCTAAGAGACAGAAAGTGAGAGGTGGTACAGACATTGTAAATAGATAACACAAGAAAAAGCTTTGATTAGACAGGAAGCACAAATCCAATTTTTTGGCATAACCAATTTAAGCAGTAAGGACAGATTTCAGATCAGATTTCAGCCGCATTTCACATTTCTGACCAATTTGGGACTTCTTGACACAATATATTTGCGAAAACAGCAACATAAATGTCAGAAAAGGACCATATACTGTATGCAAATAAAGACAGGTTTGTATAAATGTAGTGTCCATGGGAAGTACAGCAACAATAATGGCACACATGATTTGCAATGAGTCTGGCAGAACAAATTTCAATTTTGTTGCACTATTATTTTTATAGATGCTTTTATGTTAGTATTTGTACTAATCAAATAATATCTAGATTTACATGTGCAAAAAAATCCTGTTTGACTGTTTAGGATCCCATGTTCTACTTGTAACCACCTTTCTAAGTTTTGTCTGTCCTATGGCGGCCAATGTAAATATATGGGTAAATGTGACTATGGTGGAGGAGTAGTGTTGCCACCTCACACTTCGGTTACTCTCTATGTTGAGTTTCACATGTTCCTCCAGATTTCCTGGTTTTCTCCCACACCATAAGAACATGTCAGGAGGTGGATTGGCTACTCTAAATTGCCCATAGGTGTGAATGGGTGTGTCAATGTATGTGGACCTATCCAGGGTGTAATTTTGCTTTGGGCCCAGAATCCCCAGGATAAGCTCCATATCAACCATGACCCTGACCAGGTGAAGCAGCTACTGCAGGTGAATAAACATAACTATGGTCCAAGCAATGCAAGTTCATATAAAAAAAATGCATAACTCAGATTTGCCCTTCTGTCTGAACTTAATGCTAATAGCTAATGCTAATCCATTAAGATGGAGGGCTGGTGTGTGACACCTGAGCGTGCTGAGAGTCTCGTCATAGTTGATGTCTGCAGGACTGAGAGCAGCTACCATGGCAGTGCGAGAATTTCCACCTGCACCAGGGAAAAGGTCAAAAGGCCAATATCAGTATAAACCTGGAGTTAAATTGGGTGCAACCATTGATACAGATGACACATACCTAAATTTTCTCGAAGTAACCATGTCAGTACAGAATCTCTGTATGGGATAAAACTTTCCACCTTCTTTTTCTTCTTGTTCTGTATATAAGAAAGGTCATGAATAATTTGGCTAAAAATTAAATTTACACAATTGTCCACCTACCCCAAATGTAGTCAATCATGCAAGACATGTTTGGTGTCTAAAGTTGAAAGATACCAATGATACCAAAAGAAGAAGTGAATCACAGTTCAAGATGGCTGATTTTTTTTATTGCTGATTTAGGTATGTGATGTACTTTTGGCATTATGTGTATAGTACAGCGTCAGAAACAACATAAGCATGTCATTTTGAGAATAGTGAACAGTGTGTCATAGTTTAACATGTTTGTTTAAATTCATACATACAGCCCAATGCTAAAATAGCTTCTTAAATAAGTTCCTTTTTGTTGGTCACTACATTAGTAAACATGTCTTGGCAGACTGACTACATTTGGGATAAGTAGAAAATGTTATTTTTGGTCATTGTTTTAACCAAAAGCTTCATCTTCACTTGTAGAAAATTCTCATACCTTGTTTGATCCAGAATCCTAAGAAAAAGAGAAATCAGAATATGTATTTGACTTCATTCACTGGAAATGATGCACAGTGTAATACACGGTAATGCAAAAAGCAATACGTACCACCTCTGCCAAAGCTGAAATGACTTTCCCTAGTGTGGTCAGGGATTTGTTTATGTTTGCTCCCTCCTGGAACAGAAAAATAAAAAAATACCTTGTTAAGAAAATTAAAATGAGGTCCAAGAAGAAGCTGGGTTGTTGAGAAAGCTTGGAGGCAACTTGACTGGTCAAAGTGCCTGCTTTCAACACCAACACACAATATATTTCAATGCTTATGAAGCTGAAACAAGGAGAAAAGAAGAAAAGGCAACGGAAAGTAACTCCTGAGTGCCCTCAACTTGAATGGGGTAGAATATCACAAAGCCATAGCTGGAGGAAAGCAGAACAAAAGACTGCTAGACAAGCCTAGCCTGCAAGCCTAAAAACAGGTTATGTGGAGAGAGGTGATTGGGAGACAACAGACAATAGGAAAACAGACAATATTCAGGAATGAGGTGGATGTAGAAAAAGCAGATGTTGTCACCTTGAGCCGAGTGCCTTTGGCTCCAGTGGAGTCAGCTCTTTCACTGCCGGCTAAATCCACCAGACTGATTTTGCTGACCTATTGAAAGAGAGATACAGACTGGGGGTCAACAGAGAGAGAAAAAAAAGACAAAAATGTAGACATACAAAGGTGCACAGATTTACATAATATGTGCTGAACTCTAACACAAGATGCTCATGTCTTCTTGACCTGAAACAGCAGCCATTATGTCAAACATCTTTCAGTGCATTTCAAGCAATGAGCGGTGATGATCCTCTGGCCTCTGTGTGCCCACTGGGAGCGGCTTAGTGTGAATGACAGGGTGTAAAATGTTCCTTGGCAGCCTACCTTCTCAGACGTGTTGTCTGTCTCTGCGTCGTGCCTTCTCTGTGTGAAGATGATGTTGAAGACAGCATGAGAGCGACTGCTTGTTTCATTCATGTTGGTGGCAGCCACCGTCCTGCAAGAGAAAAGAAGAAAGAGCAGATGGGAAACAGACATCACCCAGTTAGAATAGCCGTTTAACTGTGATTACAGCTAAGGAATCTATGAGGGATATTCCTTCCTGAAACTGCTAGCTTAGAATTAGTACTAGGGGGTGAAGAGTATGAAAAATGTTCCCCCAGCATGTTCCCCCAGGGTTTTTTGTGAAGCCATCTGCTTCACATTTACAAACTTTACACTTACAGAGAGGGTGGTAATAAATGGCATATGACACTATAATGACAGAATGAAATTATTTACAGTTATAGAAAGTGCTGCAATATTAAAAAAAAATGTTTTGTTCCTAATAATAATAATTATATGTTATAATAATTATATTATATGTTTAAAGGCTTTCACTTGGCAGACCAGGACCAGAACTGAGTAGCAAGCCATATCTTTCTAATGGACAATAATCTTGTGCTATATCTTGTAAGAGTCATTTATGATTATTTCTTTAGTGCCACTGAAACATCCATCTCTAATTGTGCATCTAAGCCTTCTGTTTCAGACACAGAAAAACAGATTAATGACCCACAACACTGCAATTAGTCTCTCTAAAATACTGAGGATCTCCTTCCTACACATTTCAGTGCTAATAGCACCAACAATATTCAAGTCTGAAGAGTAATAACCCTGAAGGAAAGAATTTACTGTGCTAGAAAAAGAAAACTCAAATCCATTCAAGCTCATTTTCAACCAATGCTTCAGCAAGTGAATCATGAATTAAAGACTGTCTAATTATCTACTGTGCTCAATTAGCCTGCTGGTTTGTGGCCCTGCTACTGAGTTAACAGTTGGCTAATTATGTGGTAGGAGAGAAGATAACAGGTTTAAAGAATTTGTTTGCACCATAAAATAAATTAGAGTGATGCCATTTAATCTTAAAGAGGACTGAGAGGTGGAAATTGGAAGAGAAATCATAATTTTTGGTCCTTTCAGTATCCTTCTTAACCCAGAACCAATATAACGAAATATATTATGCTTCTAAAATGTCACTGTCTAAAATATGACTCTTTACAAATGTTGCCTATTTTAACCTGACCTTTTACATCATTTTCTGTCTTTGCATGTGCATATTATTTATTTTTTTCTATTTCCTGAATAAAGCCCTAAGCTGTTTTTCTTCTTTAGGCTCAGCTTTATGAGGATTTAATAGAGGTGAATCCCCATAAGCTGCTTTATGATGAAGGCTCAGAGGAACATTTAAGAAGAGAAGAGAAGAGAAGAGAAGGGAAGAGAAGAGAAGAGAAGAGAAGAGAAGAGAAGAGAAGAGAAGAGAAGAGAAGAGAAGAGAAGTATAACCTGGCCTTATTTCCTGAGTCCATCAGGTCTTGAATGTCATTGTAGGACATGACAGCGAGTTTGGAGAGATCTTCCACGTATGGGCCTAACAGTGGGTGCTCTCTCACTCGCAGGTTCCCTTTGTTTTTGGGGTTCAGCAGGTCCCGCACACGTTCACAGTAAATCTCCATATAGCTCACCTAAAACACCAAACAGCACCAATATGCAGAAAATGACAGCACAACTATTTTGCTGTTAACTATTTTTACAGAAGAGCCATAGATAGGAACAAATTTTTAAGAAAACACAGAAACAAATCAGAGAAACAAGCAAAGTTGGTCTCTTTTTACCTCTACAGAATAGGACATGCTGTTGTCAGTATTGCTGTCATTGATCTTGGTGAAAAGATCCTCACACAGCTGTTGATAGAGAAATAGGTTAGAGTTAATGGACGAGACCTCAGATGCACTTATCTCATCTTCTCACACACTGAATGGATATTTGTGTATGTGCTTCAGCTTGCTGTTTGCCTCCTCATTTAACCCTGTTTGATTTCCCATCGCTCATGCCGCATGCCTGATTACAAAGAAGTGCATGAAAAGACTGAGATACTGCTCTATGAGCAAATCAGTCACCAATAATAGACTGCTTTATTAGTGATCATTGTAGTACTGTGTAAACAGGAGAGTTTGTTCATCATAGTAGATAAACAGACATGCAACCTCTCAGGCTGACTCTCTTGTTGAGATAATAATAGTCCCTCTGTGTACATTGACTTTACCTGTGGGATTATTCCTTGCTGGTCCTTTTCTTGTTTGCCCATCATGGTATATGATTTGCCAGCACCAGTCTGGCCATATGCAAAAATGCAGACATTGTAGCCCTCAAAGGCATGGAGCAGCATCTCCTCGCCAATGTCGTTGTAGACCTGCTGCTGAGACGCATAGTTGATGTCCTCTGGCTGCATGTGCATGAGAAAAACCAGGACAGATCAGTCAGTTTTTAAACAATTAACAACTGTTGAATAAATACAGACAGGTGCATAAGACCAGACAAGGCTTTATACATTATTGAAGAACAGAGTAACTATAAATAGTCAATGCTTTCAGTGTACCACTGGGACATGGTGAAGGTTTCAACCATAGTAGTAGCAAGAAAACATTAAATTCATTCAAATATAATTAATACAGTTGTCATGTATCTTATTGCTTTGCTATCTGGTTTGTATAGGGCTGCACAATCAGTTTTGTTGAGATTACAGTTATAGCTGTTTCAATTTGCTAATAATTAAAAATGTGATTATTATGATTATAGCATTCCTGGGGAAAAAAGTTTTGTGTTTAATAATTGTGCCATTTTTAAAGAATAATATTGACTTAAATATTCTAGTGTGTGAATGTATGTGTGTGTGTGCGTGTGTGTAGTATACTGCCAGTAAAACTACAGTATGATGAGAAATAACTGGCAATTGTGATTTTTATGATAATCATGCATGCCTATCTGTAATTGAGTCTGCTTGACTTTCTCCGACAGTACTCACCGAGGTATGTGACCAGTAAGAGTAATCAAAACTGAAGCTCTTGGTTTCTTTGGGTACTTTAGGGTTGATGATAGCTGAAAGACAGGAGAGGACAATACAGGACCAGAGTGTGAATGAAGTTAGCTTACCGGCTAAATAGTCATACTTGATACCTAATACCCTGCCACACAGTGGAAAATGGCCTCTAACAGAAATGCTGAGTCACTGTTGTCAGGCCACAAAGGGAATTAGTAAAGGCCTGCTGCATATCTCACTGAAGTATACTTTACTCCCAGCTAACCATTTCAGGCTGGCACAATGTCTTCTGAATGTGATGGTTCTAGGAACCTTTGTCTAAAAAGATGTTTTACAGAAGATGTTTTTAGCAGGAATTTTATTCTTGGAATGTTACAGCTAAAGCTTCTTATAACCTGTTGAATACATACTGAGCACTCTAATAATACTGTGGCTTTTTTTGGGGTGGGGGGGGGGGTGAATAAAAAAGGCATAATGAGGAGAAAGAATAGAAAAATTTGGGACAAAGATCAGACTAGTTTCAACTAAATTAGTTCTGAGTGCTAAAGGCTAGGTGAAATGATGTGACTCATGTATATTCAGTGCTGTGAATTTAAAATCTAATTTAAAAATAGCTGTCATGAACTGGATCAAGTCAGTATTTAGGGGTATTATGTGCACATTCAGAAAACATTACACATTGCCATTTAGTCCAATGGCCATAATTAATGAACATTTGCATTATCATTCAGACAAACATGACTGGACCGAACATAAATGCTGTAATTTTGGTAAACGTGGATTGGATATGGTTTATTGTTCAGCAGCACAAGAAAAAGAATAAAAAGTAACATTTGCTAAGCACATAGCATCTTTGAGCATCAAAAGAAGGACGATGAGAAACAGACAAACGGACAGTCAGGCGGTCAACAAGAGAGGAAAAGAAACTTAATGCAATTAGATCCTGCACTGCAAGAATTCTTACTCATTGCATGACTCATCTTCTTTTTCTGTAGGAAGTGTAAATAAGAAATATTGTAATGAGCTCTAATGGTCTTCTCTACAATTCACTCAGTTCTGGCATAGATTAAGACAATCACTGTCCATTCCAATCCATGCATGCTGACTGAAACTGAAATCAGCTCTCTAAGAAACTGTTAAGTATCTTATCCACCTGCATACCTCTCTTGCTCTTGCCTCTGACATCACTTCCTGTGTTAAAATCCCTGCTGTTCTCAGCAAGCCACCCACACACAGACAGCTAAGTGCTTCTTCATAGAGAGCCACAGAAAATATCTCCATATTAATACACAGAATCTAAAAACTACTGCTCACAAAACCTCACCAGGTAGAACCAAAATGTCAGCTTCACCATCTACTACTTTGCTATAAATGCAAATGTTAATTCTATGGCAAAAAAAAAGCTGTATTATTACTATAGATTTATCTAGTAATAGTCCATAATTATGATTCCACCAATGTTCCAGTACCTTTCGGGACCATTGTGAACATGGAACATATTCAGGACAAGTTCCTGTTTTTCTTTTCCATTGCACTGCAGGAACCATGACCATTATGTAAGATAACAGGAGTGGCACAAACTATGCTGCAGTTGTGTCATTTCAATACACAGTCAAAGTACAGCAACACAGCAAACATGGAGATGGTTGAAACAGGAGGCAGCTTTTTGAAATCAGTTGCATGCTTAAGTCTTTACTGCTGCTAGCTGCGAGCAGCAAGCCTCTAGAAACATCTACAAAATACACTCCAGCAACATTTGGAACATTTCACGCATTTTGCTTTGGTGGTCTTGGAGTGATCTCTGATATAAAATGCACTTTAGTAACTGCAGCTCTACTTCCTTTCATTATGGACCTTCAGAACTGAGGGAGTTTTCTTATTTCCTTGCTGAGTTCTAATAGCAAAGTAATAATACTACCTCATGTGATACTATGACCCCACAAGTGCAGTTTATAAAAGCCCACTATGCTGCGCTTGTTCTCTTTCCCATGGTTGCAAGGTGAAGATGGCCGGTTTGTGAAAATGGCAAGTAAGAGGTTTTATAATTCTTTGTCAAACTCTGTCAAAAATCAGTGACATCCAGTACAGTAACCTCCACTCCAATGGATCCCGATATTCCAAAATGCATCTACTCTGAAATAGGAATTGAAAAGCTTACTGGAATTATGGCTCAAGCACTAATATCAACCCTGGATCTTCCAGTGGAAACATTTATTTCTGCCTTAAACATATGCCTGAATTAGACAATACCAGAACAGTGAAATTGCCCTAAACCAAGACACATGGAGTGCAGAGTGATGAAGAACATTTAATTGTAAGTCATCTAATAACAAGCATCTAATTAAATCTGTGTCATAGATGTTAGTATTGGCAAGGGGTTTTTGTGTCAATAATGAAGACATTATGCCACTCATCTGAGAGGCTTCATCAGTTCTGCTGAATCCATGTTAACACTGTGTGTGAATTACGTGAAACTGACATGACACCAAGGTCTGAGAGTGTGAACTGGCATGAAATCACTTTCTCTTTTTCCTTCAGAGGCAGCTGTTCCAGTGTGACATGGGGGTGATAATGGTTTACATTATGCTTTCTAATCATCTGTTCTCAAATGAGTGTCCAGTGACCTTCAGTTGTAGGTAGACTACTTAATCCTGAACTGAGGAATCTCCTATGTTGGGAGTCATAAAGCAATTCCATTCACCCAGACTTACAACTACAAGACATTTAATAAGACCTGGATGACCTCCACATTTTCAAATTATTTGTTCATTCATTCATTCATTCATTTTCAGTAACCGCTTTATTCTGGTCAGTTCTGCAGGGACTCAGGAGCCCAGTCACATAATACAGGGCGCAAGGTAGGAATGCACTCTGGATAGGACGCCTGTCATAGGGCACCATGCAGACACACATTCACATCTAGGGACAGTTTTTAGCATAAGCAATCCACCCACTGGCATCTTTTTGGAGGAAGGAGGAAAGCTGAGAAACTAGAAGAAACCCACATGACAGGGAGAACATGTGAAACTGCACACAAACAGTAACCAGTAATGCTACCAACTAGGCTCATTTATCACATCAGATTTTATTCATTAAAACTAGACATCCTGATTCAATTTTAATTTACAGTTTTGTGTACGAGTAAAAAAAAAATGAAAACAGACTTTGGTTGGAGTGCTAATAATGAGTATAAGATTTATATATTTTTTCAACCTCTTGAGGTTGAAGTCAGTGTGTTCCTGAGCAGTGTTAGTCTCAGATATCCAGCACAGCTATTAAAGGTACTGAACTGGAAATATCTGCTTCGGAGACACACAACATACAGTATAGACAACCTCAGGAACTTATAACCAACAATATCAATTAATAACACAACAACCAGCTCAAACATCAGTAATGAGAAATCCATACCAATGTTCCCACTGCACCTTTTGACCTTCAAAACAGAAGAGCCTAAATGACCTTGGATTTCAAAGTGGGTCCTTTCATCATTCAACCTTTGAGACATCCATTAAGGACTCAGTAACGCACATATCCCAACATTGTTTTATGATTCTAGCAGAATATGACAAAATACATAAGGAATAATGGCTTCTGATCATGTGATAACATGACCAATAAAAGAGAAAATCAGGATAATAGGTGTTCAGAAAATAAGATAGAATACCAAAGATATGGTAGACACATATTTTCTAAGCAATACCAAATTGATTTTTATTTAAAAAAGCAGATTAAGTTTCTTTTAATTAAAAAAATTAATCAAATGAATTAAATGTGAATTCAAAATGGCAAGTCTACTTGAGATTTTTTGCACATATGGTACGAGGCACATATTGCAAACATGATAACTGTTTGATGCCAATTGGTGCTTCCATTATTTGTTAGCCTTCTAGTTCCAGTGCAAAACTAAAGAAGCAAAATTTGTTGATGGGAAATCTGTGTGCATCTTTTAAAACATTCCTTCCTGAAGAATGTAACGTATGTCACTTTTTCTTATGAGTTTAAATGGTTAAGGTCTAATTTTTTTTCTCTTCAAATTGGTCATCTGAAAATTCCCATCCACACGGATGTGAAAGCTAACACATACGTCCTCCGAGACACATGAAGCCAACTACACTCATAGGAAAGTGCTATCTACCCGCCTTCACATACATGAGCTGCCCTCAAATGGCTACTGTTGCTGTGATTGATGGGAGAGAGCGTATGTCATCCCTCCCTCCCGCCCAGAGAGCCCAACCAATTTTGCTCCATTGGTTCCCAGCCACAGATGGCTGTGGCATTGTCAGTATTAATACTCAAAATATCACAAAAATAAGATACAACACTTTTCCGTTGTGCTACAAGGTTCCTCAGGTTAAGGTCTAGTTTAACTTGTTCAGAATCTGCACTAGATGAACTGATGAAGCCTCAGTAATTAACCTCCCTATGTTTCTCCCTATGCCTCTCTTCCTTCCTCCTCAGCGCTCCTCCTCTGCATCCCCTTGGGAAAACCATGGACACAAACCAGCAGGGAATCAAATTGCATGATCATTATGATTAAATCTAAAGCCCATTTGTCCTAGTAAAAGTTGCATAGTATAATACCTATAAATACATTAAATTAAGGCTCGTGACTTTCAATGGCTTATGGCTGATTGTTCTGAGTGATATGAGAGTAGAGGACACCAATGAGATCCCAATTTTCTGCTTTTGATAAGGAAACTGCAACTGATGTGTTCTGTTCCTGATTATATTCATGCTAATAAAAAAATGAGTAATCAATACATTTCTTACTTAACTATAAGCAATCTGTGTACAAAAATGATGAGGATCAGATCAATATGACACAAAGAACAAACTTAATATTTTAATATCGCGCAACTCCTGATGTATATCACTCAAAAATACACACATTTACTATGTTATAGAAAGACTACGGCATCATGTAATCCAGCCCCTTGTGAGTGCTCTGTACTCCTGAGATTTGTCTTTGTCTCAGTTACTGTCATGTCATCACCTGCCTTACTCTAAACACCTGTTTCCAAGGATTCTCAGCAAATCGTGTCATGACCTGCATCAGTCAATAACACAAACTCCTTAATCCTCAGCCACCTAAAGATCTACAGTCCATGTCAACGGGTACATCACATGACCTATATCTACAGCTATGTTCCCCTGATTATTAATCATACATACTTGTTTCGGATCACATTAATACTTTGAAATTTGTTTGTTTGTTTCTTTTAACCAATTCTCAATGATGAGAATCAAACAGGTTTCGAAATGACAAATCACGGTTAAATAATTCCACAAAAATGGGCAAACATGATGTCACTGACCGATCCAAATATAGCACGTACATATTAAACACCCTATAGACCACATTACATAACAAGTCCTACACTAAAATGGCTGACCCTACCTGAGTAGCTGAAGTGAAATAATTCATTTACCTCCTTTACTAAAAGGGAAATGCTCATGGCAGATTGTCTCTATGTTGTCCATGTTTATCCTATGCTCACATCGCAATTGTCATGAACATAATAACAAAATCCCACTATCCAGTGCTGCCTAGATAAGGATGTGTTCTCCCATTTGAGTCTGGTTCCTCCTATGACTTCTTTCTTATGCATATAGCATATTCAATGTTTCAATAACTTTCAGAAACATACACAGCAGACTAGACTCTATCTCAACATACTGATCAAAAAGAGTAAAGCACATTTATTTTGGCATAATAATTTATATCATAATTTGTATACTTATACTATCATTACACAACCAAAAATCTCTATGATATATAATGCACCATAAATGCAGACTGGATATATGAACAAAGTGTCAGATATTTTATGAATATTTGTGAAAACTGATTATACTGCTGATGAATATGCAAAGCAGAACTCATTGTATTCCATGGGTCTGTCTACCTCGGGCTTGTTGCTAGGAGCCGAGTGACTTGCGCCTTCCTTCTGGAAACTCTGAAGGGTTGGGCTTCTACCAAGCAGCCAATGAAGCCAAACCACATTAAAGATGTGGAGTGAGAATCATGCTTAAATTTTTTATAGACTGAGGAGTGTTTGCTTTCGAGTTCATCTCTGAGTCCTGTTTTGTTTTTATTGCAATGTAAATGGGGTTGTCAAGTCACAAAATCACTTGTGTCTTCTTTTCCCTACTTATTGCTTCACTGAGCTCCTCAGTGTCCTTAGCTGCTATTATTGGAGCTCTGTACCTCCTGTGCAACCAGGCATAATAAGCAGGACATTTTTAATTACCTTTGGTGCACACAGGCAGAAGTAGTGCCTGCTGATGGGTGAGTGTGTGCAGGAGGGGCCTACAATTAAAGCAAGCAGCAGTGTGAGTTATTGCCACCCTGTTCTCTATTTGCACACATTTCATTTCGTGCTCTGGTAAGATGCAAAAGGTCACTGTGACTGCAGGGCTTTAATAATATGACAAAAATAGTCATAATAGTGGAATAGTGCAGTACTGTGTGGGATAAACAAGAATGAGTCTGCAGCAGGCTCGAAATTAAATCAGGCAGCTCTGTTCAAGCAAGTTTAAATGCATCAGGCGATTTGTTCCTGTACACCTGATCCACATGGACACTATAAGGTTTTGTCCTAATATATTACAACAACAGTAATAATAAAACAATATATCCAGCTTTATGCATTTCATAGAAAGAAGCTTTTTGGTCAAATATACATTACATCCCAACTTGTTCGGAAGTTGGAGTCAGAGTGCAGGGTTAACCATGATACAGCACCCCTGGACAAAAGAGTGTTAAGGGCTTTGCTCAAGGGCCCAAGAGTGGCAGCTTGGTGGTGATGGGGCATGAATCCCCGACCTTCTGATCAGTACCCCAGAGCCTTTAACCACTGAGCCACCATTGCCAATATCAAATCTAGTCATTTTTTTAAATGTCCTCCTATCCATATGCACTTATACAGTAGGATTAGAATTCATGCCTCCATACCACATACAAGGCAAAACAGGGGTTACATACATACAGCAGCAGTGGAAAAATCACTAATCCAGGCTACTTGGACAAGCAGATTTCACATCCTGGCTACAAGTTTTATATTTGTAATTGCCCATTGGACTTCTTTACTGCTCACTGGAGTTCATTAACCAGAGAAAGAAAAAAAATTCTCAAAACAAAAATGTATTTTGTATGTATACTGCATTTAAACCTAATGTAGTTCATAGTGATATGACACACCATAGCACACTCTACTCATTCTTACCTACCTGCTGCACTATACACGCTGACCAAGGCAAGATCTGGCTGATGATAGAACCACTTTTAAGCCTAGGATTCTGGGCAAAACATTGGACTGGCCAACACACTGGACCTTTTTTTTTTTATCATTTGTTCACCCCTGATACAGGATGATAAATTAGCAATGTAGCATGATAGACAGGATATACATCGATCAGCCATAACATTAAAACCACCTGCATAATATTGTGTAGGTTCCCCTTGTGCTGCCAAAACAGCTCTGACCGATCAAGGCATGGACTCAACAAGGCCTCTGAAGATGTGCTCTGGTATCTGGCACCAAGACGTTAACAGCAGATCCTTTAAGTCCTGTAAGTTGTGAGGTGGGGCCTCCATAGATCAGACTTGTTTGTCCAGCACATCCCACAGATGCTCGATCAGATTGAGATCTGGGGAATTTGGAGGCCAAGTCAACACTTTGAACTCTGTCATGTTCCTCAACCCATTCCTGAACAATTTTTGCAGTGTCGTATGGAGCATTATCCTGCTGAAAGAGGCAATTGCCATTAGGGAATACTGTTGCCATAAAGGGGTGTACTTGGTCTGCAACAATGTTTAGGTAGATGGTACGTGTCAAAGTAACATCCACATGAATGATAGGACCCAAGGTTGCATCACACTGCCTCTGCCAGCTTGCCTTCTTCCCACAGTGCATCCCAGTGCCCAGGTAAGCAACGCACATGCACCCAGCTATCCATATGATGTGAAAGAAAATGTGATTCATCAGACCAGGCCACCTACTTCCATTGCTCCATGGTCCAGTTCTGATGCTCACATGCCCATTGTAGGCGCTTTCAGTGTTGGACAGGGGTCAGTATGGGCACTCTGACTGGTCTGCAGCTATGTAGCCCCATATGCAGCAAACTGTGATGCACTGCATTACTGCATAACATTTTCAGCAATTTGTGCTACAGTAGCTCTTCTATGGGATCAAACCAGATGGGCTAGCCTTCTCTCCCCACTTGCATCAATGAGCCTTGGGTACCCATGACCCTATCGCTACCCTATTTGGTAGCAATATAGCTACTCTATTTGGTAGCTACTAACCACTGCATACTGGGAACACCCCACTAGACCTGCCGTTTTGGACATGCTCTGACCCAGTCGTCTAGCCATGACAATTTGGCCCTTGTCAAAGTCGCTTAGATCCTTACGCTTGCCCATTTCTCCTGCTTCCACCACATTAATTTCAAGAATTGACTGTTCACTTGCTGCCTAATCTCCCACTCATTGATAGGTGCCATTGTAACAAGATAATCAAGATAAAAAATGTTATTCACTTCATAATCAATGTCATTCACCTCTCAGTGGTTTTAATGTTATTGTATTTGTATGTATTTGTATATAACAATGCCCAGAGCATCACACTGCCTCCACCGGGTGCCATTTCTTCCCCAAGTAATCTCCAAATTGTGATGGCTAGATGACCCCATATAGATAGATGACCCCTCGATATGGGGGACCTATTCAGTATTAGGCAGGTGGTTTTAATGTTGTTATGTTGTTATCAGTATGATCAGTATGTATATATATGTATGTTTCTTCTGTTCTGAACATCAACAGCATCAGTAAAAGCATAAAATTAACCTAAATAAACACAATATATATTAAACAGAATGGTTTTCCTTACTGATAAATTATGTTTTAAAAGCAGTAATAGGTTGTAAAAATGTGTAAAAACTATAATCACAATGTATCACCCTGAATCAAAATTTAATCAAATCAAATCAAATATATGGTCCATAGAGATTCCTGTCCCCACTATATATGGATATATAGATACATGGCCCCTGTTCCATTTCTTAATGTCTAATATGAAAAATAAGCCTCAAATCTTTTCTCTCCCTGCCTTGTAATTGTTGTTGATTCAGTTTAGAGACCCTCCTGAGATCAGCCCCCACCTTCCCAACCCCTGTCACTAGGAACAAAACTGGGAGTGGCAGCACAACCCCTCTACAGTGGCAGACTTGTGAGGACCAAACACCTCCAAAGACAAATGTTGCTGAGACTCCTTCATCATCATGACAGTCTTATCAAAACTGTGCTTATCTTTTAATTTCTGCCTCCCATTACAGCAGTAGAGAACCCTAAATGCAAAGTCTAAATCCCTGTTTACATTTATATTTCTATTCTGGAAATATAGAAATATAGTAATTTTGTGAAGAAAGACATTTTGCAGACGTAATAGTTTAACAATAGGGATAAAGTAAGATTAAGTGATTAAAAACAGACAAAATGAAAAAAAGATTAGGTGATATGATTAAAAAGTGCATGTGTAATAAAAAGGGGCAAATTGGGCTGGGTTTACAAATCAAACTCATAAATAGAGATATAGAAATTTCACAATATATATTATACAAAAAAGTTATTGTTAACATTAATTAAATAAGCTATTTTAAAGCATGCAGCCATGTGTTTTACATTAGCATTCCACTGGGAGAGGAGCGGAACTGTTCACACACTACAGACTGAGATTCTTTCCCAAAGCCTGAACTCTTTTTCTCAGCTGGCTAGAGTGCTGTGTGAGGAGCCTAATCAGGCATCATAGCAAGGAGCCTCAAAGCATCCAGAGCTGCCAATCACTTAGCTCTGTGCCATTCTCCAGCTCTTTGGAAACCCAGCTATTGACCCATCTCCAGGCGACAGACCAGAGAAAGCAGGGCACAAAAGAGATTCTCTGGGCCCAGACTCCCACTAACAGCCAGTCATTTATACCCTGACGATGAGACTGGCTTAATTCCAACCAGCAGAGTGGACAAGTTCATTCATGACATCATCCATCTTCTTTCCACGTTACTGACTCTGAATGTCAATGCCACAAGAGAAAATGACCTGTTCACAGATCTGCTACTTAACCCCCTTGTTCTGTCTGCTGCTTAGAAATAGATGTCCGGATAAATGATTTCTTAGCGAAAATAAGCCAAGCTTGTCAAGACTCATATTTGAAAAAACATTTTTTTGGATGGTTCCACTTGTAGTAAAATTTTATTTAACCCTAATAGAACATAAGGGTCCACTCTCACCCTTGTCATCAGATAAAAACATACATAACCAGATTTTTCCATTAAATCATATGAATAGCTCCACCCTCACCCAACCTTTTGTATTTAAGTGAGCTAAGTGGAACCTTTTTTCTGGTGTTGTAGTGTATCAGTGCTGATCGACATTAAAAAAAAAGGTGCCAGAAATTACTATTTGAAGGAATACATTTTTATGTAACCATTTTTCGTTTCCAGAAAGTTTTGGTTTCAGAAATAACTGTTCCATGATTCTTTAACCATTTGTATTGTTGCCACAATGAATTCTTTTTTTTCACCTTCAGTAAGTGCTTTATCCTGGTCAGGGGCTGCAGTGGATCTGGAGCCTATCCCAGAGCAACTGGCCGTGAGGCGAGAATACACTAGAATGAAAGCTACATTTTTTTCTAGAAAATCTCAACTTCTGAAATATCCAAACCATCATTAGGTTCTGTGAGCAATGATAAAATGTAGCCAATATGAGAATTTGAATAATCTGATTCACGATCTGTAAAGAGACACAGGAAGACTCCTCTTGGTAACATTCACCACTTATTACCTTCTCATTCCAAAACACTGCGGAATTTTCACTCGCATGTAAAAATGAATGTAAACCATCTTTTTGCAAGCTATTTGGGATACATTGAGAAGTTTGTACATTAATTATGAAGTTAATATTTGTGACTTCTCATTTAATTTTAATAGAATATGTGGGTCCAATAAAGGCTAATGCAATCTCTTGTTAAAATACATCTTCAAAACTGATCTTGTTTATTTTCTGATTTGTATTTTGTATCCTCCTGGAATTTTAACCTTATCTTGTAAAACACTGCCATCTTGCCATCCTATCCACCTTTCTCCCTTAACCTTGTTCCTGAACCAGGTACAGCACTGCAGTGTTGAATTACATCCACCATAATTTGTTTCTTAAAACACCTGGCCAGCATGGTGTGTACCTGCTAACAGAAAGATAATCACAGGTTTCCTGATGTTTCTGTTGACTTTCCATTCATCATGACATGGAAACTCCATCAGAACTCTCAACACTTCATCAGCAGGCACTATGAGAGAGGACATCGGCCATATTGCTTTTCTCAAGCCACCCCTGATGGTGGAAGTGGTGTTAGGCTAAACTTTAAATATTTTACAAGGCCTCATCCATTATTGACCAATGGCTTTGCAGGCTAGAAATCAAATCTGCCTGAGTTTTCTTTCGGTCTGTTTCTTTTCGACTGCCCTGGGTTTTCTAACACACACAAACAAGGCATGACTGGAACAACTCAGCAAAACATGAACAGTCCATGTGAAGAATGAAAATGCATGTTCAAAACTTTTATGAAGATTAGTTCTGTACAAAGCAGAGACTGATGCCAAAACAAAGCTAAACAGCTAGTTTATCATATATGTTTATGGGTTGTGGTTATGTTTAAATAAATGAATTAACAGATAAACATCAGTAGAACTAAAGTATGAGAATGCATGTACAATAAAAATAATAGACTACTTTAACTCTATGTATGTGAACGCTGTGCAGCATTGAACTGATTTACTCATTCTCATTGGCATACTTGCTTTATAACAATATACGTATTTAATAATATCAGGATTTGGTGTTTGGGAAAACTGTATTGTTTTAATGCTACATCAATTAAATGTATAATATGACTTAACTTTTTAAATATTACAATATATTTAGCAATGGTAGTCGTGTAGCATGAAGCTATTCTGTTCCTAATATATTATTTAATATATATATATAGTCCCATAGCTGTATAATACGTTAAAGGCAAATCTAACTATACATTTACAGTTTGCACTTTAAAAATCCTCCAGCTCACCTTTGTAGTTTGTAAAACATTAATACAATTAATCTAATGTATATAAAATTCCCACCATTGACCTGTAGATGAAAGAATAAAACCACAAAATAGCAGGGATGCTGCAGACGTGGCAACCCTGCATTCAACCTCAAAATATTTTCTCTTTTTGCAGCTCCTTTTCTCTTGAATTATTTCTGCACATTTTTCATAGCAAGTACATTAATAAATAGATGGAGATCTGCAGCTCTGCAATTTCCTGTCTAGTCTGGTGACCAGTCAACTGCATCTTCATAACAGCATCTCAAAATGGCTGCTCTTATGAAATCATCCTAGAACAGAGCACCTACACACCTCATTAAAAACTACCAGTCTACTGCTAATGAAAAACCTTTCTGAGGAAGTGCAATATTCAGAGGCTTGAAACAAAGGCTAATGTGTGAGTGTGCATTAAGGCTCAGGTGCAGTCATATACTCACTGGTTGTGTTTCCTGACATCTGGATGATACACTTGCTCTCTTTGCTCATCTCCCGCGAGTTGAAGGGGCGAACCCGCACCGCCACCTTCACCGAGGCCCCCGCCATGGTGCCTCCTTACGGCTCCCACTGTCCACACCAACAGACACACACCTGCCAGTGGGGAATATTACATTTTCACATTAGTAACAGCATTCTCTAAGTAGAGTTAAGATAATGTTCAAATTACCAAAAAACATTTCATTTCAGTGATAAATAAAAAAAAAAGAAATCCAAAGTGTTGACAAAGTAACAAATCAAGACTGAAATCACAATTATCAAGATTTCTCTGTGCCATTCTATTCAACACAACATTCTCCTTTCCGAGAATCTTTCACATTTCTTTCACATGGCAGAAGACATTCAACTGAGATGACCTAGCTAATCCACTGAAAATTAAATTACAGTTTTGAGTCGGAATGCGAATCGATCTCAGCTCCCAATTTCCATAGCAACTGTAAGATACCAATCTAGAAGATATCATTACACGACTGTGTTACCAATACATACAATAAATAATTTCTCATTGCTCTGAGAGAGAGTCAGTATGATTTCAATAGAAAAAGTCAGTAAAAAAAAGCATCTAGTCAGCTACAGCTATCTGGAGGTAAGTACTCTGTCCTGCAGCAACAAAAGAACTGCTGGGGTGGCTAAATGTCAGGGCGCTTGCTAGGGTTACAATGACCCAATAACACACACACACGTACACACACACACACATAAACACACACATACATACCCACACACACACACACACACACACACACTGCAGCCATTGGACACAAAGTCTAATGCAGCCACAGCGCATAAGCAAAATGGAAGCACAGGTCCTGTATTATGGCAAATATTCAGTAACTGATCTCTCTTTCAACGAGCTAGGTAACTAATAAACAACATGGAATGTTTACTGAAAAATCATTCCCATGTAGCTTTATTTGAATAAGATAATATGCAGTGTTGTGTGGGCTGGCTGGCTGAGGATGCTCCCATTTTCTCTCTAAAGCAATATCACGCTGTGCCACGATCTGCTCATGCCAAGTGAGTTTTACTGCAAGAACTCATACTCATTATTTTATGTCTTATTAGAACCATAGGCCTACTACTGTTTTGGTATTGTAGTAGTCCTAACCCCCTATGGCTACTGTTGTTGTTATTGTTTTGTAAATTCTCCCTTATTTAATTTTTTTTGGTGAGCTGTAGTTTAGTATGTTAAATACCCGAGACAACTTGACAGCGCTTATACCACAACGACATTGATTTCTCAAGTCAGAAGGCATTGATTAATTTTCTAGAACAGCACCTCTGACAATACTTCCATCAACAAGGCTTATATTAATGTGTTCATTCTAATAAGTTTCTACTGCATTCTGTATTGTTTCTATGGAATTCTATGACAGCTATTTCACAGGGACACCTATGGTGGACACTTCACATAAATGGATTTTAAAAAACGTGTGATATGGTGAGGTTTTCTATAAAAAGCTTTATTTTGCATTCACAGAAGGAGACTTCAGTGTCAGCGCTTTGTAACAGTCAGAGGTAAAGCAGATTTCTGGTAAACTGCTATAATATAAAAGGAATAAAACACTATGTGACATGCTTTTATTGAAAAATAGTAGCATAATGGTCAAATCAGGTTAGGTGGTTACATTTTTTTTATCCTCCTCCATAAGCTGCACTACATTTATAAATATAGCATTTGGTTTACTGAAAACATCATTTGTTTATCTGCATCAGAAACTTGTTTAATTGCCAAAAATGGTGTTTCCATGCAGCAAAATCAGGGTTGCATTTACACTGGAAACGTACCAGTCATAGCCGATCAACCATTCCATCTCTAAAAGGTAGAAGGACATATTGAATACTATAAGATCACAGCAAGTTTTTGCAACAGCTGCCATTCACATAGCTGGACAGGGCAGAAAAGAAGTGTTTAAAGAAATAACCCTACCCCAAAAGGTCCAACTGTGCACATCCAACCCTGGTGTCACTGTTAACTAAGCGTTTTAGTAGCTTAACCTTTAAGTTACCTCCATAATCATCATTACATTTCACTGGGGTGCATTATCTATCTATCTATCTATAGATATCTATCTATCTATCTATCTATCTATCTATATATATATATATATATATATATATATATATATATATTAAAAACATGTATTAAAAAATGTTGTAATTAATCACCTATAATGAAAGTGTAGAAAATTTAACAAATGTCCAAATATTTTGTGTGTGTGTACAAGGAAAAGGCATTAGTGGCTGCTTTAAATTACCACATCAATACGGAGGATGTTGATTGTGATATGATGTTGTTGATTATATAACAACTATCTTTTTCAGATGGTACAATTGTTCTATATTTTTCAGAAAAATGACTGTGTATTGACCATGTATTGATGAGAGACTACAGCATAGTACGATTTATAACCTATAACACAAATAACCTTCATCTCATCAACAATGTAAAACTGAAATACACAATGAACTTACTAACACCATTCAGTGTCTCAAAGGCCAAATTAGCTTAAATGATCATATCCGGTAATTTGACCTCATGCCTCACCTAGAGTGTGTAAAGCCTATGACGTCAAATACTGACAGATTTTTGTTCTTCTAGTGGCCTGCCCACACTATGGATGACTATGCATTTATCATAGACTCCATTAATAAAGATCTGTAACCCACACAGAGCTCTTATAAGATCCAGCATCTGTTCCAATTACCTATAAGCCTTTTTTACATCTTTATCATGGCAAGCTGTGTTTTCTTCTGACCTCTCAGTAGCCGCACCCGAGAGCAATTCCACTTTGTATATCCAGCCTCATAAAAAACTGCATTATCTGCAATAGCACAATATCAAATAGAAAGCTCTTACCTTTACAGTGCTGGATTTGTCTCCTGAGCTCTTTACTACACTGTAGATCTGTTGATTTGCTCCCAGAGGTCTAGTTCTGGGACAAATCAAAGAATATCTCCCGTGTCCTCAATCCCCCGATGGAGAGGGAGGTCCTTGGGAGAGGGGGGAAAGGGGTATCTGGATGCCCGACGAGGCCTGCTTGATCCGGGTGGAGGCTTTTTAAAGGAGAAGACTTGACGCTGTCTGTAATACAGAAGCCAAAATGGCTCTGCTGGCTGCTCAGAGCAGTGATGCTGAGCCTGACTGAGCCAGTGACATCATCACTGAGGGAGGCAGCACTATCAATGCAGCACTGACGGACAGAGAGAGAGCAAGCAAGAGGACGAGGAGGGAGAGGTGGAGGAGGAGCGGAAAGGAGGGGGAGGGAGAAGAGCTGGTGAACAGAGGGAGAGAGAGAGAGAGATTAGGATCCCCAGGGAATGTGGCACACACAATAACACAGTGTTCTTCATCCTACATCATATACAGTACAGTGTAGAATTCTTAGGCACATGCAAAGAAATGCTATATAATGAAATTAAATGTTTCCACATTAAAACAGTAATAAATGAAACAAAGTCATTGTGATGACCCTTTGCTTAAAAAAATTGTAGTCTCAGGTACAATTTGTGCAGTTTTACAAGGAAATTAGCTTTACTGAGCATCTTGCAGAACTAGCCACAGCTCTTCTGGAGACTTTGACTGTCACACTTGCTTCTTATTTCTGCATGAAAAACCCAGCAGCCTTCTTTATGTTTTTTTGTCTGAAAAGTGGTCTCTTATGTAATATGCTGCTTTGTTTACTGACATACAAACATTCTTCTGTAATATTTAATTTTGGGCTGGAAAACTAATGTTTGGAAATATAAAGTGATTTTGTACTGGCTCAATAATGTAGAAGTCGTAAAATAAAAATCTATAACAAAGTTTGTACTAAAAAAAAATAGGGTGCCTAAGACATTTGCACAGTAATGTATGAGCTTCATTATTTACAGTGGAACAACAGAAAAAGAATATTTGTGACAGAACCACCTATGAAACTGTTAGGCACCATAGATGAAGGAACACACATTATTATAATAAATTGTTCCAACATTTGTATATTTTAGTACCAGTATATGAGGATATAAATGTTAATAGATTTATTATAAACTATATTAGAGACCTGAATAGAAATAAAACTATCCTGCATTTTTTTTTAATGTTAGGACTTGAAACCTTTGAAAACTGTATTATATCTACGAAAGTCTCTAATAAACTAGAGAAACAAACAGACAGGAATTTAAAAGTCAGTTCCCACACAGTGTTGTTTTCACAATAATGGCTTGAGGTAGGATTACTCTCAATTCACAAATCACGAATCTGCCTCAGCTCACTCCGCCTCACACTGAATGCAGTAAGGTCTTACACTGACTCCCTGCAGTTACTGTGACTCAGCTTTAAAATTTCAACTCAGTCTGAATAAAGGCATATTCAGCAAGAAAAACTTTGGAGAAGTGAAGAGTGGCCACTTACATAATCATCCTATGACAGAATTAGCATATTCTCTGTGAATTTAAACGATTGCTGTGAAAATCTTCAATTGTTCTTATATTCAGCAAAATTAAATAGAAGAAGCCAACAGTTAGCTGTTGGCTGCTTCATGTTACTAGGTGGAAGGTCATGAAATATAACAGTAAATAAAGACACACTTTACAATAGTGAATTTTTACAAATTGTACAGCTTTTTGTGAAATCGTTATTTTAAACAAATAGAATATTCTGTATCAATTATGTGTGGACAATAAGCTACGTCAAAAGTACAAACAAGCATATTATACTACTGATAAGACTGAATATCATAGAGCTGTGAGCATGCGTCATGTGTAGGCCCAACACATCAGACCTGCTGGGTGGATTAACGATGCTGAATTATTTCTTTAAAATACACAGGGGCAGGTTTATTGTTTGATTTGTTCAGGCATAATAGAGGACAGTGGAGGCAAAGTGACTGGGCCATGCATCCAGAATATACCACAGCAGACCAGGCAGATGCCACTCAGGTTTCACCCAGACTGAAACACAATGCAGTCCACACGCTCCACGCTTTATAACACACACAAACCCAGCACAAAGCAGTTTCTCTTGCTTTCTCTTGTCTGGGTCTTCTTCCGTTTTGCTTGCTGCCCTCAGACAATATTTTCAATCTTTCTTCACTCCATTATATCTATATGCCATATAGGTAGTTAATGGTGGTTAATGTACCCTTTTTTGGAATACTTAAGCTCAGAGTGAACCACACAGGAGCACCCAATCACTCAGTAATACTGAGCAATGCAAACCCTCAAACCCTCTCTCTCTCTTTTTCTCTCTTAAATGACTTATCTTTCCGATGAAGACATGACACATAGTGTATGATTCAGCTAGGTTTTTAATTACAGAAGAGCATCTTAGGCTTGACGTCATCCATTGCAAATAACACTGTAATAACATTGGTGTTGAGCATGGTGCTATATACCACCATGTCTATTGCCTGTATGTTTCTGATCAATAGAACAAGGGTTTAAAGGTGAAAGGGCTAAAGGATAAAATTTCCAATAACTTGACCAAGGTCTGGATATATCTTCTCTATCTCCTTCCTTCCCTTCCCTTCCTCCCTCCTTCCCTTTTCCAACTCAGCTCAGTAGAGCACAGCTCTGAATAATTTATTCAGCTGAAGAATAGTTGTTGTGGTCCTGCCACATCAAATGCATTTTAAAGGGACACACACTTTAATAGAAAGCCAGCAAATATATACCATTTGCAACACATGTTAGGGGACTTCAGGATGTCCTGCATTTATTCATGTGTTGGCTTAACATGTCATTGTGGGTGGGGGGAAATGGACAGGTTACATCATAAACCCACAAAGAACCCCTTTCAAAATAACAAAGCAGTAAAATCCATTTTATCTAATATCAGTGGAGCACATCGTCCATCCCAAATTAAAAGGTTTATGTATGCTTTATGGCAGGATATGAAGCAAGATGGCCCATGATTCTCTAATCTCAAGACAAACAAACCAGTCCTAATTCACCTTTGGCCTTTATATGCACTATTCATTCTCAGTGTCATTGATACATATTTTATAAACATGGTCACATAGCTAACAAAGTAGCAAAAAGAGCCACTATATGTTTTAATGAAGAAAAAGAACGAAAATGAAATGATTGGTACAAAAAATGTAAATGTTATGAACATTATTTTCCCAAAACCAGATTCTAAAGTATGGACTAAAGTGTTTGTTTAACACTGATTCTCCATTCACACAACAAAGCAGTTCAACATTAGCCCATCTTGTCTTTATGTTGGCTATATTTACATAGAATAAAGCTAGAGCAACCTCAGAATATTAAGCACCCTTGGTTAAGTACTGTTTGGTGCTAGTATTTGGCATTGACCACATTTATGTATTTAGGTACACTACTTGAGTTGTGCAAATGTCTATGAATTGCTTACAGGCTTGTGTACTAAAGCTGAATGAGTTCCTGAGGTCATATATTAATATCGGTTTCATCAACAAGAAAGTATATTGATTTATTAGCTTAATTGGAAAAAGCAAAAAATACTTTTTGGGGGGTCCACATATACATAAAAACATTTTGAACATTTCACCCAGTTCCAAACCTTGTTATATCATATCACAAGATACTGGATATTTATAACGCTAACTGTAGTTTAGTTCTTGGCACATCTGCATCCTAACAGTAAGATAATTTAAATATTTTCCTGCTTTAACACCTGATTCAGATCATCACAAGTGCTTCATGAGGTTTGTATGCAGGATTGGGAAACACTGTTCTGCTGTACCTGTAGGTCTGCCTGTCTACCATGTTATGTAAGCATGTCTTCAATATCACTAATTACGATAGGCGTCAGAATTATGGGCATGTAATATAATAATGATGAGTATAAACTGAAATTTATTGACACCCTGAAAGGATATATAAAATAAATGCAAATTATATTCTAAAATAATCCTGCAAAAAAGGATTGTTAATTTTTTTTACACTCTACTAAATACAGTGCATGAGCTTCAAAAAGTGTCACAGGAACTAATTGTAATGATGTTAAATCATTTTTTGGCCATAAATATCACCGGCATGTTTGGTGAATAAGGAGGCTGCATAGATGATGAGCATCTGATACCCACAGTAAAATATGGCGGTGGATCAGTGATGTGTTGTGGCTGCTGGTTCAGGGGCTCTTGTATAGATTGATAGCATCATACATTTGTCAGAATATTTTAGGCCAAAACCTGGTTTGCCTCTGCCAGGAGGAAAGGACTTGACCCTAAATGGATCTTTCAACCTGATAATAACCTCAATTTTATATCCAAAACAATATAGAAGTGTTTTGCATGTTTAGCATGGAGCAGTGGACTAAGATCCTCTTAGTCTTTTAGAGTCTTTTAGACCTTACAGAACCTTACAGGGCAGGTCTGACAAAATATTAATTCCAGTTCTGAGTTTAGCATGTTCTCCACGTGTCCATGTGGGTTTTCACTCACTTCCCAAAAACAGCTGGTAGGTGAATTGGCTGCGCTAAATTGGCCTTAGTGACGGAGTGTGTGAATGTGTGTGCAGGGTACTCTGCAATTGACCGGCATCCCAGAATAGACACCGATCAGTCATAACATTAAATAGTTGATGTGTTGATGTGTTGGAAGCAGGAAAAATGGGCAAGCGTGAGGATCTGAGTGACTTTGACAATGGCCAAATTGTGATGGCTAGACTTGTGGGGCGTTCCCAGTATGCAGTGATTAGTACCTACCAAAAGTGGTCCAAGGAAGGACAACTGGTGAACTAGCGACAGGGTCATGGGTGCCCAAGGCTCATTGACGTGCGTGGGAAGCGAAGGATAGCCCATCTGGTGTGATCCCACAGAAGAGCTACTGTAGTACAAATTGCTGAAAAAGTTAATGCTGGCTATGATAGCAAGGTGTCAGAACACACAGTGCATCACAGCTTGCTGCATATGGGGCTGTGTAGCCAGAGAATGGTCAGAGTGCCCATGCTGACCCCTGTCCACCACAGGAAAGCATCTACAATAGGCATGTGAGCATCAGAACTTGACCATGGAGCAATAAAAGAATGTGGTCTGGTCTGATGAATCACGTTTTCTTTTACATCATGTGGTTGGCCAGGTGCATGTGCATCACTTATCTGGGGACGAGATGGCACCAGGATGCACTATGGGAAGAAGGCAAGCCGGCGGAGGCAGTGAGACGCTCTGGGCAATGTTCTGCTGGGAAACCTTGGGTCCTGGCATTCATGTGGATGTTACTTTGACACGTACCATCTACCTAAACATTGTTGCAGACCAAGTACACCCCTTCATAGCAATGGTATTCCCTAATGGCAATGACCTCTTTCAGCAGGATAATGCTCCCTGCCACACTGCAAAAATTGTTCAGGAACGGTTTGAGGAACAGAGTTGTTCAGAGTGTTGACCTGGCCTCCAAATTCCCCTGATCTCAATCTGATCGAGCATCTGTATGATGTGCTGGACAAACAAGTCCGATCTATGGAGGCCCCACGTTGCAACTTACAGGACTTAAAGGATCTGCTGCTAACGTCTTGGTGCCAGATACCACAGCACACCTTCCAAGGTCTTGTGGAGTCCATGCCTCGACGGCTCAGAGCTGTTTTGGAGGCACAAGGGGAACCTACACAATATTAGACAGATGGTTTTAATGTTCTGGCTGGTTGGTGTATTCCTGCCCAGTGTTCCTGGAACAGGCTCCAGCTTCACCACAGCCCTGACCAGGAAAAAGCTGTTACTGAAGATGAATAACTAAAAAATATTGTGTTAAAATAAAATTTTAAAGCAGTCACATATGTTTAGCTCTAAATACCTCTGCATATGTTATTCATTTTTGCTCATTTTCATGGAGTTTACCGTAGTATAGTTGAAAACCTTTGAAAGGGTTTCCTCATAATTATGCAATAAGCAGGTCAACAAACCTTGACTTTTGTGCACTACTCGGTCGATGTCTGTGGTGCACCTGAAAAAGGTCAAAATGTGTATTTTCTTACTCTGGAGTGGAAACTAAGTCGCTGAAGCTAATTGTTCTGAAAGGCAGGTTACCAGCACTTTATAGTAATGGCGTCAGTAAGGGACCGTCTAAAAAGTGCTGACATTGGCAACTATGTAAGATTCGACCAAGATTATAATCGTCTACTTCTACTATAATCAATAAAAATCCAGAAATTGAGATTTCCACATTCTGAAGGTTGTAGTAGTGGGGCATAATGATATACTTTATTAAATGAATAATTACACCTGTACAGTGCCTTGCTGTTTACAGTTTTATATTTTAACATTTGATGCAAGTTGCTTAAAACACTCCATAATAGCTCCATCCAGCTCTCCACAAGCTGAGTTAAGTAGCCTTACCAATACACCAACCAAAGTAGGCGAGCTGGCGCCTTCCCATGTAGAATAACGAGATGTCTCAACCTGCTTACAGTGATATGTGATTAAATTTTAAAGTATTTTAATGTACAAACCCCCAGGAATGTTATTACATTTTGCTTAGTACACATCTTAATGACACTAACCACTGCATTTTAATGAAAAACAAATGTTTATTTTCAGCCAGAACTGAGGCAAGAGGAAGATTTAAGAAAGGAACAAAAATGAGACAATTATTATGGACTCAATGTGGAGGTGGAGCAGTTATTATTAGGGAATTTCTGAAAGAGTGCAAATGTTTAATTTTTGCAAAATGGTGCCCAAGGATACAGAAAGAAACAGTCACTGGGTTTCGTGGAATGAAAATCGAACAAGAGGAAGAGAACGTGTAGTTGGAGCCTATCACCCAGGGGAAAAAAGCAGTTACAAGCCTCTGTTATCTCAATAGAGCATTTATCTGCAGTCCAGAGTGAGACAGGACAGCCATCCTTCAGAGCTCTGCAGAGCCCTAGGTGTGAGAATGCATATTGCCTGAAGGCAGGCCATTCATTTGTAGGCAGCATTTCAAATGACTGATCAGCTGTCATTGGATGGCGAGACAGACGATCAACCAAGCTTAGAACATCAGTGCCCCATCAATTGATGATGATATAGGAGAGGCACCAATGACTGCTGAGTATTTGGTGCTTAACACAGTGGGGTCAAATGCAACAGATAAAATTTACTCTGAAAGTAAGACAGAAAAGTGTACAAAAACAGATAATCACCCTCAGGACCTTTCACAATTAAACAATGCCACTTCCTTCAGAATGAAACTAATGATGACCTTGGAAAGCCACCATATAAGCACTCAATTTAATATAAGCACAAGTCAAGAGTTGTTGACACAAGAGGTTGAACTGGGTGAAGGAACAAGAATGCTGGAGCAGGAAGGTGCATCAGGTGCAGTCTCTTGCATGCAGGAGTTACAGTCATCAGTTGATAGAAAAATCACTTTCAGGGTATCCCTGTCTTTAATTTGACTGGTTGACATGAGATTCATGTATTCATTTCCAAAGTCCTTATCTTTGTGCTGGAGCCTGAACTTTTGCTTCACCCCAAAAACAGTCATTATTTCAAGGACAAGGTCATCCACAGACTTTGGGATTCCTGTCTTAAGTGTAAGCTTTCATGCGTCATCATCCCCACCAAAAACAATCCTCAGAATGACTGCACTCGACATTTTTCTCTTCTTTTCTAAAAGAGGGAATGAAGCAGAAAATGACATAAATCAGTAATTCAATTTTTGCGCTGTAACTTATTTTAAATAAAACACTTCATAAATACATTACCTTAAATGAAGATGTGCCTCTTCAGGGTCACCATTCATCTTCCTCTTACCATATAATCATACAGTGGATAAGCATCAGTTAGCTGATCTAGATCAACCAGGGCAACCTCTCTATCAGGAGAGACAGTCAACTGAAAAGCTCTAAACTGTTCTTGATACCATGCACACAGTACCTTCACAACAAAATTCAAACTGCTTTTGACAATACAGATTTGAAGAATTTCAGCAAACTCTGGGAGCCCACCAGCTAACCCAAATGATATCAGCATACCAGTTCTATAATTGATCCCAATGTTTGTCACATTTTTTGCAAGATGAATTTCATTAATTCCTGGATATTTCTGTCTTAAACCTGCTACCACTTCCTTGTTTAAAACATCCACAAGAAGTGTGGAGACTCTTGTAACTTCTAGTGTGGACTTCTTAAGGCTACAGGAATGGATTTGATATGCAATCATTTGCTGGTGTTTGGCAGCCAGGGTGAGGATTATGTTTTTGAAACAATTTGTGTGGCGAGCAACTTTCTTAAAGAAACTATGTTTCGCCTCAAACCTCATAGTCCACTGCACTACTAGAGGTCCGAAAAATTGAATCATTTGCAGATAGTGCTCCACATAATGATGTTTTGGTAATAGTTGTGCTGGAAGAAGTTCAACAAATCTGTGTCTGTGCTCTACAATTTTGCAGTTTAAGTAGGCTATTGTTTCTTCGTTATGAATAGGGGCGACAGCAATTTCAACTATGTCTTTCAAATCTAGGAGTACAAGCCAGACAGGCTCAGTATCTGGTATCAAGTCTCCAGTGATGAATGGAAGTAATCTCAGTAAATTCCAATTTTCATGTGCATTACCTCCAATGGTCTTCTTGGAGGCATATGTACATGGAATAATGTTAGGTCTATTGGTTTTATCACCCCACTTATAGGGGAAGTTCAAGATCAAGGTGTTTAGAGTATCAAGAGACAGATACTTCTTGGAAACAAATTCTTTCAAGCAAAGTGCAAGTTCAAATGGGACAATGCCCTCAAACAAGTCGTGTACAATATCAGGTGGGTAGCCTCTAGTAACATGAAAATGAGATAAATTCTCTGTTAATACACAACCTCTTTTTACTCCACAAAATATGGCAGAGTTTTCCTTTGAAGATGTAACATGTGCATCATGAATTTCCTTTGTTCTAAGGGCAAAGTCCCCGGTCGGAACAGATTCAGCCTGGATCTCCAATCTCTTCCCTATGCAAAACCTGCAAAAGTACTCACCAGAGAAGCTTTCTATGAAGCCTGCTAAACTGTGGGCCCCTAAATTATCTGCAATGACAGACTGGAATGTACCTTTCACAAACCGTCTAAGCTCTGGAATGTAGACACCATGACTCTCTACAGTAACCAATTCCTGTAAAAGGTGCTCTAAAATTGTGTCATATCCATATGACTTTACATGTTCAGTCTTGCATAAAACTGCCAGATAGATAGATGCAAGTCTGGAACTGTATCCGGGTGGCAAATTATTCAAAATCCAATAGACCCCACAAAGTTTGTGCTTTTTACGTGAGGTGCCTAAGAGGTTACAGAGCTCAAAATCATCAATGTACAATGACAAAGATATTTTCAATTCCTCTCCACAAAAAAAAAAGAGTTTTCCTTGCAGTAAAGACCATCTCTGATAGACATATACTGCGGTTCTTTCTCTATCCCTGAATCAGTTTTCTGTCTCTTGTGGTCACCAGTAACACTCTTTAAAATATCACTGCAATTAAACAACAGCTGAAGAGAAGGCAAAATTGGTATATACTGATAGGTCTTTCGACTCTTTTGATCAAAGATAAACTCAATTGGCTCTACAAGACTTACATGTTCCTTGTAGAATTGCTTCCGCTTCAAAGCTGTGGCAAGGGGACCACCTTTTTCTATGGCTTTAACCAAGGGATTTGACCTGCCCACTGCTTCAGAAAGCTCTTGAATGACAGACTCATCAATTTCTAAGTTGTGATTTCTAAAAATGTCAGAAATTATGCTACAAGTCACTTGATTTGATGCTGAAGTTAATGAATAATGTAGTTCCTGAAGTAATTCATCAACCGCGGTGGCTGGGACATGCAAAATGTTTTCCAACTTTAATAAAACAAGGGCAATATTAAGAACACTTGCCTTAGAAATATCTTCATCATTATTAGCATCACTGCATGACTCTAACACCAATTCTGTTGAACATGCAGGAAAATCAACGGGAGAACTGGCCGACTCCTGACAGTCTGCAGTGACTGTGACAACATCTAATTTAAAGTCAGTTAGACAATGTGGATTGTGCTTCCTATTTTTATGTGTATGAAATGTATTATAAATGTTACTTTTAAATGTACACTCTTTAAATACAAAAGTCACAGTTTCATGTTTGCGCAAACGTTCATTTAGATGACCGAAGTAATCTCTTTCATTTGACTCAATGCATGCACACAGCTGACATGAAAATGTGGCTAACTGATCTTGTTTTGAAGATGACTGATCACAGTGGGAAAGGTATATATGACTTAGGAGGTTATTCCATGATTTAAAAGTGCAAGGACAATTACTGTATACACAAGGATGCCTGAACCTTGCCCCAAAATGTCCATGTTTGAGCTTCAAATGTTTCAATAACTCATACCTACTGGATACTTCTGTGCCACATTCCCAAGACTCACATATCTAAAAGTCAAAAATGAGTGTGAGAACATTAACACTTTTACAAAGTAATTAAACAAGTAAAGTTTAGTTATATTTTTTCAAAAAAAAACAACAACACCACTTACTGTAATTGAGTGATTGCCCCAAACTGGAGACAAATGTGGAATGATGTCAATGATGAGGTCTCTGAAATATTAGAGACGACATATAATTTGAGTTTTGTAATGAAATTACAACTCTGCATTAAAAGAATGCTTAATCAACTTAATGTACACGATTTGTTTTAAATGGAAATCCTATAAACTTTTACATATACTCACATAACTAAAGGTCAAAAAAGAGAGAGAAGATCAACACTTTTACAAAGAAATTAAACGAGTAAAGTTTAGTTATATTAAAAAAAAACTATACATACCGTAAGTAAGTGATTGACCTTAATCAGATTCAGTGTGGCATGATGTCACAAAGATGTCTTTGGAACATTAAAGACGACATATAATTTGATTTTTGTAATGAAATTACAACTCAGCATGAAAAGAATGCATGTTCCACTTCATGGACACGATTTGTTTTAACAGGACATCCTACAAACTTTTACATGCAACTTTCATATACTCCTCGAGCGTGTTTGTACAACGCTTCAGCATAGTTGCAAAGCATATTCATAGAAAAGCAAAATGTACATTGAGACGGCTAATCTATTATTTAAAAAAAAAAAGTCATACATGCGTATTCTGCCTAAAAAAGATGCACATAGTCGACCATATTTATCTTAAAATGATCCAAGTTGCATATATTTGATAACAGATTTGTTTTTACACAAAATCCTAATGTTTAACGTTACATGTTCTAGCATATTTGCAAAGTGAAATGTACGTCGAGATGACAAGCTATTATTTAAAAAAAAAAAAAAACATACATGCGTAATCTGGCTAAATGCAAAAATGATGCACAAACTCATATGATAGTAAATTTTACAATGATCAAGATAACGTTAGCAGGGAAGGCCGAAAATATCTACCGTTAGTTCATTCGCCAAAAAGTGCAGTTACAGCAAAACTAAGATATTTATTAAATCAAGATCGATTAAATCATAAAGATAGTTTGTTTAGTCTACATCAATTATAAATGAAGAAAATATCTTACCTTGTATAATCTCATCTGTTCATTAATCTTCCTTGCTACCGTTGGATAGGATCCATTACGTTCATGTTGAGAAAGCGTAATTAGGAATAATAATAGCTATTTTATACTTTTTTAAATATACTTTATTTAAATTGTTTGCTCCATTTCAATTACTGGCAAGAATCATTTTTTTTGAGTGCAGAGGCTGAACAAACACTTGAGAAGAATGCTTACCACTGTCCTGGGATTGTAAAAGCTTTGTAAAAGTGGGGTCCACCTTGGGGATTTTAGCAGATATGCTCAGGAAAATGAGTAACCTAACCAAAGAAAGGCTAGTGATGTAACTGATAGCACAAACTGTCATGTGGAGACGTGGTTTGGCATAGCAAAATCATCCATTATTCAAAAAAAAGAGAATTTGAGACTGGGGTCTTCCTCAGGAAGATGTATTTATCCTTGGCTGGAAGATACTGAGAACATATAGTTTATAACCAGCTCCCTTCAGAACCTCTTATGAATTTTTGCAGTTGCAGTTGAACCGCTCGCCCTTGCCATTAAAAAGAACCCTTTAATATTGGCCCCAAATTTAGGCTGAATCAATCATCATATTTCTCTCTATGCAGACGACATTATTCTATATCTTCGCAACCCAGAACAGTCTATACCACCCTTGCTAAATTTATTGGAAACATTCAGTAAACTCTCGGGTTATTCAGTAAACTGGCAAAAAAGTGAATTTTTGGCGGTGACTAACAATAGTGACTCAAATTTTATGCACAGTCTTCCTTTTAAAATAGCCACAAATAGTTTGAAATACCTTGGAGTTAATATATCTAGAGACCCTAAGGATATATATGAACTTAACCTTTTACCCATGTTAGAAAATCTGAAAAGCAATATAAAATACTGGAGGACCCTACCACTTTCAATGATGGGGCGTGTGAATGCCATTAAGATGGTAATATTACCCAGATTTTTGTATCTTTTTCAGAATTTACCAATTTATTTACCAAAAAGGTCTTCAAATCTTTAGATTCTATTGTACTGCCGTTCATCTGGGGCTTTAAAGCACATAGAATATCTAAACTGCATGTGTGTAAGCCTAGGTCTTTGGGGGGGATTAGGTTTGCCAAATTTTCAACACTATTATTGGGCTGCCAATTGTAGAGCCTTAACTTTTTGGCAGGACCCATGCCCCGATAGTCATTCAGCTGATCTCCCTTCATGGCTTATGATTGAGCAGGGTGCCTCAAACTTATCTCTCTCCTCATTGCTATTTGCTGCCCCAGAAAAACCTGAAGCTGCAGTAAGATCTCACTTTATGATTAATAACTTCCTCAGGATATGGCATCAGATCAGTAAGACATTCAAACTGCCAAATACCTCCTTTTTTGCTCCTGTCTGTCGTAACCTTGCCTTTAAGCCCTCACTACTAGACCCAGTGTTCATAGGTTGGGCTAGAAAAGGAATCCTCACCTTGAGAGATTTATACATAGACAACAATTTTGCAACATTTTCTCAACTAAAAGAGAAATATGACCTTCCTGCTTCACACTTCTTTAGATACCTACAAATTAGAAATTATGTTCGTTCCACTATGCCAAACTTTGAAACACTGTCAGCTGATAATGAATTACATTAACTTGCGATTCCAATACCCCAAAATTAGTCACAAAATTTGTAGATTTTTTCACTAATCAGTTAGACATCTCTACTAATCATCTGAAAAATGATTGGTAAAAGGAACTGGATATTCATGTTTCTGAGGAAGACTGGGCAAAATGTCTTTAAAATATATACACCTGTTAACGCCAGGCACCTACTTATTCAGTACAAGGTGTTGCATAAATTGCATTACTCTAGGGTTAAACTTAACACTTTCTATCCGACTATTTCCTCTCTCTGCAATAAGTGTGATTCTGCAGAGGGTTCTCTTGGTCATCTTTTTTGGGCATGCCCTAAACTTTGTGAATTCTGGTCAGACGTTTTTCAGTTTCTTTCAGAAGCTTATGCATGTGAGCTTCCTTTAGATGCTGCAACTGCTGTTCTTGGCTGGTCAGCCTCCTTGCAGCATCTTAATCACGCTTTCCGAGTGCCTGTACAGTATGGTATGATGATCGCAAAACAAATCTATTCTTTGCATTTGGAAGAAAAAGTCTATTCAAGACCTGGTTGTCTGAACTTTGTTCCACCCCTCTTGTAGAAAGGTTTAGATATAGTATGTCTGGAAATATAGATCTATTTGAAGCTTCTTGGATGCCTCTTTTCAATCACCTGCTAA
Organism: Pangasius sanitwongsei; assembly: GCA_037576675.1. Taxonomy (NCBI): domain Eukaryota; kingdom Metazoa; phylum Chordata; class Actinopteri; order Siluriformes; family Pangasiidae; genus Pangasius; species Pangasius sanitwongsei. The sequence continues at coordinate 18,615,251 of CM075004.1, read as the reverse complement.
AAATTTCCAATAACCATGACACCGCTTGAAACTTTGTAATTTTGTTTAACTTCTGTCAATGTTAATGCACCCATGTGTGTGTGTGTGTTTTTTTTTTTTTTTGGTTTTTGTTTTGTTTTTTAAATACCACATTTGAATATCTGAATCTCTCTATAATTTTTTTTTCTTTTCTCTCTCTCAATTACTTGTCAAAGCTAGTGACAATGTTGACACTTGCAAATCTACCAGCTCTCTATTTTTAGTGTCACTTTCCCTATCACCCTTGCTTTAAAGCTAAAATATCTAGGTGATTATTTATTATTATTTTTATTTTATTGTTATTACTATTATTTGAACTTGTCTATAATGTCACATTGAGCAAAAGTCTGTGTTGACCTCCCTTGCCTCTACCCGGTGTTGTGGTTAACTGCTAAATTGAATCTGAAGGAGACGTGTTTTTTTGTTGTTGTTTTTTTCCCTTTCATTTTATACCTGTGTAGCTGTGTTTTGTCTTGTTTTGTGATTGTTTTTTGTGTGTGTCTGAACATCTAAAAAATACCTCAATAAATATAATATTCAAAAAGGAAAAAAAAAAACTTCTTATGAAGCCATTACAATGCAAAAGAAAGGAGGATGTTGGCCAAGCTGAGGAGACATGGACAAATAAAGAAACGAAACCTGAAAATTAAAGTACTTCGCAGCTCCTCTAAATGTTCCGAGGCCAAAATAATAAAAAAAAAAAAGATGCACAAAAAAGTCTAACAACAGTGGAAGGGATTGAAAGTAAAGCTTGTGCATTAAAAGGAGTTGCTGTACAAACAAATTAAATAAAGACAGAAAAAGACTCAACAATGGCAAAGGAGAATGAACCTGAAGGATCTAGAGATGATAGTAACTTGGATTCAGCTGGTCAAAGTCCTAGCATTAATGAAAAGGTAATAAATGAATCTGTAGTGCTCTGTGGAGAATCCTAGTATACACTAATTACAATGATTTCCACAACAACCTTGGTTTTTATTAGGTTCTAGATTTGTGGAAATTAAGAAGTAATGTGCTTGTTGTTGCAATTGCAAAGTCTTTGGACAACACAATGACTTTCCAGTTGCGTCAAACTAAATTCATTACTCTGAAGCCACTAAAAGTCAAATTGTTCTTTTGATTATTATTATATTGCAGGCTATGAAAATTTCTATACAGGCAGTTCTTAACCAGAAGGATGAGACCAACAGGCTGCTCCATACAAACCATTATACCACTGGTGTAATTTTATATGGTTCTTGGGAGCAGATTGCAAGACAAGAACTGGCTAGGGTGAGTAATGCTGTGTTATGATCTGCACCTAGTGTTTCGTTTATGTGTACTCTGTGTGTTTGTGTCAAGGGTGTCCCTTGCTGCAGTCTCTTTTAGATTCCTGACACATCATCTCTCATCAGCATTTAAGGAACCACCAGTGTTTATACCACAGCCTTGATGCTTATTCATTTGTTATTGGTGCTGAATGACTGTGATTTATATTTTGACTTCTTAAAGTATGACCTTGTTTGTTTATTATTTTGGCCATGGCCAGCCTGACACACTTTTAATGGTGACTGTAAATACTTTTCGGATAATATATATTTATATACTGTGAATTAATTGCTGTTGTGTTCTTTGTCATTCACATTCCCATCACACTTCCTGTCATCCTTCTAACCCTAGACTGGTGTGTAACAACTGGAATGTACATGTATACATATATAGTAGTAGTGCATGTATACACAATATACAATCTTGTTTACCATTTTAATTGATTACATGCTTATTACACTATTTTTCCACTACTTGTTACAGGTTAACTTTGAGAAGTATGAAGGAGTAATAAGCTTTGAGAATGTCGGGAATCACTGGAAACTTGTGGGGAGTTGTAAGAAATGTGACTTTAATTTTTAATATATAAAATAATTAAGTCTTACTCTGATGACCAGTGTAATATTTACAGTAAATGTTTTTTTTTTAACTGAAATTCTGAAACTGAAGTCCTCTAAATAGAAAGACCAGTAGTGTATTTTTTCTAGTTCTCACTGCCTTCTATCCTATCATTATATATATATATATATATATATATATATATATATATATATATACACACACATACATTTTGTGTAATAAAATCATACACACACACACACACACACACACACACAAATATATATATATATATATATATA
>CM075004.1:18594655-18612578 GCA_037576675.1 Pangasius sanitwongsei | reverse complement strand
TAAATTCTAAAAAAATAAACTAAATAATTTGCCCCTGTTTTTCTTTTTTTAAAAAAAAAAAAAAAAAAAAAAAAAAAAAGGAGATTAAGGACTGATTTCAAAATCTGATAAATTCAGTCCAGGAAGAGTCACAACCTTCAAAAAGTTCAGAGTTCAGATAAAGGAAAATTCAGTCTTTTTGAATTGCACTAAAATTAAATTATATGAAGTAAAATAAAATAAAATGAAATGAAATACGGTAGAGGCCAGTCCTTGCACGTGTCCCAAAACGCCAACTCAGTTTCTTAAAGGACCCACCACCAATTTATGCTCAACGTTTTGTTAATTTTCTCCACGTGGCCACACACACACACACACACACACACACACACACACACACACACACATATATATATATATATATATACATATACATATATATGATTTTATTACAGTACTTCTTCTGTAATACTTTTGTGTAATAGTCTTACATCCCACTGTACTGAATCCATACTGTACCCTAACACTGCAATAGATCCTGCGAAGTAGACGACTAGGTAGAATCTTACATAGTTGCCAATGTCCGCACTTTTTAGACGGTCCCTTAGACGGTTATAACATGCTGGTCACCTGCGTTTCTGAGCAATTAGCTTCAGTGGGCTTCAACGGGAAAACATTTAAAAATACATTAAATTGTACTTGCTTTCCACAACAGAGTAAGACAATACACATTTTGTCCTTTTTTGTGTTTACGTCTTGAGAAATAGAAGAGAGAATCTCGAATGTGCAGTGAATACCCAATATAAAACCAGCTGTGCCGCGGTGATTAACTTTCGGTTCAACCTGTGCAACTGCCTGCAGCCGTTTTTCATACCGGTGCTTTATAGAGTCTATACAACGAGAGAAGCACTGAAATGGAGGCAGGATCCACTGTGAGTGCTGTGAGGAGCTTAAAGGTTTTGACTGGGGATGAGGTTCGACCTGCACTCATCACCATAAAGGAAGGGAAGATTGATAACATTCTGCCTTATCCAGGGGCTACTGCACACGCAGATGGAGAGGTGAGCTGAGATTGTGTGTGAGAAAAGCGACACCCTGTGGTAGACAATGGTACTACAGGTTCCTGACAAAATGTACATTTAATTTTAGTTATTCAATTGGCAGAGAGCCAACAACAAATGTAAAGCCTAATCTCCTTTTCAAGTTAAAATGATTCATTTATATTTTTATATCAAAATTAGAACCATTTTTTAATGTGTTTGGCCCAACTTCTGTATTACATTCATACATTCTAACAAGGGTTTGGAACCAGAGAGACTTAAGTGATATTTTGGGATGCAGTTATGCATATTAATTATTATCATACACCACAATGCTGTAGGATATTCAGTACTGATTGGTCAGAAGGTACTTTTCTGTAATAGCAGCTTTGGCAGTTTTTTCTGGCTGTGAAGCTTTTTGGCTTGTTGGTAACCTGACAAGCAACATTTGTTTGTCTTATTAACATGGTAACTGAATGACTGTTTATAGCTGTCATAATATCATAATATAATGCTATAATGCAATATATAATGATAACAGGAACTAACTTGTTTTGTTATTGGAAAATAATCTACTTCAGGGTGTTAACACTTCACATTAGGCCATATCGCATCTCCCCATCACTGATTATTTTCCAAAAACAGCATGCACTGTTATGTTTTATTCCTTGCTTAATGAAACCCGTCTAGCAAAAAAAAAAACAAATATTAATGTTCAACCAGTTGTAAATAAATGATAATAAATGCCAAAACCTAAAAGGATTAACACTGTAATGTGAATGTTTGTTTTGTGCCTTTTGTAAAGCCAAGCCATTAGTATTTATGTGATACAGACTCATGTTGCTGTAACATACACATTTATTAAAAAAAATAAAATAAAAAAAATCGGTAAATGGTGATTTCTGTCCCTGTCCCATTTCCTAAATTTTATTATTATTCCCATCTGTGCACATCTGCAATCAGAAGGAAGCCCAAGGAGCCCGTTTATATTTCATTTTAAGTTAAAGGTCACCTTTTCTTGTCTGGTAAGTGTGCAGTATGTGCTGTGTGTGTAGGTGCTGGATGTGGGCGACAGTGTGGTGATGCCAGGTTTAGTGGACTGTCATGTTCATGTTAATGAACCGGGCCGTACTACTTGGGAAGGCTACTGGACTGCAACACAAGCGGCAGCAGCGGGAGGGGTGACTACTATCGTAGACATGCCCCTGTAAGGACACACATATACATATGAACTCACACAAACATGAATGCACCTAGCCCTTCAACACAGGTCATACATTAGTACATATATATGATTTTAAAAAATGCATTATCTAATGTAGCATCTCAGCTTCATTCTTTTTGTAAATGAAAAGAAAAAAAAAAGAAATGCTCTTGGCTCATCATCCATAGCAACAGCATACCACCAACCACAAGCCTTGTGAACTTCCATGAAAAGCTACAAGCTGCTACTGGACAGTGTTTTGTGGACACGGCATTCTGGGGAGGCGTTGTCCCTGGAAACCAGGTACTCTCTGATCCTTTACATATTATGCAATTCTTTAACTCTTGTGTTGAACAATACTAAAATTGATTACTTTCTGCAACATGGAACTTGCTCTTGTCTCAATTTCTTTAATGAATATGAAATGTCATTTATAAATTATTTATATTACAGAGATTATGTACAGGACATTTGACATGAGAGTAATTGAGTGAAATAAAAATTTGTGAAAAAAAAATTCCAGTCTGTAATTGTGTCTAGTAATATTACTTAAAAAATATTTGTATTGCTTTTTTTGCTATTTGGTGTGTTTGAAAATGCATTTGAGAGTGTGTGTATTTTAAAATACATTTTATAGATGTAGCAGTATAAATTGGAAAAGAATGGCCTGGCGGTAAACAATATATCTATTAATACCTGACTATTTAGGGCCTGAAATTGAGCTGAATTAGCACTTCTGTCCCCTCTGTGTCTCTTTCTATCTCTCTGTACCTTCAGCTGGAGCTGAGGCCCATGGTGCAGGCCGGAGTGGCTGGATTTAAGTGCTTTCTCATCCACAGTGGAGTTGACGAATTTCCTCACGTAAGCGAGGAGGACCTGCATGCTGCAATGAAACAACTCCAGGGCACAGAAAGTGTTTTACTGGTGAGCAACCAGCTGATGATTCTTCAGTGACTGTCTGGTCTGTAGGGCTTCTCTCTCAGATCTCTGCACTCATTAAATATCCTGAATTTATGGAGCAACACGTTCTGAGGACATGGTGAATGTAATTATTATTAAATGAATGGTTCATAATGAGAGCTCTGTGCTCACTATAGTGAGTCTTAATTTAAGAAACAACAACATATGAAGACACACAGTGAATATAATTATAATTTAATGAATGCTTATTTTTTATATCATTTGTAAGCCATATTAAGGAAAGGGGTAAAGGGTGGATAATTAAGTGTGCAAGTTTCCACTTTTTAAAGACTGCTTTCACTGCAGTGATGCGGTTCTCTGTTGTATTTAGTTTCATGCAGAGCAGGAGGTCCAGCCACCTCTGGCAGAGGATGGTGGTAAGAAAGATGGTATTTTACGCAGTATGAGTGCCATAATAAATGTAAAAAAAAAATTCTAAAAAAAAAATGTATTTACTACACTTTGCCTCATCTGCATTACCAACGAAAATACATTTATGTTTATTAATTTGATTTATCTCAAAATAAATTCTTTCTTGCTCAGATCCATGTGAGTACTCAACATTTCTGAGGTCCAGACCTGATGTCATGGAGCTGGAGGCCATTCGGACCGTTACAAAACTCTGCCTGCAGTACCAGTCAGTTCAGCCAACATTTAGTCCATTAATCTAATAATCATCTAAAAATCATATTATTTTAACAGTATTCCATCATTACAGTACAGTTAGTTAGTGTTATGATATTATTAAAGACACACAGCAGGTTCAGACAGTGTTTGTGTTTACTTTACAGAGTTCGATGCCACATTGTGCACCTGTCATCAGCCGAGTCTCTGGAGCTGATTCGTGCAGCTCGCCAGGCAGGAGCTCCATTAACAGTGGAGACGACACACCACTATCTCACCTTGGACTCAGAGAACATCCCATCAGGGGCCACACAGTTCAAGTGCTGTCCTCCCATTCGGGACAGAGCCAACCAGGTTAGATAAGACAGTTTTGTGGTGCATTTGTTCCTAAACGGATCAGATATTAATGCAGAAACAGGTCTACAGTTTTTATCATCTCAGTACAGTAGCTCATTAACATTTTTATACCGCAGCACTGTTGAATTCCCAAATCTGATCGGTCAGAAGTTGTTGATTAATTTTCTACAGTATATAACAGCAGCTCTGACAGTACTCTCAGCTGCAGTTCAAATCACAAGTTTATATTAATGTACTTGTTCTAATATGTTATCATTTCTAGAGTAGCTAATTCACAGGAATGTATAACAGAAGCTCTGTTTGAATCAAAGGTTAATAATTAACAGAGTATTAACTTGTTTTTTCATAAGGAAAAACATAATTCTTGATATGTTGAAGCTTTCTGTAAAAAGATGCTTATTGAACTTTTTCAGAAGGGGTCTTATTTTATATAGCTTATATATAGTTTTTTCTGCCATTGGAAAGCTAACGGGCTTTGCATTTTCTGGTTTCTCTCTGACATGCCAAGCTGTGCTTTTATGTCTTATTAACTTCGAGAGAGAGAGAGAGAGAAAACAGAGAAGCTGGAGAGAACAAAATATTTACAGCTATTATAAGTGATAACTGATTAGCTTAAAACAGGCTTCTCACTCTTTTTATTTAGTCTTTTCTAATTTTGACTCTATTATCTAAGTTCTCCCTGTATATTAAACCATGTATTAATCCATGAGAGTGAAGGCTAAGGCATGCTTTTTAACACTTTTTTTTTAAGTCTGTGATTGGGTCGTGTTACACTAATCAGCAGAGGGAAAGGAAAACAAAGCCTTCCTACTCAGACAGCATCCCAGAAATTGAGACAGGTGGAGACAACTTGTAGTTACTATGGCAACAAGCTCTGGAAATCTTTTCATGAAAATAAAGCTATGTCAAACACAACAAATTTGAATATGGCAAGAAATTACATTTTTTTGTTGTTATTCTTCTTATTATTATTCTTATTACTATTGATGCCCCCCAGGAACAGCTGTGGTCTGCACTAAGAGCTGGTGATATAGACATGGTCGTATCTGATCACTCTCCGTGCACCCCTGACCTGAAGCGCTTGGACACTGGGGATTTCACCCAGGCATGGGGCGGCATTTCTTCTCTGCAGTTCGGTATGTTATTTGGGTCAAAGTTCTGCTAGATTCAAAGAGCACTTTAGCACTGGCTCAGGGTCTGTTTACTTGGCTAGTCCAACTAATAATTGACAGCCACATGGACTAATGTTTGAAGATCAGGTTAAAGTTACTACCCAAAAACCTGCATTCTGTATTAGTAACTGCTTCTTTTTTTGTAACAGGTTATCACCTATATTTATTTAAAAAATAGTAAACATATTGTGAGTTATGATCTGGGGAATCCTGTTGAATATTGCTGTGGCCAAATTTTGGAAAAAAAAAATCAGGTTTAAAAAAAAAAAGGGTTTTCCTGCCTATAACATACTTTGACACCTCAGCTTTAAAAAGCCATGAATATATTTCACCAAAAATAATGTGGAGATGTTTTTATTTACTTTTTGGTCTTGAGAGCTTTCTCCAAAGAACATGTTGGTTAAGCAGCCAGTTTAACAAATGGTCGGTCTGTGTAACTGTTTTAAATGTATACATTTTGTTTATTCCACATTAAATTGAATGCAAATTAATAGCTGTTCGTGTCTTTCAGTGGTATTTCCTCACATAGCGAGTGTCCAGCTTTGATCAAGTTGGCAGATAGCTACGTGCGGTAGTGAAACATACATAAGCCTAATCAATTCAGATCGTATTCAAATAATTGCTGTCAAAATGTCTGTGATCAGACTTTAAAATGCTATAAATATAAATATAGAATATATAGAAAATATAGAAAAAAATATATGTAGAATATATATAGTAGAAACTGTGAAAATTTCAGAAGGAGTTTTCCCAGGCCAGAGTGGTTTAGTGTGCTGCTTCTCAGCCTGTGTGATTCAAAACCCTGTTATGTCTCTTGTTTTCAAGGCCTGCCTCTGTTTTGGTCCTCAGCTCATAAGAGAGGTTTTGCTTTTCCTGATGTAGTCAAACTCCTGTGCAAAGAACCTGCACGTCTCTGTCGCCTTGACAACCAAAAAGGCAGTCTCATGCCAGGTCACGATGCAGACTTAGTCATCTGGGATCCAAAGAAGGAATTTATAGTAAGTAATAGAGCATTTTATATTTCACAGAGCTCTGCCTGTGTGCTAATATCTACCTGGAACAGAATAGAAGAAATGATTGGGGTGTTTTTGTATCCCCATGTCAGAATGTTCTAAAGCTTACTTCTAATAATTTTTTATATCTAATAAATATTCATGATTATGTGCAGTGAACATAACATGTACTTCTGCCATTTTGTAGGTAAAAGAGGAAAACATGCATCACAAAAATAAAGTGAGTGAGACTTTTATTCTTCATTTTTGAGCATAATGAGCTTGGACTTCAGTAACTCTTTCTCACTCTGTTTTCAGCTAACCCCATATCTTGGCCTGACCTTATGCGGGGAGGTAAAGGGAACCATAGTTCGGGGAAAACTTGTGTACTTCAATGGCTCATTTAGTCCTCAGCCACTAGGACAGAGTTTACTCATAAATCAGACTCTAAACCGGGCTTCCCTGTAAACCTCCCTCACTTCAACCACTTACTGCACGTCCCAAGATTTCTTCCAGTCTTTTCTACATTTTTTAGTATTTCTTTCTCTTCATGGATGCTGCAAGGATGCAGGGCTGTTGACTTAAGGGCATGTAAAGCCCACTATGACATGCTTGTGATTTTGGGCTGTGTAAATAAATTTGATTTTACTGAAAATTCCCAAAAGAGTGGTCATTCCATTATGCAGCATTTTACAATATAAGTTAGATAACTCAGATTCATGAATGATGCACCAATGTCATGCATTGCAATAAAACTATAATATAAATAACTGTAACAATAAAGAAGCTGTGATTACTGGCAGTAAACAATATTGATTACCGAATGACAGAAAACATATTAGTGACAAGAAAGCAGAATGTACATTTTATTTTTCATTCATCATTCACAGAGACATCAGCTATGGCATCAAACAAAGATAACTAAGCAGTTTTAGTTCCTCTACCCCTCTAAAGCCATGTTTGTGTTAGAGGGGGGAAAAAGTTAATGATTGACACTCAGTGATCAACAGAACAAAATTTAAAGGAATATAGCTTTAAAAACCCTACATGTTCTGGTACGATCAAATATGTGACCAAACACCATCCTATAATTCCTTCTCAAAGCACTTACATAAGAAAATGTAAAGGCTTCAGCCCTGTCGTCATATTTAATCATTGTAAATTATTTTGTTATCATACATTTTATAACTTATTTTAAGCATATTATTTGAATTTATTTTCCCTTTTAGAAATCCTTTGGCGAAAAGTTTGAAGTCAGTACCTTCAATAAATTACAAAATAAATGCCACACATTTCTATCAACTTTTAAATTTGGTTTCACAAAGAGACTTTCTCATTTTTTTTGAAAATCTTTTAAAATGCATCATTTTTTATTGCATATTTAAAGGTTATTTTTACCCATATTTGATATGGCTGGTAATAAAGTGATAATATTTTATGATGAAAAAATTATAATTTATTACCTTCTGTACTCTATCTTATCTTCACACTAGTTGATATGCAAATGATCACGATGCATAAATTTGCATCAAGGGGTTTGGTCACTTCCCACTGGAATCACTGGACTAGTGGACTTGATTGTGAAACACTGTTTTGACACCTTTGGTCTTCTGTACAGATTACACACTTCTCCACTTCATTGCTTTTTACCACTGTCACGTTAGAGCAGCTGCTCTTTGTCTCTTCAGTATGTCATCTCTTTCTGTCCCACCACCGCAATGTCTCTTACAACCTTTTGTGGTCCCACACCGGCTTCTACTGGGACCAGGACCCTCCAACGTGCCCGCTCGGATTGTGACAGCTACGTGCCAACCTATGTTAGGACACCTGCACCCTGAGACTATCGAGGTACACTTAGCATTAAAGTTAATATTAGTTCATCATACACTCAGTTAGGAAAAATAATTTTAGATGAATTCTTCATTTCAGATTCAGTTGTATTTGTTTTTCTGCCAATATATTTATTTTTCTTTTATTCTTATTTGTTTGTTGTTTTTTATTTATTTATTTATTTTAATGCATTTAATTATATATGCATGCATGTGTATATGTATGTATTATAATGCATTTAATGATATATGTATTGATGGCTAGATTGCTTCGTCTTTTAATGTTTAAACCACAACACCAATGAAATGTATGCCTATAAAAACAACATGATACTACTAGGTTACTAGGATACTATTAATAATTATTTTTTTTTACATAAACCTGCTATAATACATATAGAATCACTTTGCAGTCACATCCATACATTTCTTGGCAACATCTAGTTACATTTACAGTTACATAGCTAGCTACAATATCCGATATACTGTATATTTTAAAAAAAAAAAAAAAAAAAGCCTTGGAGTTCTAATTACTAGATTCTTTGAAGACTTCATAATTGTAGATGCCACAGTCGTGGCCTAATGGTTAGAGTCTCAGACTTGTAACCCGAAGGTGAACCTGAAGGTCGTGGGTTCGAGTCTCAGGCAGGCAGGGATTGTAGGTGAGGTTCCACCCTCAATACCACAACTGAGGTGAGACCCTTGAGCAAGGCACTGAACCCCCAACTGCTCCCCGGGTGCCGCAGCAAAAAAAAAAAAAAAAAAGGCTGCCCACTGCTCTGGGTGTGTGTTCACGGTTTGTGTGTGTGTTCACTACTGTGTGTGTTGGATACTTGGCCACACTTCACTTCACTTCAGCTAGATATAGTCAAATGATGAGAGACATCATTGAAGAGCCCTTTAATATAGCTTACTTCACATTGTTGAATTTATCCTAATTTATTATCCATGTATGTCCTAGATTATGGACCAGATAAAGAGTGGGATCCAGTATGCATTTCAGACTCAGAATTGCATGACTCTGGCAGTGAGTGGGCCGGGTCATGCTGCTATGGAGTGTGCTATCTTTAACTCAGTGGAGCCTGGAGATAGTGTGCTCATTGCAGTCAACGGCATCTGGGGGGAGAGAGCTGCTGAAATTGCACAGAGAATAGGTACTGAACTGTTAATCACAGGGTAACTATTTAAAATACAACTTGTATTCAGCATTTATTCAATGTTTATGAAGTTCAAATAATTTATTAAACTCAACTCATACACGACTGATGAATTCTTGATGTGTAACAGGTGCCAAAGTGAACATGATTGTAACCTCAGCTGGCAGGTACTTCACAAACAGTGAAATAGAGCAGGTAACACCATAGCAGTAGGCCTGCATGCTGTATTAAAAAACACTACCTACGTCTTTGAGATTTGAGGGATATATATGACATGTCAGTGTTATGTTCATAGGCATTAGCCAAATATAAGCCAGTTCTGTTCTTCCTCACACATGGAGAGTCTTCTACAGGAGTGGTGCACCCCATAGATGGCATTGGCGAGCTCTGTCACAAGTGAGAAAAAAGACTGGCGTATTCTGTGCATTCATTAACCTTTTCACATCTGCTTTATTCCTCTTCCTTGCAGTTCACTGTAATTCTCTTACTTATGCACTTACTGTTGCCTCTCAGGTATGGTAGTTTGTTCTTGGTTGACTCTGTTGCAGCACTTGGAGGTAGTCCAATCTACATGGACAAGCAAGGTATATTTTAAAAAATACATGTACTGTATATTGTCCCCTTTTAGTTAGAATATTGTTAGAAAGCTTTACAGAAGTTGCTTTTGGCAAAGCAATCTAGATTATATAGGTGCCTGCATATTCATTTTCTAAAAGATACCTTTTAGCAGGTTTTATGACTTACAAACTGACATGTATGTTATAATTTCAGTTTTAGACTAAGTGCAATATGTCCATTTGTTAGGGTTTTCACTGTAGCCAAGTTAATTGAATAATTACAGCATGGTTATGAGAAGGTATGCTACCACTGGTGCTAATATAACATCTTAGGTTTAACCTCAGGAAACAATACAGAAACTACGGCAACACCAACAAGACAAAAACTAAACTAGACTACACCAGAAGAACTCTATGAAGGGCCATTTTATGTTAAAAAAATAATCCTAGGTAGTGTGGAAGCAGTGTGTATATTATATACTTCAAAGCAACTTACATATGAACTATGTAGGCCTTGTATGTAGACCTATGTACGCTTCCCAATCTTAAAAGCGCATTATGGATTTTGCAGCTATCGACATTTTGTATACTGGCTCTCAGAAGGTCCTAAACGCACCTCCAGGAACTGCACCAATCTCCTTCAGTGAGAGAGCATGGTGAGATGAGACAAGAGACATGATAAGAGACATAATAAAATTTAAGTATACATGTTCTGATGAACCTCAGCTGAAAGGATAATTTCCCGTTTCTCATTTCTGACAGCCACAAAATCTTCAGCAGGAAGACAAAGCCTGTGTCTTATTTTCTGGACCTGAACTGGCTGGCCAGTTACTGGGGCTGTGATGGAAAACCTGCTCGCATGTAAAGTTCCCTTAATCTGTCCTTCATGACTGACTTCCTGTAGGTTAAATAACTAGCTAAAACCCGTACAACCTCTCTCTTTTCATCTATTGTAGCCTTACAGACAACAGGCCCAGAATCCATTTCCACTCATATTCATGTTGTTGTTTAGAGCAACTGGAAAATAACACAATGCATGGTGACTGGAATTTGTCCTGTAAGCATTGTGAAACCAAATTTGATTATAGCTTAGGACTCATCAGGGTAGTTTTGTGGAATAATGGTGATGATAATAGTAATGATTATGTAATAATGTTTCACACTTTTTAATAGATAAACACTTTCCTTTCAAAATTTTAATGACTGAATTCATGATCATCCTGGTCAGGGTCACAGTGGATCTGAAGCCTATACTGGAAACACTGGGTGTGAGCCGGGAATACACCAGGGATGGGGCAGGGGTTTAGGGCACCGTACAAAAACACACTTACACACTCATTCACACCTAGGGGAAATTTTAAAGTAGTCAATCAACCTACTGGCATGCTTTTGAGATATGGGACCTGGAGGAAACCCACACAGACAGGGTGAGAACATATAAAACTCCACACATACAGTAGCTGGAGCTCAGGATCAAACTGGAGACCCTAGCTACCTGCTGAACCATCATGCAGCCCTTGAGTGAATTCAGTCAGAAATTTTTAACACTGGTTTCATATAACCAGTAAAGAAAATGTGTTCATTTTGCTAGTTTAATAATTTCACGGTATTGTATATCTTTGCCAAAAGATCTAGGCAATTAATTAAGTTAACCCATTCAGACAGAAAAACGTAACTTGTTTTAAAACATATCTTTGTGATATCAATGCTGAGAACACCATATAATCACCATATAAGAACAGAACCCCATGGTCATTGCATCCATGAAAGACGTTGGGCATGATTGGGGATTGGGGATATCCTCAATCACAGTTTAACCCCAGTACAAAAAATACTACATGGCCAAAAGTATGTGGACCCCAAACCAAATGATCACACCCATATGTGGGCCTTCCCCAAACTGTTGCCACAGAGTTGGAAGCACAGAGCTGTTGCATTATAATTTCCCTTCACTGGAACTAAGGGGCACAATCCAGTTCCATCACGTCACAAAGAAGATATGGTTTGCCAAGTTTGGAGAGGAAGAAGTTGAGTGTCCTGCACAGAGCCCTGACCTCAACACCAGTGAATACCTTTGGGATGAACTGGAAAGCCAAGTACCCCCAGGCATGGTCACCCAACACCAGTGCCTGACCTCACTAATGCTCTAGGAAAGGGGGACTATATCTGGAATGGGATGTTCAACAAGCACATATGGGTTTGATGATGGTCAGATGTCCACATACTTTTGGCCATGTATTGTACATGGTAGTAGTTCCAGAACTTTTATAGGAGAAGACAGACAGTGAACATTGAGGTTGCTTGGCCCTTGTGCAATTTGTTAGGAACAGGTTTCTTATAAAGACCTCTATGATTTACCTCTATTAAAGTTACTCTGTTAAATACCTCTACTATTACACAGATATTATAGATTACTTATGCTGTTTTTATAGTTATCATCACACTGGACCTGTAACTGCATTATATAGTCTGAGAGAAGGTCTTGCCATCCTTGCAGAGACGGTGAGAATTCCCTTTATCCTATACCCATCACTGTAATGAGGACACTGTGTACTAACAACTACAACAAGGATGAGATACAAACAACGCTAGGCCTATTATTATTATTGTTTCTTTTTCTGACAAGTAAAAAGATGTACAAATGCACAGGCAAATTTTAGTAACTAAGTTATACATTTCGTGGCTTTTCTAGGGGCTTGAAAAATCATGGAAACGACACAAAGATGTGGCAGAGTACTTCCATACAGGCCTAGAAAAGATGGGTCTCAAGCTCTTTGTGGAGGAGAAGGTAATACTGTGTAGAGTACCTACATATCACAGAAAAGCTGTACTTACAAAGCAGATGTTATACCACAGCAGCGTTCTGATTGGTCAGAATGTGTTGATTAATTTTCTGTAACAGCAGCTCTGACAGCGCCAGCTGAACTTCAACTCACCAGTTTTTATTAATGTGCTTGTTATCATACGTTCAGCATTTTTTTAATAGTAACTTACACAGGCACTTATAATGGTTGATATGGTGATGTTTTTGTAAAGAGACATTTATTTAACATTTATGAAAGAAGTCTCCTGTGTCCATGATTTGTAACAGTGATTTGGAAGTTATAAGAGAGAAAAAAGAGACGCTAGTGAGCTAGAATGCTGTTTATAGCTGCTGTAATCTTATATATATGTAATGATAACTTGCAGATGATCCACAACATTAAATGTAAACTGTTAAAATGCACAAAATGTCATTCAATAATTAATAAATGAAAAAAAAAAAAAAAAAGAATTGGCAAACTGATGTGACACATGCTGTTATTGGAAAATAATCAGCTTCTGTTTTGCATCAAGTCTATGCTTGTCAAATCACACTACCCCATGATTGATTTATTTTACTATAACAGCATGCCCCAAGTGACTTATTCCTTACTTAAACCAGTGTTGCTGTCAACATTGTAGTATGGTTCCTTTTGATGTTGTCTTCTGTAACAGAAAGCGAGATTGCCCACAGTTACTACAATAGTAGCTCCACCAGGTTATGACTGGAAAGAGATCACACGCTTCATTATGAAGAATCACAACATAGAAATCTCTGGAGGTCTTGGGCCATCAGTTGGCATGGTAGGGGTTATTTGTTGTTAATTTACTATTTATATCAATAATGTACCAGTTACAGGCTTATGTTTCCTGTATGTGTGACATTCAATTTAATAATTTGTTACTTGTTTGCAGGTCCTGCGTGTGGGTCTGATGGGCTGTAACAGCAACAAGGACCATGTGGACATGATTTTAGAGGCTCTTTCTGATGCACTGAAACACTGCCACAAGAGTAAAGTGTAACAACACAGCTTGTGTGGCAAACACAACTTCTGCTGTAACATTAATGTATAAATGTTTAATGTCTGAAAAGTACTCTTAATTTGAAATCACAACTAAAGAAACAGGAAGTGCTCTTATGGTGACATTTGGAACATTATTAATACATTATGGATTGACAATTTGCAGTAAGCTCTGTTTTGTGAATATCTAATAATATAGTTATCAATCTCTTATAATATAGTTTGTCTAATAGTTTTACTTAAAATATATTTATACAATTTTTTTAATTGTTATTATCTCTGTCAGAATCTGTATTGAATATCTGTTACAAATAAATATTTGCTATATATAACAAATAAATGTAAATAGTAAATAACAATAACGACTATATATTATTTACAGGTAGCTTGGATGTACTTTTATTGGTGTAGCTTTTTTCATTTTTTAACATAGATTACATTCACATAATACATGCTGCAGTTTTTCTAACATTAATGATTAATTTATGAGTCATACATGGTATAAGTGAAACCCAAAAGTCCTATTCATTCTCAGCATAACTATAAAGTGTTATAGAAACCCCAAAATGACAACAGTACTTAGTAAAATACACTGAATACTTTATTAGGGACACCTGTACACCTGCTCATTCATCGGCCAATCGTGTGGCATTGGCAGTGTGGCAGACGGGCTGGTCTGAGTATTTCTATAACTGCTGATCTCCTGGGATTTTCATGCACAACAGTCTAAACAGTTTACTCAGAATGGTGCAGTAAAGTAAAAGCATCCAGTGAGCTGCAGTTCTGAAGACTGGTTCGAGCTGACAGAAAGGCTACAGTAACTCAGACAACCACTCTGTACAATTGCAGTGAGCAGAAAAGCATCTCGGAATGCACAACACGTCGAACCTTGAGGAGCATGGGTTACAACAGCAGAAGACCATGTTGGGTTCCATTTCTGTCAGCCAAGAACAGAAAGCTGAGGCTGCAGTGGGGACACAGATGGTAGGGTCAGAATTTGGCTGGTGGAGGTGGTGTAATGGTATGGGGAATGTTTTCTTGGCACACTTTTCAATATTTGTGATGAAACCACAATAGGTAGTGATCATTTACCTATTTGCTGCAAAATAAGGATGAATTTCACAGAAACAGAAGTGGAAATGGTTCTGGAGGTGGAGGTTTGAAACAGCAAACTGGAAGGGATTTAAAGAATTAAATGAGGTTGCATGATTTGGCTATATTTGAAAATAAACAGGATATAGAAGAAATGAATAATAAGGTATGTGAAATATTGAACAGATCTGCAGAGGAGACAATTGGAAAACAGGAAAAGGAAAAAAGGAAGAAAGCAGTACCTTGGTGGACAGAAGAGTGCAATAAAGCAATACAAGAAGATTAAGAGGTCATATTTGTTTGATGATTTTGTTATATATAAGAACGCACAGGCAGAAATAGGAAGAGTAATCCTAACTGTTAAAAGGAATTATTGGAGGGAGTATTGCAATTCTATAGAAAGAGATATAGATATTAATGATATCTGGGGTATGATCAGGAAGATGGGAGGAATTCACAGAAGTAATAGTTTACCAGTCTTAAATAATGGAGAAAGATCCCCTGAATCACACATATCTACAGCCAGTGATGCAAGACCAGGGCCAGGAGGATCGTAAAAGACTCTCACCACCCTGGGAACCCTCTTCTCAGTGCTCCCATCAGGGAAGCGCTACCGCATCCTGAGGACCAACACAGAGAGTCTCAGGAGGAGTTTCTACCCTCAGGCAACCCGGCTACTGAATTAGGACACTTGAAAAGTCTGCATACTACCACCTCACACACAGACACACACACAAACAATTGCACTATGGACAAACAAAAACTCTTGCACTCTTTTGCACACTACGTCCTCTAAAAGCTGCTAAGATTCCTCCAAGCTGCTAAACATATTTTACATATTTTTACATATAACATCTATATTTTGTCTAATAGATCCTATTCTAGTCTATTCTATTCTATTTTTCTTTTTTAATTATTATATTCTGCTTTTATTACATTCAGTTTTTGTTATATTCTGTTTTATTATGTATCACTATTGCACTTTGGGACAAGGCACTAAAGAAAAACATTTCACTGCATTAATACATGTATGTAATGTATGTGGCCTCATGTCACTTCACTTCACTTCATTAAATAAAGAACCTTGAACCTTTAACCTTGAACCTTGAGATACATGCTAAGAATTTGATAACTAAATGCAAAAAAGACATAAATATATTAAGATGTCTGGCTGGAGCTGAGTAGGGCACTAATCGGCAGTCCGTAAAACAGATATACTGTGCATTAATTAGGTCCTCTTTAGATTATGGGAGCATGGTGTATGGGACTGCAACATAAAACATAATTCAAAAGATTAAAGCAGTTCAGACACAAGCTTTAAGAATATGCTGTGGTGCTTTTAAATCTTCCTCAATTCCAGCTCTGCAGGTAGAGATGGGGGAGACACCATTAGATCTCCATAGACTTCAGTTAGCAATGGTACGTTGGATTAACCATTCTAAAATACATCCAGTACAGAAAGTGTTGGAGGAGTGTAGGGAGCAAAGAGGTAACAGCATTAGAAGCTTTGGGTGGACTGCTCCTCCCTGGTTATTTCCTATGCCTCAAGTTGATATTTAATTGCAGGAAAAATTGAAGAAAGAAAAGCATGTCTCTAAAGAAATTGTTGTTAAGCAACATTTAGATCAAGTATATTTTTCAGCACTTCACATTTTTACAGATGGTTCCAAGGATCCTATATCAGGTTACACAGCTGCAGCAATACACATTCTCAAATTTAACATCAGCAAGAAGAAAAGGAAGGCAACTATACAGTATTCAAAATACAGACAGGATAGTCTGTAATAAACAAAAAGAGGATACAATTATTACTCGTCTTAGAGTAGGGCATTCAGGCCTAAATCATTCACTATTTATAAGAGGAAAACATGAAACAGGGCAGTGCATGCATTGCAGTCAAGCACTGAGCCAGTGGAACATGTGCTCCTTCACTGTACATCATATGAAAATGAAAGATCTGAGCTTAAAGAAAAGCTACACACTATGGGTGTAATCAACATTACAATGCAGCGGTCCAGGACAAAGGAATGTATATACTACATTATTAACAGGCTTGCATAACAGGATTTAAGTTTGAAATATAGCTGCAAGCAGCGATGACGGGCCTAAGCACTATGGTGCCATCACCACAGGTGGGTGTATGTAGACAATGCATAGTGAAGCGAGTGCTGTACAGTAACTCATTTTGCGCTGATGTGTTAGGCTAAGCCCAGGTCTAAGGCTTTACAACAGCTTCCATATCCGAACATACAGTTAATATTTGGTGATATAATGCATGAAAAAATAAGAGATATATGTTGTTATCCTTCTTAGCCATTAAGTAATTGTAGTGAAGTTATGTGTAGAGGGCACATTTGCATTTAAGGGGGTGCAACATAACGCTGTTTATGTGCCTTTCTCCTAGTTTGTGATTTGATTTGATTTGATTTTAATTACAATGTAACAGCTATGCAAAGGTTAAGTACAATTATAGCAATATAGTAGATGTCTTTTTTAAAAAAAGACTGCTTTTCAAAAAATCCACATTAAATACAAAATGACCTATTTCATGTCTTAGCTTTTGCCTACGCCTAACGGCTGACAACTCTGATGAAACAACAGAAAAAATATAAATATGCATATTTTTAACCTCCTGTCGGTGCTCCCCGCTCCTGTCCAGTTGGTGGCGGTAATGCACCTAAGCTGCCAATAACCCTCAGAAGAAGAAGCGTTATCAGGCGGGAACTGAGTTAAAGCAGAAACAACAAGCGGGTCGTGTCTTGTTTATAGTGGTTTGTTAGAAGTTTGTAACATTTTATGAAACGTTTTATAAAGCTATGTCTTGTAGAAGAGGGGCTTTAATCGTGCTGGAGGGAGTGGACAAGGCCGGAAAAACCACCCAGTGTAGGAAGCTTGTTCATGCTCTGCAGCAGAGTGGAAGAGCCGCTGAGATGATGAGATTCCCTGGTAATAAATATTTCAGTTTTTTACTTCATTAACACATACATTACTCCATTAACACATAAACAACTCCATCAACACCCAAATAACTCCATCAGCGCACATATTACTCCATCAGCACATACAGTCAGGTCCATAAATATTGGGACATCGACACAATTGTAACATTTTTGGCTCTATACACCACCACAATGGA
>CM075004.1:18565420-18594555 GCA_037576675.1 Pangasius sanitwongsei | reverse complement strand
CATATTACTCCATCAGCGCACATATTACTCCATCAGCGCACATATTACTCCATCAGCGCACATATTACTCCATCAGCGCACATATTACTCCATCAGCTCTGCATTTCCAAGAGTATTTGCACACAGCGATTGTTTTTGATACTTTTATAATCCTTTATATTGTGTAGTGCACTTATAAAGAGAGTACGTAGTGGACTGGGATTCAGCCTTTACAATCTGAGGCATGTGAACACTCACCGTCCACTTTATTAGGAACAGTCATGCATTAACGCCTCAAACCTTGAGGTGGATGGTCTACAAGAAGACCATGTCAGGTTCCACTCCTGTCAGCCAAGAATGAAAATCTGGGGTTTTCATGGGAACAGACTCACCCAAACTAGACAGTTGAAGACTGTTGACAGGAAAAAGACCAGGTGATTTTTTATTTTTTTATTTTTTTTTCCTCTTCCTCTCTTTTTCTAATCAGCTGTCTAGTTTGGGTGAGTCTGTGCCCATGATAGCCTCAGATTCCTGTTCTTGGCTGACAGGAGTCGAACCTGATGTGGTCTTCTGCCTATCCACCTCAAGGTTCGATGTTTTGTGCATGCTGAGATGCTTTTCTGCTCAGCACGATTGTAAAGAGTGAATGAGTTACTATATCCTTCCTGGCAGCTCAAACCAGACATTTTCGTCTGACCTCTCTTATCAACCAGGCATTTCCACCCACAGAACTGTCACTCACTCACTCAATTTTTTTTTTTTCCTCTCCCCGCACCATTCTGTGTAAACTCTAGAGACTGTATGAAATTCCCAGGAGATCTGCAGTTCATGAAATATTCAGACCAGCCCTTCTGGTACCAACATCCATGCCACAATCAAAGTCACAGAGATCACACTTTTTCTTCATTCTGATGTTTGATGTGAACATTAACCGAAGCCCTTGACCTGTATCTGCATGATTTTTTTGTGTTGTGCTGCTGCCACATGATTGGCTGATTAGATAACTGCATGAATGTAGAGCTGTTCATAATAAAGTGGATGGTGAGTGTATTTTCTGTTTACACAGACAGAACAACACAGATTGGGCAGCTGATCAGTTCATACCTGGAGAAAAAGAACAACCTGGAGGACCACACCATACACCTGCTCTTTTCTGCAAACCGCTGGGAGTTGGTGTGAGTCAATCTCAGAGATGTGTGTTTGTTATCCTGGCATAGACCACTGATCACCAACCTGGAGCTCTATTTACCTGCAATGTTTGGTTCCAACACCAACAGCTAACATTACCCAATCCAGTCAATCAAGGCCTTTCGAAGAGACTGATTATGCGTTTAGTATGTAGCAGATTAGGGTTTAAACATTCCAGGATGTGTGCGAACAGTTCATCTTAACAAATGCCATGTCAAAGTATGTTTGTGCGGTAGACCATAGAAGTCTTAATTAATATTGTCCCTTTTACCCTAAATTAGCGTATCGATGAATTTGAAGCAGTAAAACACATTATCTCTTCAAGGGCTATATAAACCTTAGTAATTTTACTGTAAGTTACTATTAGTGATTTACACTAATAATTATAATAATGTTTAACTGTGATGTTGAATTCCAGATTCTGATCGGTCAGAAGGCATTGATTAATTCTCTATAACAGCAGCTCTTATGTTAATGTGCTAGTTCTAATACATTATCTTTTCTATAGTGACATCTAATTCACATAGACTTGTATGGCAGAGACTCCACATAATCTAATAATTAGCAGAATGTAAAAACTGCTATTATTTAACAAATAAAGACATATAATTGTTGATATGGTGAGGAGACATTTATCAACATTTATGGAAGGAGTCTCGCATGTCGGTGCTTTGGCAAAGTCATAAAGTTTTCCTTCTCAGGACAGTCTTCAGAACTATGTGATGTTTGGTTTCTCAGTAACATGACAAGCTGTGGGGGTTTTTTTCCCCCATGAAAGAGGAAAAAGGGAGGCTGGTTAAGGAGCAGCTGTTCTAGCTGTTAACAGGAACTAACATATCTCATAATATTAAAGGTGAGTATGTGATGAATCTGGTGAGTATGTGATGAGGTGAGTATAGACGGTTAAAAAGTACATGTTCATTATTAAATTAGATTGCTGAGGTATAAGAGGAATAAAACACTTTGGGATTTGCTGTTATAGAAAACTAATCATTGGGCCACATCACACCTCTTAGTTGCTGATTATTTTCCTGGTACAGTACGCAATATCGTGGTTTTCCGTACTTATGAGAATGCAGTAGTTTTTAACCAATGTGTAAATAAGGCCACACAGACTTTGTAGGACGTGAAATAAACATCCTTATTTATCATATATGTGTATTTGAAGCAGTAAAACACATTCTGTTCATAGTATTTTTTTTACTTCATTATTATAAGTAATTACAATAATAGTATAAATAGTATACTTTTACGATCCTCTTTTTATTGTCCCATTTTTCTTCCACCTTTTTTAGGCCTCTGATGAAGAAGAAGCTGGAGCAGGGAATCACCCTGGTGGTGGATCGTTATGCTTTTTCTGGAGTGGCTTTCACCAGTGCCAAACCTGTGAGCACCCAAATCCTCAGCTTGCATTAGAACCTGTATTTATTTTGGTCATATTGGCCACAGTAGAGATGTATATGAAATTATATGTGCGTTGTTTAGGACTTCTCTCTAGAGTGGTGTAAATATCCTGATGTGGGTCTGCCAAAGCCAGACCTTGTGATGTTCCTGCAGCTAAACCCCAGCGTAGCAGCTGAACGTGGAGAGTTTGGAACGGAGCGTTACGAGACCAGCACTTTTCAGCGTACAGTGCAACAGAGGTTCGAACAACTTATGACGGACCCGGCCGTTAACTGGAAGGTAAACTGCTTCATGTGGCAGTCACTTATGCAGTATATGGGCACACACTGTTAGTGCATGTTGATGCATTATCACAGACATCATAAGGTATCATCCTCACTCCTTGTCTGGATGCTGCTGCTAAGGGAGCTGGTACTTTTAGGCATAGCTTTTAGGAGTTTGAGCTCCCGAGATAAAGACTGTCCCATTCAGAAGGCAGTAAATGACAACTGTCTTCTGAAGTTCTTTATTTTGGAGCTTATTATGGATTTAATTTGATGTGTTTCTGCATATTGAAAAAATCATCCATTTTAGAATAAGACTGAAGCATAAAATGATGAAAAAATGATGGGAACTGAATACATCAGTCCCTAGCACTGCTTTAGGATAGGTTGGCCGTAGTAGGCTTTCCTATTAAATATTTGGTTGACTAATGTTCTTGTGTAATGCATGCCGGGTATTGTAGTGCCAGGGTGAAAAAACAACTTACCAAAATACCAAATTGTGGATCTTCAAAACCCTTCAAGATGTAATGCTGGCCGGATGCATGTTACGTATCAAGATTATTAATGTTCCTTTAATCCTGGCATATACCTACATGCGAAGATTGTTGATACATGTTTGTACAGTGTTCATAGACCTTGGGAAATGAACGGTTTCTTATTCTGTTCACGTTTTTTAGGTGATTGATGCAGCCAGAAGCATAGAAGTAGTACACAATGATATTAAAGTACTGTGTGAGAACACAATCAATACATGTGAGAATCTGCCAATTGGAGAACTCTGGAAATGAACATTAAGGAGACTTCCCAGCCAACTGTGGATATAACAGCGTTTATAATCGCAGTTATACTGTGCACGGAAGTTGCCTGGAAGGAACACTGCTTAAATTCTCCTTTGAAGAATAATAGTAATTGTTTTATGTACACACACAATCCACTTTAATAGGAACACCTGCACATTCATACAGTTATCCAATCAGCCTATCATGTGGCAGCAGCACATTGGATAAAATCAGGCAGACAGGGGGCAAGAGCTTCAGTTAATGTACACATCAAACATCAGAATGGGGGGAAAAAAGTGTGATCTCTGACTCTCTTGATCGTGGCATGGTTGCTGGTGCCAGATGGGCTGGATTGAGTATTTCAGAAACTGCTGATCTCTTGGGATTTTCACACACAACAGTCACACACAAGAGTTTACACAGAATGTTGCGAGAAACAAAAAACATGGAGTGAGTGACAGTTCTGTGGGTGGAAACGCCTTGTTGCTGAGAGAGATCAGAGGAGAATGACCAGACTGGTTTGAGCTGACAGGAAGTCTATAGTCATTCAAATAATCACTCTTTACAACTGTAGTGAGCAGAAAAGCATCTCAGAATTCACAACACAAACCTTGAGGTGGATGGGCTACAACAACAGAAGACCAGACCAGGTTCCACTCCTGTCAGCCAAGAACAAAAATCTGGGGCTATCATGGGCACAGGCTCACCCAAAAGACCAGGTGATTAGACGAAAAAAAGAAATCTCTAAAAACTGTCTAGAAAAACTAAAAACTGTAGTTTGAGTATAGTGAGCCTGTGCCAACGATAGTCTTAGATTCCTGTTCTTGGCTGACAGGAGTGAACCTGATGTGGTTGTCTTCTGCTGTTGTAGGCTGTCCACCTCAAGGTTCAATGTTTTTGCATGCTGAGATGCTTTTCTGCTCACCAGAAAATAAAGACTGATTATTTGACTTACTATATCCTCTCTGGCAGCTCGAACCAATCTGGCCATTTTTCTCTGACCTCTCTTATCAAGTTTCACCCACAGAACTGTCGCTCACTCAGTATTTTTAGTTTTTCGCACCGTTCTGTGTAAACTCTAGACATTGTGCGTGACATTCCCAGGAGATCAGTTTCAATACTCAAACCAGCCCATCTGGTACCAACAACCCTGCCACGATCGAAGTCGCAAAAATCACACTTTCTTCATTCTGATGTTTGATGTTAATATTAACTGAAGCCCTTGACCTGTATGTGTATGATATTTTTTTTTTTTGCATTGCACTGCTGCCACATGATTGGCTGATTAAATAACTGCATGAATGTACAATAAAGTCAATAAATGTCCTAATAAAGTGGACAGTGAGTATTTTTATTCATTTTTATTTCTCTTACAGTTGAATAAATTTACAGTTGAGTAAATAAATAATCTTAAACTTGTGTACAGATACTTTTAAACATTGATAATTGTACTGTACTACACAAGCTAACCTACTTGGTCTGTAACCTTTACATCTTGGTTTTCATTTACAATTTGCTACAGACATCAAAGCAGTGTAGGTCATGAGCATACTCTGAGCAGCAGTGCTCCCGATGACCACCAAAAGTGAGTTATGGCAAATCTGCATTAGTGTAGGCGCATAAAAAGGCACAGTCACTTTATAACAAAAAGTGTTAAGACTCAAAATGGATACACGTTAAGTGTTAATATGAACAGCCTGAGACTCCTCAGAGCTTGTGATGATGACCTCTGACCTCAGGACTCATGACACAGAGAGCAGTCAGTGTAGCAAGAAGCTGAGTTTTACACAGGTGACTATGCCACCAAATGCCACGCAGGCCTCATGTTAGTGGTACTGCTCCTCTCCAGGAGTGTGGCACTGAGCTCTGTATGCTGAACAATCATTCCCTCTCTCATCCTTATAAAGACAGGATCTCAAACTCCTCATCTTCCGAGTCAAAGAAACGCTCAAGCCGGTCAGAGTCTGAGAAATCTGCAAAAGATAAACCAGCCATACTCGAAACTTGAGCATACTCAAAATCAGTACATTTACATTATACATCTTATAAAACTAGATACTTCAGTTATTAGTACATTAATACACTGGGGAAGGCAGCTATGAGGCCACAGATATGGGCTTACCGGGAGTGAGATTAATGGTTTCAGTGTTGATTAGATGTGATGGCTGACTGTCTACAAGTTCGAACATGGGAAGACCTCCTCTACAGCTCGATAACTGCAAGAAAAAAGTGCTAATTAACAGAAAGGCTCACAGAAATAACCAACACTAGGCCTGAACGCATAACGCAAACTCACTTTTCGAATATGTGCACACCAGTCATCAAAGTCATCCTCCGTTTGACAGAAGAAGCCCTGAAACAAGAAATCTATCAGATTTGATCTCACAGAGCTAAAAGGCTCAAATACTGAATATTCTGAAGAAACACTCAGATGTCATCAAAGGGCAATACAGTCATGTGGTATTTCCAAAATGATATACGACCATGCCAACATCGTAGGTTTTGTTTTCTGCATTTGACATATTTGTCATACTAATTATTACTAAAACATATTTTGGCAACTTTAAGAAATGATTAACCAGGATAAAACATGCTTAGACTTTCATCATGGTGAAAACAGTCAGTCTGCCTAAAGATGTCTAATATCTTGATAGCAAATTGTGATTTCCTCACATAGGCTTTGATCAGAATTGTTGGATAGCTAAGCAAAATAGATACAAGCTGAATCAATTCCGTTTGTAATCAGATAATGGCTGTCTCACTGCCTGATGCTCCTGCACTGGAGTCAGAATGGAGTCTTTAAAT
Source organism: Pangasius sanitwongsei (assembly GCA_037576675.1). Classification (NCBI taxonomy): domain Eukaryota; kingdom Metazoa; phylum Chordata; class Actinopteri; order Siluriformes; family Pangasiidae; genus Pangasius; species Pangasius sanitwongsei. The sequence continues at coordinate 18,588,137 of CM075004.1, read as the reverse complement.
GTCATTTTTCTCCCTTTTCACAATTTTGGTGGTAACCAGGATTTAAACTGCTACAACTTTTTTTTTTTTTTTTTTTGTCATCAACAATCATCAACAGACTGAAGCTATATCACTAGTTCTATATTTCTATCAGGCAAGGATTATCAATATATTGGGATATGTAGGCAATTATTTCAGAAGGTTTTCATTTCTACTCATTTCAAAAATAGGAATGGAAGCCTAGGGGAAGATTAGAGCACTGGGATTGAGTTACTCACGACAGCTATGGATGGGTCGAGCTCACAGATGTGCATGCGACATGGTGGGTGCTGGCAGTGATAGGAGTCATCCTGAATCTCTCCGTTTTCACATGGCTCCACAGCCGGCTGAGTTGTATGGGGGTCCAGGTATATGAGCTCCTCACCTGCAAGGGGCAGTAAGAGTGAGGCATAGCCATAAAGCTAAGTGGAAAGGGTAAGCACTAAATGTCTGCGTTCCCACTGTTAACAATCTTAAGGGTAGTTCCAATCAGTGTACATGGTTAGATGAGCGAGTAGAGGTCAAAGGAATTCAGTCAGTATACCTACCTACCTAGCAGGCATTAAAGCATGTTGTGTAATGTGACAAGAAATAAAATGTAACGTATGAAATGATGACCTAATGAGTGAATAGACTCTGAAGAACGAGTAATGCCACAATTATCAATGTTTTAATTTGTTCTCTGAAGTTGACATGCGATTTGTTTGGGGTGGTAAACTTTGTTCTAACTAATATTTGCAAATGTTGAACAATTGATCCTGAAGAAAGTGATTTCAAGTCTGTTTAACTTTGTTTATCATAATAAATTCATCACATTTGTGCCACTTTTAAATATTAATACTTGTTCCTTTTTTTTATTTCATAAATGTTATCAAGAAAACATCTCTGCAATAAATACTTCAAGTTCAAAAGCTGACTTGTTTGGCTACACTGGAATTGCAGGAATCCAAATACCATATCTATACATGACAGCTCGGATATCTTTACTTTATTGTGCCAACTAATTAGCAACATGACTGGCTTCCCTTCAACTGCATTGTTCTTGCTGTAGAGGTGTGGTCCTGCTCAAAATTGAAATGCAACCACTGTGAGGATGTAAAGGGATGTCAACAAGTGTGTGATAAGTCAGTACTGGGAACACAGAATATCTGTCCCAGGTATGAACACTTCAATGCTTACCAACATAGCCAATAAAGTAATGGGCACTGTTAGGCTTCCCACCAATGACCCCTAAAGACTGAGGCATCATGAAGCATTGCTGTGGAGACAGAGGAGGAGAAGAAGAAAACAACAAGCATAGTGACATATGCATCCCAACATAATCATTTTGGAATAGAATGTAATAAAAAATAAATAAAAGTAATTTTTTTGCAGTGTGGGTGTCCATCTATCACTTATTCACCTTTAGAGTTTCAATGTAGGCCTCATTGATGTCACTGAGGCCCAGACGAAGGGGGATGAGCAGCACAAGTGGTTTCCACACAGCTGTGTCTTCCAAAGCCATGGCACATGCCCCCTCCATATACCCGTTCATCTCCAGAGGATCTGCACACCCTCTCCTCTCAAAGTCCAACCACGGCATACACAACCTCTCTAGAAGGTAAACACACAATCAGTGATGTTATTATTCTCTTGCAAATCGTGCCTGATATAAAACTATCCTTTGAACCTATTTGACAGATTAACTCTGTATACCTAAACCTAATTGATGCCTCCCATTGATCCTACATCCCTCAGGCTATGACCTGTAAATCGATTAAAGTCCACCAGCTTTAAGGACATACCAATTCTTAAAATGCATTCAGAAGAATCAATGAAGAAGGACAAAGCTTCTAGATCAAGGATCAAGTGCTTCCTATGCAGAAGTCTTTTGTACTGTAGCATGTGACATAAGAGTACAGTATAAATGCTCCTCCTCTCCCAAAAAAAACAAATACCAATAAATGGTGTAATAATAAGAAACGATAATACCAAAAGTAACAATGTTATTTAAATTAAAATTAAAAAAACGATCTTTTAAGATCTATTAAAATGTATAAGATTTACATAACTAAATGCACATATGAGAAGTGTTTTATGGACTAAACATTCATTTAACCATGTGCTTTAGTACATGTGCGTTGTTTTAAGTGATATTTATTCAGTGTGTAATCACACATTGTCTATATGCAGATTTGTTATATCATGTGCATCGTGATCAATAAGTAAAGTTGCTTTAGAGTGACACTACAGTTTCCTTATTTCCTCATCCTATGCTTGAATTCTCAGAGGGTTTCTGAAATACTCGAGAACTGAGGAAGGACAGGAAAGGAGGAAGTACAATTAAACAAATGAGAAGCACCCTGGGATAATAAAGAGGCCACACCTTTACCAAGACTGCACTGGGATTGACTGGAATGCTGACATGCCCCAGGCCTTCTAGCCTGACATCCCTAATGATCTTGTGGCTAAAGGGGCACAAATCCTCACAGCCATGCTCCAAAATCTAGCGGAAAGCCTTCCCAGAAGAGTGGAGGTTATTTTAACCACATGGGGAAGTAAGTCTGGAATGGGATGCTCAAAAAGCTCATATGGGTGTGATGGTCAGATCTTTGGCCATATAGTGTAGCTCTATCATCATGTTCAAGTCTGTATATATTATGTATTTAAATTCTTTATTATACTAATGCCAACTCACTGATTTCCTCGATTATTACAGTGTTGTCCATGGCCACGTGAACAGCCAATCGGCTCCATGTGTCAAACACTGCCAGTTTCCTACATGAGGTAAAAACATGTTTACTACAGATTGAGCCACACACCCACACACATTATATATATATATATATATATATATATATATATATATATATATATGTATATGTATATGTATATAAATGTATATGAAATGTTTGCTCGAAAGAAAATAAGAGGATTTCACATGTGACAATTTTCTCTCACATGGTTCTTTATAGGCTTGTCGACTTACTTGAGTACTTGTGCCACTGTATTCGGGCCGTACCACTGGCCTATGGACTTGCCCTCTCCCACTCCCATCTGAGCTAAAGGTAAAAGAGACAACTAACTGCAGGGTCCTCAAATAATACATCTGATTTGTAAACACTGCCAGTGCTCTGTAATTACACAACACATGAGGTAAATACAGGACTGACTTTTACCTATTTGGTGAATAGAGTAGTAGCTGTCCTTCTTGTCTATGAAAGCATTGAGGATACTAATATACTCCTCTCTTGGCCGCTGACCTCGTACCCATCTCCACTCTAAAAAACACACATTAGGCATTACTCTACTGCTATTGTATGAGCTGGAAAAACAAATGCAGGGCTTTCACTGTGGTAGACAGACATACCACGACCCAGGTGTCTACGGAGCAACGCTTCAGCAAGGATCATCTGTCCACATCGCAGCATGCAACCCCAGCCTGTGTCAGATGTTGGCCCTGTCCCTCCTGTAACAGCAGTACAGCTTCGACTTCACCACACCAGCTACATCAGCTACACAAATCAGTCATTGCTAAAAGTCACAGTTCATGCCAGATCATGTCACTCACCAATTGCCTGGAAATTCTTTCTGTAGGTGAACCACAAGCGTGAAGTAATGTCTGACAGAATCTCATCCTTCTCTGCAAAATGATGAACAAACATTTTAGAAACACACTTCAGCACATCAGCATGCAGTCTAATTCCACAGTGTCCTCATTAGTTACCTGTCAGAGCATTGGACTGTTTCCCCAGAATCCAGACAGGCTCGGATGTCTCTGGGAAATCCTCAAACTCCCCAAATCGTAGTGTGTCATAGGTAAGAGTAGCTGTTCGGAGAGCAATAAACAGAATCTTAATAGGGGTGTGAAAGCATTCTGGGGAAACAACTGGGATGGGAAGAGGAAGCATTTTAATGGCATCTCAATGAAGCTGTGTTATCAGCTGTACTAAATAATGTATTACACTGATGACATCTAATAGCTAATAAAGCTCTTCCCTATAATGATGCAATAACATGACATGCAATGGGCTCGGCAGAACAGCAGAAACATTTATAGTCATAACTTTAAGACATTATTTCTCATTATAAATTCTTAGTGTAGTCCATCACAACCGATATAGGGCGTTTGGGGCATTTGCACCTTTAAACTGCAGCCTGGATCTCTATTCGAGCACTACACAGGGTCGGGGAAAAAAACATTATTTTGTATCCTACGTAGTGCACTTATATCGATTACAGAGCCATGTAAGAGTGATCCCTCCCCGTCACTGCCACATCAGTTATTTTGCCGTGAAAATCGACTCTAGCTGCTGTCCAACTGTTATCTGTTTGTGTCTGGACACAGTCTACAGCATTCAATTTCATATTCCAAATCCTGACATCTGCTTCCACACACGCAGAGATGCTAGCTATCCTTCATAGCACGTCGTTTCACTGTTCATTTCATTAAACAGTGATAAAGTTTCACAAAAATGCAGAGTAATAGTAATTTCTTAGGAGCCTTACCCGCATCCATCCCGTCAGTTGTGATTCAACCTATCTTGTTGACTGAACTCTGAGTGACACCAAAATCGTCTAATAGAAAAAGCCTACGCTGTCATCTGGGGGGAAAGGAACTTGTAATATCCAATCAAATCATGCGTGTGGGCGGGACACTCTTTTTAAGGCAATGCAACGCCTTAGACTCGGTGACGTCAGTTCCAGATTAACCCGGAAGCTGCTAAAATCATGGCAGGTTTTGTATGTAAATAAATAAATAAGCCGAAATGCCTGTCGCCTGGTTTATTCGCCTTTAATGATGATTCACGGTACTATTTGCGGATATTGCTCTACATAAACTACATTACAGAGAAATTTGATAAGGAAAGAATTAAGACCCTGAAGAATTCCCTCGTGTCTGTTCGGTCCTAAACTAATGGTCGCACAGAAATCTGATGTTTTTTCATCACTTGTAAAACATTTAAACTATACCACTCTGTCTAAGTCCAGCAGGTTGTAATCAGAGTCCTGGTCAGTCACGTGATATTGCACAAACATTTATGAGCCGTCGATGTCAACAAAATTCTCAGTGTCGCAATTACTGTTGCAGTGCAACACTTTTAGCTTTAGTGCCTGTCCTTTCCCCTCTAATATTTCATTTTACTATAAAATTTTCTTTCTTTTTTGTTTTTTCTCAGACACTGTACTGCACAGCAGTAACATCTGAATCATTAATCTCGGCTCAGTAGTAATCAGTACTAATATTCTGCAAGAACTGACTTCTGTTTGTACAGATGTGTGAAAACCAGACCTGCAGAAACGCACACACTGTTTACATCTGTAAATGAAGGAAATTTTATAATTAAGCTTGCGATGGACAGAAAACCTCGTTTATTCACAGCTCATTCAGTATCCTTCAGAATTGTCACCTCATAAAATAAACATTACCCAGACACAGTAACTGAAATTATTCAATTCAGTTGTATATTCTCAGACAGTTGGACATATTTATAGTTGTTTATTCTCATTATTGCTACTTTTTAATATTATTATTATTAATAGTGTTAGCTGTCAAAATCATATGCCAAAACAACCGACACTCCTAAGGAACTATTTAAATACATGTAAATAAATTGTCATTCTTGAAAAACTGTTCCTGTTCATTGGATATCCTGCAGCTTACAATTGACACGTCGACGGTTGTAGCAATATTATTATTTACCACTAGATGGCGGTATATCGTGATTTATAAAGTTATTAAAATCTAAGATTGTAATAAAGATAGAAATGAAAGGTTTATATATACAAACAAGACATGAGAGTTAATCATTACTGAATATAGCAAGATATTCTTTAAAAGGGTCTCAGGAAGGATTGGACAATATGGTAGAAATATTATAGCCTATAATTCAGTGCCAGAATTTAAACAACCTGTAGAAAAAAAAAACTATACCGTATATTTAATAACATTTTATAAACATTTCCTATACTTATTTTCATAAATAACAATGGATTCAGGGAGATAGTGTTATAAAATTACTTATGATATCCATAATATTCTCAGAAAGGTGTTTTTATTGCAATATTGGTACTACATATATTCATTTCTTAGACCTACTGTCAGGTTGGCATAGTTTCACTATTAACCAAAATGATCTGGACTGTATCCCGTAAGGCTTGTCCTATTATTACAGTGGACCCACTAACAGGGGTTATTGCAAAGTCACACACAGTTATGCTTTGAGTTGTTTTGCATGGTGTGTTTTCAGTACATATCACTTTGGATCACTAAATACACTGCACGCAGTCTCCTCATGTGTCTTTTTTAACAGTATGCAAATTATACATATGTAAACTGTAACTTCACTAATCTGTAGTTTTTATATGTAAATCATTTGTTGTTTGGCAAACTTTATCTAAAGTGACTTACAAATGAAGCCGAACACAATCCAAGCATGCAGCTGCTAAAGGAGTCAACAGCAGTAAATGATGCAGGGCACTTTGTTAGGTCTTGTCATTATTCAAGTTTACTACAATTTGTCATTAGAACCTAACCCTTATTCTCAGAAACTTTGTGTTTTCTCTGGCAGAACCAATTGCATGCCATTTGCATTTGTAAGACACAAAACATAAGCCAGGAGCAAACACAAAAAAGGCACAAAATCGTGGCACAATTGTGTGTGCAGTTCAGTTAAGTGAGTTGAAATCAGAAAAGATGAGTGCTTGGCCAGCTTATCCTTTAAACAGTAGACAAGGTTTCTTTATAAGTGAGCACATCAGATTAACCTAAATATTGGCATTATTAATTCTACAAATCAGAACAGCAAAATAACAGCATGATAAATTAGCTTACATTAAGCACACGTATTATGATTCCATGAGCTCAATTTAGTATCTTGTGGCCACATTAAACTGTGCAAGCAAAGGAAAATATTTTCATGGCCTGTCTAGTCACATGTTAAAACTTTCAACAGTAGGTACAGCCTAAGCTTCACGTTTTTGTCATACAAAATAATAGGATTTTATAAGTTGCCAAATAACATGCTTGGAACCCTAATTGCTAAATTAAATCAAATTAACAGTGATTTTAATAATTAGTAATATTCATGCAGCTATACTGATACCATTATACTCGACTCCCATTAGATATTTATATATATTTTATTTTATATTGTTGGATATTTAAGTTAGCTTCAACCTCTGACACTCCATACACTACATTCAGAATACTGAAGGTTGCAGTCTCATTGGTTCTCTGCAATTGGCATCAGCTTACAGCAAAGAAGAATTACCCTCTGTGTTGTCAGTATGCATTTTCTATCCCCTGAATTTTTCAGGCTTAAAGGAAAGTGCTTGTCTTTAAAGTCAGTGCTTTACACTTTACACAATATTGCAGAGATTTTGGACAGAAGAGCATCACAGGTTTCCCTACAATCCTGTCATTGGACAAAGTTCAGTGAATTCCAATTAGCTAATTATTGTGATGTAAAAAATTCCTACACAATTCCAATAACTCAAAAACTCAACCCGTTTCTCCATTTACTGGCATTTATTCTGCAGACATTCAGTGTGGCTTGGCAATCTGCACACAATAGCAATGTGTTATTCCTCAAAAAGGAATTTTTAAATATATAAAACAAAAATGTTAGCAGTTTGCATAATGCAGTCAAAGTTCATAAAACAACTTTTATATTACAGCACAGACAGAGCTATGACAACAAACAGGAAACAGATACACCTTAGCCATGTTGGAAGCTTTGGACAAACTGCTTATATGCTTTTATGGGCTTTTTTTTTTTTATAGATAACTGAAGGATTCAGATATCTGCTGTTTTGTTCTGTTTAGAGAGGACAAGAAATAAAAAGCCAGAACTGTTTATTTCTTTCATGCGTTTTAATGTCTCTCACTTTCTCACACACACACACACACACACACACACATACATTACTTCTCAAAAAGAGTCTTTCTGGTCAGCATAACTCAACTGTTCCACTCAGCTGAGCAGAAAAAAAAAAAAAACCCAGGTTTTCTATCTTGCCCAACTCATTTCATAACACTAGATGCATTTGAAGGTGTCCTTATCAATAAAGTGTATTCAAAAAAACAGTGCAGTCCACTAAAAATATGGATAAACTAATAAGAGCCACTATGTGATAGTGCAGATGAGGGCTAGACAGTATGGCTTTAATGGAACACACTGCTGACACACATCACTCTTCCTGTTTCTGATGGGGAAATATCCTGCAGTTCATGTCCTACTGATGGTTGCCCCTCAAATGTAAGTGCCCTCTGGGTATCATCACCTAAGTATATAAATCCACTGAAAATCTTTACGTCCCCTTGAAGCTAATCCATGAAGACATCCAAGAACAGCTCAGCACACACAAATGTCCATTAAAGGCACAGTGCAACTTTCCTGCATGTGTAAACACACCATGAGCAGTAACAGGTCAAAGCGGTGAAATGGCAGCTCTCTCCACTAAAAAACAGAAGAAAGGCTCAATGTCCATTGTCCCTCTGTCATGCCTTCACTTCTCCCTCAGCAGGTAGAAGACGATGGCCTTCAGGTAGTGTGCACACGTGCAGGCTGCCGCCACCAGCCAGTGAGAATGGAAGCTGGGGTCTGTGTTCACTACGCACTTTGTAATGTCAGTCTGCGAAAAAAGAGATATTCAAAATGTCATGAAATAATAGCTGGTTGCAGCAGTAGAACATAAGCTCTATTGTAGGCTAGCTTTAATATAAAAGGCCACTAGGAGTTTTATGGGCTACTAAAAAATTAACAGTTGCCCAATTTTAACATAGCCTTAAGTTATAACATAAAACTCACAATTAACATCTAGTAGGTGCAACATCTTCTGTAAACAAAACAACTCTGTAATTCTGATTAAAAGTGCACTGTGTGCAGAGTAACAAGTGCATGACTATAAATGTGTTTGTTTTTTTTTATTTTGTGAGGACTAATGATTTCATTATGTGGGAAGTATGTTTGTGGTCTGTGACCACCGGACATGTGTCTGTTTGCCTTGAGATTGTGAAACACCTCACTCTTTGTGACAAAGGTTTTAACAACACACATCACACACTACTAGTTACAACGTACCTTGTGTGTCTATGATACGCCTGAAATTCTACATCACGCAAGTTTTAAACGAACTACTCTCGACTTAAGATTCTCGGTTTAGAATCGATTTTACACCCTGACTTACAACGGAAATTGCATTCAGCTGATGCAACTGGATGCTGGTATACCCTTAAAGATAACATTCAGTCAAGCATGAAATTTTCACATTTACATATGTTTGGTGTCTGCTTCTTTAATTTTGCACTGGAGCTCTGATGCTAATATAACTACCAAGTAAAGGAAGCCTCCAGTTTAGCATCACGCAAATGGCATGCCTAAATTATCATACACTTCATTCAACAGACACTGTTTCAGTATAATACCATTTGCGCATAAACATTTTAATAACAGAATAAATGGGTTAAAAATAATTATGCAAACCAAACCAAAACTACACTTGCGGTCAGTTGGTTGTTAATGTGGTTACCAGGGTCTTTGTATAGGTTGCAGAGGAAGGATACATTCTATGCTCAATAGCCATAAAATGGCTGTCATGGTCACTGTGTGCAGGTGTGCTCTGCTCAACACAGAGTCCAAAATGAGATCTGAAAGCACAACTGTTACTAAAGAAAAACCATGCTCCTCACATTGATGCAGTGATCAGACTTGAGTATGGAGTGCAGATCTCAACCCAAAGAAGACTGAAACAGGCTGTAATGTTTGGTGGCAAGTCAAGAAGTAAAAAAACCTCAACAAAGTTTTGCAAAAGAATAGTGATTTTATATACATATATATATATATATATATATATATATATATATATATATATGTGTGTGTGTGTGTGTGTGTGTGTGTATCATAGCCAAAAGTGTTGGATTTTTAACAAAAGTGGATTATAGGCTGCATAGTGATGGTTATACTGACTTATGCCAACAAGATAATGCAAGGTGCCATGCTGCACAGATGTAGTCTGTACAACCCTTTGCTGTTATGATAACCTCCACTCTGCTGGGAAGGCTTTCCACTAGATTTTGAAGCATGGCTGTAGGGATTTGCCCACTCTGATATCGGGTGAGGAGGCCTGGGGTGCAGTCAGCGCTCCAATTCATCCCAAAGGTGTTCAGTGGGATTGAGGTCTGGGCTCTGTGAAGGCCATTTGAGTTCTTTCACTCCAAACTTGGAAAACCATGTCTTTATGGACCTTGCTTTGTGCACAGGGGCATTGTCATGATGAAACAGGTTTGGGATAGGGCCCTGTGGGTTGGGTCTGTGCTTCCAACTTTGTGGCAACAGTTTGGGGAAGACACACATATGGGTGTGATGGTCAGGTGTCTACAAACTCTTGGTCACAGTGTATATTAGGCCTCCAGTGCAAAAATAAAGAAGTAAACTTCAGACACCAAACATGGCAGATTGACTACATTCAAGACTGAATTATTCCTTTAACTTCATGATGTCACAAAATATATTTATGCTCAGGTGGAACCTAGTACCAGATTTTTTTAATTAAAAAAAAAACAAACAAACAAAAAAAAAAACAAAAAAAAAAAAACAACAACTTTGAATTATACCACAATGCTGATTGGTCAGAGGGTATTAATTAATTTTCAATAGTAATTCAAATCAAAGGTTTATATTAATGGACACATTCTAATACGTTATCGTTTCTATAGTAACAGCTCAATCACAGGGAAGGCAGACACACCACATACCCTAAGGCTAATAATAAACAGATGAAGAAAAAAAAAAAAGTATAATCATTGGTATGACAAAGTTTTGTAACAATCGGTAAGTTTTCTACCACATGTGAGTATTCAGAACAGAGGACTTTGTGCTTTCTGGTTTCTCCATATCATAACAAGCTTCATTTTTGTCTTATTAACTTCAGGAGAGAGAACAAAATAGAGGCTGGTGAGGGAACAACTGTTTATAGCTACTCTAACGCAAGTGGTAACAGGAACTAATTTGTTTTGTGAACGTTCCACCACAATAAATGTAACTATAAATGGTTAAAAGGAGGACACGTTGTTCATTAATAAATAAAAAAATTGAAATCGTAAAATTGCTGTGGTATAAGAGGAATAATACACTTTGGCACATGCTCTTTTTGAAAAATCATCAACTTACTGTTGGACCACATCTCAATACACCATTGTTTATTAATTTTCTTATAAAATAAAATCACACTCATCGTGTTTTATTCCTTACTTAAATAACATTATTCGATGAAATTTCTACTTAATTCTGATTGTGATACTCTTGAGGGATACGTTGAGTTATTCAGTGAATGTCTTTCTGAAAATGAATAAAGCTTTGTTATGTGAACACTCATAACTCTCAAGCAAATGAGACTAGTACACAGCTATGTGCTTTCCCAGCCAAAGCCAACACACGGTCGTATTTCAACACACAATGTCACTGAGGGTCCAGGGGTTGAGTGGCTAGAAAGTGGCCTAGTCAGCCACTTCAAAGTCCCCTTCACATGGATTTGGAGCATTTGCCCATATTACACAACCGATAGGGAAAGGACTCGGTAGTGGCAAAAGAGCAGGAGCACACATCTTTATCAGTGACCAACTTCACCCTAGTAGCAAAACAGTATGACCTTCAAAGTCAGGGAGAACTACATGTGCAATGAGACGTATGAAATGGGAATGACTCGATGGTTGTTGTCTGTGCCAGGAAGCTAGCATGAGGTGCAAATTTCTCGCTTTGAAGTTGCTGAACATTGACTGCTTACGCATTGCTTTTGCGTGCCAGCATTACATGGCCTGATAATCCGACTGTGAAAATTACAACAGACCATGGATCCATTAAGCTCTAAAAGGGATGAGAGAAGCCAATGGGAGGGGTGGATATCATTAATTGAGGAATCCTTCATCATAATGATAAAACCAAATCTTCATCAGTAAAGCATAACACACTAAGAGGCACATAGCTGCCAGCATATTCACATTTCATAGATAAAGGCCTTCTGTGAAGTTTTTTTTTTTTCTACCAGTCAGACGTTCTGTATGTTTTCATTCCATGTTAATGTCAGGTGTATTCTTGTTTCAGGCTAGTTCAAAAATAGCAAAACCACATCCTGAGACTAAGCTATGTCCTCACACTCCACAGCAGGACACCTTGAAAAATTTAGCTTATGACTTTGCTTGCAGCTGCTTTTTAGATTCACCTTCAACTGATATGGATTCACCTTTCACTTCATGCTCAATGCTTTACCATATAACTCATTATGAGAACACCCAAAACTGGCATGGCGTTCAGTCACATAAAGTGCTTGTTGCATAGAAAACTGGCCAGACTGGAAGGGCTTTGAGGAGAAGAAGACACTGACATTATGAGCAGCACGCTAAAGCCTCCGGGGCATGCGGGTCTGAATGAAGAGAGATTAATCACATGCATAAACATCAACATGTGGAGACACAGCCTACTGTTCACAGATACACTTAGCTGGGTGTGTCGTTGTAATCATATAACAACACTGAATGCTGCATTTCTAGCTAAGCCCTCAGTGAAAGTTGTACGCTCTTTCGGTTACAGCAAAACAACATCAACAGTAGTTCTCTGATTCACACTGGATTACAGAGACACGGCAAAACAGTGTGTGCTTGTCTCATCGTGCATTATTAGTCCCATTATAGCAACATACAGTACATAGCATTCAGCAATAGAACTAGAGGCTCAATACAGTACTGAACATTCCTACTTGCAGCAGTGAAAGCTGGGATCAGCAGAAGGGTCAGGAACTTATGGCTCATGTAATGTGATAAGATTTGGCTCTTTTCATTCCATATTGCTCACCAATATTAGATGACAAACAAAGGCGACAAAAAAGTTCAATCCAAACTATTTCTAATGATAAGCTGAGCTATGAAATACTCAAACAGCAAAAGAAAAATGATAGGCATTGTGTCAAAATCTAACGCAATAAGAAGTGGAGGTTTAAAATAACCACACCTCATGGTATTCAAGTATTTAAAAATGAAAGGTAAATTGATTTAACTGAAATCAGAACTTCATTGTTTTTCAACACATTTGCAAATTCGTAACTAATTCATAGACTCAGTTCATATAAACAGTCAAGGTTAGAGGCAGAGCGATTTTCCATTATTTTCACATTCAAGCTGTTTGGTGGAGAAGCACTTTTCAAATCTGCTGAAATCCAACAAAATCCAAACACATCATCCTTGTTTGTTTGAATTTGTCAATATCTGAATAGTGCTGCATAGTGGTACAGTGGGTAGTGTTGCTGCCTGACAGCTGATCTGATCCTGAGCTCACGTCACTGTATGTGCAGAGTTGTGGTTAAGGCCTTGGGCTACAGATGTGTAATTTTAAATTCCAGCACCATCAAGCTGCCACAGTTGGGCCCTTTAGCAAAGCCTGTAACCTTCAACTGCTCAGTTGTATGTCTCGTTGTAAGTCACATCGGATAAAAGCGTCAGCCAAATGAGGTAAATGTTCTCCCCGTCTGTGTGGGTTTCTCCCAAGTTTGCTATAGGTTTCTCCAGTTTTCTCCTACCTCCCAAAAACAAGCTGATAAACTGGCTATGCTAAAAACGCCCTTACGTGTGAACAAGCGTGTGAATATGTGTATGAATGATGCCCTGTGATACACTGGCATACCAACAGGATTGTATTCCTGCCTTGCAACCAGTTATCCTGGGATAGGCTCCGGATCCACCCCAACCCTAACCAAGATAGAGTGCTTACTGAAGAATGAATGAATAACAGTTGAATAATTACCTAGAAAAAATACCTAGGAGCGAGTAAGACGAAGACAAATAAATAAAGTTTACACACTCTCTGAAATCTTTAACAAATAATTGGATGGCCTAAATGAAAATATTAAGTAAAAAAATTATTTTTTCCCTCATGGAAATGTAAATAAGAATACAAGTCTCAGCTACTTATACAATATTAAAATTAATTATAATAACAAAGTACAGTTACTTAAGTACTGTGGACTAAACAACCTAACAGTAGTAGAGAGCTACATGTTCAAGATCACTGAGCTTAGGTCAGAAATTGGGCTTTGCGATACAGCCGGTTTGCAATGAATGATTTGCATAATTAAAAAAAGTACGCTTTATCATGAAGGGGACTACATGTCTGTGCTACAGGTCAGTCAGCAGCAGAATATATTCGGTTAACTCTCTTATTCACTCATTGTATTTCTCTGTGCTGTGTACTATAATATGACTTGCTTAAAGAAATGTAGGCATTTTATCCAGTTAACAACAACAAACTGTAGGCTAATCCATAGCTCTATGATTTTTGGGTTATCATATATCCAACACATTTTAAGGTCAACTTTGCTTTGTGTCTTTTAGATTTCAGATTATTTTTTGTTTAATTTGTCTCTGAAAACGTAATAAATTCCAGACCCCAGGGTAAGCATAAGGGTAAAGGCAATATACCAGATCGTATACTAGGCTATGTAGACACAGCAGTAGTAAATTTGCATTGCTATCCGTATTGTTAATAAGGTTTAAGACTACTGATTTGGACTGCTACATTAAAGCAAAAGAGCATCCTAGTAGCTTCATTTTTGCCATATACTGACTCAGACCTACCCTACCCACACTTACTGTATATTTTAAAGCCAGAAAAAGGCTTTGAATGATAAAGTGCATTAAAAAATGGATTTTTTTTCCACAGGCCAGGACACAGTTTAAATATCTTGTCCCACTGCTAACTGGAACTAATTAATCCTGTTATGTGCAATACTGCCAGGCTCTTAAGAAAGCTGAAGAATCTCAGCTTCAAGCATGAGGATTGTTATGTCTCAGTGATCGATATTAAAACCAGAAAAGGCAGACATCCAGTACTTTTGTGTTAAGTACTTCTTGTAACACTGGCATACATTGTCTTTGTTTAATTTCACTTGTTTAGCTTACATTTTTCAGCTGCTCTCTCTGTCTCTCTCTCTCTCCTGCTCTTTCCAGAAAGAGACCACCATGAAGAATCTCTAATAAAATATCCAGCACTTTATGTCCTTCTTCATTCCTTCCATCCTGCTCCATTTACTACAGAGATGTAGAAGATACGAGTAGGGCACAGAATAAAGAACTAAACTGAAGGTAGAATTTTGACCAGAACTTCTGCAGTGATTTTGGTACAATAGTTAAAATGATTGTAAGATAAATGTAATCAGTAGCAGCCACTTGCAATTTACTATGATGAAATTGTGCAGTGCGTTTCTGCACCCGTTCTGCCCCATTAAACAGTGTTGCTAATTGGTTGCCAGCCTTACACCCCTGCTCCACCTCTCTCACAGTGTTTTCTGACAGTACACAGTGCAAGTGTGCCAGCCATCAGCATTAGTTACAGGCAATCAAGTACCTGCTTTCTTTTCAAATCAACTCATGCCAAAGAGAAAATGTAGGAATATATTAAAATTGAGGCTATTAGGCTCATGATCAGAAGGTTATGAGTTAAAATCCCAGCACTGCCAAGCTCCACAGTAGACAAACTGAGCAAGACCCTTCTGCTCAACTCAGCAGTAGGTCACATCTGATAAAAGTGGTCGGCAAAATGAATAAATGTAATAATTTGCTAATTAGATGTAAAAAAAAAAATAAGGCAATATGTTGTTACTACAGATAATGTATTAGAATGAGCATGTTAATATAAACCTGTGATTTGCCTGACAGCAATGCCAGCTGCAAGAGTCATGCTGTTGCAGGAAATTAAACAATAGCTTCTGACCAATCAGAATCGAGAATTCAACAGCACTGTCGTATAAATCTATATAAAGCATATCCTAAAAGCGAGTAAGATATCCTGAATATAATGTATCGCAGCTATTATCAGATGATCTAAAACATTTATAAATAAAATTATAGTGCATTAGTGCAATAAAGCATTTATGTATTTTTTATTCTTAGGTATTTTTTATCTTATATATTGCTGTTCTTCTGTTCCTTGTTAAACAGCTTATTTTGATCTTAAAGTTCTGTGCTGTTTTCCTGGTGCTCAGTGCCTATACCAATATGTAAGCAATCCTCAAAAAAAAAAAAAAAAAAAATACTATGATAAGCTTCATGGATCATGACAATACCTAATATAAGTATAATTTTAGAGTTTTTCATGTTGCCCTAGCAAGTGCTAGTGTAGTGATTCCTTACCCAACCTCCTCTCCTCTTTAACCAGGACACCAGGCTCTTGCGAACGAACTCGCCCATGCAGTCTACAATGGTGTGGACCATGGCTGGGTAGCCATGCCGAACACAGTCCACTGCCAATGCTCCGGCTACTGCATACAGGGAGACCACCTTACCCCACGTCACCCCTGCAGAGAGAAAGAGAGAGGAAGACAGAGGGCAAGGGTGTTCCGTTACACAATTAACAAACATCACACATAATCTCATCATCAAACTCAATGTTAATTACTCATAACAGACATTACAGTATTTCCCAAGTAACTGCTATTGATTAAAACAACAAACAAAAGAAAACACTGTTTGAAATTCCTGAGCTTAGCCTTAGGGTGTGTGTGTGTGTGCATAGAGACAGAGATGTGCATGACAAAGCGCCTACCAGGCAACTCATCTTCTAAAACAGCACATGGCGGAAGGGAAGAGGAGGTGTGTGTGAGTGTGTGAGAGTTACATAACAGTCAGGGGAGCTGTCGAGTGGTCAGGAACAGAGCAGCCGTTTCCTCCTAAAAATCCACAGAATCCACTGCCTCCCCATGACACATGGCTCCATATTAACAGACTGACAGCCAAATGCATCACAGCAAATAGGCTTTACTTAGCAATGCTTTTAGCTTGAAGCACTCACTGTGGTTTAAATTCCAGACAGCATTAATCTACATAAATGGTGGACAAATGTCAACCTTTCACCATGTAGATAAGCTTCTCTTCTTCATCATAATAAGGATCATGGGATGACTAATAGATTCAAAATGATTTGGTACTTATATTGCTAGAGAGATAATACGCTTTTTATATTTACATTTATAGTAAATCAAATCTAAATAAAACTACCTTAGATGATTATCTTATTATACCAGGTAATAAAATATTACATTTATTTAATATTAATTAATTTATTGAGCTGTTTACATCTTTACACATTTACAAAGCATTTTAAAACATTAATTTGAGAGGTAACAATTAGTAAATTTATTAGGTAGTCTAAACAATCATCAATACAATTATGAGTATGAATACCCAAACACTGTAAAATTCCAGTATATTTCTTCAGTTTATACAAGAAAATACGATAAATATATAATTGATATGTCCAGAGAGAGAGGAAGCAGGAGCAGGCAGATAGAGTGACACTGCATTAACATCCAGGCCTGGGCTCAGTGATAAACATTCTGGTTTGAAGTTCTGGCCAACCAGAAAACACCCACTTTTTCCTCCCTCTCAAGTGAGCATGAAAATGGCTTAGGCCTGATAAGGAAGTCAATAAATAGCCTTAACTGCCTGTATAAGAAATGTACAACAGGGAAACACTTCCATTATGGAACAAACCCAAACCCTCAAACAATCCACACACAGTTCCTTCACATGTTATTCTCACTGTGATCCGTGACCTACTCGAGTTACACCAATGGGTCACTCTTAAACATACAAATCACTTCTTCTTTCCTGACTGTACTGTGAGTGTGAAATATCCATTTATGTCTCCCAAACAATGAAACAAGACTCCTGTCTTATTGAAACCTCCTGTAAATGCCTCTGTCCAAAATGAGTACAAAAGAAAAGTTGTTCTCAGTAAAAGCACAGACACATTGAGGAGGTTAGGATTATGTGTCACACCTACAGAAAAAGCCAGCAAGTGTCTGACTCATTGTTACAGCTCACGAAGACAAATAACCAGCAAAATAGGAGTTTGCTAGGTTTTATTGACATTTATTGCTCTCTGTTCTGTGTTTGGTTGTATACAATGAAATATCTAAACAGACATACATAGTACTGTGAAAAAGAACAAACATTCATTTCTCTAAAAATATTACATAGATCTGTTAAAGAAAGAAGAATTGTCATTAAAGACAATATGATATTCAGCAGTGACCCACTTTTCAGATAAAAGCATCACTGAGGCTGAAGCAAATGTGACAACACCTACAAAGGAATAAAAATCCTGAAATAACCTACTAGCTGATTTCCTTACTTGCATAACATGACAGTGTACCTAAGAGAATTGATGCGGGTTTAAAAGGAAAAGGGTGATCACACCAAATATTGGACACACACATGAGGAGAACATGCACAGAAACTCCACACAGACAGTACTTACTATACTTTACATACTATACTTAACTATGCAAAGTAATAACAACTGGAATTTTAGCCACTAGTATACACTGATGTTCTGCTTTACGAACAATCCAAAGTCATTTATAAGGCTCTATTCTTCCAAAAATAGTCTAGGCTTTAGCTTGCTCCAGCTCTCTACTCCAAAAGGATGAAAATGGGATCTCAGGTTTACATATCCTCTAAATGGTTTAAGCCTGAAAGAATGAGCAAAAGCCATGGAGACATTCTTCTCCAAATTCTACACAGACTGGAAACTTGCAGAGTGCAGAGGAAAATGGGACTTCTCTCTCTTCTCTTCTCATTCTGAACACAGACATTGTTTATACTGAAAGATCTGATTGTGTTCTCTAGAAAAGTGCCGCACTGTCAGCACATGTGTATATAAATGTTAAAAAGACTCCACTTTCGGCTGGTCTAAAAGGAGCAAAGCTTGACTTCACAGATAAACCAGGTTTAGGCACACTGTGTGTTCCATATTAATTTGTGGTCTTTGCTGTCTAAATGTGGAAGGCATATTGGGTTTCTCCTGAATATTTTCATTACTTTGGCTGGCGAAGATAAATACAGCACAACAGCCCTGGGCTTCTTTTACATTATGGTTCAGTGGCAGTGTTCAGACAAGGGCAAAAACATTTAAAACCTACACAATGTACTTGCTTAGCAATCAGTAAGAGATCAATAATCAAATTAGGGGTATATGATGTATGATCCTGTAACAGTGCAGATAATGTCATGACAATAAAAAACATTATTTTAAGGTGCAGTAAAATCCACTGAGATACAAATTGTGCAATTTATTTTTACTAAATTTTAACATTTTCCTGAACAAGTAATTTAACACCCCCCCTGCGACTGAAGTGTTACGTCATTTAATGTTGCCTTCTTTTACATTAGTTGTAAACACATACCATAATACACCAAAAAAAAAAAAAAAAAAAAAAAAGATATTGGATTGTCTTCTTATAATACTGTGATTTTATCATCCCATTCAACTCCTGAATTAGATTCACACAAAGTACTGATGTGACTAACCTGTGGAGAAGATTTCTGCAGCTACAGCCAGAAAGGCATCAGAAACAACACCTTCTGAAGCCACAGTGATATTCAGTTGTTTTGCCACATTGCGGTACACATTGGGTCGCAAGTATTCAAGCTCATCACCTAGGAAACAGAACAACGGAGAAGCAGTGGATTAATGTAGCATCATGCCATGAATCGATGTGGGTATGCTGTGTGGATGTCTGTATGTATATTTTTATACTCAACAAAATGAAGGAAAACAACTGCACAGCACTGCTCCCATATATATGTATTCTGAACAGATCAATGGTTCTATGTTAATAACCACAAAGTTGACATTTTAAATACTATGACTACACACAGAGCTGCTGCTGGTCTCTTAAGTAATGCCTTTAACCCTTCGCTGATCTGCCTCACTTATAAGTCACTATAGATGAAAGCATCCGACAAATGCATAAATGTAATTGTAAATCTGCAATCTGTTAACATGATGTTTTCAAATGTATCAAGGTTACATAAATGATATTTAATGTTTCCTCAAGACAATGGATCTGATCACTGTAAGTATTCAGGTTTACCCATACAGCGGCAATCTTCCGTTTTACAAAAGTGTTTAAATCCAACCCGAACTGAAAGGGTTAAGCAGGGTAACCCGTGGGCGGGAACCTCCAGCTCTTCCCCAGCCAAATCAGATCTGGTCTACGATAAAAGCATATTTTACTTGCTTTCTCACTACATAGCACTTACAGGAAACCCAAAAGAGTTGTGTCATTCATCTTTGGGAAAATACAGATAAGTCTTGAGCACAGACAGCAAAGTCCATACAGTTACTCGTGTGTCATGTGACATGCATGGGCTTACAGTGTGTACAGTCTTGACTGTGAAAGAACGATTTAGCTAAATGTTATAGTGACCATGAAGGAGGTGGTCTGCTATACAAATGGACATATAAGGTTGAACACAGCCCTCTAAATAAGTCTCAAAATAGTTCATACCCTTAGATGGGTGAGGCCTACAGACAATTGTAAAATGCACTGTAAGGGGTTATGAAATCAAGTATAAAGGAAACTCTAAGAGGGCAAAGGAGAAGATGAATGCCGGGGGTGGCTATTGCTATTGCACAATCCTATCTAAGCATGGATCTCAAATACATTTTCATAACGCCAATAGAGATAATAACAGCAGGTTCACACAGAGTCCTCTGCATAATCACACCTGGTTAAATACACTTAACCTGCCAAACTTACCAAGTGTTTTTCATTGCAGCAATAACAATACACCAGCGTTGTGTTGCCTACCAGTGAGTGCAACTGGCTGTACAGATAATAAACAAATCAAACAAGCAGTACTATTGCAGATCATCTTTATATCCTCAGTTGAAACATTTCTGATCCACCTCAGACTCTTTAATCAACCTTAATATCCAACAAAACAAGAGTGTGGTATTTCCAGAAGTTTCTCGAAAGGAAAGATCAAACAAGTTTTACCTAACCAAAGAAGAACAGTGGACACTTCTCCGAGGGTTCCTCCTGTAGATCCAAGATCAGATTTCGCCCAACCAATTCCAGCCCGGTTGAGCCTTGAGTGAATGTAATCCCTGCACAACATTTTTGACTGGGAGACGAGTTCTTTGTCTGTAGGGGAGCGATCAAACACCTCCATGACTTCTGCTGCAAAGACTGAGGAGCGACGGAGCATCTCCATGCCCTTCATCAGTGGCCTGTGTGTGGGAGCACCTTTTCTCCTCTGCTGTTGCGGAGAAGAAAACCTGCTTTAAGAGAAGAGGTGGGCTGTTAAGTGCAATGCCTTCATATCTCATGATGTATCATGTAAGGATCTTTTTTTAATCTCTAGATCAGTTCATAGTAAGGATCACCTTCTCTCTCTAGAGCAGTTCATATTACGGATCTCTCTTCTCTCTAGATCACTTCATAGCACAGATCTCTTTCCTTCCTAGATCAGTTCATAGTACGGATCTCTTTCCTTCCTAGATCAGTTCATAGTAAAGAGCTCTTTCCTCTGTAGATCAGTTCATAGTAAGGAGCTGTTTTCTCACTAGATCAGTTCATAGTAAGGACAATTTTCTCTAGAGATGAGTTCATTCCAAGGATCTCTTTTCTCTCTAGATCAGCTTATAGCAATGATCTTCTTTATTCACTAAATCAGGTCACAGTAAGTTTAGATCTTGTGTAGGCTACATAGGTCCACATACATGTTCTGTGTGATGCATATCACACTGATATCACAACGATATCACATTATTTCAGCAGTTCAGTGACTTGATTATTCCACGCTCATATGTAATTTGTGTTATAGGAGATGGAAACAGCTTACCTGTGTATTTATGTAATAACACTGCCACTGGTTCTTCCAGCTCTGCTCACTGCCTGAGACGCTTCACTGCTGGCGCTGATAACGAAACGCAGCGCGGACAAGTCTCGACGCTGATTTTTTTCTTTTTACGGAAAGTTACAGCTATTTGTAAAATAATAATAAACTTATTACCACCCAGTAAGTGTAATATTTAAGCCATTTTCGCCTAGGACAGACTGGTTTAGGCGTATACCATTCCTCTGCTCACGCTGCCTGTTCGTGTGAAGCTCGAGAGAGCAGAGCTACAGATTCAGAGGATCCGAGGTGAAGTTTCCTTCTATGGCCAATCCCCAGTGCCAAAGGGGAGGGTCTGAGCACAAGGCGGGATACAAACTACCCCCTCAGTCGTGTTGTAACATTTCATATGTTGTTCTGTAATCTAGATACCTACTTAATTTACTAAAAGAAAAAGATATATCACCGTCCATTCTTTGCTATAATATCGGCAAGGCAGTCAGCCTTCTCTCTATAACCTAGCCATATTAAATTCTTCTATTGTCTGTCAGGCAATATATGTTTTCCATTATCATGTTGTTTCTTGTACTGATTTAGAGAGTACTGTCTGTTGCCGCTAATTTTGCGTCTTTGTTTGCGGAACTATGTTTACTTGTTCCCGTTTTCAGACGGACAAATATTAAATTGTCTTTGCCGCTTGAGGAGCAAAGCTCATTCAGTCACACTTCCACAACACTTAAATGTTCAGCTCAAAATACTGAATATCATTTTTGTTTTACAGCGTTTTTTTTTTTGTTGTTGTTGTTTTTTTTTTTTTTTTTTTAATTTTAAAATAATGTGAGCTTTTAAAGGAAAATTCAGCATAAAATTGCCTCCTATTGGTTCCATAAGGAACATACTGGTTTTCAGTTTTGGGTTCAGTAATATGTATAAACTAGTTCTGGATAAAAGAATTAAAAAAAGTTCCACTATATATATATATATATATATATATATATATATATATATATATATATATATATGTGTGTGTGTGTGTGTGTGTGT
>CM075004.1:18544249-18564947 GCA_037576675.1 Pangasius sanitwongsei | reverse complement strand
TATATATATATATATATATATATATATATATATATATATATGTGTGTGTGTGTGTGTGTGTGTCATATGATGAACATATTTTTTTTAACATATTCATGACTACAGCATACTCCATTCTGTATTATCTGAAATGCTAGTAATTAGTTGCTGTGGTCTTTACCTCAGTGGGAGGAGGCATCTAACTGTTCAGAAAAGTGATAGTGTGTTTCGCCAACGAGTCCTTTCAGTCGGAGTAAACGGTGAGAGGGTTAATTAATTTATTATTCATCCATCCCTCTTCAGTAACTGCTTAAATACTTCCACTGAAACCTGTTTTTAACATCTGAGTTGTTCACCTGAGCACAGACACAACAGGGCACAGTAACAGTGCAGGGATGCTTAGGCCTACTGGTTTTGTCAATGCATATTTGTGGTACCTTACTAATTTAGGTTAACTATGTTATTTTGTTAAGTAGATGGTACAGTAAGATTTCATTAAACAATTTCGACCATAGTTGTAGAAACAAGAGCAATTATTTGTTATAATATAGCAAACTTTTTCCGGATTAGAAAAAAAAGGTAATGAATCGTTTGGGTGGCAAAAGAGTCGGTTCTTATCGGTTAGCTGAACCAAATGATCTGACTCACTAAACCGAGAACAGAGTAGTATAAATAAAATCTAGGTGGAATTATGTAGACTCTGCTATTACTAGGTCTTAAAATGGAAATACATTTATTCATTGATTCTGTCTAATGCAACTTACAAGGAGGTACAAATCCAGCCTGAGCGTAGAGCAACTGAGGGTGAAGAAGCTTAATTGCTAAAGGGCCTGGGAAATAAACACACAACCTTCAGATCACTAGCTCAGAACCCTAACCACTGTGCTTTCACTGCTGTTAACAGAGACACTAATGAGTATAATAATGCTGAAGAATATTGTGATGCAGAATTATGTATATTAAAGTTTCTAAAATCATGTTTGTTCTCTCATTTTGCATCCTGTTGAAACTGACAGACATGAGACTGACAGTGATGACATTTTACTTGAACACATACAGTGTTTGACTGATTCTCATACAATGAGAGGAATGTACAGGTGTACAGGTATGTGTTGTGCCATGTTGGGCTTTGCTATGTGTCAGAATTCCAACAGTGTGAACAGTACCTGAAGTGTCTACAGACAGAGAACCATTGCTCATCATTTCACTTCTTGAAACCATGTACATTTACTGGTAGCAAAGTAGTGTCTGGGATGTGTTCCTACCACCTACTACAGCTGTCCATCAAGTAAAATAGGCTCATAAATCCTGTCCGTCCTCCTTAGCCATAGTTAAAAGCAAAAACTCCTCTTTTCAGCTTCCTAAGAAATATGTAATAAACTGTTCTTTTTAGGACACAAATGGTGGCTACTGTGTCCTCAAAGGTACACATTTACATTTGTTTGTTTCTTGGGGAACAAAAATATACCTTTACAGTATTTTTTCAGTTATGTCCAACTGGACATAATAATATGAAACACTATAGTGCTAGTTAGTCTTCCTTTGCTCTCTATAGTCTATTTAAGTAAGTGATTTTTATAACGTTTGAAAGATGTTAGTTGAATTTTGAAAGTAGTTTTTCAATGCAGTCAATTGTTTTTCCTCAAGCTCAGTAACTACATCATTATAGTGACTTTCATATATGACACTAACTAAAGCAGAGAGTGACTGGTAAATTGTCTAACTACATCATTAGAACTTCCACAACACATAACATATGGCAGCATATTCCGGACTTCATTCAAATTCAAATGCTAATTAGAAAATACTAATTCAGTTGTGTATAAAAGAAAGTTACAAGTTATCAAGGTAACACTTTAAAAACTGCAGATTCATGTTCTGCCGGGTACGCCTTTGCACAAGAACTTAACAGTTTGAAATATTTATAACTCCTAGCCCTGTGAAAAAGAAAGATATCCCCGTCTAGCCACTTCTTCAGAAATCCTCTGAGGATCTGTTTTGACATGCCTTCTAATTACCAGCACATTATAAAATCGGTCTATCACAGACACCAATGTTGCCTATACAAGCCAACTACCAGATCAACTCTTTACTGAAACATGGAGAGAATATGTCAGGGAACAACAGCAAGACACATCACACTGCAGCTTAGAAGGAATATTTACATACCAAAGTAGGAACAAAAAAATGAACATAAAGTAAAACAGCAAGAGCCCAGCAGAGTTTGTCACAATTGCTAGTGTGATAACAAAAACTAAACAGATGAATGCATCAGTTCCTCTTTGTTGACCACATGTGTTCAAGCTGTTCAAAAAATGGATGTCTATGAGGAAGCACTTATTGTGGTCTGATAAATTTGTAATGATTGACGATATGCAGAAACACCCTGGCGACCTATAGTTATTTCCCTAATAGATAGAGCCAGAGGTGGTTTCAGGGCAAGTAGTAACGGAAGTGAAAAATCCAGAGAAAAGAAGCCAAAAAAGGTTTATGTTTCAGATGAATTACTTAGAAAATGACTTCATTAATTATGGGCGTGTTTTGTTTCATATTGTAATTGGCTACAAGCCTGAATGAGTAATTTACAGGCTCCTACAGGACTTTAGCCATACCTTTTCTGTTGCTATGGTTGTTTATCAAGAAAAAAGCACTAGTTGCATTATATCTTACCTGACAAATATTTTTTAACTGTAATGAAAATACAGTTAATCAGTGAATTGAACCACAGTTACATAATCCAGAGTAAATTGACAAAATCTTTATTCAATTTCATCTTAGCATTCACTTTCACTGATTCAGATACTGGTCCTGTCTTCATGGTCCACTTGTAGCCTGTGGTTCAGTTTCATCATATCCTCCTTTAAATGTCACAGACTGTTGCAAAATGTGTATAAGGACAGGGGATAGACAAACATTTTAACCTAATGATTTAAATCACATGTGTCAGACAAAGGAAAACAATGAAATGTACAGTGTAGGGGAAAATCAAATGTCATTGGAATCCATTTTACCTGGATTTTAGGAAGCCAACATGCTCAACCATAAATTTCCATGAAATGAAAGTAATAAAGACAATAAAAAATAGACAGGCTATTTGTTTAGATTCGAAAGGGTGTAGGCTACTAGGAAGCACTACTCACCTACTTTCCTACTTTTTTTTTTCTTCTGTATGAACCCACTGTGTCATGTCTTGCCTGAAGAATACCCTCAGGTTTTTTTGTTTTTTTTAAACTGTTCCTCATATTTACAGTCCCAGCTGCAGCATGTTCATTGTTGACTAATTCCACAAAACTAGAGCTGGGCAGTATACCTTATGTGTACAGGTACTGATTCACATAAAGGTATGCATTTTGCAATATCTTTATCGACAGTATGTCTGTTAAGTATTAAAAATTGCTTATTGCAAATGAAAGAATTACTCACATGTAATACAAATAATTTCACAAGTGGTGATATATCAATAGATCACATCAGCGTTACATCAGAGCTGGTAAAGCTGGTAGATATAAACAGCTTCTACTAATGCAACATCATAGAGAAGAGTGTTTTCACTCTCATGTCACAACAGTAAGGTAAACAGAAAATCTTAAACATTTATTGACCTGTTAATCAAGTAATAATGAAGAAAAAAAATCACCTAACAAATGGCAAAGATAGTCTCCTAGCTTGACCAGCTTGGTCTGTGCTTTCGCACCCATAATGTCATTTTTGTTCATAGTAAGTATTCTACTAAAGCTGTTATGATTCAAGCTGGCCATTAAAGTCTTATTTTTATAAATTGTGCTTTGCCTGGGTGGCATGGTGGTGCAGGGGGTGGTGCTGTGAGTCGTATTGCTGTGTGTTCACAGCTCCAGGGTCCCAGGTTTAATCCTGAGCTTGGGGTACTGTCTGTGTGGAGTTCCTGTACATGTTCTCTCCATGTCTTTGTTGGTTTCCTCTGGGTTCTCTGGTTTCCTTCCACCTCCCAGAAACATACCTGAAGGTGGACTGACTAAGATAAATTCACCCCAGGTGTGAATGTGTGTATGTTACCCTATGATGGTCTGGCTTCCCAGTACAGGCTCTGGATCATGTCCCTGATCAGGATAAAGCAGGAAAAAAGTGTGTGTGTGTTCTTTGCACGTTGATCACTTCATGATTAACATGACCATGTATGTTTTCCATCAACTTTTTACTACTTACATTGCTGTATTGTTGTTTAGGACTTTAGCGGGAGTCTGCAGAGGGAGTGTGGGGGAATGAGCAAGTTATAACACTTGATGTCTACCTTGGAATACAGATTAATATAATTTAAAGATTAATAATTTTCCTGCTAAAAAGACCAAGTTGATAAGAACTAGATTCATGAAATATTATTCCAATTAAGTCAATTTCAGTTTCAGATTGTAACACATTTGTGTGTGTTCTGATTGAATTTGTGCTGAAATTAGCAACTTCAGTAGAGTTTTTTCAATATTTGAAAACTGAATTATTGAATCTGAATTTGTGAACACTGAATATATATATATATATATACTTGAATATAGGTACTTGTTTTTTTTTGAAAACCTGAATGTTTAAAAATTCAAGGAGGTTAATTCAAAATAATTAAGTACAGATGTTTACAGAACCTAATATATATCAATATTATGAATTTAATTTTATTTTCATTATTAAGGATTCAAAGGCTTTTATGATTCAAATCCTTTTGTCATTTTTTTTTCTTCAGTACCAGCTGATACTGCAGCAAGTCTCCGAGTTCTTTTTTTTTGCCACAATGCTGCCCCCTCGAGGGAAAAAGTGTAAATGATCATGTAGCAATAAAATGGGTTCAACTTTAGACATAATTAAATCTCTGCTATAATGATGAAAATGGACCTGTCATATAAACAGAAGCAATGTCTCTAGTGGGAACCCCAACTTTGTTTCTCCCAGTTTTTTAATAAAGCATCAGTTATATTTTGAACCACTGACTTCCAGGGCTCAAATACTACTACTACTACTACTACTAATAATAATAATAATAATAAACAGCCAAACTATTGTTATTAGTGTTATTAATATATGCTATTTATAATGCTAAATATTATTATTATAATACTAAAGACCTCTATTATATCATACTCATGATTGTCAGAGGGTGTTGCTTAAATTAATAATAATAATAATAATAATAATAATAGTAATAATAATAGTAATAATAGTAAACAATCAAACTATTGTTACTAGTTTTATTAATATAGTCTATTTATAATGCTAGATATTAATTTTCTATAAAGGCTCTAGGTAATGCAAAAGATATATTTAATGCCCTCGTTTTAACATGTTATTTGTTAAAAGTACACAAAAAGCCCAGTCAAGGAACAAATGCATTAACGTTACAAGCTACAAAACTTGGTTGAGTTTTACCTAGAAACTTGTTTGACGAATGCTTTGCATCAGGTGATGTACCCTGGCATTAAAAAATATTATTATTATTATTATTATTATTATTATTATTATTATTATTATTATTATTATTGGTCTTGAAAACCGCCTCACACAAACTTACCCAAACGTACAGTGCGCATGCGCAGTACATCCTCCCTTTTGACCCAGCAGCTGTTAAGGAAAGGGGCGTGTTCTCTCTTCAGAGAAAGAAAGAGAGAGAGAGATTAAACATTCAGTAAACAGCTACAGTGCTGTGACAGTTGTCTCGGATGGAAGTGAATAGCAGTTCAGACGCTTTACAGACTCACCGTGCTCCTGCAGAGACAGAGCGCTGTGACTGAGTGAACAGACATAAAGGTTTCAGTGTGCGTGTCTGTGTCCCAACAAAACAACAACAACGGTCCAGACGACAGTGCGGAAAAAGCGGCGGAAATTTGGAGCTCCAGCGGGGCTCCAGCGCGGTGAGACCGCCGCCATGGCGCTGCTGGGGGGCATAGGCAACCAGGTAACCCGCTAATCCCGGCCTGAGTGGAACTGTGTGTGTGTTTCTGTATTTATCTGTCTGTCTGCCTATATGTCATGCATCTATCTATCTGTCTGCCTGTCTGTCTGTCTGTTTGTCTGTCTGTCTGTCTGTCTATCTATCTATCTGTCTGTCTGTCTGTCTGTCTGTCTGAGGCAAAAGAAAATGTTGGGTGGTGTGTCATGTTTTTGGTCTAAAGGCTAATTAGAAAATAACAGGCTTTTTGTTGTTGTTGTTGTTGTTAGTATAGTATGTTTGCCTCTGCCAAAAGGTGAAGACATGGCCAGGTTCCCAGGTTCGGCACAATGAGTATATTAACTTAATAATAATGAACTTAACTGAATTCCCATGCTTAGTCCAGTATAATGTGATTTTGCAAGCTTAAGGTGAATAACATGTACTGCTATTTACATATAATGTCAGTAAAACTACTAGGAAAGGTAAGTAGTTACAAGAGTGAAGAAATTAAGTCCGTCTTTGAGTTTAAGGTGTTTAAATATTATTTTATTCCACCGATATTATATAAGTTGTGAGAGTGACGAATAAAGTCTGGACCCGCCAATGGGAGATCAAGTCATTTTAACCAGTGTGACGTGCTGAGAGTGTTGTAAAAGCACAGGATGCAGAGGCCTTTGGCCCAGAAGAGTGCTGCTCTAGTCAAGTACCCAGCAGTGGTGGCAGGTGTGAACAAGTCAGCGAGAACATGAACATAGTGAAGCATACCATCCTGCTCAGTACTGACTCTGTTCCCCTGAGCGAGGTTACTCAAGCAGCCAGGGTGTTGCTGCAGCATGCTCTGCATGACACGTGTATTAAGTTTCTACGTCTAGAAATGATTTTTCTTTCTTTCTTTTTTTTTTTTTTAAAGGTGTTGACGTTTCCAGAAACTCAGAGTTTTTTAAGGCCTGGAAAAAAGTAGGAGCTTTTTTAAAGCTTAGATGATGTTAGAAAAGTTTGTTAGGTCTGGATATTTCCAGAATGTTTCCTTTATAAAGAATGCAACCCCCCCTCCCAAAAAAAAAACAAAAAAAAAACATGAGTTCTTTCAGTTCCATATTTTTGCCTGCCAAGAATAACATACATTTTGGCCTGAGAGATAATTATAACTTGAAAACATTTTATTAAGTGGTGAATAAGGCCGTAACATAATGTTTCATTTGGTACAAGGCTCTCGTTTTCATATACCTCCATACTGAACAACACAGTCAACACTGCATAATAAACAGGCTATTCGTCATAAAATAGCGCTTATATTACTTGATGTATAATAAACAATTAAACTTAATCAGCTGCTCTTTATCTCAGCTTCCTCTTTATCTCGAGTCAGGAGAGGCTGCAGGGATTAATAAAACATGCTTCTTCTAAGCATGCTGTTCATACAATTCAAACACACATCTAGCGCTACACAGAGCAAGATGACTGAGAGTGCAGCCAGCTAACAGCTGAATGGAAAAAGCTCTGCGTTTCAGACGTGCCCCCTTGTTTAATTAGCCATGTTTAATTTTGTTACCTTCTAATGCACAGCTGCTGAGAGTCTGAATGGATCACACCAACGCTGTCATTATAAAGTTTCAATTATTGTACTTTTATAATGTTGAATGTTGTAGTCAATTGAATATGGAAACCTAAGGCACATATTAAGGCAATGGCCATTTTTGCCATTTGCATTTTGTTCCTGCAAGTATGTCGATGTTAATTTGGATGTGCTTGGGATCATTATTTTAATAAAGATGAAGTGGCATTATGTCTAGTAGTATTAGACATTCTAAAAGGAAGAAGAGACATTTCTGTGCATCATTTTTAATGCAGGTGTAATAAACCTTTGCTCTCATACTTTTGTAAGATGTTGGACAGTCACAGTTTAATGGAGTTGGAAATTTGATTGGAGCTTTCACCCTTGGCAGGATCTTATCTTCTGAACTTTGAGACCAGCATGAGGAGTGGTGCTTTTATTTTGGTTTCAGATTGCTCCGTCTGCTGACAAAGTCGTGAGTGATTCAGCTTTCTTGGAAATGCCAAAGGCGGAAGTGTCTTGTTCCATGA
This sequence comes from Pangasius sanitwongsei, assembly GCA_037576675.1. Lineage (NCBI taxonomy): Eukaryota > Metazoa > Chordata > Actinopteri > Siluriformes > Pangasiidae > Pangasius > Pangasius sanitwongsei. The sequence goes on along the minus strand of CM075004.1, from coordinate 18,556,993 downwards.
ACCATATTAGTTTATATACCAGGCAAACATGTTTATCCCACCGATGATATACTGTAGACTGCATTAAAAGATTGCAGTGCCTGATTTTCCAATGTCTACCAAATAAGCTTGTATTACCTCTGACTTGCGGTGAAATCATCAGTGATGTCTCCTGATGAACCTGTTGCTTGGTAACTGCCAGGTTAATTTGTGACATCCACTTCAGCTCTAGGAGCTTTGCTCCCTAGTTTTCTGGAAGAGTCATATACTATTATATCAGTCGATGTATGTGTTTGCTTTTCTCTTTACAGATTGTAATTAAACATTAACATGTTTAACGTGTTTGTCTATTTATTGACCAGAACACTCGTCTGGATCCTGAGCAGTATTTCACCAAACTAGAGCGCATTGGAAAAGGCTCCTTTGGAGAAGTTTACAAAGGAATTAACAACCACACCAAGGAAGTGGTGGCCATCAAGATCATAGATCTAGAGGAGGCAGAGGATGAGATTGAAGACATTCAGCAGGAGATCACAGTTCTCAGCCAGTGCGACAGTCCCTTTGTCACCAAATACTTTGGCTCGTACCTGAAGGTCTGTGGACAAGTTATTCATACTCCTCTGCATATTCTAATAAGTCCAGTAAGAACTTTATTCAGCTCTGCTGGAGCTAGCATGTTCTGTTGTTTCTTCATTAAAATTCATTTTATTCAACTCACATTTTCCCAAAAGATTTTCAGTAGCAACCGATAGCAGCAAAAATCAATATATGTCACTTTGTTGTATAAAGAGCATTAATGTAGACTTCATTTTATTAGGGGATATAACACAAACTGCTGTGGAGTCGGTTATGGCAGCTGGACAGAAACCTGCTTTGTGTATGCTTAAAGTCAGCTTGCTGCTTCCTGTTGACAAAGCCTGTTGAAGTCTAATACAGCAAATCTACTTTGACAAAAACATAGAAAAGCTGAGTTCATTTTATGTGTGATGAATTCCAGTTTCATTTACACTGCATGATATTTTTGACACTATCTATTTTAACTTTAACATTTTTTCATAGTCGGTATGAATTTCTCTGTCATCACGTTAAAGATGTTGCTTAGTGACATAACCGTTGATACATCCTTTCTATTTATTTATTGCTCATATTTATTTAACTGTGGCTACCTAAATCTCAGGCTCAGACACTCAGTATCCTGTGGCTAGTGTCTGATATCTTTTGTATGCCTTTCTGTCCACAAGCTGAACTTACATGTTGCAATCTGATTGGCTTTCTGCAGTTCCATGTATATATACTTCACTCTAATGAAAACAAACTTTTGAACACTAAAGAACTCAGTGGTGAGTAAATGAGAATGAATTTGTCAGCAGTCTGTGTTTGATCTACCATGTAGGTCAAATTGCCCTTTTCTGTGAAAGTAGTCTGTTCTTGATCACATTTTTGACAAAATGTATCTGTAGACTCTATGGCGAATGTTAGAACTCTGGCTTGTGAGACTACTGTTCAGACAGTGTTTCACTTATATTGCTGTGTGTCTCTCAGCCATTCTGGCAAATCGGTTAATTGGAACATTGGATACATGCAGAACTGTACAAAAATCTGTGGGCGGGGTCCTTCACATGTCAAGAAATGTTTACTTATTAGTCCAGGCCCTATCAGTCGAGGGGCCCTGAGTAGTCAGTTCTGCTGTTCCTCTCACTGTAACATCTCTCATCTTTGTATCTGCTAGATGACAAAGTAAGTGTGTCTTATTGTCTGGAAAATGTGGTACTTGGTTTATATCTTTCTGTATGTCTTTTAAGAGTTTTACTATAGCTTCGGTCTCAGGAAGCTTATTCCATGTCTAAATAAACGAATGATTGGCTGGCTAAGTGTGATGGTAACAGCAAGTTGTGTATAACTGCAGGGCACTAAGCTATGGATCATCATGGAGTACTTGGGTGGTGGATCTGCTCTAGACATGGTGAGTATTGACGGCATCCTGATATTTTTGACTGTGCTTACAATATAGAAATAAAAATACTAAACTCTTCGTTTACATTTCTTGAGTATCTTGAAGACCACAGCTTGCAACATGGTGTGGGATTTCTCTGTGTTGTGTGTTGTTAGCTAAAGCCAGGACCACTGGAGGAGGCCTACATCGCCACCATTCTCCGAGAGATCCTTAAAGGACTGGACTACCTCCACTCAGAGAGGAAGATTCACAGGGACATTAAAGGTCAGGACTGAAATAGTCTCTGTTTCCCTCTGTAAAAACATGGAAAAGCCAGAAGCTGTGTCAAAACCACGGAACATGTTTCTTCCGTCCACGTCAGAATCCGCAAATCATTTTGTTTTATTTATCATATGCATTTAACTAAGACTGTGCTCTACTTATAAACTGCAATTCAGTTGATTTTATAGACTTTTTTTTTTTTTTTATAAAAATTTATTGTAAAATGCCCTAAATATATAAACAACAATGGGGTGGTGTGATGCAGGCCAGCGCAAAGTAGATTTTCTTACCATCCTGAATATTATTATTTCCTATAACAGCATGTCCTCCAATGTTATTATCACAGCAATTTGCATTTACATTTTATATTAATTAAAGTATGGCCTGTAATACTTTTGATCAGTTTATACTTACACATATTTAATGTTGGAACATAAGAAAAAATGGCAGCTTCTCATGTTACTGAGAAACCGGAAAGCACAAAGTTCTGTCATGAAGACTGTACCGTGGCAGAAGGCTTATTGTTACTGTTAAGAGCTTACACCTGAGACTCCCTCCTAAAAAAATTTAAATAAACGTTTCCTTACAGAAATCAGACGTTTTTCTTTGTTAAATAACAACACTTTTTAGCCATTTATTGGTATTCTTAAATTCTATGACCATCCATCATGCAAGTCCCTGTGAATTAGCTGTTACTATAGAGACAGTAATGGTGTTAAATGGTATTAAAACAAGTGCATTGATATAAACCTGTGATTTGAATTACACTTTCTGACCAATCAGAATCGAGCATTCAACAGCATTTTGGTATAAATAACACTTTGGTATAAATAAAACTGCTGTGTTTGTATTCTGATCACCACAAACTTTTTCATCCAAACAGCTGCCAACGTCTTACTGTCAGAGCACGGAGAGGTGAAGCTGGCCGACTTCGGTGTGGCAGGTCAGCTAACAGACACACAGATCAAGAGGAACACTTTTGTGGGCACACCGTTCTGGATGGCCCCTGAAGTCATTAAGCAGTCTGCATATGATTTTAAGGTATGCTTTCCATGGACTACTATCCCACTGTTTGGTCCTCTGGGTGTCAAGTTTAAGTCTAGAATTCAAGTTACAAATCAACATCTGTTAAGTACTGCGTACTTTCTGTTCACTCATGTAAATTATCCTGATGAAATATTTAGAAAGGAACAGATGGCAAGGGTGCTAAATGTTATGTTGTCTCTCATTCTTCTTTGTATTTTTACTTTCTGTTCATCCCAGGCTGACATCTGGTCATTGGGTATCACAGCCATCGAGCTGGCCAAAGGAGAACCCCCGAACTCAGACCTGCACCCCATGAGGGTTCTCTTCCTCATCCCTAAGAACAACCCACCCACTCTGGAGGGCAACTACAGCAAGGCCTTTAAGGAGTTTGTGGAAGCATGTCTTAACAAAGACCCACGGTTTGTGAGTGTCCCTGCTTTTTTTTTTTTTTTTTTGAAGATAGGACACAACTACGCAGACAAACATGACGAAAGTCATAAAACTCTGGACTTAACCACAACATTCATTTCAACACTCTTTGCTCTTTTATTTATCTTTTTTTATTTACCTCTTTTTTTTAAATCTTTTATTAAAACCAATGAGAGAAATACAAAGTATGTAATAAACAGAGCGTGCTGAAACCCTCTTTGCATCATTACATTTTCATCTGTTCGCGGCACGAATACTTACATGTTGCTGTCGATAAGAGTAATTCGATAAGAGTAACACTGATCTTCTCTACAGAGACCAACAGCCAAAGAGCTGCTTAAGCATAAATTCATCAGTCGCTACACCAGGAAAACATCCTACTTAGCAGAGCTGATCGACCGTTACCGCCGCTGGAAGTCTGAGGGCCACGGGGACCAGTCCAGCTCCGACGACTCTGACACGTAAGAGATCACAATACATATTTATACTGATTGCTATACTGGTGTGTAGTGCTTAATGTAACCAGTGTGTGTATGTGTGTGTGTCAGGGATGGCGAGGGCGATGAAACACATCAGAGTCCTATGTGGACGTTCCCTCCCACTGTAAGACCCAGTTCTCTGAACAAGCTTCAGAGAGCAAATAACCATGCAGAGAGCAAGGTGGGTGTGTGTACATTAACCTTATTCATTTCCACTGTTTCACAGGATTGGTGGCTGTTGTGTGGTCGCGTGGGCGCGGAGTGGGAATTGGAAATGAACAGCGTTACACCTGAATCTTATAATTCATATATTGCATATCAAATCCAAGATAAAATTAAGCGTGTCAGATTTATTAGTTGTGATCATTCCAAACAGGCCAACTCGGTTCCTGAGAACTTGAGTCATGAAATCATAATGCTTGCTTAAGATATAATACATTATTTGTGCTCAGTTTGCTTTTATGAGTTCTTGTGTTAATAAAGTTGGTTTATTTTTGCTCCTGTCAGGAAACCATGTGCTAGGCTGAATGCACTTCAGTTAGTGTTGGGCGATATGACAAAAATATCATGATTCGCAAAGATGTTTTTACGATACACGTCACCATATACGTAGGTTTGCTAACAATTTCCCAGCAGTACAGTAGTGTAGCACTAAAAAAATGCTAATTTCCCATGTCTATTTTGCTATCCAATGTCTATTATTTATTTATTTATTTAAACACTGACGTTTTAACATCACCTTTTCCTAGTACATTTGTAATTGTTAAAATAAATACATTTTAAAATGTAATAAATAGATATTCATGATATGTCAGAAAAATCTATTGTGACAACATTAGGGCAGTTTTTCTTTAGACAAGGGCACAAATTTGTAATTAATTTCAAATTAACCTTAATTTAAAAGTGTCATGGAAACAACTGTCATGTGACCTATTTTATTTGTTCGGTTATTCAAGTTGCCATTTATTAATTATTTCCCCACCCCTTTTTTGGAAAACAACATGGATTTAGATTTTAGGGAGAAAAAGGAGATGAAAACGAAATAAAGAGAAGAAGAAATATGTGAAAGACAAAACAGATATTCAGTAGTATAATACAATAAATAAGGTTTTAATACAATACAATACAATATGCTGATTATATTCCCAACTATAATAAAATGTTAGGCAGTTGTCAAATAATTGCACACCTTATTACATTCCACTACAGACAGCAGATGTGATGAAGAGGCAGCCGAAGTCCTCCTCAATCAAGACACTCCTTATGCCTGTCTTTCGAGAGGTATGCTATTACAGTATATTACATAATAATATAATTACACAGTAACCAGAGTGCACTAATTTTGTAAGTTCACTCAAATTCATTGCTTTGCTTCATCGATGGGGTTTATATAATTAACATCACAAATACGTTTTACGAGCACAGCACAAAGCACTCAAGTCATTTGACTGAACCATTTAAGTGAATTTGCTCACATTACCAGCAGCAGTATTATCGAATAGAGAACTCTAGAGCTGTAGTGTTCATTTCTACTGTGTGTGTGTAGTTAAAAGAAAAGCGTCGCGTGACTGGAGGCAGTGCGTGTGCATTAGAGGAGCTGGAGAATGCCTTTAACCTGGCAGAGGAGTCGAGTCCCGGAATCTCAGACCATTTACTCACCCATGTGATGGAGAGAGTGTGCAGGTAAAAATCTTTGGTTTGATATTTAAGGCCAGCAATGTCCTATTTATTAATCACAAATCATCCTAAAATCATGTGCACATAAACAAGGACATCAGCTCATGCTTTTATGATGACATTAATATTTATTCAAATAGACTGCCAAGACTGATAACGAGTCATAAGCTAATCATCATCATGAGAAAATAAGCGTCACTGATTTCAGTAAATGCAGTGTTTGTGTCAAGGGGTGAGCCCATGACCTGCCCACATGTTCATTCTTTTTTTTTCAACTAAATAGTTATTGGGAATTTATTATTCAGTACAAGCTTATTCACTTTTATTCACTAGATTTGTTCACTAATTAAATCATTCACTCACCAATATCAACTCAGCACTAAAGAGTACTAAATGTGCCCCATCAGGAAAAAACTATGCATGCAGCAGGGTTTGCTTGCGCACACACACATGCGTATGTGTAGAAACATTTTAACTCACTTTCTGGTTTTCCTAATTTCGGTCACTTTTAATGCAAGACCAAATTAGAATAATTTTGGGAAACTCTTATTGTTCAAAAGATGTTCTTTTATAGGGACATGGTAGTGAAGGGGGAACGACTTCACCATGGTTCAAACTGTCACCAGCATCCTGTATTTAATGGTTAAAGACAAAAAGTACCATTGAAACAGTACTGTTTTCATAGGCAGATACATTATGAAATCCTTTCTGCAGTGGTGCCGTGGGTAGCACTGCCGCCTGACAGGTCCAGGGTCTCTGGTTTGATCCTGAGACCGAGTTACTGTCTGTGTGGGGATTTCTCATATTCTCCTGTGGGTTTCCTCCCGCCTCCCAAAAACATGCCAGTAGGTGGATTTGCTAAGATAAATTGTCTCTATGAATGAATAATATTATGTTTGGGAATATAATTTGATGGCTATATTAGTTTTTAGATCAATTATATAAAATTAGTTTTGCTAGTGAACTCAGTTACCCTGTTTGTGCACCTTCAAATCATTTGACTTTCTATAGTTTGCACTGTTTGCAGTCTTGCACTGTTAAGTTCTACAGAACAGAGACATGAGGATTCTCATACTGCCATAACATGACTTCATCAGTCAGTAGTATGTTAGATGTGACATTTATTTAAGCGGTTAACATTGCCAAGCGATTTTAGATGCTGAAGGCTTAAACTATTTGTAAGGTCCACATGCAAGGCCTGTATAAAAAAAACAATGATTGCAGCAGAGAAGTCATTATGGCTACGTGCCGATCAGAGACAGAACAACTTCATCTGCAGTGATTCTCACCTCTCATTCTGTTCCTCTTCTTGCAGGTTTACGCTTAATGGGAACACGACACCACCAAAGCGATGAGAGCTCTGGATTATATCACACCATCGACCCACGTTTCTCCTCATGACCTCCTCTCTAAAACCATTTATATAAGGCTTGGACCATTTCATCAATGCCACCCATCTTATTATTATTATTATTATTGCACATTATGGGATGTGTTCCATTTCCTTTACAGAATATTGACTGCTTTTAAAAAGTCAAGATCTGTGCATTGAATGATGTGATGTTAGGTTATGATACTAATAAACCACAAGGACACATAGATATGGAGCTGCTTTTTGTAACACAGAAACAAAGGCTTTGAATACATTATGACTTATGAAGATCATTACAAAAAGAAAAGGACATTTCATGCTCAGAACCCAATTAATACCAGTTTTTATTAGTTATCTTTTAAATATGTAATGGAACTGACTATAGCAACATGCTACACAATAAATAGGAGCAACGTGCAACAGAAACAGGAGTAAACTGTATTCAGATCTCCTCTGAATGACAGAAGCAACCTGGAGCTTTGGTAAAGCTCATTCTAAACTCTAAACATGACAGTCATATGAAAATGTCTGATATGGAGGGATACACAAGAGTGAAATATTACAAATTCCAGTCTTTGTAAGTGTATACAAATAATGAGAACCAAACAAAGGTTTGGTAAAACCGCTAGCAATCCAGGACTCATGAGATGTGCATAAAAAAAAAAAAAAAAAAAGCAAAAAAAAAAAAAAAGAACAAAAGTGTATCCATACAGTCACTAGTACCGATTAATGTGTGGCTGAAAAAACCTCAGCCTAAGGTTTTCAGTCTTATATGAGACTTTTTAGGTCTTTGGTTGGACCCAGTACAGCATTCATGTCCCAATGTAACAGCCTAGTGAAGACTATGATCCATTCAATATCATAGGTCAAATCTCCCAAACAAGATTGCGTTAATTTACAGTTAATCTCAGCCCTTATGAGTTAACATGGCTGTTTCAAAATTTTAAAGGGACACTTCAGGCAAAAATTAAATGTACACAGTGCTCTCCTTATGCCAGTACAGTTGATCAGCCAAGATGGGTTCGGTGCCTGATGTTTGCTTTATTTTTGCACTGGAGCTGGAGGAAGTTTATAGCTGCTATTTTATGTGGTTTCTGACTATATGGCACATTGTCATGTATTTAAAAAAAACAAAACAAAAAAAACATAAGTTATTCACATAGCAAAAACCAGTAGTAGCAGCCACACTGAAGCCAGAATCACTTTCTTCCTCAGCACAGTTTGACGTCACTACACAAGCATCAGACTCAGGAAGGAGCTATGGCCCGAAGACTGAAGGCAGAATTGTACATCAGAAGTGATTTGGATGAAGGTAATTTCGTCGCAGACTTATTTTTCTATTTTATGAAACCTTTTTGCTCATTGAGGTGAGTGTGTGAGGACTTATCCTCGTAGCTTTGATGCAGAAGCAATGTTCAATCATCAAACCTGACTTGGTTAATCAATTACATTTGGGGTATGGAAAGCATTGTGTAAATCAATCTGTTCACAGAAATATTCCTTTAAAAGAAACTCTGCTTCACCATATGACAACCCAGATATTTACATAAAAGAACTGGCCCTTATAGAGGAACAAATGATTAATAATACAGACAACAGCATAACGTTTGCTTCAACATTTTTCTACGTGCTATAAAAGAGAAAGAAACTGAAAAAAAAAATCACACTGACCTTTTTTTTTTTTTTTGGTTTAAGCACATGAAGTGTAATTTTCATGAGACCAGTTTTGCACATGGCCCATGTTCCCTTATTCACGATTAGTATGCAGGAGAAGTGGAGAACTTAGCAGAGCCACATGTTTAATAGAAGCTGAAGTTAACTACCCTAATCACAAGGCAGAAAGAGTAGTTAGCTTTTGCGTCAGTGAGCACCAGGACTAAGTCTGTATGTATACTCTCGATGCTGACTCCCCCTTGTGGTTCTCCAGAAAAAAAGAAATAAAAATAAGAATAAAATTTAGAGATGAGAAGTGTGCATGAATGCACTGTCAGTAACAAAACTGTTAAATACTCTCTGAATGAGCCTTTTCAATATATATCAATATTTCTTACATTTACATGAGTCAAAGCAGTTCCATACATAACTGTTAATTAACCAGGCATTTTAATAAAGTATAACAAAAATATTACATCACCAAAGTCGTACTGTGATGAATGTGGAACTGAACAGGAACAGAACACACTACAGACTTTACTCACTTGTGTCTCCACACCAGATCACCCATTATTCTGTCGCTCATCTCAATTTCAGTGCCCTTAATTCAATACCATCACTTTTACAACTGTTTACAGAGGATGATGGCCGTTTTCCCAAACCACATCATCTCCTGAGTGCCGCCGTATCCTCTGGCCCACGCCACTGTGGTTCTGCGTCCTTCTTTCTTCATTCTTTTCACTTACTCTACCATCCAGACATGATTCAGTCCATTACTCTGTTCGGCAGTGTTCCGTTACTGTACTCCCATAAATATGAGGAGTTGAGATTGAGATTACACAAAATGAGCTTTAATGACATTGAAACCCACTCAGGAAGTCCTAATGGGTTTGAGACAATACCGTTTGGCAGCTCTGGACGAGCTCCCAGTTTTGAGATGAAGAACTGGCAATTTTAGAAATGTGACCGCTGAAATTGTAGCAAGACCACATGAACCAAAATAGAACATTATAGCCATTTACAGTTATATTACTCTTCTGGAAAATTGCAGAACTTGGCATGACGTTCAAATGAAGGGGTCATAGCCCACATGTCAAAGATGAAAAAAAAAAAAAAAAAAAAATAGAAAGAGTCGAGCTCTTAGACGGCCCCCGACTTCTTCCATTTCCATTCAGCAGAAATGCTGAAGATAATGGCATTAGGAGCCACGAAACAGAGAGGATTAAATAAAATAATAGCGTAGACTCATGGCAGTCTGCAGGGCCCAGCCCCGAGCTCCAGGAGGACGACCAGCCTCAGTTTCGATCTTCAGTTCCCATTCATCTCCTCTGGGCCTTTAGGGATGAGCAGACTCACCCTGCCAGCGGCACTTGCTGCACTCTTTATTACCTCCATCCACCTATATACACACACACGCACGCAAGCACAAAATTGTTCTACAGTTCACCTTTGTTCACATTTGTCCCCACAAATGGCTAATGCCAAAATTCTGTACAATCTTCAAATTGCCAATAAGGCCTCGGAATGCCATGTCACACTGCAATGAATGACAGAAATCCAGCATATTGTTTTGTTATAGGTGCAAGTCATTAAAGATTAATAGCTATCCAATGTTTCCTGGCATGTTACTTAGTACTACTCATCTACCTACAGTTTCCTTTCAAATAAGAAACTAAGGAAAGCAGGGTCTCAGAGGTGACGCAGAGACGCCAGATGGCTTGGGTTTTAGCAAAAACATTACTTTGCACAGAATCCTGTAATCTGTGAAAATGCTCCCATTATTTCCATTTTGTTGAGGTTGAAATGCTGCTAATTAATTCTGCTACATTCCCCAATGTGAATAAATGAATTATGTAAGTGTTTTTGGCTTTGTTTTTGTTTTTCTCTGATTTAGACAGAGCAGGAGAGGAGCTCTCACTGCACTGAATATTAATTTTCCTCTTAAATATGTGTTTATGGATCAACTGAAAGCCTGTGAAAAATATAGCTAGCAAGCTAAATATAACTTACAATTCTAACTTCCCTTGGCAGTGTGCCAATGTGTACAGTCCTGTACACGTGCATTTGTGAATTCCAGGTCAGATGACATATCATTTTTTAATTATTTTAAAGAATAAGGATGCAATCTACACACAAATTTGGAACACATTAGGGATCAAGTAGTACTGCTTCCAGATTATTAGTCCGTTTATTGTTTGGTAGTTTGGTAGTTAGGAACTGGCTTCCTAAATGAAATTAATGTCAGCTCAATCTCATAATGCAACGCAATGTCTATTCCCAAGCCCTAAGCAAATAAATGAAATGAGAACACTTATTTCAGTAAACATTTCTATCAATTCTGGTAAGGATAATAAAAGAGAATGAGAAAGCTTTACCTTTCAAAGGTATACTCGCTTTCGGCCCTGAAGAAATAAACATGGGACTTGAACTGCAGCTTGAAGACATATTCTTTGTGAATGCTGTCTGATTCCCCAGGTGTGCTGACCGTGTAACCCAGAAGAGGCAGGCTAGCCAGAGGGAAGTCATCCTGGATGAAAAATAGAACATCATGAACTCCCAAACCCCAGACGAAAAGTAGCCGAGGCTCAAAATGCATGTTGTTACAGCTGTTGCTGCAACTGAACTCAGGGTTATAATCAACACAGCAAGCTAAAAGAGAAGTCATTTGGAGAAGCAAAAATAACACTGTCTGAATATGAACACACTAAATCGGTTTCATTCAGTTGTGACGATTTGGTGGTCCTCGCTCATGCTCATTATTCTTGAATGAACAGTGGATTGTTTTGGATTCACAGTTGTAGAAAACTCAGACTTCGGTATTTACTTAACATTGCCATCCTTTCTAAAGCCTCAATCAAGAACTGTACCGACTGACTGGCCAGTTTAGAGCTGCAAAAATAACGGATTTCCAATTATTAACACACACCCAGTACAATATCTGCATTTTGCATGCATTGTGGTAAAAGAATACATCAGCCAAAAATGTAATTTACTAGGGCTGCACGATATTGAAGAAAAATGCGATATGCGATAACTTGTTAAATAAGGCGATATGCGGTACTGCTATAAGTGTGTAAATATATATATTTAAAATATATATATATATATACATATACACATACATATATATATATATATATATATATATATATATATATATATATATATATATATATATATATTTAAAAACTGAAAATGACATAACCAATATGCATGTGTCATGTTCTTTTGAGGAAAAGAAAGCATTCTCTGCTATCTGCATCGCTCTAAACCTTTGTTTTTTCGTAACTTTTCGAAGTATTAAAATCATTCAGTTATCGCAAGCCCTTGCGATACGCATATCGCGATATTTACATTTGTGATATTTCAATAATATCGATATATTGTGCAGCCCTATAATTTACATAATTTATACAATTACTCATGTCATCAAGCTGAGACATTTTAGTGTCCAATGTTTGCTTCTTTAGTTTTACGCTGAAGCTACAAGACCAATGAGTGAGGGAAGCCATGTTGAACTGCTACGTAAGCTCAAACAGATTTGCTTATATGACAGCTGTCTATAAAAAAAAAAAAAACAAAAAAAAAAAAACAATAGTATGCCACAGTAAGAAAACAGTAGTAGCAGCTACACTGAAGTCGACCTGACACATATAACACTCTTAGCACATGGTTTGCTATCACTCCACAAGCATCAGACATCAAGACAGAATTATACATTAGAACTGATATAATTCTCCCCCATCTTTATTCATATCTTTCAAACAGTCAATACGTGCTACATTGATTACATAATGGTCAAATAAAAAAATAAATAAAATGTAGATCATTTAGGCATGTACAGTCGTGGCCAAAAGTTTTGAGAATGACACAAATATTGGAAATTGGAAAAGTTGCTGCTTAAGTTTTTATAA
>CM075004.1:18517321-18536412 GCA_037576675.1 Pangasius sanitwongsei | reverse complement strand
CCATTGTGGTGGTGTATAGAGCCAAAAATGTTAGAATTGTGTCGATGTCCCAATATTTATGGACCTGACTGTAAAACAACAAGCTCTGTGTATAGTTACAGCATCAAGCTGCATCACAACACTGTGAAGCACACTTAGTATAAGTCAAATAATTCAGCATTTAGCCAAAGTCAATAAGGAGTAAGTTTTTCCCTTTGTTCTGGTTCTGGTGCCAGGCAACTATGAATAAAAAGCATGTGCTGCACGTCCTGGACACCTAGGCTAGTGATTTCTCCAACCCTGCTGGAAGAAAACAAGTGGTGTGCAAACTCACCAGGAAGAACATCCTTTGCTGCAGGCCTTTCTTTGTAAGCTTGTAAAGGCAGCCTTCCCTGATGAACTCCTGTTGATCAAAGAGGGATTACAAACCACAGAAACCATTGCGCTAGTCATTTCAGTTCAATGCAGACATGCACGGCATCAAATAATTTTGCCTTATTGTGGAAAAGGTAGAACATGGGATCTTAAACATTCCATCTTTAATTTTTTTTGCCTTCATAAACATTAATATTATAAAAAACAAATAGTTTTCAAACAGTAATATTTGTTCAGAAAGCCCTGTTGTGCTGCTGCTGTTTTATAAATATATGTATGCATTTCTTATGTATGTATAGATTTTTTTCTCTCAGCAAACAAAAATTAGAGAAGCATGTTGTAAAAACTGGGGAACACATTAAATAAAACAAGACTCGAACCCTGCCAGGAGCTGTGAGGTTCTCGATGCCAATCAGGTCCCGCTGCAGTTCTGTCAGTTTCTGGAAGTTCTCCAGTCGGATGAGGCTACTCTGCAGCTGAGCTGTTATCTCTGCCACTTCCTTTAGGGCCTCTGCAGACACACACATATGCACTCTTTATGAACTGTGTATTATACATACTGCTCCTTAAACAGAAATACATACAAGTCATCTAATGTTGCTGGGTGATTCATACATGGGACACAAGCTCATGCTCACATGATTCCATGATTAAGTTCTGATCTACTGGAATTACTGAAATTACAGATGGCGTGTGCGAGTGTGGTCACCTTTGCAGTCGTGGTGGTCCCTGTGCTCGGGGGAGTAGTGTTTACACAGGCGCTCTAGGATCAGCTTGTAGTGCATGAGCCTCTGGATGGGCTTGAGCAGGAAGGTGTTGAGGGGCAGGTAACACACCTTCTGCAGTTCAAACTCTTTATACACCGTCTCCAGCTTCTTCACACGCTTCGTTGCCTTCTCCAGCTCAGTCAATACCTCATCATGCTTCTGTAGGTAGCTGGTGAACTCCTGAGAGCAAAAAAAAAAAAAAAAAGAATATGCTTGGATTGAAAATTTAAATATACAAAACTAATACATTTGATTAAATTGTGCAGTTGTGTATTTTAATCACATTTCAAAACCATCAAGAATGTTCTATTCACTATTTTACTAAGATCTCACCTTCAGGGCACACACGTTCCTCAGCATAACATCACCAATCCTCTGGTAATCTCCCTTCACATGAGCGTTAGAGCGCCCCTCCCTGGTGACAAGAGGAAAAAATATTTAGAAAGAGAAACACTCATCACTGGTGAAGTGTTACATCTGTGGGGCTTCTTCAGCTGCACTGTCCTTACAAAATGAGGCACAGTGAGCTTCATCAAAATACCATTGTGAACCAATCACAGGTACACCTCTTGCCAAATCCTTTTTCTTTAATTCTTTGTGATGTTTATTGACAGGTATAAAGATCAGAAATGCTGTTCCAGCTTTACACTTGTGTAATTTAACAAAAAAAAAAAATCAGAAACTACAAATAAAATAATACACTACACCCTGAACAGAATTTGGCGCTGGACACTAGAAGGCTTTAACTAATCTCATTAACTGATATCTTGGGAAGCGTGTTGAAAAAAATTGAAGACAGAAATGACACGGATAAAATGGATCTGTTATAGAAACCTTTTGCCATGTTTCCACCATAGGAAGGGCTGAAAATGCAGGGCTGATTTTGGTCATTCTTTAATTCTAGTTCTCTGATCACTCAAATGAAACTTCACAGAATGAACCTACCTGCCATTTTCAAAAATCTAACAATTTTTATATCTGAAATGGTACAAGATCACCAAAGTGTAAAGTTTTTTCTTTGCATAAGTGTTAAGGCAAAAGCTAGCCCAAGTGTTTTTTCTGCATGTTTTTAGAGGATAGATGGCAAATAGAAAAAAGTGTGAAATTGCAAGTTGCTTTAACACTGAAGTAATTTTGCAACAGATGTACACAATGTTTTCTGTGTTGTTGTACTTTTTCACATAAGTCCTGAAATAAGTCCTCAAAATAAAATGTGCCTTTAGTCCATGATTGATTATCTGCAGTAAGAGAGAGGAGACAAGTACCAGAGAGCCAGCCTCTGGTCGATTTCTTTGAGAAAGCCTCGATGAAACTCATAGATGGGGTCAATGTTGGAGAAAAGGAGGGTCATCAGGCCTTCAGGCATGGCATTCTCTTTAATCACTGCACTGCGGAACCACTGAGGAGACAGACACACACACACACGCACACACACACACAAGCGTGACATGAAACACACCCTTATTAGACACAGACATCAACATCACTTTGTCTGCGTCAATGAGTCACACATAAAGCAGATACAGACACTGGACATAATATAGTTTCTGCATGTGCAGAACACGTTTACACAGATATACCACTCTAACAGTGACATTCCCAAACCTCCTACATTCACACACATTCAACATAAACTTTTCTTCAGGAACAGATTTGTTAGCTCACCACTGTGATAACCTCCAGGTCCTTCAGGTACGTCCTCTCAGTCATCAGAATCTCTTTGGCAATAAAGTAGGCTTTATCAGTGGGATATCTCTGGAGAGAGACATAAATATCAGTAAACATTCCCACTCATGTCACAGTATAACATTATAACAAGGATGACTATAACTGGACAGGAATAATTTGCAAATGTATTATTATTATTGAGGTATCATAATACTTGTAACATTATACATACAGTGCACACAGAAAAGCAGATACATGTTTAATTACAAGTTTAAGGTAGAAGCATTAAATCCCAATTGAACCTTAATACATGATAACCTTCCATTTTCTCAGACTCTTTTTGGGTTATATACCTATGCTTTTTTGGTCCAAACCAGTGTTCTATGTAATGACTGTTTAAATGGCGTGATTAACTTTCCCTACACCACCTAGAACAGTATACCTTCCTCCTGAGCTCCTCCTCCTCCTCCAGTCTGGCGCTGCCTCCCTCGTTGAGAACAGGACTCGAGGGTGCCTGGCTGGGCAAGCTGAGCGTGGACATCTGGAAGGACGAGGACACACTCAGGGGACACTTAGACCCAAAGGGAGACAGCTGGGGGCTGTCCATTACAGGACCTGAGAGAGGAGAAAGAAGGACAGGGACAAAATTAATGCAGCCATGAATTAAAAACAAAATGGGATGGGAAAATAAATAAATCTGGGTAAGATTTTGGAACTTGATGTTTTCATAACACACAGAATAATTCTCATAATACACTGTATACTTCTCATGCCCAAATCCTTATTTAATAACAAAAATACAAAACATTGAAAGCAACAATATATAAATTCTGAGGATTTGGAATGTTACTGCAAGCAACTTGCAAGAACATTTGGTTCTATCAGTTGCTGCGTGAATCTCTGTTCTGCACAGATGAATCCATCAACACTCATTCAAGTAGTATTCAAAATCTTTCTATGGTTGGTTCGCCATCTGTGATTGTGCATAATGTGTGAGTCTGGAAAACGCACCAAATCCAACCCAAACTATTTAATCCGATCTGAATTAGGCTTAATGAATTCTTTTCTGGGGCTCCCCAGAGTGAGCCACCACAGTGTAAGAACAGTTTTTCCATCTACAAACTCAAAAAAAGTTTTATTTAAGAAGGAACAAGACAGGGGAAAAAATCATCAGTGCAAAAACAAATAAAAACATCATTTTGTAGTTTTAACGACTACTGGTCAATGTATCAACATTTGTCAATGTTGTAAAAGTACTGACAATACTTATATTATTTTAAAAGCATAGTGTGATATAATGATATCTCAATTACAATCAATCACACTACCCAGCCCTTAAATCATTTGGAGAAAAAAAATGGAGGAAAAAATATGGAAGGAAAAAAAATGGCATGGGTGGATAAGCAGTCACATATGCTTTAACATTACAATTCATATTAAGACTGGTTTTAATCTCAGTCTAGGAAACAATGTACAGGACTGACAAGTTGAGAAACACCTAAACAAGAAGGAAAACAGGTTCATCTTGTCAGTCTAAAGGAGCAGGTCTCACACATGCACATGGATGTGACGCACTGAGCAAAGAAAAAAAAAAAAAGAAGACAATGCAACATCTGTACTCATAAGATCTTACATTCGGTTTCGAACACAAACCCTTTAATCATTTGCAAACTTGTACTGGTTTCAGTATGTTTGCAGAAATGTCATGGCAAATGTTACCTTTGAATACTAAGCATTTTTAGGAGTATCCTTTCTTGAGTATGTAGACCAGCTGTTCCATATAGATTACACCCAAGAGAACAAACTCGTAAATATTTGGACGGAGAACCGCTCTGAGGTACTATTAACATCAAGCTCAGACTTTGGCATTGAGACTTTGGCAGGATTAAAAATAAATAAATAAATTAAAAAAGATGGCTGACAGTCAGAACTATCACCTACCAACAAAAACTGTCAAATTTCAATTAACACATTTCAGAAAGGAAAGTCATGAAAGCTCTACACACAGAGAAGCAGACTGTTTAGTTTTCAAAGAACAAACTGGTTTTGAAAAAAAGAGCAACAGAAACAGCCAAGAAAAAAAAAAAAAAAGAACACATCGCCTCGAAAAGGAAAGGAAAAACGTGACTGTATGAACCGGAAGCAATTCCTGAAGAGGAGGCTTGTCGGGAATGCGGCCAGGCTGGCCAGACGGTTTACAGTTTAACTGCAGTGTCCCACTGGGTATGACACAGGAGACAGGGGGAGGAGGATAAGACAGCATTAAGGGCACTTAGCCAAAATCCTGCACAAACACAGAAGCAACTCCACAAGAAGAGCTGTAGCTGTGCATCTCTCAATCTATCTAATCGTAAACCAGACTTCAATTTCTATTCCGCAAACAGAGGAAATGGCTGCCATTTCAGCACTCTCGATTTCACAGTGCCAGACAACTGCACAGTTGTTTAGAAGTGGACATTTGAATTGTGATGTGCCCCACCCACAATGTGCTATCTGCTAAAAAAAAAAAAAATCTCTTTTCTGATAAAAGAACACCACTCTAAACAGACATCAAATTATAAGCAAAGACAAGAGAGTTTTTGATCATACATGGAATATTATGTTGGTACTCTAAAGCCAAATGTAACAAAATAATCAGACTTACATAAAATTTAGAGTCCTACAACATTCACAATTAAATGGGTAGAATGGTATGAGGGAGTTTGCAGCAGACCTTGGCATTAGGAATTGATTTACACCAATCAGCCAAACATTAATACCACTGACAGGTGAAGTGAATAATATTGATTATCTTGTTACACTGACAACTGCCAAGGGGTGGAATATATTAGGCAGCAAGTGAACAGTCAGTTCTCGAAGGTCGAAGCAGGAAAAATGGGCAAGCGTAAGGATCTGAGCGACTTTGACAAGGGCTAAATTGTGATGGCTAGACGACTGGGTCAGAGCATCACCAAAACGGCAGGTCTTGTGGGGTGTTGCTGGTATGCCGTGTTTGGTACCTACCAAAAGTGGTCCAAGGAAGGACAACCGGTGACCCAGCAACAGGGTCATGAGCGCCCGAGGCTCACTGATGCGCATGGGGAGCGAAATATAGCCTGTCTGGTTCGATCCTACAGAAGAGCTACTGTAGCACACATTTCTGAAAAAGTTAATGCTGGCTGTGACAGAAAGGTGTCAGAACACACAGTGCATCACAGCTTATGGGGCTCAGAGTGCCCCTGCTGACCCCTGCCCGCATCTACAATGGGCATGTGAGCATCAGAACTGGACCATGGAGCAATGGAAGGAGGTGGTCTAGTCTGATGAATCACGTTTTATTTTACATCATGTGGATGGCTGAGTGTGTGTGCGCATCACTTACCTGGGGAAGGAATGTCACCAGGATTCGCTATGAGAAAAAGGCAAGCCGACAGAGGCAGTATGATGCTCTGGGCAATGTTCTGCTGAGAAACCTTGAGTCCTGGCATTCATGTGGATGTTACTTTGACACGTACCAACTACCTAAACATTGTTGCAGACCAAGTACACCCCTTCATAGCAACGGTATTCCCTAATGGCAATGGCCTCTTTCAGCAGGATAATGCTCCCTGCCACACTGCAAAAATTGTTCAGGAATGGTTTGAGGAACATGACAAACAGTTCAAGTGTTGACTTGGCCTCCACATTCCTGAAATTCCAAATTCGTCCAAATCTGATCGAGCATCTGTGGGATGTGCTGGACAAACAAGTCCGATCTATGGAGGCCCCACACTGCAACTTACAGGACTTAAAGGATCTGCTGCTAATGTCTTGGTGCCAGATACCACAGCACATCTTCAGAGGTCTTGTGGAGTCCATGCCTTGACAGGTCAGAGTTGTTTTAGTGGCACAAGGGGACCTACACAATATTAGGCAGATGGTTTTAATGTTATGGCTGATCAATGTATGGTAATTTACATTCAAAGCGGCTTTTTAACAGACATTAGCGTGACACTAATACAAATCCAACTATCTGTATCCTGATTGAGAACCTGTATCTGTTTACCACTGCATAATGATTCCTATTAAGGTAGAAGGGAGTTATCTGGAAATTGAGCCTGGTGACTAGTGATGGGCACAATTAGTAAAACACCAATAATAATCTGCACCTTCCTTTTTTTTTTTTTTAATAAAAAATGTAAAAAGCTTATTTTTTCATTAGTGTGTGCACCACTGTCATACTGAGCATGTGACATGGTTACTGGCCTGCAGTAATGGCAACCCAAACAGAATGTGCCAATACTTTCATATGAGTGAAAATAAAGAGTAGCTTAAGTGGAAGGTTTCTATTTTTGTTAGTGTTTCAATATCATCTGACAAATCATTAGGTGTTTTCTGTTACTGTATCTTAAACAGCCTTTTATTGTGCATATAGGGCACTATGTATGTTCTACAAAATAGTGAGCATACAGTGAAAACAGACTGAAATTCAGCCTAATTTGAAGATAGCAGCAGCAAGATATTTAGTTTAACTCGAAGACATCTCAGAGCAAGACAAGATTACCATGGATAAAAAAAAAAAAAAATTAAATGTGAAACAATACGATTTATACTAAAATTGTGATAATACCTCCTGAATAATCAGAAACAAAGACATCTGAAATGAGAACCGAGTAATGTCCAGCTAAAAATGCTGTCCGAATTGAATGAGGATGTGTGATTACCGATTATAGCACTATTTCCAGTTCCACGTCCCTATCTGGTTTGCTTAAAACTGTGTTAAGAAGGGTAAACAAAATGGGTTCAGCTCAATTTGCAACTCAAGTGACAAAATGTCAGTTCATGGATTTGTTGCCATATCATCCTGTACTTCACTGTCCAGTGCTAGTGCTGTTTTCATTCCACACATTCTATATCCAAAGTGAACAATTTAAGTACAGGGCTGAGAATTCAAGGCCTTTACAGGCCTAACACTGGGAGCTGAAACCATAATATTACTGTCAGTAGCAGAAAAATTTAGCCACTGAGTTACTACCAAAAAGATCCTACCTAAACATATTTATTGGTACATGGATAAACAGTGCCTCATGTAACCACTGCTAAACTCCCAAGCTTTCTAGTTTATTCTGCCTGCTTTCAGTCTGGTATCCCCACTGATGTTTCTCATTTATATTCAGTGATCTACTATAAATTGAGTTCTGCTGAAAGTGACAATGAGAAATGGGAATGCTAGTTGCATATACTTAAGAGACAAAGAAAAATCTGCACTTCTTGGGCTCCCAAGTTGCACAACTATCCAAGGTTTCATACTACTGAGCTCAAATCACAATAATGCCGGAACCAGAAGCATCATAACTAACCTGCTCCCAAGATAGGAGGGATGCTACACAATCACTGGGACCCTCATTTTTGTGTGTGAGTGCATGTTGGTGGTGGTGGGGAATATGGCATTTTAAAAAAAGATGCGTTGGCTGGCTTTACCTATCTTGAAGGAAGCACACATTAGCCTTCACCCTAGAGCATTTGCATCAGCCATGATATAGTGAGACCTAGATCATGGGGAATAACCCTGCACTTCTTTGGTCTGAAACAGAACCTAAAAGTGAAACAAAGATCGTTTCAGAAAGGTTATATGTGGTGAAACACACCTGCTCCATGATAAACACTCCAAATCAAAGCCTGAGCCATTGTAAAGAATACGTGGAGGTACTTCTGGATCGTCAGGAACATGTTCAGCTGTTGTGTGTTTCCTCCACACATACTTTAGCGGCCGTCGTGGCACAGGAAAGACAGACGCTGTCTCACCGTATTGGCATCTGATGCTATATACTACTCACAGCCATTGCCTGGCTGGGAATCTGTGTTTTTTTTTTTACACTTTCACACAGCTGCACAGGGCAGCACCTAAACCACAGCACCTGGCTGCAGAATAATGGCCAATTATTCACCAGCCTTTTAAGAGCACTGAAAGCATTTGTTTACATTTTCCATGCCACTGGACTGTAATCTTATGAAAGGGAAACTCTCATCCAAGATTACTCAAACAAATAAAACTAAAAATTACAGAATGCTTACAGAACCTAATGCAGTCAAACAATCATAAATAGAGGAATTTCAGCATGATTAACTAACATATAATTGACTTATTTTCAAAGCAGTGTATTGAGTAACTGTGTGAATTAAATCAAGCATGAATAAATGTATTAGTTGATATGCAGCAGTTCCAGCATTTAAAGCCTCTTAAGGATATTTTAATAGGACATATTAGTCATATTTTCGCCGTATAAGTAATAATAAAAGGAACTGACAGAATGTTAAGTCTTAAATTTCATGTACCAAAAAGCAAATGGTTTATTTAAAAAGAAAAAACATACACACACAATTACACTTTTTCACATTAATTGTTATAGATCAGGCACTTAGATTTTGTAGTGATTCTGAAATTAAGAGCTTTTAAGTGAAATTAAGTGGTCTTTTTTCTAAAATGATAGCAATTAATAATTTAATAAAATCAAGAGAGGAAGATGGAACGGGGAAAGGAACAGGAAGATAATACTCAGAGCAAGGATGATCTTGCCTGTGTGTCTTCACAAACTCTGTGATTTGTGCAGTGTTCATTTCTAGTTTCTATATTTCTAGTCAATGGACATAATTGACAGAATGAATAAAGACAGAGCACAAAACATGGGCATTATTACAGGTTGGAAAGTTTCCATCTGTGGTCAGTGAGCACAGTGGGTTAGTCATAGTTGTCAAGACTCAACCTAGCTCAGATTAATTAAGCGAATGGTTTGAGTCTGTTTTAACTATGACTGTGTTCCATATTTGTCTATACAATTTGACATGACTTTATTATATTAATAGTTTTTAAGTGCTTGCTAAATTGCTTGCTGATAATTACTAAACCTTCAATGGGCTACTGCAAGACTCAATAAGAAAAGAAGCACTTTGTGATCACCTTGCTTTGATCTTACCATCCAGACATGTGTGAGAGAAAGCTGCAGGGTTACTGCAAAGCTCAGGGTGAGTAATGTGTCTATGTGAAGAGCAGACGCCCAGCCTTCATAAACAAACCTTTGACCATCTTGGGTAAATCTTCTGCTGCGGCTACAGCTTCAAAGCAGCATTAAAACCCAAACAGATGTTTATCGTTACAAAAGCTAGCCAGAGCACATCGAGTTATGAAGTAAAACTGCATTAATGCATTCAGAATTTAAGGTCAATTAAACAAACAAAATAGCTTGAGTCTATGGACGTGTCCAAAACATAGTTGTGCATTTTTCAGATCATTTCCAAAAACAGAATTTCAGCATGCCTCAAACTCATCTAATGCCACATTGACAAAGGTCCAAGCTTGTCCAAGGATGGAGGTAAGGCAGCAGGATGGCTATTCTGGGCCCAGTTACACTGCTCGTCCTCGCTTGTGAGAGTAGAGAGGCTTTAGGAGAAAACAACTGCACACATTTGGTGCTGAACACAGCTTTGCCAGCTCTCAAAATGACAATGAGAATGAACTCGCCCTTAAATTACCTAACAACTGGTAATCCACAGCCACATGGGATTTCATCCGGTTTTCTTCATCTGGAGGTTCAAGTCTTTTTATAGTTCTTTTGAATTCATCTCTGTGCCATTTAGTGTATTTTGTACTGAGGTAACGGCTAGTTTACAAAACCACAGCTGAAAAGGCCTAGAAAGGATTGCCAGAGGAACACAAACCGAAAATCTGACAACTGAATTTAGTAGAATGTGGACTGAGAAGAAACCAAGAGAGCCTGGGCGATTCGGCAAAGTGAAGCAGGATGAGATGAAGCAGGAAATGGAATTAAATGGAATTTCACAGGAGACAGAATAAGTAAATGACATCACCCAAAGGGAAAACTGCACTGACCATGCCCCATCTTGTGGTTTAGATCTCAATGTACTTATGGAACGCACCTCAGCCAAGAAACAAAGGCATTTAAGCTGTCTGTTCCACCCACAAAACCGCATCTGCACCCGACTGATGTTTCCTGTTACAGTCCTGTGTAATGTCCAGTACTGTAATATCAGCTTTGATCAATCCAGTGGGTTTGTCTAAAGCAAAACCTATTTCATTAACTAAATGCAACTATTTAAGAAAATAATGATGCAATAAGTGAACACTGGATGCCTGTGAGGAACTCAAAAACAAGGCAAGATAGGATAATTTGCTATATAATTCAGTCAAAAAGATTTGGAAAGCCTAAATTTTATTATAAACAGTACCCAAATCTGTGGTGCCATGGAATTAATGCACTTTCAATCAGTAAGGTCACATAAATCTTATAAACCATATAAATCTTTTGAAGCTTAGTATAGCAAGGAGGATGAAGCACATTCTTCATTAAATGCATCTCTGTAGTGTAAAAATAACCGAAGTGAATCAAATACATATATAGATATTTCCAAGCATATAGGGGAGAGTTAATACCAAGTCCCATCTACGGGGACACGAACACTCCCTTCACTGAAAAATGCAGGAATGTGCTTTCAGACTACAATTTTTTTTTTGTGCCAAGAACGTTTAGGAATCTCTGACTCTATGCATGAGCTTGCATATCATTCAAGGAGCAGGTTACATTCATACTGTTGGCTTTTTTGTTGGCAGCACTCTGGTGCATTACATTCTCTGGAGTAAGAACCAAAAAAATTGCATTAAATCTAAGATCCTTAAAAAAAAAAAAAGTTTGCCTGGAAATGATACCATGCCGTAAAGAAAGTCAAGCTACATAGCAATAAAACACCATCACCACAGATAATCATCAATAAGGCAAAAGTGTGACATGGGAAAATACTGAACAGCAGGGGACACTGTGGAGTAAATCAATCATGAAATTACTAACACCAATGCGATTAAGCCTCAACCAAACTTTGGCTCAAGGATTTTAACTCTGTTTCTGAAGAGGCACTGCTGTCAGTTTCACTGCTGATTCACAACAGCCCTAAGCAGAGCGCCATTAACACTCAACTTCACACCAAACACTGCGGAGTGGATACATAAATGGTCAGACATTTTTGGTATAGAAAGTACGTGGCGCCTGACTTTAAAATATCCATTCTGAGTATGGCTGTGTTGCAATTTATGTTTTCTCTTTAAACTTGTGATACTCTGTACTTAGGAAACTTTTATTCCCTTTTTTGAGAGTGACTGAAGATGCACCTGGTTTTTTTCCTAATTTAATTGACTGATTTGATCATTTATTTAAAATATTTTTAAAATTTTTAATTGTTAATTTTTTAAATGATCATTTATTTAAAATATTTGTTTTCAAATATGTTATTTTTGTCTCTTTTGTTTAATTGTAAAAGTCAACATAATACTACACTGAGCAAACAAAATATCAGCACATGCCTTACTGGCAGCATGGATTTGTTCCTTAGCTGGAATCTTTATACCAGCATTTAAGACAAGTATTTTCACATAACTCTGTGGTAATATTTGACTATTTAGAAAAACAGCTCGGGTTAGTAAACTCTAGATTAATAAATGGGTTCATGTTTCACAGTTCACTAAAATATAAACTGGAATTGCAAATAACAGAGATTGCTGTATTTTTAGACTGAAATAATACATTCTGGTGCTGAATACAGCAACAACAATAGCATAGTTTTCAATATTATAGAAGAATTTCTAATGCAGTGATTCTCAAACCAGTATTCAGGTTTGAGAGCCACTATTCTACACTATAGACTATTTCAATATTCTCCTTCAAAGTCCAACACTGGCTTTAAATAACTGTGGTGGTCAATAATTTTTCAACAATCTGTGCGATTGGCACTATAGACCAGCCCAAACATCAAGTATAAAGCGGATTCAAAACATAAGGCATAGAAAAGAGTACAGAGCAGCAAACAGGAGAGCTGAACCTGCACTTCAACTTGGAGGAAAAACCTCTAATGTCAGCATCAAATCATACAAGAGTGATTGTAGAACCAGAAGGCATGTCATGACAAGACGCAAGCTTGAACAACATAGCAAACATTTAGAAAACCTGGACACACCAGAAAGCAAGAAAGGCTAGTGGCTAAGTGTGCTATAAGATAAAGTTTGAAGGAAAAAGCGACAGCATGAGATGCTAAAGGTGCCTATTACGTTCTCCTATTATGTAATGGGGAAAAAGACAGCAACATGCTCCACCTGGCACCAAGCCAATGTGTCTTTTTCAATTCTAAAGTATTATAAAAGTGTGTATATTATGAACAAAAAGCCTGACCTACAGGCATATGGACCATACAACTGAACTGAACTGGAGCTTTAGTGGTCCCCAAGGCACTTCTCTCTAGAATATTATAGTGGAGAGCCTAATTTAGCGAAAAGTAAATACACTAAATATCAAGTTGGGTGGATTTGGGGGGTTCCCCAAGGCTTAATGCACGAAGGTTGTGGCACTCAAGGAGGAAAGCTTCCATGTCTGCAGTACCAGTAAACGGGTTGCTGTAAAACAGGCTCTGATCTGACATCAGGCCTCCATCCGAGCCCCAGTCTGAGTCTGAATCGGAGCTGCCATCGCCTGAGCCCTCTGTGCCTGTCGGCGGACAGCTAAGCTGCTCCAGCTGGTCCACCAGCTCACTAAACTGCATGGCCGAGCTGGCCTCTGAACGCGCAGAGCATGGTGGGAAATTGAGCATGGAGCTGGCCTCAGACAGGTCTTCTGAGCCGGGCAAGCGCAGAGATGAGGACGACAGTCCCAGGTTGTCCAGAGAGCTGCACTCTGAGCGGTTATTGACCAGTGAGCTGGTCTCAGAGCGACCAAAGGCACCCTCTGAAAACGCATTTGAGTTTCCATTCATTTCACATTCGCCATATTTGAACGTCTCACCGTTTTCATTAAAGCCGAACATGTACGCTTCAGTTCCGCCTGCGTAAAATGACATTTCAGCAGGGTCATCATCTATGAACTCCTCACTGAACTGCAGCGGGAATGCAGGGATTGGCCCTGTGCGCATAAACTCTACCTCCAAAGCCTCCAAAGGAGTAAGGAAGGCCTTCCCGGCACCTGAACCAAGGCTATGCATCTGACCTCGCCCACCCTCACCCAAAGCCATGTGATCGCCATAATCATTGCCATTTTGGGAGAAGCTACTCTCTACACACACGAACGAGGGGCTGCAGTCTCCTGCTGCCAGGTTGTAAGGGGCACCTGGGAAGGCTGAGTTAGATGGAGGGTGGATCTTTGCAGGCTCCTCCTTCACAGGGGTAGGTGGTCTCACAGGCTGCTGGAGAGATGGGATGTGCTGGATCTGCTGGATTTGAGGTTTGCTATTGTTATCCAGTCGTGCAGGAGAGATGGAAGAGTGCAGAGAGTGGAAGGAAACAGTGGCAGATGGGGGAGAACTGCAAATCCTAAGGCTGTCGTTGAAGGACAGACTCTGCAAGAGAGGAAAATAGGCAGAAAAGGAGGAATGAAGGGAGGCAGGGATAAACAGAGAGATAAAAAAAAAAATTATTAGCTTTACCCATGTAGAGTTAAAAAGCAAAGGTTTGAGATAATAATGTGGATGTCCTTTGTTACTGACCTGCTTAGGAAAATCAGTGGCTAAGGAGCGAGTTGACATACGGATTTTACTGCTGTTCCTCCTGTCAAAGACAATATCCACCATAAAAAAAAAACAGAAAACAGGACGAATTATTTCCTTCCTGTTTCAGCATTGCTGTATCAAAAGAAAATATGATCTTGGCCAGCAGCGTCTCACCTTTGGTAGGGGGTTCGTTTCACACCGCTGTCCCTAACATACTGCACCAGCTGCTTCTGAGTTCGCCCACTGTCACAAAACACACAAACTAGATCAAACCTGTTCCCATACACAAGCATGTACACAACCATAAGCATGAAATTACATGACATTTTCACTTAGTCACCCTAAACTTGATAAACTTTGAAAACATGAAACTTAATGATTAGATCTCCTCTTTCAGGGGAATTAATTTTAGCGAGATGGGTTTATCACTCCCACAGCCTTAAAAAGCAGGCGAGCTGAGGCTCATTGGAAAATAGGTAATATGAAGGTAATACTGAACACAGGACAGGCAGGTGTTAATAAATCATAAAATATAAGAGCCAATCATGTTCCAAGGTGCTGCAAGAGTTTCCTACTAGTATGCTTATAGAATTTGGATTTCTTGAAGAGGATAAAAACGCAGGCACTTCTGTGTAGACTATGTTTGGGGCTATGTATATAAGACAAACAAATGGATGTGTCTTATGCACACTCGAACGCATCCACATACAGTACCTGTATCTGAAGGAAGATCCCCTGCTAAAAAGAATGGCTTTGGCTTTGGGTTCTGGTTTATCAAACAGACGGAAGAAGGCGTGGTGCTCCACACAGTTCTTCCAGAAGATCTTGCACTGATCACGACTAGCCATCAGGAACTCCAGTGTGTCCTGATGAGGACCCTGAACGATGGACAGAGAGAGAGAGAGAGAGATGCACAGTCAAAGAGTTCTAGCATAAGCTGACCAGAAAAATCAGGGTATGGGAAATGTATATTTACAACAAAACATATGACTTTAATTTCATCTTGTACATATTTAGTAACATGCAAGACGGCTCTCCTGGGCTTATACGCACATGGACTTCAGGGTGCAGCTTGATAAGAAATCTCTTCCTTTTGAAGCTCAGTTTGCGAATCTTAGACCAATTGAATGTGTTGATCTTGGTATTGCCCTGAGAAAGAGATTTTAAGTAAATACTACATTTTCTCATATCTTTAAATGGACAGAGCTGTTTCCACTGACCAATCTCAGATTAATACAAATTCGCCAGACAGGCCGTGCTCACCTGGAAGACCTGCAGGCCCATGTGGGCCACTGACAGGTTGATCTTGGTGCCTTCACGGTCGGCTGCAGGATGGAAACGCACACCGTACATCTCCAACTTACGGGCGATCTCCAGCACTTGGAAATCAGACTCGGCAGGCGTCTGACCCCTGCACCAGGATAAAAAAGAGGAATCACAGGTGTGCTGAGCAAAGAAATTTAGTTATCTTGGGGGTACAAAAAAAAGGTAGTTGACTGATATTTTTTTAAAAATATGATTGTGGATTAAAACACAATGTTCTGATGATGATGACAGAAAAGGGATATCTGATCTGTGACTTCCCAGTTAAAACAAAGAAAAAAACAAACAAACAAAACAACAACAACAACAACAACAACAACCAAAACCCACACCAGTAGGGTTCAAATGTAAAGCCTCAACAGTTAAGGCGCTGGGCTGCTGACAGACATCAGAGTTTCTACTGTTGGGCCCTTAACATTCAACTATAACAATAGATAATAAATTTCAGAAAAAGTTTTTTTTTTTTTTTTTTTTTTTTAAAGATTACATTATTCTTCATTTAATTAAAAAAAAAATTCTTACTGACTGAAAACCACAGAAACCGTAACAGAATGTTTTGTGCTAATTAAATATTAGGTGTTAGTTTGTTGTCATCTCTTAATGACTAACACAGTTAGAAGTGTGAATATATAATCTAAATTGACACTAAATAACAATACACTCTAAGGTGAAAAAAGCAAGCATAGTAAGAAAAATATTTATTAATATTTTTTCATAACTGTTTGAGGTGAGCTATCAGTCTGACCCCCTTTTCACTCAGTCCTTGGTACTTGTTCTTCTTCATTCAAGATATTTTATTATTTGTGCACACATTTTTTTGTGAAATGAAAAGGATATTATATCAATTTTAAACATTCTTGCATAAATACTGACCGAGTTTAATTTGGTATTAGTTTTGGGCAAGATGAGACAAAAGTCCTTGGCAGTGCACGTTTTGGGCCCTAAAAATTGTACATTTCACTGGTTCAGTTTTGGTATTACAGAAAATCATATAAAGCACAGACAAGTGTATTTCTTAGACAGTGGAACGAGCCTTGGTTAGCCTCTATAACAGCCCTTTAGGCTCATTTTAAGAGCATCAGAGCAAACAGCTATAAGTGTGCGATTACAGCCATGTTGAGGAGGACTAAAGCTATAGATGAAGCTGTCCAGTAATGAGCATGTGTAAGCCAGGCTCAGGCCCAATGCCACACTATCAGCACATTCTAATTTTGCTCATCCTTTAAGCTGTGAAATCTGCTGAGGCTCCTCCCAGCACCAGTATGGCTAATAAAGGGGTTTTAACCAGGGGATTAGATGCACAGAGTAACACCGAGCTGACCTGAACCTTAAACACATCTCGTACAGCCAGTGAGCCTGACTATGCACAAACACCAGAGTGGCAACGTCAAAGACACAGAAGATGTGATGGAAAGCTACTGAAAGATCCACAGCTGCACTCATTATTTTACACACTTACTTCTTTCTTTTCTCTTTTTTTTTGTTTTTATAAAAACAACACTATTGCTGTTTGTTAGTATGTCCAGGTGAAATAATTACAGCATAAATCCTCACGAACTATACGATCACAGGATTAATCTAAAACAATAAAAGATGATTTTGAGCTTTTAACCTCTCCAGTTTTTTTCCCTCAGATTAGAAAATAAGGTACACCCTCAGAGCAGAGGTGAATTCAGATGGAGCAGCTGCCTGACATTACAACCATGTCTAACCCATATCTGCAAGCTGTTCAAACAACTTTGATACATTTCCAAACATCAGGCAGAGAGGAATCAGAGCCTCCATGACCCTTCACTTACAGTTAACACAAGAGCACTCCATAGACTGTAAACTCACTCGCCTGTCTCATTTCCTTTTACTGCATTTTAATATACTGAAGATTAGTAAAGTAATTGCTTGCTATGTTTTAACTATGTTTTTACATTAACTCTTAAAAACCAACATGAAAATAATTGTAATAAAATTGTAGATTATGATGCAGCCTGGAAAAAAAAAAAAAAAAAATCATATATTTTTACCAGATCGCCTGCCCCCACTTTTGCTTGTACTTTAGTCACTATTCCTTAAACCCGAAGAAGAAAATAAGAAACTGAAGTTTATGACAACTGTCCACATAGCTGTTTTTCCTGCATGATGAATTCCTGCTCTTATACAGTGAAGATCTTCAAGAGTAAACCAAACATGCAAAAATATTTTCTCCACATATAACAGAGGAAATAATGCTGCCTTCAAGTCCTTCTCAGAAGCTCATACTTTAGGAGCGTTAGTCATAAGTAAGACATGACATGCAGAGAGAGGATGTTTTGCATTAGTGAAAGGAAATGAATAACAAAGGGTGCACATTAGCTGAGTAGTGCTTTCATCCAGTTAACAGTGTTGGATCACATAAGAGTATATGCTCCAGGTTTTCCTATGTGGAGGCGTGTAAGCCCTTAAAAAAAACATTTTTAGTCTGTAAGTGTCTGTGTCGCTGCTGAGCAACAGTAATACAAACAGCTTACTGTCTATAGCTATGCTTTTTTTTTTAAAATCTCTGTGGACGCAACGTCCGTATTGGCAGCAGCCATGATTTTTGTAAAACTGAGTTTCAGACTAGTAATTACAACATTAGTGGTGGCTCTCATCACATAATTATTATAATTCCGACAGGCCCTGGCAAGGCAGGCATGTGTGATGTGCACCCACTAAATAAAGTTTACCCCCCAGTCCCAGTATCTTACAGGAAACCAAAACACCAAAACTAATATCATTTTTGTCTGTTACTATAACGTCTCTAGCACTGGTCCTGCTGCATATATGATTGTACATATCATATAGCAAAGATGAGCCACCCTAGTCTACTCTACTGTATTCTACTCTATTCTTTTCTAGAAAGTTAAAACGTGCTTACAATATCGGCAAAACAATCCACTAATTACAACACAAAACGCAAGTAGGAGCAAACGTCCGGGTATAAAGTCAGTCCTAAACTATACACTGAAAGTAGTTGGTCTAAAATTATTGCAGTGTAGAATTTCGCGTGCTGTGCAGACACCTAAGGTACATCATAACTAGTAGTGATCAAATGATAAAAACTTTTGTCAGACAGACAGAGTGAGATATTTGACCATCACATGCCGAACAGAAACAGGACAAAACAAACAAGAAATACTACATTCATGACACCACAGGGAAGCAGTTAGTGTCTGTTCTACTTCAAACAAGGTCCATCTCTCAAGTTAGTCATTTTTAAAAAAAAATACAAATACAATATTCTATACAATCAAGTAGTGACTCAAATTATGCATCTCTTGTATTTGTACTTTATGTGCTTGTTCTTCTTGGGCTCTCGTACAACAACGCCATTTTCTTACCAAACCACTGCAAAGAAAAATAATGGAGCAGCTGGAAACTTAATCTGTATCTCTAGATCCTTCTGACATCAGCAACTACAGACCGGTATCACTTCTCTCTTTTCTTTCTAAAACCCTTGAACGTACTGTC
>CM075004.1:18498067-18517221 GCA_037576675.1 Pangasius sanitwongsei | reverse complement strand
ATAGACTTCAAAGCACTATTGTAAGTCGCTCTGGATAAGGGCGTCTGCCAAATGCCATAAATGTAAATGTAAATGAATACACTGAATGATGGAATAAAGCACAACATTAACACAACAGTAAAATGTTTTGTAATGTACCTTTCTAATCATCTCAGTTTGACCCTTGACACTTCGTGCTACCACCTAAGTGCTTGTTATACTGCCTGACAGAAAAACAGCCTATTTGTAGTTCACCCCATGATTCCTTATTTTTGTATTTGCCATTACACTGCATTTCAGTGAGGTGGTCATGTCCAGGACAGGTAACAAAAATACTTCCCATGTAAAAAAACCATTATACTCCCCACAAAATAATAATAATAAATGTATTTGTATAGTCATATAGTCATAAATGTACTCTTTACTCTGCACACTTTGAACAGAATTACTGAATAGTTGTATTTATAGCATCATGTCACTATTAGGGAGGTAGCTGTAAGTTTTAAATTATAATGCAAGGCTACTTTAAAACCAGGTCACATGGTACAACCCTTCTACTGGTAAAACCAGTGGAAAGCCAGAATACTCCCTCAAAGATTTATATCAAAAAGTATATCTACTGTAGGGGTGAAATGCAATGCCACTATGTGTATCTGTATTTATTTAGTGCTCAAATATTCATATATGTTTCCTTATTCAGATTTAAACTTGAATGTGTGTATGGTCTAACCGGAAAGGTTTTTTTTTTTTTTTGGAGTGAACTCTACTACTATGCCCTGGAAACACAGAAATAAACAGGCTACTGTTATAACAAATAGCAATTTGCAGAAAATATTGTTTTTTTTTTCAACTCCTGAACCAGATTCTATGCGGAGCTTTCTGTCTTCTATCTAATGGAAATGAGTAAGCAAACAACAATGCCTTTCCAAAATCAGGGAACTGTTGTTTATAGTTGACAGCAGCTATCTAATAATATTTTATGGGAATTTTGTTCAGTTTTGCAATTTTGCAATTTTGACCTGTAGCATTTCAAAAAGGCCACAAAAGTTTGCTGGACATGCCATCACAATCTACCACAAAGCTGAGGTGAAGTGTTGCTGTGAGCCAAACTGGGGTCCTTTAAGCTACATTCCATTATAATGACAGTATGATGTTCTGAGAAGATTTTCATTTAATAATGTTGGAGGATATTCATTATTTAGGTCAGGTTACTGGAGCAAACCACTAAAAAAATGAATAGTGCAACTCCTATTAGCATTATGTTAATTAACTTGGACATTGGCCTGCAACCAGGGTTGCCAGGTTCTGCATGTACTAAATTAGTGCAAATTAGTGATGTATTATACTGTGTATAATACATTATACCTTATACTGTGAAAAAGAAGAAATTTGTGTCTACCTTTTCCAAAGTCCGAACATTTCAGGCTAGATATAAATAAATACAAATAAAACAAGTGCTGGTGGTTTGGTAGGGTGAGTCTAGTGTGAGACATGTTCATGGTGTTTGCTACTTATAGTACATCGACAAACTACTGCTGCCACATGTAACACTATTTACCAAAACACACACTGAAGGAAGAATTCAGAAAACCACTTTCCCCGGTTAAATGAAGAACAAACTGAATGTTACTGAGGGTCTAAGGCATTAAAGCTATCCTGAAAAAAATAAAAAGAAGAAGAAGATTTTCAAAATATATGCAAAACTCCATGGTGGGACACAAGCCTGAGTGTGATATGTACAAGGAAATACAAAACCTGAAAACGCACACTGTGCTCAGTAAAAGTAAAATACACAGGACTAGTATTATTTGCATGATGTTATGCACTGTTTCTATGGTCAGTACGTGCAGTGAGGACAAGGATGGTAATGGTCTTACACATGTCTGCGATGGAGCTCCATGATCTTCTCCTGCAACTGCTCCTGGTGTGGCAGCAGCTTAGTGAGCTTCAGATACTCCCTGTCTGCAACATCATCATAGTCTCCAATCTCAGCTAAGAGAGAAAAAAACAACAAAGGCAGATGAGGGAGAAAATAGAAGAAACCACTTTTACTTGTATCAAACCCACTTGTACCAAGATTTAAACCCGAATATCAAAAATAATGCAATGACAAAGCTATTAAAAAAAAAAAAAGGAAAAAAAAGAGAAAAAAAAACAAAGAAAAAAAAAAAACAAAGAGGTAAAGGTCTATAATGTCATGAAGTTTCCTACTCGCACTGTCCTCCCATAAGTCTCTTTTGGCATCTGATCGAGTGACATAGAAAAAAAAAAAAAAATAAATACCAGTTTCTCCTAAATAAAGCAACCATATTTCCCTATTTTCTGTTTTGCAGTTGTCAAACCATTTCTTTCAGCTAGCTGTCCTGCAAAAAAGCCACACAAAAGAAAACGCACACATGAAGGACCTGGACTCTTTATTTTAAAAAAAATAACAAACAAACAAAAAAAAACTGGTATTTATTTTGGGTCCTTAGTATATAAATACTGACAGGGTTTGCTGGAGCAGTGGAGTTTTTTTTTTTAAAGTTTTGCCAGTAGCTGAGGAGGAAATGCATTTTGCTCGCATCTCCTTTGCTGAGTCACTGACAGAAACGTGCTGAAAGGGAAATTATTTATTCATTTATTTATTTATTTTTTAGCTTTGTTAGAAAAACTTACATCATATTTACTTGCACGTGTTTATTAGGACTTGCACAGTTCTATAGTGACTAGTCACTCATACGTAGGCTTGTTTATGAAATAAACATTCCCAAGATGGGATATCAGTTAAACACAGCATAATGATTCAACCATGGGGAGAAGTAGGTTCCATGATGGACAAGCTAGATATGAGACCATCTCATAAACAGAGAGATTCCTGCACTGACCTGGACATTCTGGATAACTGAGATAAATCAGGTTCTCTGGAAGGGCTGAACGACAAAACATGACTTCAAGAGAAAGATAAAGACTTAGAGGAACTAACTTGCTTCGCTGACATTGCACAACATTAAATGTAACTGTAAATGTATAAAAAGAATGACATGTTCTTTATATAAAACAAATACATAAAAATAAATATTAAATTGTTAGTGTTGAAAAACTGATACACCACAAGGGTGGCTACAACACTTTGGGAAGTGCTCTTATAGAAAAATAATCAACTTCGCATCACATTGGCCTGCACCACACCAGTCAGTCACTGATAATTTTCCTATAACAGCATATCCCAGAGTGTTATAAAAGACTAAGCATGCTTTCACATGTACAGTGCGGTTCCAACAACTATCACGCTTGCCTGAGACAGTGCACTTCCAACAAATATGCTATGTTTCAAGGACAAGATGCAAGAAAAAGAAAAGATGGATAGAAGTCACAAATTATTGTTTGAAACTAATTATTTATATAACATTCCATCATTTGGTTAGCACCATTTCTGTGTTCTGCATGCTTGGTTTCCACGATTGCTACGTTGGCATGGTGAAGGATGGTTCACTTTTCCCTTCTCCAGATTTCCGACCAATGAATAAAATGTTCTTTAGACCCAACCTGACACACCTCTCAGCAAGTGTTTTGGATTTTTTTTGTTTGTTTGTTTACAGTGTACAGTGGGAGACTGAACCAAGCCAAATGGCAAACAAACCAAAAGTATTAATTTCAACTCTGAAAGAGCCCTAAACAAATTAAGTAAGTAAACTAAATAAACAAGAGTGGTAGTGCAAAATGTACTAAATAAACAGACAAAATTAATAAAGTGCCATTTGTAGTAAGAATTAAACTAAATGAACGAATGAATGAATGAATGAACGAATAGATACATACATATAAAGTATGTGGCCATGATATTATGAAATAAAAGGGACTAAATTAAATATAATCATTGGTCGTGGTGCATACTGAACATTGGACCTACACTGGACCAGGTGAGAGGCCAGCAGAGCTGCTGTGTTTTCGCTGCAGTTCAGTTGGCCTTCCATTAGATCGCGCTTCATCTGCAGAGAGAACAGGTACCTGCACCAGGAAACACACACAAACACAATCACACACCAAGCATTAAGCTATGTTCCTACAAACCTTAAATGTACAAAAGCTTCTGCTTTCCTTTATAACTGGCCCAGGAAATCAAAGGCAACTGCTTTAATAATAAAATAATATTCTACTTGGTTGAACCTTGATATTCTAGCTTGATACATCTCTGGTTAGGCATAAAGATGTACAGTGGCAAAACCCAGCTGTTAACTCTTTTAACCTGTCACATACTTGGTGAATTCCTCCTGAAGCTGGCCAGGATCGGGTGGGAAGAACTTCACTGACAACCGAAACAGTGTGTTCATTGGACCTAAAATATAACACACACAATTACAAAAATGTTCTCAAAACACACTACAATTAACCCAATATCTGAGTGTGCACTTACGTCGCACTTGTTTCGCTATGAGCTTGGTGGGCTCCAGCCAAACCTACAACCAAAAGCAGAGCCACAGCTTTAGCATTCGTCACTTTTAGAGATTGTTCAATCAGCACTGCCATTCCTCACTCCTAGCGATTCTTTCCTCAGGAATTTTCTGGATTTTGGAAACTACCTTTAACAGTTTGTTCTTTCATGCACAAGTCGAGATAGAGAAATGACACATGGCCACCTTGAGGTCAAATAAACATTTCAGACTGAGATGAATACAGTTAGAGAATGTCAGTGCTTGTATCTTGTACTGACACTGTCTGGAATATTCATTAAGCCTTTACAGAGAATACCTTCCTACCATATTAATAAAAGCTTGTTTTTTTTGCTAAAAAAGTGCTAAAGTGTTTGCAGTAGTGTGCATGAGACCCTGAGTTGTTCTACAGGATATTCAACCTTTATCACACACATCTGGGACTGATTGTAACAGGAATGCACTGCTCATTGCCACACCTTTCCTCCACAGAGATCTGCTCTTGTCCAGACAGCAGATATCACTTTACCCATTCTCCATAACCTCTAATTTCTGTATTTTGCAATGTATGATATAAATATGCAATGGTTGTGGTACATAGACAATATACACTGTTGTCATTTTTAGGTACACCTTCCATCTAGTTAAATTTACATGTACACAAAAAGACTATAGCCTGTTTGTTACTGAATCAGTGGACCACCACTGACAAGACTTTCAGGTTACTGACCATTATCAGTAACAAAGACATGGTATAGACATGGCACAAAAATATTGCTGGGATTTTTAAACACCTCAATCTCACTCCTGGTTATAATTAATGCATATTCATGTCGTAAAGAAGGAGTTTACGGGTAAGCGTTGCATGCTTTTGCATTCTCATAGACGGCCCATCACGAGCTGACTGGGCACTGTGTGTATCTATGGTGCTCTGTGTAAACTGGCCTTCAGGAGAATGCTGGCTGGTTGGCAGGTAGCTGATTCTGATTGCATACCCATGTACTAATTGTTTGAATCCTACCACCTGCTGCACTACACACATCGTCTGAGGCTAGACCTAGCTAACGGCAGAACAGTTTTTACTAGGCGGATTAATTAGCGTTCAGAGATGACAGACAGTCTTTTCAGAATCAGGCCCATACAACACAGAAAAACCAAGAAACCACAGCAGGCCTCATACACCACCTGGAAACACACTGGAAACACTCCTTCATTTTCTTCTAGCAACCTATCGTGACTTCTTCACATGTGTTTGCTTCTCCCTGTCCTGCCAGCTCCAGTAGCCTCCTGGTGCTGTCTAAAATAGGCAGCTTTAGAGCTATAATTGAGAGAGACCACCAAACCCCCGAAGCCCAAAGGCAGAACACACAGTGTTATAAAAGTGGAGCTGTGGAGGTTTTGGAGACTTGTTCTCAGTCAGCACGCACACTGGGGCATTGTTCAGCACGCCACCACCTACCCAGTTCATCTGCACATTCTGGAACTCCAGACCAAAGTAATCGCTCTCGATGAGATTGATCCTGCGATACACGTCATTAAGAAGGGTCTGTCCATCTGCTTTAGCCTGTAGACAGAGAGAGCGCGAGAGGGAGAGACAAAGAGAGAGAGACAACATTGTGAATAATGTGAATAATAACTATTAAAAAAAAAAAAAAAAAAGTGTCATTATTAGATCTTCACAATCGGGCAATTTCAGGGGCATTCAGATTTAAGATTCTGTAACAATAACTGGCTTTTATGACAGTATACAGTATAATATTGTATTTAAACAAGTGTACATACTAACCCTAACATTTACTTTACCTGCTTTCTGAATGAGATATAGAGGTTGTGATAATGGTGCCCACTGTCTCAGTACTAAATTGAGTACGTATAGCTGTGATACAGCGTACAACTATTGGAGCAAGACTAAACATTGAAAATAAAATCAAACAAGCAGAACTAAACACTTGTTGTGGACACCTATGATACTCTGGTCTATATCTGTGTTTGAATAGGGGATTATGGGAAGTGACAGGGTCTGTGGCACAGACTGCATAAATGTTTGAGGATGTTGGAGGTCAGTGAGAAACGCGTATAGGTTTTATGAACGGCTTGCTGCAGAGAGAACTGGGGAAAATAAATTGTCCCAAGCAGAAACTCTGGGAAAATGTCGGCATGCGGAGAGAGGCACTTTGGAATAAAACGGCTCCATTTGCAGCAAAAGGGAAAAAACTTTTTGCACAGTATTTGCTTTTGAAATGCCCCGGGCTTTGCTTTTGCAAAATGAAGGACTAATTGCTATGTAGCGAGAACACGCTGCAGTTTGGGTTTTGGATGCTAGTCGACGACTTTTTTGAGAAAATTACACAGCAAGACATCTGTTTGCAATGTTGAATGTATTTTAAACCCAATGCACAGGCAGGGTTTGGTTTTGTTTTAACCCTTTCATTTCTCAGGGTATTATTTACTTATTCATCTTGAAGCATGTTATTCAGTAACTACTAAAAATTATTCACCAACTACAGTGACACTAATAAAATTTATAGTGAGGTATGTAGGGCTGGGATTTTAAAGGCTTAAACATGACGAGTCTTCAAATTTCTTGTGTAAGAAATGTAAACAAACTATAGATCATTTTAGCAACTTAAAGAAAACAACAAACACAACAAAATACTGGCTATGATTAAGGCTGTCTAGATCATTATGGGAACTTTGGCTCTCACAGGCATACAGCATGATCCGGACTGTTTATACTCAGAGACATTGTTACTCATGATTAAGGATCTACTGAGTACTTTATCCTCTTCCTTCTGACATTGTGGTTCCCCTTTGGACAACCTTCCTCCTTTAATGTGTAATTAACATGTGGAATAAATCTACAACTGCCCTCCAGTTGGTCCCTACATTTGTCATCTACCATACATATTTTACCTACCCAGAGAGGCATCCCTTCCATTTTTCTCATAAATCTTTATGTTCTAAGCCTGGTAAGGGCCTGTAAAGCTCATGAAGACATGCTTGTGTGATTGTCCTTTTTAAAAAAATTAGTGTAATTTTGTTAAATTATACAGCAACTCCAGCAGGTTAATTAATGCACGTGCTGACCACGCCACACACGCAATTTTAAAAAGAGCTTCACTTCTCAAAGAGCCTCAGTGGATAGCCTTGGGCTCAGAGTGTGTTACTGAGAAAAAGCTGTCTGCCTCTGTACCCATTCTATCCTTTTTAACATGCAGACATTTTTCTAGAAGTAATTTCATTTGTAGGCTCACTTCTGCAGGCGATCAACCTTTGAAATGGTTTATTTCAACCCATCTTATTACTTGGTTTTCATAGAAACACACATGCATACCTTTGCTAAGTCTGAATACTTGACAAGTCCCACATTGTGACTTTTAGTGTTTTGCTGGTGGCAATGCTGGTGGAAGTGTCTAATCTCAAACTGTTTATTACTCAAAAGACACAGCTCTCAACTAGCAATGCTCTGTTCCATAAACCTGCTGCTGTGAAACCAAGGGAATGGTGATTTCCAGAAGGATGTCCTCACATGAATTTTTTTTGGTCATTATGACCCTCTCACTGGCAGTTCCACTAGTTGGTTTCACACCAGTTTATAACCTGAAATATAGCTCCAAATGGGAAAAAGAAAAGTGGTGTGAGCACTTAAACACTTAATGTAGCTAAAGACTTTTGAGGGGACAAATCAGTAGCCGTTTACGTGCAGATTACGTGTCTGGGTTCGTTTTTTATTTCTAGTCGCCCAGGGGACAAGTAGGATTAATAGGTTGCTTCACTACGGATGCCAGCTGTTTTTTCTCTTTTCTTGTCCACTAGAGCAAAAAAAAAACAACACCCTATTGACTTTCGCAAGTTTTAATTTGATATGCAGGCCTATGTTTTTTTAAACACAAGGGCATTGTGGTAGCATGACGCACCTCATTGCCGTAAATATAGTACTCACTTCCGAATCCTACAGCACTACACAAATCAGCCGAGCCTCAGTCTGGCTGCTGGTAGGAACTATTTTACTAAACATAATAATCTTCACAGACTTTTTTTTTAGAATAAGGAACATCATAGATAAGTGGAGACACTGAAAAGACGGAACAAAATACAATGCAGTGCAAATATCATAACTATATTGCTAGAACAGCACACAGTCAACCCGTATTTAAAACATATCAGGCAAAAAAGCAAACAGACAGCCAGACTCAAATGACATCTTTTTACATACAATTCTAGGTCACAGCGAAATAGACTCATTACCATAATTTGTTGCCTTCTTGCCAAAGATGCAGCCCTGATATTTCATGCCAGAAAGGACTATCACTATTCATCCATTTGAATACTCATTTTCCTTCCAATGTTAATAGAATTAACTAATTTGACAAGATATTAAGTTAAATATGTTAGCCACCACTATGAGATTTTATAATATAATTTGTCCAGTCCTGCACTGGTACTAGTGATGAACATGAGAACTGTCAAGTTTTTCTTATGCAACCACATAAGCTATCAAGCAAAATACCACTCTAACTTCATATACAATTTTCTAAAATTGTTGCTTGTTTACTAGAGGTGTAACAATAAACTCCAGTTCATGATACTGGTTTCATGACTTGATTCAGTTTGATTCTCAGAATATTTTGAACAAAACTTTAATGAAGAAAAATTGAAGAGAGTCCTTTTTTATTTCTGAATAAACAATGCAAAACATAGTGCATTTTTGTCTGTATAAAACTAAATAAATCAAAAATTGCTATGAACAGAAGTTTAATATTCTATACAAAATATATTCTATACCTGTACTACAGATTCACCATATCTTAAAAATAATAATTAATAATTAAAATAACTAATAATAAATTCTCCCATAAATATGACTGAATAAATAAAGTTTCTGACCTGGGGACATTGAAAATGTTCAACTGGAACATAATGAGCTCCGTAGCAGGGCCTAATGTGTCATTTTAACCAGAAATAGAGCTCCAAAGTAGGTTAAAATGCCCGTTCTGCTGCCTCCTCGGGACTGGTATCATTTGAAAGCTACTGACGAGCTCTCTCTAAAGGTTATAACATGGTTGTGTAACTGTATAACCTATAATGTGTGTCGGTCGTTGTCATCTGGAGCTATCAGGCTATCTGGAGCTAATGGCCCTGGCTCTCCATGAAAGAATGCATTCACGTGAGCAGCGTGCTCTCTATATATTTCAACTCTATGGGCTGCACAGATTGGGACCTCTGCTGTTCAAACAGTGCAATTCATAATTAATAGAACGCTGATTTCAAAGATTCCCATCGTCATACCCCTACTGTTTACCTAATAGATTTAATGAATGATTCATCTTCTAAAGCTGAATCTTAAATGTTTCATAAAATATATTGAATTCACTTTGCTCTTTTACTAATGATACATGGTGTACAGGTTCCTCTGCCAGCTAATATATGGAGGAAAAAAACAAGCAACTCAATGTTACATGGCCTGTTGTAATAAAATCACCAGTTTTGCATTTTCTGCATGCTTGAAAAGTCAGTCATGAGAATATTTTTGTCATGCATATCTCTATTTAGAATATTGTTGCCAGTGTATCCTGTTGAAATTTATAAAAACAAACACTCATTTCTTGTAATGCAATAAAGGATGGAAATTTAAACTTGCATTTATACACAGATATTGTATGGACAATTCTACTGAAAACTCCCAATGGCTGACTGTGCGTGTAGTGTGTGTGTGTGTGTGTGTGTGTGTGTGTGTGTGTGTGTGTGTGTTCAGGGGAACTCCTTGAACACACACACATGCAGGAGGAAAGCTGTTAGTGAAACACAAGCACACCTGGGAGAATACTAGGGACAAGCTCCAACCTGGCACAGGGAGGGGTTTGGAAGGGAAGTTGTTGGGTCTGTGTGTGTAAGTTTAATTAGTGAGCGAAGTGTGTGGAATGAAATGTGACCTGGGCTTGAGTGAGAGAGCTGGTGGGAGAATTCCACACACTGAGAGGGCAAAGTCGTGTTGAGGCATGTCTTAACACTTCGGCTGGTGTGCTGCTATCCTTTCTCACACTCTTTAACACCTGGTTGAACAGCCAGTGGCTCTCACTGCGCAAAGACACGTGGCCACACCCTTAACACCTTAAACTAAAGGAAAAAAATTGACAATTCTTCCCTATTAATGTACTCTACTCAACATCTTACTACTGCTGTCATGTATTTTGATATGGAAAAAGTGCAGCAGCTTACAAATGCAGAAATTATTAACTTTTCACTGTCCACACTTAAACTTTATTCTGATACGTAAAATGTAAAAAAGAGTGAGCTATTGTTGTTTATTGTCACTTAACTGTCACTAGCTTCAGATCGTTTCCTAGACATATAAATGGCTGATTACCGGTATTTCAAATGACTAGCAATATTCTAGATATTTACCAACATTTAGGGGAGCTCAGTGTGTCAGCTTAATGTGCTTTAGTCCAGTTTTAAGTCTTGTGTATTAAGTCTTTGATTTTTTTCAACCTGGACACCTGAAAAGTTAATGATTCTCAAACAGGACTTAACATTCACTGCAATACCCTGTTCGTGTTAGCTCCCTGGTGGTTGTGTATTAGCTTAGAA
This sequence comes from Pangasius sanitwongsei, assembly GCA_037576675.1. NCBI lineage: Eukaryota > Metazoa > Chordata > Actinopteri > Siluriformes > Pangasiidae > Pangasius > Pangasius sanitwongsei. The sequence goes on along the minus strand of CM075004.1, from coordinate 18,506,239 downwards.
CTAGCCAACACCCAAAGATATGTCTTATAGCTGAAACAGCACACAAGCCAAGCACACAGCTGAGAAGTTGAGGGTTAAGTCAAGGCAGTCTTTGGATTTGAAACAAAAATCTTACTTTGTTTCTTTTCTTACTTTGAACTAGCCAGCACCCAAACACCACAGAGCTAAAATGAATGAATGAAGGTTAATGCAGTGAATGATAAGAAGTCCTGTTTGTAAATCATTAACTAAGTGTACATGTACTACAGGTGGCAAACCCTACATGCAAACCCAATTTAAAAAAAAAAAAATTCTTAACAGCATTTTATGAATGCATACTGTATTGCCTGAACAGAGATTAACTAAATGCAAGAATATATTTTAGTTTTCTCTGTTGAGGCGAATGAAATATCCAAGAGGTCATGGTTACACTTCACTTGAGCTGAGCTTAGAGATTACCATCCCGCCTCACCAAACAGGTTATGAGAAATACCTTATTCCTAGGCTGTCCTGTCTGTCAAGTTCATCTGAACAAGGTTGTTTCATGATGGGAAAACAGTTAAGCAACTCTGTTCATATCCCCAACAGAGCAATGTCCATACTGTACAAAACATACTAACAAGTCTGATCCACAAATTCCTATTCACAAGATAAATGCAGTATACCAGACCTAATTAATCAAGATGAAGCAGGGCATTAATATAATTAAATTAAAGCTATTAAGGCCCTTTGATTTCTCTAATACAGAGAACATGGAAATAGTCATGGATTTGAGACATAAAACAGATTTCAGCTACAAATTTGTACATAAACAATCACATTAATATAACACTTCAGATCATATTAAAAGTTTTATGGAATTTGTCCTTAAAGTATACTACTTTAATTACATCCTTGTTCTTTAAATTAACACAATTCTTGCCAGAAAATACTGTATTGCTTTAGCACCAGGTACATTTGGTAGTGGTATTACGAGATACCATTATAGGAAATTTGATATAGACATATTCATGTTGTACTAGTATAAAATAGTAATGCTGAAAATTTTTTTTTTTTTAAAGAACAAACATACTGCATAGAAAAACTATTTCTGGATTGTTTTGATAAATTACTGCCTAAGAGCTATCCTCTAAAAAAACTTCAGTAAATTCCTCAACTGAACAATTTATATATATATATATATATATATATATATATATATATATATATACATATACATATACACACACATACACATACATATATATACATACATACATACACATACACACACACACACACACATATATATATACACATATATACACACACACATACATACATACATACATACATATGTGGTTATACATAATCTCTTACATGACACATTGCAATATTCACCATCAAACACATACTATGGATGTTTTTGCGAGCAGGTTTCCTTGGCAAGCCACATACCCAAGCATCATTCTGTGCTCCATAGAGAAGTGCCCCATTTGAAAAAATTATTCTATGACACCTTATTTGGACAAATTTGGACATTCTTGGAGATAGCAATCCCATAATTATATTTTCTGGCAACACATAACTGAGAGAAATAAGATGAATGGCAGACAGAACTGTGGTATCGTAAACTGTGCAAAAAAGAAAAAAAAAAAGTCAACTGAGCTCCAGAGTGATGCAATGGTCTAAGCATTCAGCCCTTAGTGTTAACCTTCACCTTCCCAGATTGGTAGCTGTCTAGTACTGCTTATACCACAGTGCTGTTTAATTCTCAAATCTGATTGGTCAGAAAGTGTTGCTTAATTTTACTGCAACAGCACAACTCTGACAGTAGTGCCGACTGTAATTCAAGTCGTTTATCAGCCCGTTCACAGGGACTTAAACTAAGACTAATAATACATAGATTGTTGTTATTTAAGAAAGAAAAATGCATAAATCATTGATATGGTGAAGTTTTCTGTAAGGAGATGTTTATTTAACATTTTAGGAAAGAGTCTTGGGTGTCAGCACTTTGTAATGCTCTGTGAGCTTTCCAGCAAAAGAGAGGATGGTGAGGTAATGATTGTTTATAGTCGCTATAACCCAAGGGATAACAGGAACTAACTTGTCTTGTAGACATTCCACAACATTAAACGCTAAACAACTATAGGCTGGAATGAGTGAGCATTAACACATACAGCATACACACACAACATGAAGCTGGCAAAACACTTCACTGGAAGGGAAAAAGAGAAAGGAACGCCAAGTCAAATTTATTCAAATGTGTGGCAAACAGGAGGAAGCGTTTCTAATACTGAGGCATGATGTGCCGAGCCTTTAAAACAGCTGTTTAAACTTCGTCAGTCCCTAAAGCATCTCAGATAATTACTCTATAGTCTCGATCTAAATATTAAATGGATCCTTCTGGCCAGTTCAGACTCGGGATCTTGATCCATCCCTTAAACTGCTTTGAGGTCTAAGCCATAAGCCAACAGGCGGCCAACACTGGGACCTGGTCAAAGAGCTGATCTGTTGTGCTTTGACACGCTCAAACAATATGAAAGTGAGAGCTGGCCAAAGTTATGATCCAACTCAGTGGGAGCAATCAAGACCAAGCTGTGGGATTGTCCAGCGGCAGTCTTCACCTTATTTCTAAGTGCTGTGTCTAATTTGTTCCAGTAATTGTGCCGTATGGCAGAAGCTCAGCTGGCCTAGAAAGTGTGTGCGAGCGTGTACAGGGGGTATCTGGAGCGAGAGACGTCATGCCGAGATGGAATTAGAAGCCAAACTAAGGCTGCTGCTTAAGGCTAATCTTACAGAAAAGCCACGACACACCACCATACAGTAGAGTCCAAATGTCTGTACTTTATGAAAACTAACAGTTTCTAATTACATGTGTGTCTAATGCATGATGATAAAAAAAAAAAAAAAAAACACACAGCACAAATAACCAATTAAAACAATTCTTTACGGAAGTCCAAAGAGTCTATCAACTGTTTTTTTTTTTTTTTTTCAGTTCAGTAATCTTGAGAAACACAAACTGTTTTTCCTTTAACATTTCACCCATGAGTTAATCCCCTATTGCAGTACTGCTGCCGGACAGTGCAGGACACATGAAGTTGGCGGGCACATCTTTCAAAGTGCTATAAGTCATAGAGCAGCTGAACACAACTGAAGATGATGCTTGGGAGCCTAAATGTAATGAATCAAATCTGATCAGTTGACCTCTACTCAAAACGATTTACATTTTGTATGAGCCAGACTTACACTGAATCACACATTCATGCAGAGGACACATCCCTAACATAGAAGTTATCATATTATATTATATTATATTATATTATAATACAGATTTTGTTAGCTCTATTCCAAAACAATGACACCAAATCACAGGTCGCAGCTCAACAAAAAAAAGGTAACAAAAAGTTGAAAGCGGGGGGTAATCCTGCAGTGATGTGTGAAATTCCCCCCGTGTTCTCACGCTGTCACAGTGACTATAAACGCTTCTGACACGTCCACACACAAATGAAGCCTTCAGCTCATTCTGCATGCAAGGAATGTAAAAAAACAAACAAATCAGCCCGTTCCCCAGGCAACTCAAACACACCGGCCCAGAAATGAGTGTACAACGGTGAGAGGAGCTCGGTCTCCATGATGTGGCCTACTGAGAGGGGACTTTAACAGAAGGCTCTGCTAGTTTTAATTGAAATTCAGTAGTCTGATGAAATGCTGCTATCCATAAACGTACAGTTGTGGTCCAGCTCAATTCAGAGATCTTGCGGTGCGGACAGAACCAGTATAAAGTACAATCATTTTCTCTCAGATTCAAGAAGCCACTTAAGCACATAACACACAAATAATTACAATGTAAAAAAAAAAAAAAAAAAAAAAAAAAAATACAACTAAGCAATAGTTTGCCAAATGAAAAAATATCTGTTGTTAAAATATGTTTGTGCCAAAATTTTCTTGATATGTTATTGGGTCAATTCTCCATTACCTTCGGAATTATACAGGACACCTTGAATTCTGTCAACAATGATTAGTGTGTTGCGAGGATAGAGCACTGTGTGAATGTTTTTTTCTTTATGGTTTACATGAAAAGAGACACAAACCTAGCCTACAGAATCTGTTCGCCTTGACCTGCCAGTGAATTTTCGCTGATTAATCTTCTCAGTTATCTGTCTAATTAACTGTCTAACATGATTTTATAATTCATTCTTAAAAAAAAAAAAAAAAAAAAAAAAAAGGTAAAAATTTTACAGAGTTCTGAGACATTCCACACAGTTGAATGCTGGCAAGCGATGTGGTTTATTTAAATAAAGATGAAGCGTTCGACATAACTTAGATGTGGAAAGTTAGGCCTTCCCAAATAAGTCGAATGTAGCATTAAATCCACCCAGGGACTTTATTAGTAGACTCTGTCATCAATGACACATACACTGAAATTAATAATATTTACTGCAGCACTAGGTATTACCCGTGGCTCTCATTTTCCACTGACAAGGTCCCAGGCTAGTGTCAGTTCAGAAAACATTTTAAAGAGCAACAAATGCCTTATTGCCTGTTGTTACTTTCCCTGAATCAAAAACACCTTCTGAGTTACTGTGGTTGGGGTCAACCACAGAAAGATGCTCCCTAGAGCACTAGAGTTAGCACTTACTTGCTAGTAGAAATAAAGTGTGTCTTTGGGTCATTTTCACAGGTCAGGAGCCGATTATGACTTTATAAAGCCCACTGCGTCACATCTAGGCTCAACACACACACACACACACACACACACACACACTAATTTTAATTCGGACATGACCAGAGAGACAGTCATGAGTGATTTATTGTTCCAAAACAACACTAGTCCAATAAGTATCCAAAAGATATGAAATGAAGTATATTAAATATGTAAGGCTCAGAGAAGCGTAGTGTAGTGAAGAATATTCTGATCTGGTGTGTAATGCAATCCCACCTTTCCCTGTGCAGCATGTCACCAATACTATTAATGAGTATGTTTACACATGTTCAAGTGATCACGCCAACCCTATCACTCTATAAGCCTCATTTTACGCACTGAGTAATAGGGATCACTTCCCCCAGATCCCCCCCCCCCCCCCAAGTGTTTGCTTAAAAACTTCTGAAAACATCCACAAACAATTTAAACTCTCTCTCTCTCTCTCTCACACACACACACACACACACACACACAGACACACACACACACACACACACACACAGACACAGACACACACACAACTTCACAATGCCCTACTCTCGATCTGGATGAGTTGCAGACAGGGAAAGCAACAAACTGTTGTAATGAAGTGCTGCATGAAAGGAGCTAGTGTTCTCTTCTGTCCCATGATGCAATGCCTTCGTTCTTGAAGAGATGTGGGAGGGGGCTGAAGCCAGGCAGCTCCATCGAACCAGCATGAAAACATTATACTACTTGGTCTAGACTGAGAAGTTCAGCACTACCACAAGTCAACCTACAATATTTATCACTGCGTCTGAAGAAACACGAACAGCTTGGACTAAACGTGGCTAAACAGGAAGTCAGGGTTGGACATGCTGAGGTGCTTAACTTACTTTCACAACAGCCAATAGTTAAGGAATGACTTTTTTTAAGTGTGGAGGATTTCTACTGCCACAGTGGCGAGTGGAAAAGCACAGGTTAGCTATAACCAGGTTCCTCGATAACCAGCAGAATTTACATTTATGGGACATAAGAACTCTGAAAAGCATTTATGCAAATACAGAAAATACCAAGAGTGCAGGATGACACAATTTTAATTATTTTCCAAGAAATTACAAACCAAATTAAAATGATATTGTGAAATAAAAATATGTAAATATATACTGGCCTCTAAAACGCCAACAGACATGCGTGAAAAGCTGTCACTTTAATGTTGAGATGCAGAGGCTGTCTGGTCTCTTTCCCTTTTTCTCCTGACACCTGATACAAGCCATACATCAACTGGACAGCTCCTCCCTCTTAATGGGACTGTTTCAAACAACATAAAAAGATTTGCTCTTTGTGTACTTTATAGATTTCAGTTTTTTTTTTTCTTTAATGCAGAAACACATGGCTATTGGACAGAAAACAGTGCTCTTCTTTCAACTCTTGTGCCAGAACAAGCACCAGACACTGCAGTTTGTATCTATTTTTACTGTGACACCCACAAAGAACAAAATTCAAGATTTAATTACAAGTGTGCAAAGCAAAAAGCTCAGATTCCTCTGACAGTTCGAGTTACAAATCAACATCATCCGCAGCGCTCTTGGAAATCATCTTCCCATTAATAACAAAGATAAAACGCTGTTGGAAAACCGGGACTGGGATTAACACTTGGCTTCCAAGCTGTCTGACTGAAACTCCTGCCAGTTGCTTTGCACATAAAAATGCCTGTGCGAACAGGGAGGACGTTCACACGAGCAGCAGTTTATTAATAACCCATTGCATGGTGTCATTAGTGAGATAAAGAGTATTGTGTCCTTTTCTTTCTCTTCCTCACTCTCACTACTTCCTTTCCCCTCTCTCTGAACATCCATAAACACACTCGCTGCAGTGTTTTTGGCAAAACTCTGCACTCGGAGCACAGATTCTGTTAAAGGTCCCCCCCCCCCCCAAACAACCCTAGCCCCTCCACGCCCCTCCCCCAAACGCACAAATTCAATATTCACATAAAACACACTATTCACGTCTCCACAAAATCATCCCCCTCCCAAGTGAGCTGCAGCGGCCCCACAAATTCCTCCAAGGGTTAGCACAGCACACGGCCGGCTGGACGCACACATTCATGACATTCCATGCAAATTTCAAAGGTTCAGTTCAACTGGGTTCCTTTGTGCAAGGCTCAGAGACAACATATGGCAGTGAAGATTAGGGATAACAGTCAACTCTGCTGACAAAGCTGCCATCACCATTATTGTTATGCCTAATTAGAGCGATTTAGGTCACAGATTTACATGTAGAGTATGTACTGGATTATAATAAGCGGTGTCTGTGTGCAACAGGTGCTGTGATTTGTTATCGTATGTTATCATTTTTTGCATTAGCCAGTAAAGCCATTAGCATTATTCCCACCTCATTTCACAGGGGTTTGCTCATCATATAGTTGCTACACAGAGAAACAGAATGGCTGTGGGTCTCTAAAATACACTTGACTAACAAAATTAAAAGAAAGAGCTAAGTGGTAAACAACTGCACCTTTCAATTGGATATTAAAGACCACTCCAGTAGCCCTTCTTCCTGTTCTCACAGATCCCGTGCTCAAACACCATCTGCGTTACCAGCCATGCGCCACCCTGACATAATCGCTGGTGAGGGGAGGTCACCCACAGAAAGACAATCCATGGTATTTATTTAGAAGCTCCATAAAGATGTTGATCATAATTTTATAAATTCTTTTGTGTTGTATTTGTGCCCTAGACACAGCTGTTCTAAAACTCTGTGTTGTCTTTCTCATGTCTTTGTTTTTGCTCTGCATGTGTTTAAATGGGAGGTGAAGAAGCTCTTAAAACAAAGTAAAAGCTTACTGAAGCGTTATAATTGTCACCACTCTAATAAATGCTGATTTTAAAAACAAAAAGTGTGGAAAGTGGCTTTGTGCACTAAGCATATTTTGTTGGGCTAGTAAACTATAGTTGATTGTATACAGTGGTAATAATGAGCATTTATAATAATTTGAAGGTTCAATAGAGATAATTTGCATAATATTTACTTGGAGTGAGAACGAACAGAAACGAAGCTCTGGGCTCCAATGAATGAATGAGTTGTAAGCACAATAAAGATTATAGTTCCATTTCTTATTTTTCATTGTTTGGCACTGAACATAATTTTGTTTGAAGGAACTTGTGGGATATGCATGCTGCATTCAGGAAAACAAAATAAATCTACCCAAATCTATAAAAAAAAAAAAAAAGAAAAGAAACAAAACAAACAAAAAACCCGAACTAAAGAAACAGCCTTACAGCGTTTGGAAACCACAGCCATATGTGTTGTAGCTTTGTAAGATGTTATGTATTAAGACAAATAGATCATTTGCTTGTCAAGACTTTCACTATGGCTGTAGAAACAAAGACTTAAAAATCCCCATTGTTTTGTTCGGCTTCTCTTTCCTCGCTCCTTGGTAGACCACTACCGGCTCTCTAAAACTCAAGTTCGAGTTCAAGTGGAGTTTATTGTCATTTCAGCCATATACAAGTACATAGTGAAACGAAACAACGTTTCTCCAGGACCAA
>CM075004.1:18479334-18497967 GCA_037576675.1 Pangasius sanitwongsei | reverse complement strand
GAACCTAGTGACAATAGTGCAAAGAGTACAAGAGTACAATACAAGTAGCTGAAATAGTGTAAACATAAGAGTAGCAGTAACTACACATTCACAAGGCCGAATTTCCAATGAGCTCTCACGTGTTGGCTAGAGGTGTGTGTTTGTGTCTGCTAGACAAGCACAAAATGTGTTCTGACAGTGTGGAATGAACATGACCTGTTCCCTGGATTTTAAATAAAATATCATTATATAAAAATGGCTTTACTGCCTACCCTTAATCAACAGGTCTGATTTCCGTAAAGAACGCAGTCAAACGCTAGTGTATGACAGACAGGTTAGACAACTGTTAATTTGGATGGACACACAGACACGTGTGTGCATTTTCCCTAAGCACACATGGAACAGGAAGCCAGTGTTGTTATTGCTGCTTCCTCATCACTTCCTATTAGTTTTGTGAACAAAGCCTCATGCGGGGACAGTGAACAGGGCACACTTCTGCACCCTAACAAGAAAATGATCCAGAGTGGCATTAACAGCAAAAGTAGAGTCACTTGATAGTAACTTTTACAACAGGATTCAAGTAAATGTTTCATTTCAGGAAAAGGCTTAAATAGGCAGATGAACTGTGAGCACGTGTAAAAGACAACACTAAATATAACTAAGTATACAGGGTTATAATGAACAAGAACAGAGAAACCAGAAGAATAAATGCACATGCTGGCACACGCACACACACAGAGTAGTGTGACGTTTGACCTGTAAGTGGTAATTTGAAGTTTGGAATGACTTAATTTTCCACCTCAGCACATTGGAAGTTTGGCTAACTGTGATGACTGATGGATCAGCCAACTGTATGGTCAATGTTTTAGATTTAACAAGTGAATGCATCTGCATGTTGATTCGATGTCACTCCGTAAACGAGGAAAGAACTTGTAGTTGAGAAGACTACCCCAAGTTGACAAGTAGGAATTTCAAGTTAAGTGGAGTGTTTTGGCTTTTCGTCTGGTGTTTGGTGTTTCGTCTGTGGCTTTTACTGGTTGGAGGTTGGGAATTACAAGTTGCAACCTCACATCCAACACAGGACAAGGCCTCAATACTATACAGTGTAGCTATATAGTATAGACCAAATACTATATTACTATTCCATTGCTAGACTTCAACGGTGATTCCTTGATGTGATCCTTGACAGTTAACCAACTGGGTTTTAATATAGACCATGACACATTATAATCACATTTATCTGCCTTTTTTAGACCAAAATTAGTTAATTTGTTGGATTGTGTGTGAATAGTGCAATTCATCTAAACACAGAAATATGCTTTAGAGCCCTTGACATTGGTCAGGATGATCTCGGCACATAAGACATTTACACATCTTAATAGCCTTCTGCAAAAGCCAATATTGTTGATAATTAGCAAATGACATAGTGTCCCACCCGCCATAATGAACAATAAACAGAAATGACTGAGCTGGTGAAAACTACTGTCCAGGAAAACAGCATGGAACAGACCTGAGGCATAAATATACATCTGAAACAGGACTCGAGCTACAAATGCTAAGTTTAGGCAGAGAGGCAAATTACAAGCCAGCTGACCAAGAGAGGGAGGGAGCAGAGTCGTGGTTTTCCGGGTCAGCAGTGGTTACTGCCAGAGTTAGACCATTGGCATGCCCTGCCCAACACATCCACCCTTTAATACACATTCATCACTTCCACCAGGCACTTAAGAGTCTAGTTCAAAAGTTACTAGAATCCACTGTGTGGTTTCTATACATATGGTTACATGAGAATTTAATATCTGCAAAAAAAAAAACCAAAAAAAAAAAACCATGAATATACATGGTATACAAATCGAAATGATAGCTAATCACCACAAAAATATTTAGAAATGAAAATGTGGAGATGGAAACAGGTTTTCTGAACAAAATATAACTTTGTGGTGAGTGCACTTCCCAACCATTCTATTACATCGCCTTTTTGTGCCTCTTCAAACAATTCACATAACAGAAGTGGATGGAAACATGCAACCAAATGCTTCTGATTCTTCTGAGCTTTACTTAAAATCTCTGAAACGCTTGAAAGGAAATAGGAGAGTCTGTATGAAATAAAAAGGTTAGGAAATCCATAAAGAACCTAACCAGCCACTTAAACATCATAGCAGCTTGAATATTCACATGTTTCAAGCTAAAGGTCTGCATTCCTGCGGCTCTCCCACGGGAACCGATCAGGTTTCTTGCGGAGTGGGATTAAATGTCTGAATTAAAGACGGTAGCGGTTGGTAACTCCCGTAAATATTGAGTGGGAGCAACAAATGGAAAGTATGACGCTGAAAGCACTCGTTCGTGCGCACAGCATGTACATAGTACAGTCCTCAGAGCAGGCTATGCAGGTGGTCTATAAGAATGACAGAGCAAAGCACGGGTACGTTGTGGTCATGATGGATGCGGAACTTGGGTTGGAAACTGGTCAGTTTAGCGCTATAAGAAGCCAACCTCAGGCATGCATGGATGTTTTAAATAGCTTGTTAAAATTTTAATTTCATCTTACATTTCTTCGTATTTTTTTAGTTTATAATTCTGAGTGGCAGAGATCGTATTTAATTTAAAGAGATCTCTTGTTCTCTGAGACATTTTTTTCTACTGTGCTGACAACACAATATGACAATACGTTACATAATAATACTGTATGCTGATAAGAGAAAGAGAAGTAACAAAAAAATCTTGCATACACTGGTATATTTGTTTTCTCTCTGTCTATCTCTAGGGAAAAATTAAAACGTGATATTCTGTAATCGAGATCTAAATTTAGCAGGAGCGGTCAGGTCGGGAACACAATCATTCTAAGCAGATACCGGGTGTACACACAGTGAATTTTTAGCGGGAGCACGTGGCTGCGGAATAGAGCCTAGAGGGAGCGGGATTTTAGAAAACAGTCCCGCGCAGACCTCTATTTCAAGCTACTTGTAATAGAGGTCTGCGTCAGATTGTTGAAGCATGATCCGAGGAAAATGAATGATCAGCCATTTATTGAAGATAAATACAAGTTTTTATCATTAATTGTTTCTGGTAGCCCAGTCAAAGATATGTGGAGCATAGCAGGATTTCAGAGCACAGATGTTAGGCTCTAAAATCGAGGTTCCATCTTGGAAACAGATGTTGTGACATCAAACTGGCATTGCAACACACACATGCACACATGCGTTACTTGCACAGGCCTCCAGAGAGGAGCCCAATAATCTGGGGTGGAATGTCGAGATCAAATGTTGACATCTGACCATCACACGTGTACGTGAGCCTTCCTCAAACCGTAGCCAAAAAATTGGAAACATACAATTGAACATGATGTCTTTGTATGCTGTTTCATTACAATTTCCATTCACTGGAACTAAAAGGCCAAAACATGTTCTAAATGGAATTTTAAAAAAATAAAATAAAATAGTCCTATCGGAGAAAATGGCCCTATCCAGATGGGATTAAATTTACATGGGGTCCTGGGGTAATTTCCTAGTTTACAGGTGCTCGTCTGTGATGTTATTACCATTTGGATCGGCCATGTCTGTTTTTTCTCTAAGTCCTCCCCTGGGAAAACTCCAGGTCAATTTACCTACTGTTTTTCACCAAACTCAGAGCTAATCTGATAATTTTAGTCCCATCCAGATGTGCATGTCCGTGATTTTCTATGCAGATGTGGCCTTGCATTGGAAAAAGAGTGCTGCTACTTGCTATATTTAGACTCAGAGAGTGTGTATCAATGACCCTCCCCCAGATTTTAAACACTTCCCAAGTAGCAAAACAAAAACGGATGCTTCTTGTATACTTTGTGATTATTGTTTTATTATTGTTTTCATTTTATGGTGGAAATTTGGTTCACCCCAAAGTGAAATAAGAGCCAGCATCTTCTCTATTCTAGTGCCTCTTTGACCGCTCGAACACCATGTTGTGAATGGAGCATGATCACATAAACACATGACACAAACATCCAGGTTCGCAGAAAATACGACCGGCTAGAAACTCAACTCCTCATGTGGTATTTTTATTGCTGTCTGGATGCGAGAGTTTTATCACTAAGGAGACATGTAAGAATTGCATTGCTGACATCCCCCTGATAAACAAATTCAATCTGAATAGTGCTAATGCCACTGTGCAAAAAGCAAGGTCCATGAAGACATGGTTTGCCAGTGTTGGTGTGTAAGAACTGGAGTGGCCTGCACAAAGCCCTGGCCTCAACTCCACTGAACACCTTTAGGATGAACTGGAACACCAACTTTGTGCCAGGCTTTCTCATCCAACATCAGCACACAACATCGCGTGGTGATGTGGCAGAACTAGTACAAATCTTCACAGCCCAAAATTTAGGGGAAAGCCTTCTCAGAAGAGTGGTGGCTGTTATAGCAGCAAAATGGGGACAAACTTTTTTTAATGGGATGTTCAGCAAGCACATATGGGCATGATAATCAGGTGTCCACATACTTTTGGCGATATGGTGGACATATTAATTATGTGCCAAGTAGTTACATAGAAACAATATGATGATGTATGACAATCAATCTTAATTAGTAAAATAACTTGGGTTTAAATGTCTTGGAATAATTTACATCAGTACAGCACGATGTTAATAGTATTAACGGTTTAAGGTTTCTATATCACAGTATACTAGTATACCCCAATGACCCACTGCTACCTCTCTTAAAAGCACATCGGGCAAGATCACCACACTAGAAATTAGCACCTAACTCAGTTGCATCACAGGACCACAGCACAGTGGTTTTAACACATGCCAAGCCATTGTCCTGTTCTCTGCCTCACATTTAATCTGTGAAAGGAGTGAAGAATGACAGCTACTCATCCACACTGCAGTGTGAGATCCAGCCCACAAGAACAGCCTCCTTGCCCCACTACTGCATCCAACAACACACTCTCTTTCCCTGCTGAGTTCAAAGTTACAGGCACAAGGTCTTATCAGATAAGCACAGCACAGATGTACCCAAATTACATGAGCTAAGTTCTTCCATAACTAGTGTGTAATGAGGCTGCTTTCTTTTTCTGCCATGAGAAACTCATCAAGTACCATCTATTAGTCTAGTAAGTTTATATGGCATTCATTCATCTTCAGTAAGCACTTTATCCAGGTTATTTTTATGAACTGTTGTTTTACCCAGTTTTATTCCCTATATAGCTTTTATTTTATTTTTAATAAGGTTTTATTTTTGTTTTATATATAACACTTCATCCCATGTAGAGAAGGTGCTATATAAACCTTTACCATCATCCTTATTAGCATTATTATTGTAATTATTATTCCACTGCAATTTTTTGGCCTGAACTTTGGGAAAGAGTTAGTGGTTTAAAGCCATGTAGCCAAATCCAACACTGCAGAAAAACTGAAATCTGATCCTAAAGCCCTAAACTACCACAGTCATGATGGCCAGTGACCCAAGCTAATGTTGAAACATTTAAGAGATGTGTTTCCGGAGTTTTCCCTCAGCTGGAAGGTTACAGCAGGCTACGCTAGAGAGATTCATGGCTCATAAAGCCACTTCAGGCCAGCAGCCTCGCTATGACTCAGAGAAGCAGAGCAGGACGTGCCTGAAGTGATCTTAAAGAAGGGATTTGAGGAGCACAGCGAGGTGGCAGCTGTCACGTGTCACACACAGTACAGCTGCCTGAAGATGAATGCTCTCCAACTTACACTCATCTCGCTGCTTTTATATGAACTGCACAGAAGTTCATCCAGAAAGGTTGGTGTATGGATCAAGAGAAGAATATACAAAAAAAGGTGACCAACAGATGTATTAACTAAACACCATAGATAAAAGGAAATGATGCATCAAGACATTTCTCCTTTCTGGCACCCAGGTGGTGAAATGAACATCCCCTAACTGTCCGAGCAGCTGAGTCACTGGCTTTTTTCAAACAAAGACTGAACACCTACCTCTTTAGTAACCATTAGATGAGCACTATTTCAAAAAAATAAAAAATAAAAATGACTGGTTTGTTTCTGTACTAACTCTTCTCAAGCAGGATTTCAGCTGGATAGTTTTCTTTTTGATGGAGACTGTAAATGTAAATTACGGCCTAGCATGCACATATTCTTTGCGGTTATGTTCCAAAATGCCTGCTTTACTAAATGGTATGCCAAAGCAGTATGCCACAAACGGTGTTCTGTCATATAATTTAGTATAGTTATATGCATTTTGAGATTTTTGAGAAAAAAAACTTTCACTTTCAATACTGGCACAGAAGCGTTTGTTGTCCCAGGGCCCTAATTGCATAGTTTGCATACAAGGAAGATCAACACACTCTGAACTTCATCTGAAAATGAGAGACTCACCTCTAGCTCGTAGAACTCCTGAGCATCGTCCAGGCCCTGAACACGGATCTGCAGGCACTTGCCTTTGCTTCCTGCCACAGACGAGTTCAGGCTCTGCCCGGGTTCCAGCGTGCTGATGCCGGGGTTGAACTGAGAGCCCAGGCGCGTGCCTGGAGTCTGCAGCGCCCGGTACGTGCCCTCAATCTCACCCATTGCTGCTCACGGCGCAGCCGGGCTTCTCTCTCTCTCGCACACACACACACTGCCTGTGAGCAAAACATGGAATGGATATGAATAAAAAAATCCTTAAGAATTCATACATTTCCATTCATCTAGCCACTATCTTTGCCATACACCCTGATCCCATAATAGCAGCCTACTGATTGATGTATTAGTGCAGCTGTTCTGTTCAAGAAGGCCTGACATCACCTAGTGGAAACACAGCTCTCTCTCTCTGCTGAAAAGTCATCCATCATGCACAGTGACGCACCAGAGAGAGACGGAGCCACCTCCAAAACAAACTCGGACTGTATTATTAGCCCAGGCTTTTCCTGCCACTAGAAAACACTCTCCAAAAATTACTTCTTTATGTACAAGTTCTTTATTTGAAAGAGCAAGGACATGTTCATTTTTTGAGTGCTGAATCACAAAGGTCATTTTTTACACCTGTGTGCCAGCAGAAAGATTTAAAGTAGCTGTACAACAAACAAGTTTAAATCCTGTTGACCGTCTCTAACGTCCACACACACACACACACACACACTTTGAGAAACCCAGATGAAACAGCACCTTTGGTTTAGCGACAAGACTTATAGACTAATCATCATGGCGGATCTGACTTGCTGACATATTAACAGTTCAACAAAATAAGGAAGCCAAAAATCACTTCACAGCACTGCAAACATAATCTATATTTATCCTAATGCCTTAAGTCATAACATTTTTGTGGTATGCACTGATAATGATCTCCAAATCCAGCACTTCATACATCATCATCTGCATAAAACACTATGGACTACAGTAAAACAATAAAATTTGGCCTGTAGGCTAATGAACCTCTACATGGTGAGGTGGCCTTAGACCCAGAAGTTTAAAGGGATCGTTTTTCTTGCAAGTTTTTGACCCATTATACAAAGCCAAAAATACAGCCATTCACTTTTCAGACATCAGTTTGCTCAGTGTGTTTGGATGCAACTTGATTTAAGCCTTAGGTTGTTTCAATTTGCATTAGTAAGAGCCCTGATATTGTATTTCTTGTAAATGTGCAAAATTCAGTTCAAAGATCAGTAGATGAAATCTGCAGCAGCCATTACATCCAGTACATGTGCTACAAGCTGAAAAAAGGAGAAACCTATGGACTGAAGTGGAGGAAGAGTGATGGCATGATCTCAGTCAACACCAGCAACAAGCAGATGTTGTGAAATCCTCCTGCTATGATCTTAAGTACTCTTTAGAGCAGGCAGATTATAACCAGTGCAGTCTATCAGCAACAGTGAAGAGCAACTGCATGGTGATTTCAGAGCACAGAAACTCACAAACAACATTTCTACATCTGATTATGATTAAGCCATAAATAAATAAATACGCAACCTGAACTTAAGCTGATGAAGTGCAGTACAATACAATGCTCAGGTTAACAAAGGTAAGTGGTCAGAAGTACAAATAGATTTGTTTTTAATGCACAAAACATAGATATGATTGGGGAAGACAGTTTAATGCTGTTACCCAGACCTTTGCCGTTTTCTCCACTCAGTGTTGTTGAGTGAGCTCGATTCAGCAAAGCCTTAGTAACCAAGTAACCTACTGAGAACACAAATCTGATTCTCTCTCTCTCTCTCTCTCTCTCTCTCTCACACACACACACACACACACACACAGAGAGAGAGAGAGAGAGAGAGATACCTCCTCTAGACTTCATGAAGCTAATTATTCTAGCAGCAAAATGCCTTCACTGGAAAACACACTCTCTGGTGATTTAAAAGTCCACCATTATGAAGGTCTTCAACATTTTCCTAACTGCAGAAAAAAACGAAACTTCGACCTCCCACTAACACGCGTTTTAAAGCGCCGAAGAAGGAAAAAGGTGTTTCTGACCACCTAAAACAACTGGTAAAGTTATCTGAAAGAAAACAACTCATTAAAATTAAGGTTATTCGTTCACTTGAATCCAATAAAAAGTAGCTCATACCTCGTATTTGTGCGCCGTTTTCTTTTCCTCAACTCTTTTTTTCGGGAATTACTTGCGACTGGAGTTACAGGCGCGAGCCGCAAACAAAGGCGTCACCTGATTGGAAGAATCCTGAAACGTTCTGATTGGAGGAATCGAGGCGTTACCTGATTGGAGGATCAGGCATGATTCAGTTCCTATTGGCTGACCGTTTCCTAAAGGTTTTAGCCATTGGAGATTGATTTTTGGTTGGTTTAGAGACGTTTGAATCAGTGCCATCGTTGGACTTTTCTCATTTAGCGCACATTTTTTCTTCTCTAATCTCACCCCCATTCAGCTGAAAAAACACAGTTTACACACACACACAAATGGCTGCTCACCAGAATGACCCACATAATGCACACTGGTGGCAAGCAGGTCATACCAGGAAGATCCAGTTTAACCAGCAGGTCAGACAGTCTGGGACAGGGGCATTGGCAGTCCTGGCAGATCAGATAAACCAACCAGCACTAACCAGCATGTAAAAAATTTACCTGCATAGAATCACTGCTGCTCAGCATAGTATAAAGGTTTAAAGACTATGTTTAAGGGAAACTAATAAGGAAATATATAATAGGTAAACATTTTGTTTGGTGTAAAATATCTATAGATGGGTCAAAATTGTTGGGGGGGGGGGGGGGATAATGGCAGCATGTTGGCAGCATTGCCACCTCACAGCTCCAGGGTTTGCAAGTCGAACTGAGCTTGGGTTACTGTCTGTTTGGAGTTCTTTCTGTGTTTGTTCATGTTTTCCCAGTGTCCACGTTGGTTTCTTCCTGGTTCTGGGGTTTCCTCCCACCTCACAAAAACACACAGTTGGATTACCTAAGCTAAATTGCCCCTAGCTGCGACTGAGTGTGTGAAAGTGTGTGCCTGGTGCCCTGCGATAAACTGCCGTCACATCTAAGGTGTATTCTCATTTTGTCTCCAGTGTTCCAGGATAAGCAGTTACTGAAGATCAACCAATCAATCAATCAGTCAATCAATCATTCAATAAAATATACCACAGAGATTAATTTGTAGTCTGATTCTGACTTTTTTTTTTTTAAACATTCATTTATTAACTGCAATGTGTACAGCTATTCCGAAGGACGATTTTGCAACTATGTTGTCTGGCATGATATCATATTTGAAGTATGTGTATTATTAATATCCTGTGAAATAGATAAACACAAAATACCTATTTCATTGTTGTTTTAATTGCTTTTGTTTTTCTTTGCTGCAAAGAAAGATAGATAGAACAATAGACAGATAGTTGTCTTGTCTTGGGGATTTCTGGCCTTGAGTGTACCAAATATAGATCTGCACACACCTTAAAATGCGAATTAAATGAAAAAAAAAAAAAAAAAAAAAAAAAAACCAGCAGCAATTTTCAAAATTCAGTTTTAATTTATTGAAAATTAATATAAAAAGGATAACAGTTTCCTGAGAATAGTCTGAGGTTTCAGTGCAGAAAAATAAATAGTATGAACTATAAGCATCTCCTCTACAATCAACCCATTCAAGTATCCATTAAAAGAAAGATTCTGAACAACACTATTTCCCTCATAATGACTTTACAAAAGCCTAAAAGCTGGGAAATATAATCAACTTTTAATGTGAGGTTAAATAAACTGTAAGCTAGCACAGTAAAGAGTGATGCTTTCCATTACCATGACAACAAAAGGGAATATTATTCATACAGAGACCATTAATCATAATATAGATTTCATTATTTTACAGATTATTTCCCTGAAGAGTAAAGAGTAGACCAACTATATAAATGCATATCTCATATATAACATGCATACAGTTCCCAGTGCTTTTTTAGTTCCTAAAGGTGTTGCTACATTGGCCTTGGGTTTATACGACAGATAATAAATATTCTAATTAATGTTTGTTGAAGCAGGTAGTGGTGTGCTGGTCCTGACAAATGCTACGGCGTTTTAGGATGGTTGCAGCTGCCTGGAGGACGTGGTGGCGCTGACGCAGGTTGCGTCTCTGCACATGCTCATTAGAGATCTCCATCACACACTTAGCAGGGAACCAGCCCCTCTCCCCATCAGGAAGCCTCCGACCCTCCATTAAACCTGCCATGAGAAGGAGTGGAGTAAGTTATTGGGTGACATATTGGCAGTTTGTAACTATGTGTGATATATTCCAACAAATTTATTTGGTGCAATTTCCTCAAAATATAAACAAACTAGTAGTTTAATTTAAACCACCGTGACTCTGTTACTAAAAGTTACTAAAAGATGAATGAATGAATGCAGAAAATGACTTTCATGTTAATGAACAAGGACTTTCTTTGTCCTGCGAGCTTCATATCTGACAGCTCGCTCACACCCACATTAAAATAAACACTTCCTGCTTCTTCTTTTTTTTTTTAGTTGTTTCCTGCAGGATCCCAGTCCCTATGCACATCTCTAATCTCAACCAGATGCCCTGTAAACCCTTCTGGGAATTTTTTTTTTTTTTTTTTAAATAAATATCGCACCTCCTATTCATATCTCTATTTGTATCTGTTTAGGACATATTATCTATTCATTCCAAAAAATGTCTTTGTATTCGATTACATCCCTAAAGCAAGTTGTATATGAAAGTAACCAGTGGAGATGGACATGACTCACATGGTCAGGGATTAGGGAATCTGTGCTCCCAAAAGTAAGTGTTAGTGTATTATCACAAAATAAGTGTATGACTACCTTAAGACTGCTTATAATAATAACAACAATATGCATACAGTATGAATTGATGTCTTCTAGAGTAAATTCTTGAATGTATTTTATAATCCCTGCTGAAAAAAAAACAATATAAACCCTCATAGAATTTGTACTGGCTTTAATGGTTATAATGGGAATCGTATTGGTTTTAATGGAAACTGTGATGGTCCCTGTGGGACTCTACTGGTAATTTGTTGGTGGCATGTTATGTCTAGTGGATACCATTTTACCATTAAGGACCAATAATGGTAATGGTGATGGTTTTAATGGTTAACTGGTGGTTGTACTGGTATTTGTAGTGGAAACCATTAGAATTTCTGTTATGGTTTCTATGTTGTTGTTTTTTTTTCCAGCAGGAATGTCTATGAGCATTTCAGCTATTCTGTTTTTAATTACCGTCAGGTGTTTTCTGGATGATGCTGACTATGTCCTCAGGCTGTAGACTGAGCTCTCCAAGTTGTTGTCCATTATACGCCTCAATACATCGCACCTGAGGACAATCTGAGACATAAACAATATAACATTTACGTAATTCAGTAATGCTGCCAGTCAAAAACAACAGCTGGATTTGCAATAAAAGCACAACTCTGCCCTCTAGTGGCCATTTCCCTAGTAATACAGAAGTTCAGGTAGAAATGATTTAGGGATGGTTTTGTGACCTCAGGTTGAGATGTCATTAAAAACAGACTTTAATCTATCACATCTAATATGCAAATTATTAGAGGATAACATGTTAAATAAAAAACTGTAGCCCACAGCCTGTTTTTGCAGATGAAAGACCACAGAAAGTGACACGTCTATGAGACATAATTCAGTCTCTTGTTTGCAATGTTTAGCTACCATTAGCTAGAATTTGACTTGCTACCTAGCCAGTTGTTAGCTACTGGAATCATTGCTAGTCTAACCTGGCATTAGCAAAGAAAACAGGCTAATGTAGTTAAATACAGCCAGATTTTTCAAATTAGATGGAGTTCACGCCTTCTGGGGAGGCAAAGGAGACACCTTATTTTATACACAAGTCTTTGCTTAGACCAGCATACTGAAATCTTTTACTGAGGTAGGGCCAGGTAGGGGTGCTCATCCTCAAGGTCAACACTGCAGTCTGGTGGCTTATCCATCTTCAAATGCACTCTGATAGCACTAACTACATTGTGTAGCACGAGAAGGTCACGGCAGATAACAGAATGGCACGATTCTTGAGATTTGGTCTACACTGATTTGATGCTAAACTGAAATGACGCACAGTAATTTATAATATATAATATACAGTCATTGACTCGAATTGACATTGGAACAAGTACTTTGAAGGTCTAAATAAAAATGTAAGGAGTAAAAAGTGTGTATTAATAAGTATTCTTACTTAAGAAGTAAAGTAAATACACCAAAATAATACTTAAGTACTGTATATCGTCCACCCCTGGAGTTAATATATGGGCTAAAAACAAAAACCCACTCATCTGTCCCACTCCGAGACATGCTCCCAAGTCTGTGTTCTGCAAACAGACACTTTCCCCCAAAACTCAGGCACTTACCCCACTCTTCATACACTCCTTCCTCACTCTTCAGGACCTTCAGCCAGCTGTCTCTCTCTTCTCTGAGAACAGAAACAGTGTGGAGATTAGCAAATTGACCTGTCAATTAGACCTTTAAATCTGTACCTGTAGTACAAATATGTGCTGGGAAGTGTTTTTTTTTTCCTTCATTATTCATGATAACGTACATCTTTACCATATACACTCACAGCAGCACATTTTTTTCCACATTGTAATGGACACCCAGTGCGTGTTATACCTACCAATTGGAGGTATACATTTACTGACTGTAGACCACGGGTGTACTATGTACAGCAGATTTGCTGAGCATTTTAACACCACAGTGTCACTGCCAACCACAAATATCCAGCAAACAACAGTGCTGTCGACAGAAACAACCGTGCATGGAAAAAGAACAGCTATACTCTCTTGTGTACTGTGTACACAGGCATGTGTCTAATAAAGTGGTCAGTAAGTGTGCACACAATTAAAAGGTTCCTGCACCTGATACTTGTACCAAGACCACAGACACAACCAGGTCAGTGTCACTCCTGCCCTGAAAATGGTCAGTAATTATACATCGACAAGGTTGCCTCTATAGGGTAGTTGTACCTAATGAAATGGCCAATGACTGTGTGGACATGAGTATTTAATAAAGTAGCCACTGAGTGTGTAATGTAATATATATCAGTAATTTTATACTCAGTCTACTCACAGTGTGGAGGCCTGCAGTAAAAGTTGGTATGAGCTTCCTTTGTAGTTCTTCAAAATAGCCAGTCGAAATACTCTGCTCATGTCATACCCTTCCAGATCATCCTCCACTTTAGCACCCTCAGTGACCTCAATGAGGGAACGGTGGACATGATCATGCACCACATACCTGTCTGACCTAGATATTGGCATTTTAAAATGCAAATTACACACACAAATAAATGAAGTAGACATTTGATTACTAGCAGAGCAAACGCTACATGTGCAAGCACAACTGTAAATTAAAAATATTGTTTATTTTGCAACATATGGATGTCATGAACATAGTCTACATCATTATGTATTCTTTAGAGTCCATTCACACCCTTTCTTTGAGGCAACCAGTAGCAAATCATTGAAGAGGATCAAATGGACAGTGCAATTTTTCCTCTGGCCAAAAATGTTCTCATTCAGAGTGAGCTGGGTCATTTCACCATCTTTGATTAACCAGCGAGAAGATGACACCAGCGGCAAGGCCTGAAAGAAAGAAAGAAAGATGAAGAAGATAAAAAAAAAAGAAAGATAAAAACAAAAAGCGGGAAACAGAGAGGTTGAAAGAGTTTAAACTACTTTCACATATAGGAATGGAAATTAAACCTTTATTTGTTTCATATTCATTGAAATCAAAAGGAAACAAAATGACTCACTGACAGAAATGAATAATTTAACATCAGTCACCTTGCACTCAAACTCGATTTTGTTGGCAATGTTGACAAGTTCCGCAATCTGCTTCATCTTACCCACTTCCCTATTGCATGCCTCCAGCACCTATAGACACACACACACACAAAATGCATCACCAATCTAACCAAATTTCAGTTATATCATGGAGTTGTAACTCAAGTTGCAATATGATATTTGAAACACTTCACATATCACTATCACAAATGTGGTAGTAGAGGTAGTCCAGAAGACAAAAAAATAAGAACAAAATAATAAGTCACTGTTGCCAGAATAAAACGCATGAAACAAGGCAGGCAGATATGAGAAAACACAACACAATGATTTGCAAGGAACAAGGCGAAACAAGACGGGTGAAAGCTTCTTGTTTCCCCTTGTTCCTTGTACTTGGGTGAGGTTTTTGCCTCCTCTACCCACCTCTGCTGTTTTTGTTGTTTTTTTCCTCAGACATGATTCCAAACTGGTCAGTTGAGGCATTGAGTCATTCGAGAAAAATGTATAGTGGGCTCAAAGCGGCCCAAGATTCAAGATTTTCATGACATTTGGAATCTGAGCCAAAAATGGCCCACATTTATCTGACCATATCTAAGCATACTGTGGCGTCAGCAAGATAGAATCTTGACAGCAAGCATCATAAAAACAATACACTTGCAGCACAAACAATAGGCTGGGGCAAACAATAGACTGCTAAGATAGAGAAGATGGTAGGCATAAACAATGCATGTGATTTGTCCACATTTTTTTTCTTCCATATTTTTCATTTATTGTCACATGTTAATGTTTCACACCTGGGGCACGTAGTTTAATTTTTCACGTCATCACGTATTTACGTGTTGTCACATGTTTACTTGAGTTCAATTTCAGGGCACAACATGGTGACCATCACATGGTTTTCACACAGTGATCATAATCTCTGTGTAAAAAACATATAATTACATGTGAAATATATGCGATTTTCTCTAAGGGTGGTAATATCTTTGCCCAGCTCTAAAACATGTGGCGAAGAATTTCTCTTCAAGAAATGTACATTGTATAGCTTTTTGTACATAAACTTTGTACATAAACTTTGAAGTGACTTGCTAAAGTATACAGTATATGGATTGGAAGTATATATGGATACATTCACATGACCTTATTAAGCCCCTCAACTGTTCAGTGGCACCTCTTCAAGATTACACAAATCTTTGTACTCTTCAGAAAGAATAACCTCACTCACAAGACACCACTATATTTACCTCAGAAATCTCAGTCAGGGCTGCTTCTGCAGAGGCCTGAATGTCTGACTTTGAGGCTGCCCTCTTTAGGACTGTCTGCAATGGGAAACAATTTCAGACTGAAGCATGATACAACATCATGTTCACTGAGTCCTATTTTATTCCTGCACATTTGGTTCTCCTTTCTCACCTCCATTAAGACCTTGAGTTGGGAGATCCTCTGAAAAGGCAGCGAGAGGAAAGAGTCGAGAGGAAGCCGATTGCAACATGGGTCCTCCTGAAGCTTGTTTAAGATCTCCACAAAGCGAGGGCTCTCCTTCCTGACAAGAAGAAACCAAAAATATGTTAACAGCTATAGTAGCATGAAAGTAGCATAACTTGTAATTAGTGCTTTTTTTGTATCAGTAGAACATTTGTAAGCCTTTGATTTAGGCAGGGTGTGGCACCTTGAGGTTAAGTCACAAGCTCTGTGTGTGTGTGTCAATGAGAGATATGAGAGCACAGACCCTTAATCACAAGGTCACTCTCTCAAAATGAGCAGCTAATTTGGTATCATCAAACCTGCAGCTGCACTAATTATTGAGCTTCTTGCTCACAGTCCTGACTCCACAGTACAGATGGCAGTCAAGCTTATCAAATCGTGTGTATTTTAAGATTATTAAATCATGTTTTCTACCTCAACTTGATGAGTGTTTGCTTCTGGCATGGCATGTTGCGGATGTAATCCACATAAGCATTGAATGGTCCAGTGGTGTAACGATGGACAACATCACAGAATCCTTCACAAAACAACCTGGAGCCCAAATTCTGAACCATCGAGTCCAGGAAGCTACAATAAGACCCAATCATATACATAGTTATAAACAGCCTTCACTTAGTGATGAATACTCGGTTATTGTTTCTCTCTGTGTTTTCTAAAGTGATGACTCACTTCTGGCTGATCTCTCTCATGGTGTGCATGCTGGAAAAGAGTGCTTTTCGGTCTCGGGAAGCTATAGCTGAATTTAGTTCTGGAGATTCCATGAAATGATTCACAACAACAGTTAGCCGTTCAAGATAGGACTGCTCAGAAGTTGCCACCTCATAAATACTCTAACGTGAGGACAGAGCGGGAGAGACAGACACACACAGATACAAACACAAAGAGATCATATAAAAAAGAGATGGAGGATGATCTTAAGGGCATTTATGGTGAGATTTTTGTAGACTCTTTGGCTGTGATTGTAATACCTCCTGAAGGAGAAGCTCCTCCTTGGTTAGATGGTTCAGGATTCCACTCTCTTTCACAACGTAGCGCTCCTGCCATAAGCTGTCCTGCAGCATCTTCCAGGAACGGCCATCCTTCACTTTAGTTTCTCTATATGGAGAGCTTCTTGTCCTCTTAACCTTCAAGCCTGAAGATGGCACCATACCAGCACTTGATTGTTCAGGGCATTTTGCGGAGGTCTGGAAGGACTGACTGCGTGAACAGTTGGAAATTGTAGTCGGACGTTTGACTGAAATGGACGATTTCTTTTTTTTTGTTTTATCTGCTTTGCTTTTCTTCTGAAATGGAAATAAACACCATTTGGGTTGAGAGCCATCCACCTCATCAGAGAACATGTTTTGTACCAACAAGTACTTCATTGTTTTGGGTTTCTCTTTGGTTTCACATGATCTGGCATACCTTATTCCTCAAACTCTTAAAGATGACATGCTCATTGTCCTGATGTTTAGACAGCTCCTGAGCAGCCATCTGTTCTTTACCCCACTTCCTTGCAGTAGGAATGGGCTTTTGGGATGGGACCTTCAGTGCAACACCACTTGACTCAGGTTCATTTCCTGATGGTAGAGATAGAATATATTTTTTTATTGGGCCTGTCTTATTTGCAGACATCAGTGCCTTAACCATTGAGCAAGCTGAGAGTAGAGAGAGAGAGAGAGAGACAAGGACGAAACTCTCTATAGAAGAGAATCCTTCTTAGAAACAAAGACTCAGCAGAGAGAGAGAGAACTGACCTACAGTATTAATCATAATTTATTTTCATTTTTTTTTTTTCTTGAAGATCAAACTACTTTTTTGTTGATGGGTTGGAGGTTTGTTGTAATTACATTAAAAATATATACATTCAAACATAAAACATAATTATCTTATTAATAATGTAAATGCAATTATCATAATATAATATTAATTAATTAAAAATAATTAAATTATAATTTATTAAAATAGTTAATTAAAATAATTAAATTATATGAATTTAAATAATTAAATAATGAACTCTTTAATTAAATGACTCACTTTCAGGTGCGGTGTCGTCATGCTTTGGCATGTCAGGTTCAGCATAAATGCTTTCTTTATCATCATCAGTAGTTCCTCGTACTGTGAAAAACACAGAATATCACTGGAATTTGCAGTCTGACTGAGTGTGTGCTTTAGACCATAATTTCCAGCCATATTTGCTGATGTCCTTTTTCTATATCTTAATGCAGGTATCACTTTAGTCAACGCTAGCCAGGTGAGCAGTCTTTTTGACTGAAGTTTCTCCACGATAATGAACCTTAATCTAAAAATCAAGGTCAACTAGGCCTGCTCAGCATTTTTTATAAATGCCACAGAGTACAGTTGGATATTAATTGCTCAACTGTATCATGTAGCAGATCATTCAGGAACCATCTGCACTTGTGTTGTTTCTTTACTGAGTTATTTAATTTAATTTGTCACCCATCTGTTTTTCCACCAGAGAGAGAGAGCCTGAAAATGTCCTGTTCTGCAGCTTTAAATGTTGTAAAGACAATCTGAATTAACTACATCCAAGAGAAAAAGACATTTTACTGTAAACATCAGAACATAGCACAACTAATTATACGGTCCTCTTATGATTAACACTGAAGTGTGTATGAAGCCTTACCATTCATTATGATCATCTGCCAAGGCTCTTTGGGAAGAGGTCTTGCAGGTACAGGTATAGCTGGAGGGACTCTTTTGGGTTCCTTAATGTCTTTATTCTCTGAGCTAATGATATAATTGTCCTCATACTGTTGGCTTTTCTTTTGTCCGTACATGCTGGAATAATGACACATACAAGGACAGCAAGGTGGGCAGGCTGGAGGAACAGAGTGGCTCTCACTGGATCCATCTATGTGGAGAAATATATACAGTTAGGTCTGGAGGTATTTGGACAATGACAGAGTTTTTGTGATTTTGCATTTATACACCACCACAATGGATTTGAAATAAAACAATCAAGATGTGATCGAAGTGTAGACTTTCAGCTTTATTTTA
>CM075004.1:18458240-18479234 GCA_037576675.1 Pangasius sanitwongsei | reverse complement strand
TATAAAGGCAAAATCACAAAAACTCTGTCATTGTCCAAATACTTCTGGACCTGACTATATATATATATATATATATATATATGTATGTATGTATGTATATAAAATTATGTACATTAAACACAATAAAATCAACATCAATTCCCCTCTGTCAACAAACTTTAGATGAGAAAATCATACTTCAGCTGACATTGTTGACAGTCAGTCAAACATACTTAGGCTAAATGAAAGGACATGGATCAATATTTGATAATCAAACTGAAAAACAAAAATGTGACATACTTGGGGCAGCATTGTCCGTATTACACAAAGAGGCTTGATCAGCATTGCCAGTTCGGTTCAGGGTGTCTTTTAGGGGACCAGGTTTGCGTAGGCGAGGTTTAGGGGTCGGCCTGTATTGTGCAACACTTGTCGTGTTAGTGCTGCTTGGAGGGGAATCCAGGACCTCCTGTGGTATACTCCCTTTTATCTGGGGTTTAGGGGGTAAGGGGGGTTTGGTCTTGAGCCTATCATTTGTACCCATAGAGCTCACGTGTGATCCTCACAGCCCTGCGGAATTAAGGTAATTTCCACATTTTTAGCATAAAATGTCTGATCATGGCTATGAAAAAATCAATGAAGCAGATTCAATCAGCTCAACTTAAAGGCTAATTCCATTTAGATATATGTGACCAGGGGTTGAAATCCTTGAGTAATTCTACTTCATTACTGTACTTATGCACTATTTTGGAAGATCTGTACTCTACTCAAGTATTACTGAAAGGGAATGCTTTTACTCTTACTCAAGTAAATTTTCAAGAGTAAAAACATACTTTTAACTCCTTACATTTTTATTTTGACCTTCAAAGTACTCATCAACAATCTTAAATGAGGTATTTCTCTTGCCCGGCTGAAATGCCAGTCAGTTGTGTTCTCACTAAATTTAAATGTGCTTTAAAGACATGACACTACTAAAGACAATAAAGAAATTACAACTGCCACAACATGGACAAGCTGAAGTCAAGCCTGAGTTTTCTCAAGATTTACCAGTGATTCATACACGATGACATGTCTCCTTTGCCTTCCACATAAAAAAATCGACCTACAAAAAAATCGCCATCACATCTATAGAAGCAAGTTGAAATAAGTTAGATTTAAGATAGGTAAATTTGCTAGCTAGCATTGTTTTCATTGCTAATGCTATTTTAGCATTCATTTTAACATGGTTATTAAATGTTAGCTAACCAGCAAGTCCAAAACTAGATTTGGATGAGTTAGCAGATTATTTAATAAATATTTAATAATATTAATCAATCACTTAATCAATCAATTAATCAATCAGTTAAAACTACTCTTTAATACTTGTGTATATTTATATGTAGATTCAACTGTAGTTGTATTTTTTTGTACTCTTGTCTTACTGTTGTCCAATTTGCACTGCCCATAGCCCTTTATATGTACAGAAGCTGTATTGTCTTTTCTATTGTCAATTGTGTGTTGTACTGGAGCCACTGAATATATTTCATTCCACTGTACGTATACTAACAAAGCTGACTACTTTTAATTTGTTCTGGTCAAATGGAATAAATCATATACTAATATGGAACATGTTTATGGAGTAAACCTTAAAAGGTAATGAACCAATAATAAGTGTTTAGTAATCAGCTATTATGCTATTTTGCTTTACTGTTACTACTGTTACTACTGTTACACTCCATTTCTCACGCCTCCATACTGCCCCACCCGACACACACACCGGAATTACTGGCTAGGTCAGGAAACCAATACTGCTGTGTTTCTCACCCCTCAAACATGGGGAGTCCTTTCATACTCATGCCCCTGCATGCTGTTTATTGTCAACATTACCGCAAGAACTGAGACTGAGACATTCCTCATACGGTGAGGCAATTTATTGCTGAGCCAAAGGCTGCTCCTAAAATCCCCCTGTGAAAACCCCAATCACTGAGGAATGCTTTGGTTGACTCACAGGGGAAAGTAGGTACATGAAATTGGATACCCAGAAATGGGCAAAAGGGTGAATGCTTTCCAGCACCCTTTGAAATAAAGGTAACAAACTGTAGGTTTCCTTGTCATTGAAGTGATACCATCAAGAGTATATCTTTTGCACCTTTACTATGCATCTTTCACTTGGAAACATGAATACAGTATACCTTTCAAAGAAATTTAAGGTACATATTGGAACCCTAGGGAACACTGACATACCTTTTAAACTTTATTGTTAAGGCTAATTAAAGCTACAACACATGCACCTTCCCAGGTAAAAGTTTCATACTAATAGTACAAAAGATGCACCCTTGATTGTACCTTTCCAGTGCCAAGGAAAAGTACAGTTTATTACATTTATTTCTGAGGCTGTACACAAGTATGTAATGAGGGGTTTCAAACAGAACAGAAACAGAATGTTTCAGTCAGAACATATGTACACATAAATGTTAGAGAGCGAGAGAGAAGTCAGAATTTAAATCAGCAGACACATTATTTGGCAATTGATTACACTATTTGAAGATACAGTGGCATTTTCCTTGGTGTGGTTGGGGCTTTAAGATGGATCTACAGCATGGGTGTTTTTTATTTTCTTTCCATTGTTCAGGATCAGATTGTGACAATAGATTTTGGTGGGGCAGGATGATATTAATAACAACATAGCCTCAAACAAAATTAAGCAGTAAAAATGATCACACTTGACTTATGCCATATACTACTATCGAGGTATTTCTTTAGAGTAACCCTGTAATATGCAGTACACCAATTTCCGATGAGAGAACAGAAAGCTGCAGCCTGGTCTAAATACCATACCCCCTAATAACCAAACAAAAAAAACAAAAACAACAACAACAAAAAAACCAATTTCCTTAGTTGATCAAACAGAACATCCCTGACATAACATAAATTTACCTTGTCGATCTTTTAGACGCACAATTTTTTTTTTTCAATTACTGCTTTATTGAAATCAGATGTTATTGTTTTAATTATGGTGATTGTTACAGTTATGATGGTTTCTGGTTGCTGATAATTGCATTCCAAAGACACAATAACAATCTAACTAGTTTTATGGCTAGCTAGACAACAGTGTAGATTATACTTGCTAATTACACCCTTCCTAATCAGCAAAAGGACTGAAAACTATGGACTAAGAAGATTGCAGTGTTCATTTTAATAATTTGCACTCAAATGGACTCTTATGGCTCTTTGTCGCAGTGTACATGATGAACACAGTACATGTAATATTAACTGTACTGTCCGCTGCTCCTCCCTCACTCATAAACAAAACATTCATATAGCGAGCATTGGGCAGAGCGATTCCAGCCTCTGTTATAGTACTTGTTGTAGTTCCTATTTTTGACCACTATGTGCAACTTAACCAACCTATGGGGCACTGAGCATGCTGCTCTGTATGATTGTGCAACATCTAGAAAGGTGGCCAAATCAATGGAACATTGGCTTATATCTGTTAAATAGCAATACATCTCTCTTCACTCAAAAGTATTAGTATTAATTAAGTATAAGTATAAGTATTAATTAGTATTTTAACAGAGTTAAAATATATGGTGTTGTGAATGAGGACTTTTTGTAGATTAACATTTGTTGAATGGTTGAAATATATAGCTGGGCTCTGCCCAACCTGCCCCTAAGGGCATGCCACCATTGCCATTTTTGCAGGTTATGCTGGAGAGACAGGTTTCTTTTATCTTTTGTG
Source organism: Pangasius sanitwongsei (assembly GCA_037576675.1). Taxonomy (NCBI): domain Eukaryota; kingdom Metazoa; phylum Chordata; class Actinopteri; order Siluriformes; family Pangasiidae; genus Pangasius; species Pangasius sanitwongsei. The sequence continues at coordinate 18,475,540 of CM075004.1, read as the reverse complement.
TGTTGAGTTTCAATTTCAGTTATTGGTATTATAGTAGTTTCATTACTGGCATGTAACACAATTGAATATTTCAGGGATAGGAATTATTGAAGTGTTTGTTGTTTAGTGAGACCCACATGGATTTGGTTTGAATTTTGTATTTGTTAGTATTATTTATTAATTTTATTTTGGGTGCTGTGAGATGGAGAGTTGGGGAGTGCTATACAGTGATATATATATATATATATATATATATATATATATATATATATATACAGTATATATGTATGTATGTAACCAATTTGTGGTAAACAACTTTGGCTCTTCATCAGTGTCACCTCCTGTCCGCAGCATCCTGTCTGCTAGATGCTTTTATTTGGCACAGATAAGGTGTTTAAAACCCATAGCACTCTGAGAGGAAAGGTGTTGCCACTGTCCTGAAAGGAAGCATTAGGATCTATTTGAAAAACACAAAACAAAACAGCAGCTTGAAGATTTATCAAATCAAATTTTGTTTTAACCTAAAGCTTCCGTGAATCAAGACAACCTATCAAGATATTTACATGAAAAACCATGACATAATGAAGCAATGCACCCACACCCAGAGGCAGGGATCTTTTTATTTGTGGTTAACAAGACCCAATGGATGGGAAATCCATTTCTCCATGTGAAGAAAGTCATATTAACAAGAATACCTGTGATTTTGTGCCTGATAATAATTGGAAAATCTCTTGAGAATATTTTTTTAAGTGGCAGAAAGAGGCTTCTGTAAATGGACTTCCATAGATAGGATCAATTGCACATCATGAAGTGTAGAACAAAAAACACACTCTGCAAATGGGTAAGTTTCATGAGAAAAGGTGATATAACAGGTCTTGTCATGATTTCAACTACAAATCAACAACGCTATAGAAATACTTTCATTTCTTCTTAACAGTGCAAAGAACCTATGTACAGTATTTCAAACATTGTTGATCACGTATCACGTATATGGTAGGCACTATTATTCAAAATGGCTTACAACTGAGACAGGATACAATCATCTTAAGGCGCTTATGCAAGACCCCCAAACAGTTCCTTGACAGTCATTGGATTCAAACCTCCAATCTTCCAATCACTCTCCAAACCTTAACCACCGAGTATCACTGTCTCTTTTAAGCCAGTCTTTCAATATCATCACAATAAGCAGCTGAGCATAGACTTACCAAATTAAGTTTTGTATACCAGTTGTATAAATCTGTGATGCAAACAGGCATTTGTATGGCTGAATTTGCTGAAGTATAGCCTCAACAACATTTAGCTTGCCTTTTTTCCTAACCCCTCTTACACAATTTCTTTATAAATAACACAACAAAAGTTTATCTAAACACTTACCGCAGTTCACCTCTCCCTTACTTCCTGAGCATAAATCAGAGATAGTCCACTTCTAGTCTGCTTTTCCTGTGCTCAAACCACCAGACTGCAGAGTTCAGCACTTCTTCACCCATGCACATACAATGCTATTCAAATGCTATTCATTTAACTGCGCTTACCTGTACTGCTATCCCGCCCTCTTACAGGAAATCAGATCATTCTTGTCAGGAGACAAGCTGCACCTACCACTGCTAAGAGTTACACTGAAAATTATTGTCACCCTTGACCCATTTTTCCACACAAACAACAGAAAAAAGTACTTACCTGTCCTGTAACAAAAATCATTCTCATAAGACTTTCTTTTTTAACCATACCCTTAAAATAGAAATAAATACAAAAATTTTCATCCTGGAAGAAAATCTTTTAAATTGCTTTCAGTTTCCAAAACTTTTTTGTTGCCCTAATATGTAATGTACTGCAATGTAAAAATCCCATTCATCATCTTTGGGGAAATCCAAGGACATTTTAACACAAAAGACAGATGTTCACCTATTCACTGATATTCAGTACCATGGAGAGGCCATGAAAACAATCTTATTTACTCTGACTTTGCACTTTATTAGGAACACTATACTAATTCTGCTCTCAAAACAGCCTCAGTTGTCACAAATGTTAACTGACCTCATTTTCCTTTACAATAATTTCAATTGTGTCTGAGTCCTCTTGCTCACAATGCCACGGGAGGACTATCAGTATGTAATGCATCACAATGAAAAAAGTATACTTTAATTAAAGAATTTCTATCCATAAATGAGACTTATGAACTACACCTGAGCTGAACTCAAGATCAACACAGAAATTGTTGCGAGACACAAAGTCAGTGTTTTGCTGTCTTATGAACATAGTTGAACTGTGTTGGTCTGAATTGAAGAGCCTCCATATGTGAAACCAAAATATATATAAGAGCTTGAAAGGGTCTGCATCAAGATATGGTTTAAGATTCTCTACAATTGTTTTTAACCTTGTTAAACTTTACAGGAAGAGGCTCAGTGTTATACTGTTAAGGAGAAGAGTTCACCAAATGTTAATTGCAGTGGTGCTGATCATAATGAAAACTGATAATTTTGCAGATACAATACATTATTTCAGAAAATGTTTGTATGTTTGAAAAATATAGTTTCATAATCAGAAAGTATCTACAGTACAGTACTCTTTGCCTATGCCTATGATGACATTATAATAATTTAAAGAGGTATAGAATTAGGCTATATTACAATGAAGCAACTGAACAGATGACTGACGCTTTTAGTTTGACGCATTTGCAGTTGTTATTACAACTATGCATCTAATGAAAGGAAAGGAAAAGTAAAGTTGTGTTCATTTTTGTTTCATTTTATGTCATATATTACATTTAAAATATTATCTTTTATATTATATTTTCAAATTTTTATCTATTATATATATGTAATCATATATAATATTTTTAAAAGTAGGCTATCAATTTTGTTATTAGTCTGAGGCACTGTAGCAAAAACAGAATTTTACTGATCAGGAAGTAATTGCCTATGGCAATTGGACAGAAACTCTGAATCTGACAAAGCATATCAAATGCACTGTTCATGTTAAATACTGTATACTGTCAAGTTAATGCTAGATTCGGCGTCAAACTCCAATTTGCAGAACACAGCGTGGCCTATAAACATGGCCACCACAGACTACAACTCACAGCCATCACGGACACTCTCACCCGACTGACTGCACTCACCTGGACTCTATCACTCACACAGTATTTAAGCACCTTACTGCACATTCACTTCACAAAGTATACACTCTGATTTCTTTATGCTCCAGTCGTTACCAAACCACTGAATATTGCTACGTTGTCTTTCTGGTTTTTATCCCTGTTCTGGTTTTGTGGTTTTGCCCATAGTCTTGCCTAGTTCATGTTGTTTGTTGATCTCCTGACCTTTGCCAGAGATTACGTCTCTGTTCTGTTTGCTAAGTTTAATAATTTTTTGTGTACCTGCACTTGTGTCCATATCTGCCTGCCTGACAGAATACCACATCATGGACACAGCAGGCAACTTTGACTGGTGCCAAGCATTAGCGGTTGCATCATCGGTGAGCAGCAACATCAGATTGATCTCCTCACCGCCCTGATGGCACAGCATCCAGGCCACCACGCCAGCTATGCGGGCTCCACTGCCGGCAAAACCACAATCTGTCCCGTCACTCATCACACAGCCTGAGAAGTATGCTGGCGATCTGGCCGGTTGCAAGGGATTCTTATTGCAGTTCTCACTTTACTTTGCAAGCCAAGAGGGGATTCTGGAGCACACTAAGATAGACCAGGTCATCAATCTGCTCACTGACAAGGAGTTGGCCCGGGCTTCAGCTGTCTGGTCCCAGGGAGGCGAGCACCTATCCTCCTATGAGCATGTTCTGCAATTCTTTTGGAAGGTGTTCGACCATTCTCCCAAGGGCAAGGAGATCAGAGAAGTTCTTCTTGAGCTCAAGCAAAGGACTTAAAGCACAGAAGAATTTGCGCTAAGTTTCCATACGTTGGCAGCAGGCAGCGGCTGGAATGAGCCAACCCTTAAAGCTGCGTACTATCAGGGGCCCAACGCTGACATTCTCATGAAGCTCACATGCTGAGATGACCAGGTGTCTCTCGACGAATTGATCAACATGTCCATTCATCTAGATGCCCTCCTCAGAAACCGAGGGACTAAGCACATGATCATTCCTCCCACTCCTGAACCCCAGACCTCCGAGCCCAAATTAAGTTAAACGAGGTGGAAAGACAGAAGCGACTTCGAGAGGGGTTGTGTTTCTACTGCGGCAGCCTCAAGCACCAGGTGGCACAGTGCCCATCACGGTCCTCTGTCAGAGTTCTGCAGCCCACCTCTGAGTGAGGACCCTCCATGCCTCCACTCTAAAACATGCTGAGTCATTCCCGTTTTCTATCTCACCCAAATTTTGTGCTGCCAGTCCAGATCACGCACTCAGGGAATGTCTCTTATGTTTTAGTGCTGATCGACTCCAGTGAACCTGGAAACTTCATTGACTGCACCCTTGCAGAAAAGCTCTAGCTGCTTTTGCAACCCCTGCCACACCCTTTAAAGTTGCAAGCTTTGGATGGAGGATCCATCGGTGGGGGATCTATAATGCACTGCACCAAGGATATTACCCTCCATATCAGCGCTATGCACCTGGAGCGCATGTTCCTCCTTGTTACTGTCACCACCAAGTTCCCAGTAGCATTGGGCTTCCTGTGGATGCAGACTCATGACTGTCGGATCACCTGGAAGGAAAGAGAGATTGTGCGCTGGTCGACTCACTGTCATGCCTATTATCTCCATCTGTCGGCATCGCCTCAACCACCATTGAGATCCCAGATTCCCAAGTTCAGGTGGAAATTCCTCTGGAGTACCATGACTTCAGCAACTGTTCAGTAAGGCGAAAGCCAGTGGGCTCCCACTGCACCGCGCATATGACTGTGCCATCGAGCTGCTGGCAACCAAGTATACCCTCTTTCAGCCAAAAAGACCCGGGCCATGGAGGAATACATTGAGGAAGCTCTCAAACAGGGGTACATATGCCCCTCCTCTTCTCCATCTTATGCCAACTTCTTCATGGAGAAGTAAGGAGGTGGCCTCCGACTGTACATCAACTACCGAGGCCTTAATCAAATCATGGTGAAGTACCGCTATCCTCTGCCTTTAGTGCAGGAGGCTCTTGAACAGTTACGGGAGGCGAAAATCTTCACAAAGCTTGACCTATGCAGTGCATACAACCTGGCCCATATCCAAGAGGGAGATGAGTGGAAAACTGATTTTAGCACCACCTCTGGCCACTTCGAGAACCGTGTAATGCCATATGGGCTATCTTCAGCGCCAGCAGTCTTTCAGTGCCTTATTAATGACGTCCTGCAGGATATGCTGGGAAAGTTTGTCGTCACATTGATTATATTCTTATATACTTATAAGTGTATTCTTATACACTTCAAATCTGGCCCTGGAGGTCCACTGTCCTGCAGAGTTTAGCTCCAACCCTAATCAAAAACACCTGAGCTAAGCTAAGCTAACCAAGTTCTTCAGAATTACTAGAAAATTGTGGGCAGGTGAGTTTGGAGGTAGGAGCTAAACTCTGCAGATTTGAAGAACCCTGTGATAGATCGCGCTTCACTGTTGCCAATATCAACTGTAGCAACATTTTAGACCTCATTGACAAGCATAAGCTATTGTATGTCAATCATAAACATAATTATTTGTTATGCTTATATTACATCTGTTCCAAATGCATGAATAAAGTAGGCTTTCCCCCAGATTTCTCCTAGCTCTAGCTCTGTAACCAGTGGAATCTCAAACTCAAAATTTTTATGGTATCTGGTCCCCCACCAGAGATATTCAAACCAAAAGTGAGGGGAATTTTTTTTTAATTGCACTTTCTCACCCCCATAAAAAAAAATAAGAGAAGTCTCAAACCTGAAATGTTCTGCATGCACACTATACTTACCTAGGTACCCCCTAAAAAATTAAGACTGAGACCCTTCCCATTATAAATTGACCCTAATAGTGGAACTGTGAGCAATCATGAGCATTAAAGAAGGACTTAAGTTCTAAGTCTAAGGAGCAAGAATGTGCAAAATGTTTATATATGTACACGTACCTTGTAATGTGTTCTAGAGATCTTTTTTTTCCCTAGGACATAAGACCATCCTGAGCCGAGATATTGAGGTTTCCGTAAACAGCTGTATAACCAGAATTTATTGTGTTCCATGACAAAGTTAAACCAAGTGAAATAAAAAAAAAAAACAAAAAACAAAAACTTGTGGTTTTGCAATACCAATACACAGAGGTAAGCACTCAAAAAAAAAGAAAAAAAAAAGGAAAATTAAAAACTATCAGGCAACCAACTTTACAATTATTGGACCACTTGAGATGGACTGACCCAGCATTAAAGTATAAGCATACTGAATATCATGCATCAGACATTACCAGAATACCTTATCTAATACAGTGTATGAAGTTACATGAATGTTCATGTTAAATAGAAATACATTGAAAAGCATATTTATTAATTTGACTGGTACAGCATCAGTTATTGTAGATTCCTTAATTAGGATCAAGTCAGTAAATGAATTATCTGTGGCAGATAACAGCATACAATGTTTGCGGTGAATCAGCAACTGGTTAAATAATGTTGAGTTCTGTTTTTTTTTTTTAAATTAGGACTTGGCCCCATCTAGTGGGTATTAGCTTCTGTACTGACACAAAGCAGAGTGAAATGGAAGACAGAAGCTGTACCAAATGTTTACTAGTACCACAACAATTGCTATATTACCCCTAAATGGAAAATTGAAAAATGAAAATAGAAGATGCAGTGAACAAAATCTGTTGATGAATAATGCTCACGAACATTAGTTGGACCAACATGTGGTGGTACGTTTACATGTACAGTGACTCGCATAAGTATTCACCCCCCTTTTCTACATTTTTAAATGTTAAAACCTGATAGTGAAATGTATGTGTGTATGTATTTGTGGCGGGGTGGGGTGTGTGTTAAATTTGGTTGGGGGCTGTGGAAGGTGTTACCTAGGGATCTCTAAGACAGCACCAGGTGATCTTGGACCAACATGCATTCTGATGTTTAGAAATTTGGTAGTACTTGATCTGTCAGTGTTTAAGTCAAAACTATCAGCAAAAAAACCCCCAAAAAACTAGAACCTCTATTGGTATTGACACCTATCAGAAAGAAATCTGGAACCTCTATTGGTATGCCAAAGGCCCTTGTTGCATATCTTAGTGTATCTCATCACTGACCTCTGAGAATCTGAAGGTAACACCACCATACTGGTAATGATTTTTCTAAGCCATGTTGTCCTATCCCTCTCCCAGGTCTCCCTACTGCATTCCAGAGATCAGAGGCTGAATACCTACATAACTTCTCCATCCACTCTTTGTTGGGCCTCACTCCATTCCAGTGCTACCTGGTTTTCCATTTGCCCCTGTTCCCATGGCAAATAGCAATTACAATGATATAATTGACAGTCTTCAAATCTGAATATTTTAAATAAAAATTGAAACTCCAAACATGTTTAATTGTTATAAGCTGCACCTTTAAGGATTAGGCTAATCTGTTTTGTTTTTCTTTTTACTGGAGCAGTAGCCCAAATTAAGATTAAACATAAACCAGTGATCTGATGATACTGACACTGCCATGGTCAAATGAGAAGTCTGGGTCACCATGTCCCCCATCTTTTGCCTGTCACTGATTTATTAATGCATCTACATATAAGTGAAGGAGGTCAGTACCATATGTTCAGGGGCTAAAAATAAAATATATTAATATATAAATACAGATTTTTTTTTTTACAGTATCCTAGTGGTGTAACATATTGTTAGGATATATAGATGATAGTAATTGACACGATTTATACAATGATACTGAATAGATATAGATGCTCAGATCCCCCAAAAACATTATTTCCAGATGCAGTTTGTCCCTTGAAATATGCCATTTTAAAAAGCAAACATATCCAAATAAATGGTAATGAATTAATAAATAGACGCAATGCTCTGTTTCACAATAATACAACACTGCCCTGTTACTAATAGCTCACCACTTTATCACAGAGTTAACAGTTTATCAGTACGTGCAGTGAATGTGCCTATCACCGTTGTACATTTGTTCTTCAGAGAAAGGTCACACACATTCGCACATGTTTAAGGGACTTTGCCCCACAGGTAGAATTATTGGAGGAACCCTGAGCACCAAAACACATCTAGGACTTAAGCATTTACTTATTATTACATATTTTAATATACATAGAGTTTAATTTTGAAATGTACTGGAATATGGGTATACTTAAATTGATTGTAAAACTGGCCCAATTTATGCGACTTTACTATAAGGCCTAGGTTGGCAATAAGACCTACTAGCAGAGTCTGCTTTATGGCTTTTCTTGCTTGGCTTTGGGGTAAATTTCAGTTTCTCCTGTGTAATAAAACCTGTTGAGGTACTTCTATGAACAATTCAATCTTTCTGTATGTTAACATATTGGCATTTTGTTGTGCATTTAACATGGGACAAGCTGAGGACTATCTCAAGCATCAGCAATACTGTGTAGCATCAAAATATTTAGTCCACTGAACAAAATTATCATACTACAAACATCTCACAATGCAGTCTAAATTTTACAGTGCCCTCTGTATAATAGGCCTAAACATTATACACCATAATTAAAAATGTCCACTCAAACATTGAGAAACTATATTTAAAATATTCTCATTAGATCTACTTTTTCCCTCTAACATAAGTTTTTTTGTGAGGAGATGTTTATTAATTTAACATGTTTCAAAGGAGTCTCCAGTGTCAGTGCTTTGGAACAGTCAGAGGCAAAACTGTAACTGTAAGTTTTCTGACACAGGAAAGTCTTCAGGACAGACAGTCTTGCAGTTTCTCAGTAACATGACATTTCTTTAGTCACAGTACCTTAAAGAAATAGGTAAAAGAGAGGTTGGTGATGGAACATCTGTTTTTAGAGGTTATAATATAAGTGATACCAGGAACTAATTGGTTTCCTGGACATTCCACAACATTAAACATAAAACTATAAATGGATAAAAGGTATGACATGCTTTTTAATAAATAAAAAAAATTATATACATTGCTGGCAAATTGCTGTTGTATAAGAGGAATAAAATACTTTGGGGTGGTAACATCACACCATCCTGATTGTTGATTATTTTCCTATAACAGCACACACTGTTGTGTTTATTCCTTAGCTTGATTCTAGTCTTAGCTAGATTCTCGCAGCACTGCGCTGAAAATGTCTTACATATTCAGCACGGTTGTACCGAATGCTTGCAGTAAATAACTAGGAAGAGAATTACAGCACGGTGGTTGAGCTCCATGGCTGCTTTGCAACTTTAATAAGACGTGTGACGACTGAGCGGTGCCGTGACGTCAGCGGGGGTGTTATAAGCGGACGGGCTGCTGTTCCTCTCCTCGCCAGTGGAATATCACAACCACATTTCTGCACCACACAGGGCAGAGACGGGAACACACAAACACGAGTAAGTGCTTTCATCTAATACCAATCCGTTATGTTTGCTTGTGTTACGGGTTGGATATTTACACGATCTCTTTGCTGCTAGTGGAAGAATGTCTGTAAGGTTGGGATAAACCCTTATGATCAGCCTCACTGCCTTGGAAATGTGTTCTGGCTCGAGTCCATGGGTGAATCCCAAATTTTCTTACTACATACCTATATTTACTTGCTTGAGGATTTCCTATATGGCTTCTACCCCTTGTGATGTGCATTGTGTGTATGTGTGTGTGTGTGTGTGTGTGTGTGTGTGTGAAAGAGAGATTTGGGCTCGATCCCGTTTCACCGCTCTGACTTCTCTCAGCTCGAGCTAAATGCCTACGTGGACTTCTCTTCTGCGTGGACAGTAACCCATGCTGAAACCTGACCCTCATTCAGCAGCTCTTTCACTGCCGTGTTTATTTTTAAGTAGCTACATATTCTACATCGCCACCTTACAGTGCAGTGGGTTTAAATGAGTTTTGTGATTAAAGTTTCCTAATCCGTATTCGAGGTCGCTAGCCGTCTACGCTAGCTGGTGTGGAGGAGCTACGTGTCACGACGGCGCACGCGCAGGACTAAGTTTCGGAGTAGTCAGTTTAGCTAGCTAGCATGCTAGGCAATAAAAACATTCTTTCAAAGTTTTAAATGCTGCCGAAAACGACATATTCCTAAATTAACGCGGTGTTCTGTGGCCAATATAATGACGTAAACGTTTAAACTGTAAAAAAAAAAATAAGCAATTGCGATATCTTCGATAGACGAGAACAGCGTCTTGACTAGCCGCGGTGGCGAAGCTAGCGCTAGCTTATTAACAGTTGACGTAGCACTTGGACAAAATCAATCAGCGGTGAAAAGTTTTCTTTTCCGTTTCCGTGGTTTCTTACGGTTTATCAAAGAAATCCTGTATTTTCCGAGTTATTCTGAGCTACTTTGTGGCTTAAAGACATTTTGTGCCTTTTATCCAATCTGTTTGTTCAGGTCTAAACTGCCACGCATCCTGTTGGCTAGCCAATTGCGACATGAGGTGATTTTAGGCCAGCTCATCGTATTACTAATTTATTCATCACTACCATTACATTATCACTGTCTTTATTGTTCGCAATACTCTTTCCTACTGAATCATTTTCATCCAAGTTATTACTAGTTAGACTGAAATACTTAAATAAGTCGAGATTTGACTATTATTCAGGCAACTATGCTTCACCAGATCCAACAGCACAAGACCCTGTTTTCCTCTTCTGTGTTTATGACATTTGGGAACAGTCTAAATGCTATTTACACTAGTGATCATATCCTGTTCAAGTGACATCGATTTAATGATATTAATGTCAAAATGACACTTGAATGTAAGTGTTTTTATCGTCATATTGCGCCTTATCTGATCCTGGTAAAAGCTCATGGAGTCTTTTAGAAGATAAATATGATCACATCTAGGTGATTATTAACAGAGATGGTTTTCAATGCTTCATCGCCTTTTCAAGGGCTTGCTGTTCAACTTTGCTTTTAAATTAGATGAGCGCTGTAGCTCTGGTCTCAAGGCTGTGTTACATAAGGAGGGAGAAACTATTTAACCAAAGCATGTTTTATGTACAACGTATTGAAGAGTGATCTGTGTGTGTGTGTGTGTGTGTGTGTGTGGATGACCGATTTGCTTATATGTTCCAGGCTAAAGCTGGCAGGCTGACACGAACAGACAGCTTTACAGGACGGATTATCTGGCAACTGACCATTTAGCTGGTAAGATGGCAGCACTTTTGTAGCCATCGGCATTTTGATTTGAAGGGTAACATGCTTTTGATGCTGTTTATCACCACATAGTAATCTATTGGGTACTTGTGATCTTTCAACAAAAAAATCAGATGTGGGAGTGTGAACCTCCTTGTCCAGTTAACACAGTAGTGTACTGAACAGTGATTGAGGCAACTTCAGTTGAGTAGGGTTTTTTTATTTAAAAAATTTTTTTTGTTTGTTTTTAGAGAGTAGTTACACGATTACAGTTGAAGAATATCACTGAATGCAATAGACCTTGTAATTAAGACTAGCGTGCCATTGTAGTAAGGAATGTTGCCTTGTAGGTAACTTGGGGCCCGGCCATCTGAATATCTGTTAATGTCCCTGTTGTAATGGTTTATATCTGGTAATTTCAAAAGGGTTGGTATAAATATGTTCTAATAGGTGATGAGGATGAACTTTTTATTGTGAGCAGGCTTCTAAAATTATAGGAATATCTGTAATGAAATCACTATTGATTTCCAAAAACAGTCGGAAGAAGAATAATGTGCCCCTTTCTTAACTTGTTTCGAGTCTGATCTCACTTAAAGGGTTAAGTGTGTGTTCACAGTGCTCCGCCTGTGGGCTTGATATTTCAGGAGGCCTGCAACGGAAGAGGCCCTTTCAAGGAGTACGTGAAAACAGCCTTGTTTCTGTGTGAAGAGTCTAAACTTGAGCTCGAGTATGCACTGTGTGTCAAAGCAAACGTTCCAAAATGTTTGCATGGCAAACAAAGTGCGTCATAAGTGTCCTTCGTGTGAGGAGCTTTGGGGCATGTCATGTGACGTCATATGTGTTTCATATAATGGCTCTTTTTTTTTCCTTCTTCTTCCTTTTTCCTTTTAGAATTGACAATTTCTTAACTCCCAAGTACGTATTTAGATTAGAGGTGACATTTCTACAAGCCATAACCTCACCCTTATTAGAGATGCTTAAGTTGTGAATATGCAGTCTGATTCTTTCAGAAGTTGGTGTGCTAAAAAGTTGTTTTAATAGAAAAGGCGTTTCTGTTTTCCATTATGCACACATGCTTTATATAACTGCCCCGATTGCTGACATACGGAATTCTAAAATGTGAGTGCAGCAGTATGGGTTATGGTGGAAATCCTCTTAGCTCCAGAGCTCATTCGGCTAGCTCCTAGGCTTAGAATTAGCCCTTCACTTGGCTAACAGAAGGCCAGCGTTGTCCTTTTGTGTCAGAAGGTATTTGTCTTCATCCTTTATGGGATGTTTTAGTTGTTGGGGTTTGAATGTACAAATGTTTTACTCTGCACACATTTACTGCTATAAATTAACATGTTTCCTAGAAATACATTACATGTCTAAAATTGATATTAACTTATCAGCCTAGGAAATGACAAAGTCCATGTCAACAGATAAGAGCATACAACTTTGGCTTTTGTGTGTGCTTTTTTATTTTTTTTCTCCCCCTCCCCTCCCCCCGTCAACCTTTTTTTACTCTGCTTTCTCCCTGAGTTCTAATCAGCTGAACACTCCTCTTGTAGTGGCACACTCGGACTCCGTGTAAACGTGGGATTTCGACCATGAGCTCAGTCGCCGTACTTACGCAGGAACGCTTTAACGAGCACCGCAGTGGCCTCCTGCCAGAGCAGGGTGGAGGTAAGAACCAGTCTGATCAGACCAGTTGGATCATGGCATTAAAATAAACCTGCTTTGTATCTGACATGAATGTGACTTGGTCCCATTCCATCTCAATTTGAAGCTGCTGTGGCAGGATCCAGTGAGGCAGTAGATGAGGACAATCTCCCTACCTACAAGGATGCCTTCCCCCCTCTGCCTGAAAAGGCTGCTTCACCCGAGGGAGCAATGGAGGCTGGAAACGCCTGGACATCAAAAATCAGGCCACTGAAGTCCTCCATCATCACCCAGGTATGAATGGGTTTCATGCTGTTATTAAGAGGGCATTGCTTTGCAGTGATGCAGTGATGCCGTGCTTATGCTCTAAGTGCACATATGGAATAATTATAATAGCGGTCTTGTCTTATTTTAAACATTAAGTTTTAAAGACTGAAGGTTGTCCAAATTAACTTTGCTCACAACCTTTTCTTCCAGGTGTTCCATGTGCCTCTGGAGGAGCGCAAGTACAAGGACATGAACCAGTTTGGAGAGGGAGACCAGGCTAAAGTGTGTGTTGACATCATGCACAAGACTGGTGCACACCTGGAACTCTCCATGGCTAAGGACCAGGGTCTTTCCATCATGGTGTCTGGGAAACTGGATGCTGTTATGAAGGCCCGTAAGGAGATTGTGTCCCGACTGCAGACTCAGGTGTGCAATTTGGTTAGAAATGGCTTTGCTGTCCAAAAAAAACAAAAACAAACAGGTTCGGCTTTGTTTTGTAGTGCATGTGTGTTGGAGGACCTGTGTTTTAGCCCTAAACAACTGTCCTCAGGGCTCCAAAATAGTTTTATTTACCCATAAGAAAAGAACAGTTGGGTAGAAAAAGCACAAGTTTGCTTATCACCATTGCAGGCATTAGAGTAAATGGTCATGACCTTCCAAAGAACTGCAATTGAAATTTATTAGCCAAAGTTATTTTCCACTTATCACCACCTGTAGTCTCTGTTGGACACATTTAACTACTGACATGAAACAAACTATGTGGATCATTTGTAAGTTCTCCTGTCTTATAAATGTATTGGGTGGGACTTTTATCACTTTAGATAAATTCTATAATTTAGGTTTTAAAACAATTTTCTAGACCTCAGTTATAATAATGATTTGCCATATTTGCCTGTCTTAACCTGCCCTTATATCACAGGCTTCAGCTAATGTGGCCATCCCCAAGGAACATCATCGTTTTGTCATTGGCAAAAACGGGGAGAAGCTGCAGGAGCTTGAGCTCAAGACTGCCACCAAGATCCAGATCCCGAGACCAGAAGACCCCAGCAATCTCATCAAGATCTCTGGCACCAAGGAGGGCTTGGAGAAGGCCAAGCATGAGATCCTTCTCATTTCTGCTGAGCAGGTAGAGAACCACACATTGACTTTGATGCTTAGGAAATAGTCATGTACTTGGTTTATTTGTATATGAAGAAAAGTTGCTTGTTTTTTCTTTGCTTATCAGCTGCTGCTGGCTTTTTTTTTTTCTTTTTTTTTTATAAATATAAAGAAAATGGTTTCCTTGGCTGATTGTTGCCAAATGTGCAGTAAATCCTGCTGATGGCTAGCGTTTTATTTATTTTTTTTGGGCTGACATTTTTTGATTTGTGCACTAATCAGTCACTCTTTGCAGGACAAACGTGCAGTGGAGAGACTGAACATTGATAAAGTGTACCACCCCTTTATTACTGGTGCCTACAATAAGCTGGTGGGAGAGATGATGCAGGAAACTGGAGCCCGCATCAACATCCCCCCACCCAGCATTAACAAAACTGAGATCGTTATCACTGGGGAGAAAGAACAGGTTGCTCTTGCAATGGCCATGATTAAAAAGATCTATGAAGAGAAGGTAAGTGTTGCTCAGAATGCAGGATTACTATCCAGTAATTAAGAAAATGCATATCAACATGAGGCAAAAATGATCTGATGGAGGACCTTTGCTGTTAATAGCCTACTGCTTCATATGCATCGAAGATGCTTACCATTTTTAGCATTTTCCACTGGGCAATGTGGCATAGATTGGCAGAACGAATTACCCAGGTACCATGTGAGCTGAGCCAAAACATACAAGTGGAGGTAAAAAGTGTGCGGAGTGTTGATTAAGCACGGTCTCGCAGACGTCCTGATTAATGTCTCTGCCTGAAATTGCTTCTCTACCAGCACAAAATCCTCAGCAGTAGGCTAGTGTAGTGTCTGCCAAGGTTTCTCAGTCTTTTCCAAAGCTTTTTTTCTGGGTGGATTTAAGAGGCCAGCAATTAAATTATTTAATCATCTAATGCTGTGGATTATTTGTCCACAGAAATATTTTCTTTTCACTATGTAGCTTGATCTTTCAAATCTTCTAGTTGGCGCTTAAGCCAAATGGAGTCCTATTTACTTGAGCTGTGATGTCTGAAGTGCTGTTTCTTTTATTTACTTTTTTTTCCCCCTCCTTTCTTTCAGAAAAGAAATGTCACCACTATTGCAGTGGAGGTAAAGAAATCTCAGCACAAGTATGTGATTGGGCCCAAGGGCAACACCCTGCAGGAGATTCTGGACAGGACCGGCGTCTCGGTCGAGATCCCACCCCCGGACAGCAGCTCAGAGACTGTCATCTTGCGTGGGGAGCCAGACCGGCTGGGCCAGGCGCTCACTGAAGTGTACGCCAAGGTAAACTGTGCTTTACTTTTGAATGATTGCTTAAAATTTGGCTTTTGTCTCTAGTGCACTTACTCTCATAAATGCTGTGTTGACTTTTCTTGCATCTGTATTGTTTCAGTTCGCAGTGTACCATTCTTACATACATTTCAGAAACCAGAGATGCAAAGATTTAAAACAAATTATTTATTTATTTTTTTTTAATAAATACTTTCATTATCCAGGCCAACAGCTACACGGTGTCCCATGTATCAGCTCCTTCTTGGCTTCATCGCTTCATTATTGGGAAGAAGGGACAAAATCTTGCGAAGATCACTCAGCAAATGCCCAAGGTAGGACACTCAAATTACTTTTATTTAAAAAAAAAAAAAAAAAAAAAAAAAAAAAATGTACTTGGGTTATTATTATTATTTTTTTTTTAAATAGTGGAAGCCTTTACGGCATTTTTGTTAATGTACGTGTATGGAATGTGTGTTCCTTACAGGTGCACATTGAGTTCACTGAGGGTGAGGATAAGATCACTCTTGAAGGACCTACCAAAGACATCCAGATAGTGCAGAGTCAGATTGAAGCCATTGTGACGGACCTGGTAGGAACAGACATTGACTTTTTTTCAAAATAGTAGGTTGCCAGTGGTCGGGTCATGCCAATGGTCATGGACATGCACTGATGCTTTAATGTTCTTTGTGTTTGAAGGTTAGCCGTATGGATTATGCGGAGATCAGCGTGGACCCAAAGTTCCACAGGCATCTGATAGGAAAAGGCGGTGCTAACAGTGAGTGCCATGCGTTGAGCCATTTCTGAAGCAAATGTTTTGTAGGAATTAGAAGTCGGCAGGGACTGGAATCCTGTGGGACCCAACAGGAGTGGGTAGATTTTACTCTCATATGGACAGGAGTGGGCAGTCAGATATGAATCCTGTGGGATAAACGCCACGTTAATTAACATCCAAGCATGTATGTTACATGCTCTGGTGTAAATAGGGTTTTACTCTCAGTCCTTTTCAGTAACTGTTTTATCTTGGTCAGTCTGGGTTAAATTACTTATTTTTGTTTTGCAAAACAGAACCACCTAAGTTTATAAGAAAATGGGTAGGTGCAAATAAATGTAATTGCAGAAGTGGTTATGATTTGCTCAGAATTTCGTCAGAAGTGGGTGGGAGTGAGATTAAAGAATAATGGCACACGTCTAGTAGTAATTATTGATTTTCTATTAGTTAGCATTTCACATAATATACATTATATTATTATTATTACTTCCCAGTCAACCGCATTAAGGATCAGTATAAAGTCTCGGTGCGTATTCCACCGGACAATGAGAAGAGCAACCTGATCCGTATCGAGGGCGACCCCCAGGGCGTAAAAGAGGCCAAGAAGGAGCTGCTGGAGCTGGCGTCACGCATGGTGAGATGAGACCTTCCCTTACTCTGTCACGCTTCACTTTTCTTATTAGTTAGTCTGAGTCAGCTTGTTCTGTTTTTAAAAACTTGTTGCCTCAATTCTGACCCATAAGTCAGGTGTTTGGTTTTAAATTATGTTGAGACACCAATCCCAGAAGGGCTTATATGAAATACTTTTGGGCTCTGACAAGAGGTAAACTCGGAAATATCTTAAAGCTTCTTGTGTTCTGCAGGAGAACGAGCGTACAAAGGACATGATCATCGAACAGCGTTTTCACCGAGCCATCATTGGGCAGAAAGGGGAGAAAATCAAGGAGATTCGGGACAAGTTCCCTGAAGCAAGTTCTTTTTTTTTTTTTTTTTTTTTTTTTTTTTTTTTTTTTTTTTTGGTAAAAAAATTTTTTTTTGTTTTTTTTTTTTGTTTGAAAAAAAAATGGTGTTTTT
>CM075004.1:18418301-18448176 GCA_037576675.1 Pangasius sanitwongsei | reverse complement strand
ATCCAGCATGATATTTTTCCCCATTGAGATCTGATGTGTTTTCAAAGTGTTCCTTTAATTTTTTTGAGCAGTGTATAATGTTAGAATAAAAGTTTCTATAATGGTTTATTTCTATACTGGAAAAAAATACTGATGTTTTTGCAGAAGCACATTTTCATTAATGCCATTACTAAAGGGGTGCCCTTGCCAAATTCTGTGCATGCACACTGTATAATGTTTATACTGTAGTTAAAGTTAATTTTAAACCATGGATAAATTTAGATCTGAGTGTGATCTGGAAAACAATCAATCTAAGACTTTATTGCTGAATCATCTGACCATGGGGAAGAGAAGAAAATATCTAATAAAGGCAGCAAGGCTGACTCTTCATGGATGTGACAGGGAAGTGAAAATCCCGTAAAATCCTCTGTGATAAATAAATGTTTCCGGTATGATGTAGGGTCTGCCTCTGTCCTGAGGAACAATGTGAAACTTAACATGACTGCTTCAGTGCCATAAATAAAGCAACTTTTTTTTCTCCTGTTTACTCAGGACCTTATTGTTTTTACTTTGCTCTCAATCATGCTTATTCTGTCAAACCTTTATGCATCTTTTAAGTGGGGTGATGTGATTGTGATTATGTTTAGTCAGTCTGAACTGTACCTCTACCTTTTACGTCCTTAAATCATGCAATGCTTGTATTTTATATTTCATGTGTGCATGTGATTATTGGTAGCGTTAACAAACAAGGAAGAGGAAAAAGAAAAGGAAAAAAAATCCTAGTTTGTGACCTAGTGAGCCAATATCAGAATGTATTTTTGATAGACTTCAAAGCACTATTGTAAGTCGCTCTGGATAAGGGCGTCTGCCAAATGCCGTAAATGTAAATGAAAAAAAAAGCAAGCGTAATGAAATAGAAAACGCACAGTGGCCCGTACGGGGATCGAACCCGCGACCTTGGCGTTATTAGCACCACGCTCTAACCAACTGAGCTAACCGGCCTACTATTGAATGAAGTAAACATGTGTTTATATGTATATGCTGTAGAACAGCTACACGTATATAATCTTGAGACTACCGTATAACTTGTACTATAAATGAATTCAAAACGTTGTTCACGGTTGTAAATCCTTAAACAGATGTAACCTAATATACAAGAAGTTCGGCAGGATTTCGCAGTGGTAAACCCTTTAAAGAAAGAGACGAAGCGTATTGCTATGGCTCGTTGGTCTAGGGGTATGATTCTCGCTTTGGGTGCGAGAGGTCCCGGGTTCAAATCCCGGACGAGCCCTTACTGTTTTACTGTATTACTGGAAAATTCACAAGCTTCTAAAGTGCTAGAAAGAAATTGAGCTCTATGATTAAAACCGACTCCTCTGCTCCCAGAACAGCCTCAGTTCTTTGGCCTGTTTTCCACAAAGTGTTGGGAATGTGTGAGATTCTGGTCCATGTTGCCGTGATGGCAACCACTCATATAATTAAGACTGACAGCAGAAGCAACCAATCACAGCAAACAACCGACTGACTCCCAACAATCAAATTAATCCACGCGGTGAAGGGATACGCAAAACTCATGTAACATGATTCTGTCACTTCCACATGCTAAAAGCACAAAAACATAAGATTTAATGAGGACTTATAGTGCTTATCAGTGTTACTACGTTCTTTCTCTCCTCTGGTTACACAGACATACCGTCAAGTTCTTATTTGCTGCTGAGTGACAACTGAGAGAAAACACTACAGAGATGATCCTAGAAAGAATGAAGGAGGTACAGATGAGTGTCCAAAGAGAAAACCTCGTGGAATCCATAGAGCTTATATGGATGATGACAGCAGTGGTGAGGTGGGAGGAGTTTTTGCTTGCTTGTCAGAAGTGGCTGAGAATAATGGAGAAGTGTGCAGGAAGAGGATTTCACTTGCAGCTTTGCAGAAGTTCAAGAGGACATGAGATGAATGAGATTTACTACACATGATTAGACTAACAGGTTAAAAATAAATATCTTACATATATTGTACACCTAAATATATTCTAGATAATACAAAGCACGCGATTATACAGCGGTTTTTTCTGACTCTTAGCGTTTTCGTCTTCTGAAGTCAGTCTGAAAGCGGTTCCTATGCGTTGGTGGTATAGTGGTTAGCATAGCTGCCTTCCAAGCAGTTGACCCGGGTTCGATTCCCGGCCAACGCAAATCCGCTTTTTCGACCAAAATTAAAACACCATCTCGGGAGAAATTATTTTTACTCCACCAGAGTGGAGTCGCCAATATTGTAATTATGAGGCATTTGGGTAATGCCATTTGCAGGATGTTTTAAAAAATCTGGCCAGTGGTTTGCTCTCTGACTGAAGCTAAGATGTGGATGAAGACCCCACAATAGTAGCAATTACAAATCAGCATTTCCAGTAGGTTCACAGGAAAATCTGTCAGATATACAAATGAATGAATTTACTGTGGTTTTATGTTAATCAATCACATGAATGGGTTTCATAATAATCATTAACATCAGCTGTGAAAAAGGTACTGTAAATAAATGTTTAAGCTTTAGCCAAGCCAGTTTAACTTACCTAAGTATTAGCTTTAGGCTAACTCAAACCCTAAATTAAATTATGAACGTACAATCAATCTTAACTCTAATATACACTATATGGCCAAAAGTTTATGACACACGACCATCACATCCATATGTGGACCTTCCTCAAATTGTTTCCACAAAGTCGGAAACACAGAATTTTACAGGATGTTTACTTTTTCTTTGTATGTTGTAGCATTACAATTTCCCTTCACTGGAACTAAGAGGCCCAGACAATGCCCCTGTGCACAAAGCGAGATCCATAAAGACATAGTGTGCCAAGGTTGGTGTGGAAGAAGTCAAGTGTCCTGCACAGAGCCCTGACCTCAACCCCACTGAAGAACCTCTGGATGAACTGGAACACTGACTGCACCCCAGACCTCCTCGTCCAGCATCAGTACCTGACTTCACTAACGCTCTTATAGCTGAATGAACACAAATCCCCACAGCCACGCTCCAAAATCTAGTGTAAAGCCTTCCCAAAAGAGTGGAGGTTATTATAACAGCAAAGGGGACTACATCTGGAATGGGATGTTCAAAATGCACATATTGGGGCTAGAGTCAAGTGTCCACAAACTTTTGGCCATACAGTGTACAGTATTTCGACCATTTGTAGAAGCTACACATGACGCTATATTTTCAGTACTGGCTATATTGTTGCAAATGCTATAATGGGTTTCTCAAACCAGTCCAGGGGCTCATTTTATTATAGATTTCAGGGAACCCCTCATTATTATTTCATGAACATAATCCAACTATTTAAATAATAAGTTTATTATTTAAATGTGTAAAGCAATATTCTATTTATTGAATATACTATTTAATGGTGCACTAGAGCTTTTTATTCCTGTACTTTCCACCCTTAGAACACATTAAGCTGACATTATTAGCCTACAGGCCTACTTGTTTTTGGGCATCAAACAGGCTAATAACTAGAAGAGCCCAATAAAAAATATAATAACCTTGATAATGGTGAGTTGTCATTTCCTGTAACAAAACAACAACAACAAAATATATAAAATAATCCGATAAATTGCAGTAATGGATATACATTATATAGCGGCCATTACATCTTCATTAAACATATTGTCTATATTTATGTTTTTATTCTAAATAGGAAGCAATAATTTAGCAGTGTTTTAACTGCAACTAGGCCTAAATATTTAGTACCAGGAGGCCAAACTCTGGTCTGTGCACTTCTGACAGAGTTTACTCACTCTCACACACACCTATACAGTCTTCCTATTTCCTTCTCAGTGCTCTTTTGTATTATTTATTTATTTTTTGCTCTCACATAAGCTTAAAGGCATAATCATGGCACAATTAAGATAATTTCAGCACGAGAGCTGGTGGGTAGAGAACTAATTTTCACGCCTCCTAATCGAGGAGGCCTGTCAGATGAAGATAGAGAGATGATTTGAAGGAAATTGTCTTGGCTGAGCCTTTGGAGTGTGAAGCCCAGGTGGCTGCAGGTATCTGCTCGCCCGTGAGCAAATTTGGGTTTGATTTGCCACACTGGTGAGATGACTGGAATGGCAGACTTTCCTCTGTGCTCGTCTCTTGAGGGGGGATTTTTCAATTTATTATCAACTTTTACTTGCCTTCCACAGCTGCCGTGCTCCTGGACGAGAAACTCTAGGCTTATCCTCACACTTACAACCTCCCCTCTTCGCCTTCTCTCTGTCAACTTGAGACTCATCCATTTATTTGTACCACACATTCACATCTGTCAGATCGTGATAGGAAATCAAATAGGATAAAGAACATTTAAAACCAGATCAGGAACTGTCAATTGCAGGCCAGTTCTTCAGACCATAATATGTTCCTCTTTCTTTGTCTTTGCTATTTTAGTGATCTATTGCTGCTGAATGGCGTTAGTTAGTTATATAATTTTGTTTTGTAAATAAGCTAAACTAATATGTTAACAGGCAAATTAATACAAAGGTTTTATCAATACATGATGCAGGATGTTAAATATATTAAATATCTGCAACAATTGTTGCTAGATAAATCTTAAATCAGGAACTGAGCTGTGTTGGTTATTTTTGATCAGGGTTTTAAATTATTTTACACATGATTTCCTTGTATTAGACTAGTATGTCTTGGGAGACAGTAAAAGAGTAGACAATTCTGTAATTTTAACTGCAAATTATAATTGGCCTATTATAAATACATTGATTTTACTCTTAATTGCAACCCTGTAGTTCTGTAGTATTACTTGCATTCGACCACTAGATGGCACCACACCATCAATATGCTTTAATTCCCCATTTTCATTACAGCCATTTAGCTGCCTTCTATAGGCAGCTGTAACCCACTGTCTATTATATTATAAATTGTTATTTATTGTGTTTTAATTAATATGGTGGGGACAGACAGTATGTTCTTGGGATTTACACAGTATATATATATATATATATATATATATATATATATACCTGTATTTCTTGGAATCCCTGCCTATTAAGGTGAAGCTTAATTCATCATTAACATACTCAGGATATATGCAATATTAAAACAGGGTTACTGATTTGAGCCTAAATTAAACTGTACATATCTACAACATCAACAACTGTACTGTATAATTATTTAAGCATTTCAAAAGAATGATCAGGCTGGAATCTGCTGGAGCAAACAAACCCAAGATGACACAAAGCATAATCTATTCACCAATCAACCTTATTTACTGCGTGGTCATCTTTTGGAACACTGGAACTTTTTCAGAAAGAACTCTCAATGCCATAGCTTTCATACGTGTATCGTGTGCAGTGCCTCTGTAATGTGCTTTGAATTTCAGATTGTAATGACGCAGAGTGAAAATGGCCAGCAGAGTCAATGAAGACCAAAGCCGCAGTATCTGCCGTATCTAGCTGCATGGACAAAGCTTAATCATATGAAAGAGAAAACCTATTTAAGAAGTGACTCACTCTTCAGGAGATGAGTTTGCGAATACAATGTCCTCTGACTGAGGCCAGGAAGAAGGCTTAATCATTTGAAATGCCACTGAAATTAAAAGGCCCTGAACAATAATTATCCTTCTCGCTTGTTGCCCAGCCACGCTCCACATGACTTGACCTTCGGTTACGGAGGGCACATTGGGTATGTGCTGGCAATCACAACAGCACCATGCTCCTACTCTCTTCTCCCCTGCTCCTTAATTGATACTCTGCATTTCTTTCATCCCAGCCCTCCTGGGTTTCACCTTCTTCCTAGAGAAAAACCTGACAGTGATATTTCAATCTGAGCACCTCAAGTGTGTTAAATCTTTCACTTTCATGCATTCAGTTCCTGTCATTTTCTAACTCAAATACAGTGTTTCAGTCTAAGGAGTGTATGGTAATAATCAAAGAATGTTTGGCCTTGATTTTGGATGGACTTTCAGAGGATTTTTTTTCCTTTCCCCTGCTAATATTTACTTACAGCAAACTTGCAGGTGCATTTAATGCGGAACTGTTTGCAAGGTGACTAGCAGTTCTTGAACAGTAAATGCATACCTTTTACGCTCATGTGAGAGCTTTTTTTTTTTTTCCTCTTGTCTTTTGTGATGTGAGATAACAGGTTTTGTCTGTGAGCTGGTGTTTTTCTGTCTCTGTTTTGGCCTGGTGTGCTGTGCTTCACTGAGCTGTGACACAGGAGTGTGATTCAGAGCCAAAGTGTGTGATGAAACTTTAAACAAGCTGTTGTCATGCACATTGTACCTTTTGCTTCCAGCTGTTTCTTGGTGAGAGACCCTCAAACAACAGTTCTGTGCGTGATATTAGGTAACGAAATAAACTCCAGCACATGTAAACATACTGAGGACATGTTTGATGGCTTACAACCTCACCTACACCTGCTCTGTTCACTGCAATCAAAGTTTCAGTTTCTTGTGGAGTAAGCAGTTAGAGGTTATTTTTATTCATTCATCTTTAGTAAGCGTTTTATCCTGGGCCGGGTTACGGTGGATCAGGAGCATCCAGGACCCTGGATGGGATGCTAGTCCATCACAGGGCACCATGCACACACATATTCACACACTCGTAGGGACCATTTAGTGTAGACCATGCACCTAGAAGCATGCCTTTGGACAGTGAGAGGAAACCGGAGAACCCGCAGAAAACCCATGCGAACACAGGGACAACATGAGAAACTCCACGCAGACAGTAACATGAATTCAGGATGGAAACGCGGATCCTATGCTGCTGTGCTGCCCAGTTAGCGGTTGTATTTAAAAAATACATTTATAAATACATTTGATCAGTTAAGACTAGGTACTGACCCAAGATCTTTCAGTTAATTAATTTACATGTTAGTCTATAATGGTGTTTTTGCTCCAGCATAAATAATCTCTTGCTCATACAGTAATAATCTCTTAGAATCTATGCCAAGTATTAATATTCTCAATCTGTATTCTCCTAATAGCACCTGGTCCTGTCACTGGCCTACAGTTGAGGAATAACCTGCACAGCGGATATTAGGGCCAATGTCATACCCTTTACTCATGCCTTTCAGCTTGAATGACGAAAGAGTAGCCATTTTGGTCGTGTTCATTCTCTCGCTCTGAGATAGGACATATAACTCGTGACGCTCCACAGTCCTGCTCTAAGATCCATGGTAAACGGTTGTGAAATAGCTGGAGAAAAGGGGATTTGGCGAGATGGACCAGCACAATGACGTTGTCTCGAATACAGCCCCTCAAGTCGCCTGACTTTGGTCAAAAGCCCTTCAGTATTTCCTGTCAAACGGAGCAATTTTTTTCTTTACTTCTCCTTAAGTGTCTAGACAGTGCTTTTCTTGCTCCGTTGGTTCCCTTGGACAGAGACCAAATCTCCACTCTCAGAGGTGATAAGAGCTGTTTTATCGGTTGAGGCGAGTGTCACTCAGGTGGGATATGTGAGGATGTGAGGGCCCCTCCTCTCGCTTCTTGATGGGAGAGTAACCTTGACCAAAGCTCACAAACACCGTACACTACATGGCATATATGACACATTAGCGCATTACCTGAACACAAAGCTGTGGGTCAACAATTTGTTGAGGAATGTTTGCTTTTACATCTCAACCCTTAGATTCTGTTCAGGTCAAAATGAGTGAAACAAGAGAAGAAATTACAGTAGAATATTTTTTAATAAACTAAATTTATATTACAGACAGCAGTGAAATATTTATCTTGCCTTTGTGAATCTGAAACAAAATGCTGCCTATAATAAATATAAGACCATTAAACCTATTTCTATGTATATTTATTAGTTTTAGGCTTGAACATTGCTTGCTTCTTTCTAGAAATAAATGACTGAAATAAGCAAAATTATCTGCCAATAGAATAAGACAATTTCAATATTGAAATGATTATACATTTTTAGAATTTGCCTATATTCAAGATATTCCTTACTTGTTAGGATATCATTTTTTGCAGTGCTGTGCCATCTGCTCTGTCTGTTATTTACACTTCCACACACCTGCCATCAGAACCCATATTCTTCACTCATCATTCATTTTGATGGTAGTTCTTAGCATAACAAATGGAACGGAAACAGGAGAACAAGTAAATACATTGTGAACTGGCTACAACAAAAATGTAGATAGTTGAAATGGTGGAATATAAGCAATCAATGAAATACTATGGGATGTCCTATTTTTGGAATGCCTATTGTTTTGGCTTCATATCAGGCCGCATCACACCCACTCAGTGTTGATTCATTTCCTATAACAGCACTCCTTACTCATATGTAGCCTGCTATGGATAATCTTTTCCAGACACCCTCTGGTATTGTTAGTCCACTATTTTCTTTGGAAAGCTGTAGTCAGTGTTACAAGTCATCTTACTCTTGGTAATCCCAATTGCAGATTTCATATTAGAAAATGCTTTTAGCCCACGTTTAACAATTTTCTATGCTAATCCAAGCTGGTTAGTGCTGCTATAGCACTAGCTACTAGCTGTTCTTGCTGGTTGCTTGCTTACATTATTAGCTTCTTGCAGAATTCAAACAATTCTCAAAGGTTCCTGCTCAAATATCCAATAATGGATGTTCTGGGATTTGAGCTCACCACCCACCCATCAATTTCAGAACCCCATCCATCTGAAATGTTGAGCATTTAAGAGTTGTTTGTGTTATGATTTTGGTTCTTAAAAGCTACTATTTTTTCTTTATTCCAGACCAACCAGACTTGGTTTTTATTTATATAGTTAGTGTTATTCCTCTGTACAGTTTGAATGAAAAAAGTGGTATCTGACTCCCACATAGAAAAGTTTCTATGCTGTGCAAAATACCTCAGCAAACATTGTGTGACAGTTACAAAGCCACTCTCTTTCCTCTTCACCATTACAATGAAGTATACCAGAGATAGAGGTTATCCATTGAGGTCTGACAGCACCTATAATCCCTTGGTACAGGGCACTAGGGTAATGCATCACACATTCACACCATTCACAGCTTTATGTCTATCTTCACGGAATATTGTCTGTCTTGAAAAAGTCTCAGGTCCCTGAAGTAAAAATCAATCCACGAATTGTGCAGTGTGTCCCTTGTTTGGAATCTTTTGTGACTTTATTCCCAAGCTGGCTAACACAAGAATGGCCCCTTTCTTCTGGGCATAGTGGATCCACAATATTGACTACTGGTCCTTAATTCGTTTCTATGCTAGCTAACTCTCCAGCTCCAAGTAATTCAGGCTCCTTTCTCTCCACTCTGAATGGAGCACTTGCGTTGTGAAGCAGAAGGGGATTTAATAGATGTGGATGATTTATTCAAGGGAAGGCAACAGGACCCAGCATTTGAGATGCATGGCACTATTCTTTCTTGAAGGACACACACTCGTTTTCAGGCTACGCTACAAGAAGAGAGTCTATAGCGGATACAATATATTCACTTTTTCTTTTGTTTTCTTGTGCTTGTCTCTTTATCATACACAAACTGAACTGATATGTTTTGTCTAGGAAATTTTATCTGAGAAATAAAAGGGGGCCAACATGCCATTTATACTGCACAATAGTATTATGTTTCTGTGCCCAGAGTTCTTTCTGAATTCAGCAATAGCTGGGGTTTTTTGAGTGTCAGTAGAAACTGTCAGACTTCGTCCTGGATTAGGAGCTGCATCCAGCAGACACGTGTCCTTTTTGGTAGATTTTTTATCAGGATGAAATATAATTTTTATCTCAGTTCATTCAGAATGACAGTTCTTCAAAATCACTGCACACCAAGGGATATTCATTACTTTTTGTAGACCCGCCTGGGTAACCCGTCAGGTTTTCATCTCCTCTCATCTCTCATCTATTTCACTCTCCCACAAAGTCCATTTTTTCCTGGCAATTTTCCCTGCTTTACTTTGCTATGACCTTCCACTGTAAATTGCTTGGCTTGTGTTATTCACAGTTTGAGATTTACCTGGAACAGTATTTCTTCTGTGGATTTCCTGCACTCTTAGGTGCCCAATAACTCGTGCTGATAAAGCCAGTACATTTGGCCTGGCTCACTTATTCCTGCTCTCTGCATGTTTGGGCTCAGTGAAGATTTGTTAGGGCTTATTGTAAACAGCGAAATCAAATTTGTTATCTAATGCATCAGTAGCGATGACTGACAAGATGAAAGTAACAGGTATTTGTAACTATTAACAATCGTTTCCCCTTAACAGGGTGCTAGGTATAATCGAATAATTTGAGGAAATTTTGAATTTCATAGAATTTATTCTAAGTAGAATTATTCTATTATAAACAAATATAATTTGAATTTCAGTATGAAATTAGCATTAATATGTGATAATTTATTGCGATATTTTCATTGACTCACCATTTTTATTCATCATTGCTCGTCTCTGCTTTTAATTTCTTTTCTGGAAACTGTCTTTGGTTAAGCTCTGGATTTCTCTTTAAAGATTCTTATTGAATCTCCACTGAATAGAATGAGCATTAAAGTGATCATGCTATGCTGAACCTCCTGTCTCTTCTCAAATCACTCAGGAAATGGACACCCATTCTCTTGTTTTGACCCCAGCACAACAGAGACAAAAGCTGATGCTCTTAATTTGCAGGTAAGCCTTTCTGCAGTGTTACTGTAGCTTTCATTTAACTGACAGAGTGACTCGTAGCTTTTGCCAGGGCTCATTTTGGGGACATAATGGTGTCTGGCGCTCTCTCCGAGCCCATTGTGGAGAACAGGGAGACGTCGCGATCATTTAGAGAAAACCCCTAAAAATGTCCCAGAGGGCTTTAATCTTTCTTCATTATTTCTCCATTATGGATAAATGCTCTCAGAAGGCCTCTCTCCAGTTATAAATGAAACACTTTGACTCTTTCTTCATTCTTCATTCTCCCGCCTGTGCACCTTTCACCCTCTGCTTTCATCTTTTACACTGGCACGAGTGCGTAAGAGGGCCGGCCATGTGTATTCCACTTGCAGATAAAAGGATAATTGAGTTGATAAACACAGGGGTCACAGTGAGTTAAGTGTTATGGGAGTGGAGAAGAGCTTTGTTTTGCAAAAAGAGATGCACTGTACCACATTACACTGGACTATTTTAATAGGTTACTTAATGTGAGCTGTTGGCTGATGGTTTCCTGACAAGAAACAACCATTTGGATCAACAGAATGACTCCATTGACCTTACCACGCTTGCAGGGTTACTTACTACCTATATACACTCAGCCACTTTAATAGGAACACCTGTACACTTGCTCATTCATGCAATTAT
This sequence comes from Pangasius sanitwongsei, assembly GCA_037576675.1. NCBI lineage: Eukaryota > Metazoa > Chordata > Actinopteri > Siluriformes > Pangasiidae > Pangasius > Pangasius sanitwongsei. The sequence continues at coordinate 18,436,962 of CM075004.1, read as the reverse complement.
CCAATCAGTCAATCACGTGGCAGCAACACAATGCATACAATCATGCAGCTACAGCTAGATCAAGAGTTAATGTTCACACCATACATCAGAATGGGTAAAAATGTGCAAACAGGAACATGCAGATACCTGAACCTCATTCTGTAAATCTTAAATATATATCTCCTTACATCAATGATTACACATCTTTATTACGTAACACATTTTTTAAACAATTTATTATTAGTCTTAGATTAAGTTGAGTGTCTGCCATACAGGTACATGTGAATTAGCTGTTACTATAGACATGCTAACATGTTAGAATGAGCACATGAATATGAACCTGTCATTCGAATTACAGCTGAAACTATTAACAGAAAATTAATCAACATTTTCTGACCAATCAGAATAGAGACTTCAACAGCGCGCTGAAAGCCAAATAAATCTAGACTCCTTCATGGTTACAATTTACTTTTCTATTATACCTAATGCATTAAACCTTAATGTTCAACTGAAACTTTTCCAATAGGAAACATCACCTTACATGTATTAATGTTGTGTAATTGAAAGGAATTTTTTTTTTTTGTTTTTTTTGTTTTGCCACAGTTTTGCCGATTTTGTAGATATCTTGGGGGGGGGGGCGGGGAGGGGCGTATACGCGCATTATCCAATACGATGCGTCTAATTTCGTCACGTGATTTAGAAGTCGCTAATGATCCGTCCAATTACATCGCTTTGCGGTGCAGCGGTCGCTCGCCATCTTAAAGGAAAAACAGAATGCCTTTTGGTTATAAGTAAAAAAAAATGGCGGTCAGAAAAGCGAACAGGGAGGAAAGAAGAATAATTGGACTGAGTAAAGTTCCCGTAGTTGTATAATATTTTACACCTGGTCCGTCTGGTAACTCGTCTTTCTCCTTGACAGCGAACTCTTCTGTCTGGTGAGTAAACTCTAATTAGCGAAGGCCAGTGGTAATTAGCTAGCAGCTGCAGTTAATGTTATAGTAATTGGTCTATGTTCTAGCGTATTTAAATTCCATTATTTGCCTAATGAAGCCATTCATTGCTTATATAAGGCTGTAATTTGGTTTGCTCACTAATTCTGGTAGCTACCTTAGTAATTTTAGGTTCTTTGCTATACTAGTTTTATTTGAAATTAATTAGTGGTAACTACAGTTAACTCCACTAAGTTCAAAGTGCTGAAGCAGTGCAGGGCGTGTAAATGGCATTACAGTGTTTGTGTGCATGACCTGTTGTTCACTAGGCCTAGCTGTGTTTGTTTTCTGCTTTGTTGTGATGGTGTTGGGCTATGTTAAAGTAGAAATCTATTCTGAATTACCTGTATGTTAATCTTTTTCATTAACATGTCGTCATCATCACTGGCATCCTTGATGTAATTTGTAATAAAATTCTGGATAGTTTAGTTTAAACTTCTTTCATTGACACGTTGGTCTGTTTTCACTTTTACAGTTTCCTGCTTTACCCACAGTGCTGTTTTGCTGTTTGATTTAACCCCCAGCCATGCCAAACTGCCACTGTTGGGCTCTTAAGCAAGGCCCTTAACCCTGTCTGCTCCAGGGGTGCCGTACCATGCCCCGTATCTGACCCCAGCTTCCTAACAAGCTGGGATATACGAAGAACTGAACTGAACTGTAATGTATTTGTGACAAATAAAGGCTGCTTCTTATGGGCATGCACTGCAAATTAAAGCATAAATTATATTTAGTAGTGTTTGATGCAAAAAAGGAAATGGTTGTTTTAATTTTAAATAGCTGCTCTGTGCACTGCCAGTGACTGGTGGAAAGACTGTTTTGATTAACGTGCCAGCATGTTGGATGGACTGCACTGAGGTCTTGTGTAAAATGGGCTTAAGGGGAATTCCAAACTGAATGAAAGCTAATGGAATTTTAATAATGGTAATCTACCTGTTTTAATAATTATTAAATATTCCATAAATCAACTTCATATGTATAGAACTACATTCTGAATAACAGTTTGTGAAAATCTCCTGCAACTCCATCCACATCTCGGGTGACCCCAAGGTTCAGAATCTGTGCTTTAACTGAACTACTAAAACAGCCTAAATATAGCAATGTCCTGAAATCAAATTTTCCTTTAACTGTGGAACAGATGACTAGTAGACTACATTTTTGAATTACTGGTTGACCAAAAACTTTACTTTTACAGTATTACAGTATCTACAAAAGTGCTTTGTAGTCTTTATCAAAAACCTAAACTCCTCACCACACAAATAATGCAGGGTCTAAGAATATCAAGCTAAAACCTTGTTGAGGAGAAGTTAGTAAAACAGGAACAAACTCGAGGGATTTTTTTTTTTTTTTTTTTAAATTTAGTGTTCACTTAAGTACTTGGTGAAGAGGTAGATCTTCAGCCTGTGATTCAGCTTGTTGGACAGCCACGTTCTAGTGTGCTGACGTGAATATTTGCATATGACTGTTTCACTTTGGCCAAATATTCTCTCTAGTAAAGATCCCGGTCTGATTCTCTTTGCTTCACTGCTAGGACAGATTTTAGTGCACAGAATCAGTGTTGGATCAGCAGGAGAAGCTCCTGTGGTGGTGTGAGATGTTGAATAGTCCTTGCTCACAAGTTTGCTTATCCATTGTTTGCTTATCGAGTGATCTTTAAAAATCCATTCCACTTGCAAGGGTGTGTCAGGAAGCTTGGTCATTTTCAGTGCTTGTGTGTGTGACTGGTGCGTTGCCTTGACATGTCACGCTGCGTCTCAGCTTTTCGGTCATCATTCACTCTCAGGAGAGTCTTGGTCTGCCCAGTGCCTTTACATCCTTCATTTGAAATCAGAAGTACAGTGCTCTGTTGATGAGAGAATGGCTGTTCTTGGATCTCTCAAACAGATCAGTAGGGGGGGAGATTGCAGTTACTGCAGCATTGCACATCATGTTGCTGTTTGTGTTACAAGAGATCATTGTAGATTAGCAAGCTGACCTGTAGAATTACTGGATCACTGCAGGCTTCTGGCTTTTGGGATCGCATGTTTGAGGCAGTTGAGTTCACATGCTCTTTAGCAATTCTAGCAACTTAAGAAATTTTGTGATATAGCGATTTGATCATCCTTACATGATGTTGCACTACTATAATATCCAGTGATGTTTACTTCGATCATATTACATTGCCAGATCTACCAGCCTTTATGGATTGTATATGAGCTCCACAAATTAACACTGGAGTACACTAGTTTGAGCTGTCATTCGAAAATATGCCAAAATAGCAGTCATTTTCTCCGCAATAAAAATAGGGCTAATTGGCATATGAATCTGGAATGATTTGCACAGTTATTTTGAACTCTCCAATATTACTTGACACAACCTGGAAGCTCCACCTCACCTTCCCCCAAACCTGCTTTTAACTGAACTTTCCTTCCCTCGCCTCCTGTCCCTTATCCCCTGTCCTGGTAACTAGAATGTTTTGAGTTCATTAATGTGAAAGAAATCTATGAATGTCTATTTGACTTGGTTAACGTTGCACACACACATTTTTAATATCAGTTAGCTATATTTGTTAGGGAGGCTACTGAAAAAAAGACACTTCTGGTTTTTGGTCGAGAGAGAAAAAAGCCTGAAAATTTTTGATACAGAAAGATTAAATAAGCCTACAAACTTTTACATCAAAGTTTCAGATAACACTTTACTGCATCATTACCATTAAAATGATTTGTAATCATTACTATTAAATGTCTGTCCGTCTGTCTGAGATTCTCTTTAGCTTCATATCTCAACAGTGAGTGGTTGAATGTTTGTCAGATTTATTTGGAATGATCATTGTAAGCAGCAGATTCGATTTGGAATTGATCCAAACAGGGTCAAGATAACAGCAAGGTCAAATGTCTGGAATAGTCTTTCTTCAATAGATTCTTGTTTGAAGTATTTGTGTCAGACAAATGAGTAACAAGAAGGACTAGACTTGGGGCAGAGACATCTCCTTCAATACCATTGGTGTCAAGTTCAACTGCAGATGCATTCAAACACTTGAAGCAGCAGCAAAAGAAAGTGTAGGCCATGTGGGTGTGGGTGGTAGAAAACTAATTTGTAAAGAGATTTTATTGAAATTAAAAAAAATAAAAAAAAAAGTTTACTGCGCATTACTGCAGTATCACTTAAAATCTACTGTCCGGCTGCTTCTGGCAAGCAGTTCCCGACTGCACAGCTGATATTATTCCCTCCTGTACTCTCCTTACACATGAAATGAGGAAAATGCTTGTTTTTCTGTCTTTTTGGTCCTGGGTGATTAAATAATTTATTGCCATTTTTTTTTAAATGGACAACAACAAAATCAAGATTGCACACGCCTATTTGAACTTTGTGACATGACATTTGTAAGATCTGTCCCTTTGTCTATAGTGAAGCTACAGGCTTAAAGACTTAAACCTCAGTGTTCAGTCTGGTCAGAATCCGTGGACATCGAGTTGTTCCAGACGAGCTCAAGCAGCTTTCGTTCGGTCACTAATGTAAACTTATCGCTCTGCTGTCACAGACTATCATATCCTTGATGCTTTTCGGGGAATCGATACAATTTAACATTTAGGACCCAACACAATTCTCATAATTATTTGCAGCAATGTTTGCAATGTATTCTGGGAATACACACTTTCCTCAGTCATGAGAATAATGCTGAAATAAGACTGTCGAGCTGTCTGGACTTTTCTTAAAATGGTTAACATTCTACTTGAATTCTTGGTGCAGATGTACTTGTGCAATACTCTTGTTCTATTTTTTTGATAGATAGGTTTTTTGTGCCTTATTCTTTACCATTGGCCTTTTTTTAGTTTGTTCACCAGGTTTTGAATAAATAAGCTGTTAAATGTTTATATTATGTAGGTTTACAGTATATACATCACTGAGTAAATTCCCAGATCTGGACACCATAGGTATATTTTTGTAATAAAAGGGGGGGGGGGGGGGATGTTTTATATTTTCAAAAAAGACAGTGGAATTCCAGTATGAGAAAAGGAGGACCAGATAACCCTCAGACAAGGCACTCGAGCAGTAGTGTCTGTGGAAGCAAGCATTCGTGCATTGTTGCAACACTTCCACATGTGAGAATATTCTGCAAAGACCATAGCCATTTTTCAGACCATATTGTAGTACATTTCTGAACAGCATGGCATTTTAAAAAGACATGAACTGCAGTGAAAGAATTCATATTTTAATGACAATGCCAACCACAGTTGAAACCTTTATGCTCGCTTATGACTAAAGGAATAATCAGGTCCTTTTTTTTGACATCCTGTGAGTCATGCTGTCTGTATCCTAATCCTGTTTTTTTTTTTTTTTCTTTTCTTTTTTTTCTTCTCTCTCCCTTCCTCATTCTCTGCTTGGCTAGATGAGGACCGGGGATGAACACACTGTGAGAGTGTTCTGTCCATTCCTTCGTGACTGATTATATTGGGGTCTGAGCAGCAGAACAGTGCCTATTCTTGCTTAGCGCTTAGTCCACAGACAGCTGAAAGAAGACGAGAGAAGGGAGGAAAATGTAAGTATATTTCAAATATCTTGATGGAACTCCCTCTTTTTTTCTTCTTCCTTGCACCAGTGCGTATTTATCCATGATGGTGGCCAGCTGTTCCGGTTTGATAAATTCACAATAGGAGCCATTTGAATTAACAGGAGGCCTGTTCACTCAAGAGCAGCGCTTACTGCTAGACCTGAGTGCATTTCGTACACTGATTTAATAGAGTTTCATCTTTTATGATGCAGTATAGGAGCACACAGCATGTCAGAGTCCAATAACAAAGCAACATTTAGATTTTTTTGTATTCTGCTTTGTTAAATGAATTGTCACACATTTATGATTATTGACCTGTTACACTGATTACACAGCTCAGGTCATTACTGTGATTACCAGGTCCAGTCAAAACAACAGGCTCATATGTTATGTGTGCATGGAGGAATTTAAAAAAAAAAAAAAAATGTGGCACACAAAATCTCCACACTTGCCCTCAATATGGTCTGACTCGGTGAACCATTGAACAACAGCATCCATGAATATTGATGTTGACTTAAATGCTGCAAAAGAATTTGTAAATGACAGTGAAGGTCACGGCTTTACGTTCAGTCTTTCAAGCACAATATTTTTGTAGAGCTTAAGTCGTCTCTAGCTGTCGCACCTACACAGTTTGAATAAGATATAGTTTACAAAGTAGAGTACTTGTTGTGGAAGATCCCAATTCTTCAGGGTGTGAGAATTTTGCCTGGTTCAGCAATATTATCTCACTCAGCCCAACAATGGCAGGCCGAATGCTGTTTATTTATCTGTCAGGAACATGAGCATGGAAGCCAGTCCCAAGAAACCCGAATGAAAGCCCTTGCTTTTTATTCACAAAAAAAAATACCCGAATAACACAAATCAAACCCAGCTCATCTGGAAAAAAGAAGGTACATGTGAATAAAATGGGAGATAAATATGATTTAAAAAGGGGTGTGTGTGTGTGTGTGTGTGTGTGAAGATTTGAGGCTAGGGGGTGTGTGTGTGTGTGTGTGTGTGGTAGAGAGAAAAATTTGGATTAAGCATGTGTATAGGAAAAAAAAAAAGGAAAATCTAGCTAAATTCTCAGGTTCTAATCTCTTGCTCGGAGCAGCGCACTGCTAAGCCTTGGTTTGGATGACAGGTCCCCCACCTGGACAAGCTTGGACAATGTCTCTGCAATGTCTCGTTTCTGTGCGAACAGCGCGTCACAGACGGCTAATCACGTCCGGAACCAAAAGCATCTACCCTATCTGCCTCTACATTTGCTGGGGAATCTTTAAAAAGGCTAAACCTCACTTTCATGCTTGTCTTTTATTCGTGGTAAGTGCTTATCGAGAGCGAGCTGTTGCCGCTGCCCCGTGTTCCCTCCCACAAGCACAGAGAATGCTTGACGTAAGTACCAGCCAATCTGGGTAAATGTGAATCTCTCCTTACTGTCACTGTTGGCATATTATGTCCCTGAGGGAACATTCTTTTCATAATATCATAAGCTGCTTAGCGGTGTGCTTCTATTTTAAGGAATACATATTAATAGCTATACGGAAATCATATTTGAACTGTTCCATGCAATCAGTGTTTTTGGGATTGTTGTTGTATTTTGTATAAGAAGGTGCTAATAACTGGGAGGCACTTAGACTGGGCAGCCTAATCCATTTGTACGATACAAACTCGACATGAGTGGATGTCGGATCACAGGACAAGGTGCTTCTGAGGGTTAGATCTTCACACCCATCCTTCCTTTCTTCCTGTTCTCTTTTTGCTTCACAGAATCCTGGCAGCACATTGAAGAATCAGACGTTAATCTACTTAAACACCTCATGAATACTTGACTACTCAGTGGCCACTAAGTGTTGTAACCAGTAAGATTCCCCCATCATCCTTTTCTTTTGCTAAGAGGAAATGAGAGTGCAGCAGATTAAACATTTCCCAATATTTTCCAGTTTTATGTTGTTGGGTAGAAAAAAGCTGGTTATTTGAAAAATATATATAAAATGGCAGGCTATGTACTGTACATTCCTTTAACTCATATTTTATGTAGCTCGTTTAGCTATGATTTTCTATGTAAATATTAAAAATGTAGTTAGTTTATTTTTCTTAAATTACATGAAGATCTATTAATAATTCTGGCTTAAACGTGATATGTGATGCTTCAACCGGTACATGATTTCCATATTAATATAAAACGTTGTTTACAGCCGAATCTAAATTTTGGTTTCAGTTTAAAAAAAAAAAAAAAAAAAAACCCAGCCCCTTGGAAAGCAATTGTGCCACCATTGGTGACCAATTTGTCTTTTATTATTTACTGAATTTTCAGAAAATTACAAATATCTTACCCTGTCAACACAAACACCAACGGGGAAGCATGAAGGCATATACTTTGTTCCTCTCCTTTTGTATGATGATGGTGTAATTACTGCAGTAATGCACTCCCACCAACTTATGTTCTGGTCTTTAACGACAGGATTAAAAACCATTTGTTTATTTGCAGAGAGATTTTGTAACATCTAGTCAGTCCTTGTATGCTGCTGACAACTGTGTAATTATATCACAATTGTTTTTTTTTAATTTTTTTTTTTTTTTTATTGTATGTACCAGTGTGGTTACAAATGTTTGGTTGAACTGATCGTATTTCTTAGCCGGCTTTCTAGCTAAAGTTCTATAGATACTTCAAATCAGTAAGTACTCATCAGACTTGGAACAGGGCTCTTTAGCAGAATTTGGGTAAGTGACAGCCGGGCACACACCCTTGCTAGTTTAAATGTTTTATTAATATTTATCACATGATTTAACTGCTAAATGCATGCACACCTGCTGCAATTCTGTATTAGTGCACTAGCATTGCACCTGTGGCACAGCTTGAATATAAACTCTATACATACATGTAATGAGACAATATTCTTTCTTTACCTAGAATTAGTCAAGGAAACATTAACAGATTTGCTTAAATGCATTGCTGCAAGTTGGTTTTGATAACACTGTGGATTTTAGCTAGCTTACAGCATTCAGTGTGGACATGAGGAGCATGCTGCCTACCTTTTTATAGCAAATTAATACAGCATTCCTAAACACTGAAGTGACTGATGTTTAGGTAAGGGATCTTGCAACACTGATATTTTTATTATTATTTTTCCTTCTCTCTCTTCTTGTTTTTTCACTTAGGGGATATGTCTTAAGGGAAGCAACTAAAACGATGTACTGTCAATAGCACAATCTACTTATTTTTACCTAGGAGATATCTGTAGCCAGATTTTGCAGAAACCTAACTTGCTTTACTTGAGCTACCACTTTTGGTGCTTCTTCTTTGGTGCTTCTAATTTAGTTGTGCTAGAAAAGCTGTGCTTTAAAGGAGATTTGGCCTAGTGTTTAAATATGCAACTATAAGGTACCGTGCATATTAGTAATATCAGCATATTGGGTTCCCATTTTGCTATGTAAAAGCCACACAAAGTGGCAGTACTTCCACATCACACATTTTTCACTGACTATTTTTGCCCATAAATAAAGTTTTGTGCTGGGGTTGATATCAATGCAATACCTGCACAGGTACAAGCAAATATGTTCCAGCTTGAGCTTCTAAGCACTGGGGTTAAAGTGTCTGTGGATTGGTTACATGGATTAAACTTTCATTTTTATATTATTATGAAGCAGTGCATTGCTTCAATGCTGTAGTCCTAGTTTCGAAAGCAGCTTTCTAGTAGTTCTCCCCAGGCCATCTCCTGTCAATTTTCAATCCCACAATGCTTTGGAAATAGAATATTCAACTAGTCTTGTCATTGGAATTGCATCTATTGCGATGTATGAAATATTTCTACACCCTTAAATTTAGAAAAAAAAAAAAAGTCTTCAGATTTAAAATTTATTTTTTAATTTACATGTTATATGCACTTACTTGAAAGTATATAGTGGTTTCATAGGACTCATCTGATGGTGTGGACATGGGTATTAACGGTCTTCACATTTTTATATATAATGACTGCACATGTGATATACGTTATCCAAAAAAAGAAGAGATGCATTTCTCTAACAAACAATCCAAAATGGAGAAGTTTGTGTCTTTGTGTGTGTGTATAATATTAATAATTGAGAATCTAATAATTGAGAATCCTGAAAGAACTGTGGTTCCACCGTTATTTCTACAGTTCACTAATCTAAACATACATACACACACACACATATGTGTGTATGTATGTTTAGATTAGTGAACTGTAGAAACAACGGTGGAACCACAGTTCTTTCAGGATTCTCAATGTTTTTGTATAATAATAATAATAATAATAATAATAATAATAATAATACAGATGAAATATTTTTTTTTGTTCTACAGTGCATGTCTCCATATTGAGACATGATGACGTTGAAATATATATTGTGTTTAAATCAGACTATACTAGCGTAGAACACTTACCTAATGTCTTTAGCATTTTATTGACCACAATTCTTTTTAAAAACTGTATTACATGAGCACCTGATATGGGAGATCCGTATTTCTGATAGTGATGACTGTTTGAAGTGTGCCCATATCTCCACCAGGGGGTGCTGGATTACAGTGTTAAGGGCCCAGAGGAGGGCCGCGGTTCTCCAAGTCTCACACAGTGCCTCAGTAGTAAGGATCTGTTCCTCTAAGCCTCTGGCTGACAGCAACACAGTACTCTTATTTAAAGCAATTTCAAACATGTCTTGTTTGACAAGTTTTAAATCCTACTTAACACTCCATAACAGCTGTGAGTTTACTGTCAGAATTAAAGGGAGAAATTCTCAGAGGGGGGAGAAATTATCACTTTCATTTTGTTCTGCAAAAGGGACATGGCAGGGGTGTTTACCTAGGGATGAATACATTATTACCCATTTGCAACACAATGCCTTTCAGCGGCATGAAAAGGGCTCCTGGAAAAGTTTACCTTATATTTTAATTGCTGACATCATGGAGAATGGAATAAAGGCTGCACGTTAGGTCTTGTGGGGCAAAGCAGACGTCTCCGGAGATCAAACCCTTCAGCTGGGTTTAACGCGCAACTACATGAACACTGTTGCTAATGGATGTAAACCTGCATGCGTATTACGGTGGTCCATTTCTCCCTGTTTTGTGGATGGAACAAAAAGTGTGGAGGAGCTGTGTGTTCCTTTGTACACTTGTGCAGTCCTGGAAATTGTAGCCTTTACAAGAAGACACAGAATTCATGGAATTTAAATAGAGGCCCTGATTACAAGTAATCGCTTTACGGAGGAGCAAAAGGGATATTCTGAAATTTCCAATAATAAAAACTGTTCCCATCATAAAAACTGTACTTCTCTGGATGCTCTTTTAATCAAAATGGTTATTTTTAATAAAGACAGCATTGTGTTTTTAACCAACTAAAATATCAGGAAAACAAAAGGTGAAATGACTAAAAATAGTTAGCTGTATATGATTCTGTACCCTGCTTCCATTCCTTGGTGTTACACACTGATTTCTTCCTCCTCCCCTCTTTTTTTTTATCTGCTCCAAGAAGCAAAAACAAATCACCAAATGTAACAATCTTCTCCCTGTCCTGCTCGCTCCAGCATGTGAGGAGGTGCACAGATAAGAAGCACACTACGTGTTGGTGCTGTGTGAAAGACACTCGTTATCTGCTCCTGCCCCCGACTCCTGCTTAGTCTAGTCAGCCCCAGAAATATGTGGGGAAATCAGATAGGGCCAAATCGGCCCATCTCAACATCAGTGCAAGCGCATGCCTTTGCCACTGATGTTTACTCAGAAATATGTCAATATTGCGCGCTCAGGCCGGATCCTGCATGCGGACAGCACCTCCGCTGGTGACCTCACTGTGTTGAGACAGTGTGAGCGTGCAGAGATGAGTGGAAGGGGCATCTAAAAGGGTATGAACTACAGTGTGAGATGTTTTGCAGCAAATGTCAAATAAATGTGGCACTGTACATTCACTTTGATAGTAACACCTGTACATTCATGCAATTGTTCAATCAGCCAATCATGTGGCAGCAGTGCAATGCATAAAATCATGCAGCCATAGGTCAAGAGCTTCAGTTAATGTAACATCAAACATCAGCATGGTGAGCAAATGTGTTTTGAGTATTTCAGAATCTGCTGATCATCTGGGATTTTCATGCACTGCAGTCTCTGGAGTTTACACAGAATGGTGTACAGCAGTTCTGTGGGTGGAAACACTTTGTTGAGTGGGCAGAGGAGAATGGCCAGACTGGTTTGAGCCAACAACTAAGGCGATGGTAACACAAATAGCCAGTCTTTACAATCGTGGTGAGCAGAAAAGCATCTCGGAGCGCATGTCAAAACTTTAAGCAGATGTGTACAACAACAGAAGCCCATACTGGGTTCTGCTCCTGCCAGCCAAGAACAGGAATCTGGGATGACAGTGGGCACAGGCTCTTCAAATCTAGGCAGCTAAAGATGTTTTTCCAAACTTCTGAAACTGTCCGGTTTGGTGAGTTTCGGTGTGTATGTATATAGTATGTGGAGGTATTAAGTCATTATTGCAGGAAGCAGTAAAATGAGCTGTCCCTATAAAAAGTTGTTTTTGATCTATGGGCAAAAGTATAAATACATTCACTAGGAGTGGTTATCCTTATTTTTACTCTTTTTCACAGTGTAGAATAATAGTGAAAATTATGCCGTTACCAAAAAAGTGTTAAACAAATGTTATAATTTACAACACTTAGTTCATATAGTTTATAGTTTTGCATCACTGTTCAGTCTGGATGATGTATAAGTAAGGAATTTATGTAATCACTATTGTCACAGGTTTTGTGTTAATATAATTGTTTTATTTGAAAAATAACATTGCTGTCATGACCTTGCTTTTTGCCATGCTCCTTCACATCAGAACTCACTCAACACACACAAGGAGTTGCTGAGAGCCCCTGAACAGGGTCAAACACACACAAGTGCAGCACTGGATTGTACAATCCCTGAGGATGGAGGGATCCGGTTAACTGTGTGCTGTATGAAAGTGTGTGGTTGGCAGGAGATGATGACCCAGGTCCAGGTATTTGGTCCTGCTCAGAGTTTCTGAAAAGAGCCATTCATGCACAGAATTACATTACTCAGAAACAGGGAAAAATTTTAGTGAATAGTACATTGACTTTGGTCTGAATCGCATGCTTTCAAGTGGGGCAAAGGCCATCAGGCCCCTTCTGGATCTGTGCTGTTCAGAAGTTTCGAAGCTGATCAAAGAGTGCTAGTCACAGTTCTGCTGGCTGAATGTCAGTGTAATATTTAGTGATTGAAACCAGGCATAACATTTATGTTCATGCAACAAAACAACAAGACCTAAGTCTCTGTATATTTGTTTTACACGTATTCCACTTCTGTTCTTTTCTATAATTGACAGTTCCTGAAGTGCCAAACAAATTCAAAGCATAAAAAGTATGTGTATAATTCTCGTACAGGAACTCCTTAGAACCTTAAATGCTTCTGGGAATGGGATGGAAATGCACCTTTAGATATAGCCTAAACGTCAGCTCATTAACAGAGTTATGTCCAAATCGGTGCTGAATGGGGTTAAGGGTTAAGGCAATCAGGACTTTGGGGTTAATTACCTAATTTGCAAAACTATAGCTGGAGACTGTGAATGCGTTTTAATTAACGGCTATGTTTATTTGTTCCTTTTGCAGTAATTCCCTTTCTAAGGAAAGTGCTTCTGCTTATTTGACTTGAAACGGGAAACTGATTAAAGAACATTTGATGGACTTAAGTGAAATGTGCCTCCTTGTTTTACATCTACCATGAACATTGTATTCCTTTAGAGTGGGTTCTGGGACTTTACTGATCTTAAATTTGCCTTATTTTCTAATTTATATTGGTATGAGTACTCTGCATGTGTATCACTGTATATGATATGTGTATATCACCATGTAGTATTGTTAAAGGAAGCATGCTTGCTTAGTATTTCTTGACCGTTTTTTTGTTGAATGCAAAGTGCATTCATGCCTTGTACAGCCTGAAGTACTTCATGTGCTTTTTCAAATAAATTCTTATTTCAACAGTATTATATTTACAGTACATCTGTCAGGATTGTCACATTACAGGAAAAATGCATTCCGCTATACAAGCACTATATAATGAGTTACTGAAAGAGAATTTGTTTTTTTTTAAAAAAAGTATTTAAAATTATTTAACACTTTTTATGAATTTGTAGAAAAAAAATACCTAAACCAAGCTTTGTATAGGAGCACAGAATATACATCCCACTTGTGCCACCAAAACAGCTCTGACCTGTCAAGGCATGGACTCCACAAGACCTCGGAAGGTGTGCTCTTGTATCTGGCACCAAGACGTTAACAGCAGATCCTTTAAGTCTCGTAAGTTGCGAGGTGGGGCCTCCATAGATCGCACTTGTTTGTCCGGCACATCCCACAGATGCTCGATCGGATTGAGATCTGGGGAATTTGGAGGCCAAGTCAACACCTTGAACTGTTTGTCATGTTCCTCAAACCATTCCTGAGCAATTTTTATAGTGTGGCATGGTGCATTATCCTGCTGAAAGAGGTCATTGCCATTAAGGAATACCGTTGCTATGAAGGGGTGTACTTGGTCTGCAACAATGTTTAGGTAGGTGGTACATGTCAAAGTAACATCCACATGAATGCTAGGACCCAAAGTTTCCCAGCAGAACATTGCCCAGAGCATCATACTGCCTCCACCAGCTTGCCTTCTTCCCATAGTGCATCCTGGTGCCATTTCTTCCCCAGGTAATTGATGCGCACACACTCAGCCATCCATGTGATGTGAAAGAAAATGTGATTTCATCAGACCAGGCCACCTCCTTCCACTGGTTCATGGTCCAGTTCTGATGCTCACGTGCCCATCATAGGCACTTTCGGTGGTGGACAGGTGTCAGCGTGGGCACTCTGACCAGTCTGCGGCTACACAGCCCCATACGCAGCAAGCTGTAATGCATTGTGTGTTCTGACACCTTGCTATCATTAACATTTTCAGCTATTTGTGCTACAGTAGTTCTTCTGTGGGATCAGACCAGACAGGCTAGTCTTTGCTCCCCATGTGCATCAGTGAGCCTTGGGTGCCCATTACCCTGTTGCCGGTTGTCCTTCCTTGACCAGTTTTGGTAGTTACCAACCACTACATACTGGGAACACCTCACAAGACCTTGTTTTGTTTTGGAGATGTTCTGACCCAGTTGTCTAGCCATCATTGTCCAAGTCACTCAGATGCTTGCCCATTTTTCCTGCTTCCAACACATCAACTTTGTTAACTGACTGTTCACTTTTTGCCTAGTATATCCCACTCCTTGATACGTGCCATTGTAACGAGATAATATTATTCACTTTACTTGTCAGTGGTTTCTAATGTTATGTCTGATTGGTGTATACCTTCCTTTGCCTTTATTTGGTTTCTATATGCCCCCCTCCCCCTCGCCCCTTTTTGGCTGACCTGCATCTTTTGAGTTATGCTACTCAGGGAGGTCTCTGTCACCAAGGTAGATGTTTGTTGCAGCTTTTTTTTTTTTTTTTTTTTTAAACCATCAACAGCAACTTTGTCTCATTTGTCAGGTGAACACTACCTCGTGGCATGCAGATGGGGGTGTATGGAGGTGAAATAAAGCCAATGGTATCCTGGGTAAATGAGGGAAGATTCACACAGAATAATGAAGGCCAGACCCATTTCTTCATACTTGATGTATATCTGAAAGGCTCTGTAAATGCGGTTTCTGAGCTGAAGGCCTTATCAGCAGATATACATATCCATCCTGCAACCACATGAGGGCTTGCTCTATCTCCTGCATCACTTTTAGCCTTTACAAGTCTCAGTTTCTGTTCTCTAATGCTGTACCTTTTCCCTTCCTGACCCCCAGTTTGGACGGGATAGTTATGTCCTGTTCTTGTGTTCCCATTTGTCATGGACACTCTTGATATTTGACTGTATATGTCTGGGCCTGGCATTCTGATATTTGATAGGTAAAGAATACCAAGTATCAAGAATGAACTAAATGCACATTTAGATTTTTGGCATGAACAAATATGTACTGCTTTGTTTTAACCATGCCGTTACTTAATCTAAGAAAATATGTAGGTGCTTGTGAATGAAAGAACACCTTTGGTGCAGGAGATTCAGTCTCATGTAAATTAAAAATACAATTTACCTATTGAATAATACATTTAGTTTATTGCCTAACAGAATAGCATTTACTGGATTATCATGTATGTGAAATATGCCTAAGGATATATTTGAGGTTTGAGGATTTACGAGTATGACAGTATATCTTCGTCATCAATTAGCAGTATGTTATTATCAGTATCAGTTTCAGTATGTTATTCTGTATTGTTCAAGAATTGTGGTGCTTGTCTTGAAATTTGTTAACATCAAGGAATGGTATTTCCACTTCCAAAATGGTATTACCCCCCCCCCCCCCCTTTTTTTTTAATAATGTTTTTTTTTTTTTTTTTAATTTATTTTTTTATAAAGAACAAAAACATTCCAGCAGTTTCCCATACCAAATACTTAAATGCCATGATGTCTGGAGAACCGTCATATTAAAATGTGTGATTATTGTACTATGAAACTGATCCAATAATGATATATACGAATTTCACAAATTAATAAATCAATAAACTGGTTGCATGCACAGAAACACTGTTCAATATGGCCACATTGTTGGTTAAAACGGGTGTGTTTGTAGATAATTCAACATGCTTCTTTAAATACATCATAAATTTGTTTAGTTCCCTATGTGAATATTTAGTGGTTTTTTTTAAATTTTTTTTTTTACATTTTGTAGTGTGATGCTTTTAGAGTACAATCTCTCTCTGGATATGATTTGGTAAATCAATATTTGATTTATTTATCGCTAGAAAAAAAATTTCATAGTATTTTTCTTTCTTTTTTGACCAGTACAGCATTTGCAATCCTCTTAATATCATTAAAATAATTCCTCAGAAGGAGGAGGCCTTAAATGTAAAAATCTTTTTGTGTTGTCGTAAATCCTACATTTTTGCAACAATCACAAGTAAGTTTATTTAAAAAAAAAAAAAAAAAAAAAAGCTTGACTAGTTTATTTGGCTGAGTATCCATTTTGCATTTTGTTTATATTGTAAGATGTAAAAAGCATTTCAAAGAATGACTGCATCAACTATGAGCCCTTGTAACTTGCCTCCTGTTTGTCTAAACCTTTTTTGTTTTGATTTCTGCATCTCTCCATTTTCTTTTATTAGCTCCTACACACACCATAGGCGTTTTCCCTCTGTGTTGTGCTCCATGGCCTGTAAGCTGATATGCTGGTCAGGAACAATGTCTCCTCAGGCCGGCTTATTTAATGATAAACTGTGTTGCTGCCGTCGCCCTGCACGTCGTGATGTATGCTGGAAGCACAAGGGCACAGTAGCTGAGATTGGCTTTGTGTGTCTAAGCAGCATTTTGACCAGCTTTGCTGTGCCATTACAGGGGCTTCATGGCGCTGAACTAGAGACCGAGTGAAACAGTGAAATAGGGCTACGACCTTGACCCTGCTCAACACAGTTGTGTGCTGTATGTGTGTTTGTGTGCACACTCATTCTGCTTGACGGGATGAAAAAAAATATCGTTTTCTAAGAATCATTGGGGAATATGTTGGTGGCTGGCTTGTTGCCATGGAAACAGACTTAGTTTTGGAGTGGAGTTTATTTTTTAAATTCACTTTAGGCCTTGGCTGCCAAGTCGAATCATCTTGGTTTTTCAAACAGTTCAGCGGTTCAGACCGCAATACACTCATTCCATGGTTTAGGAGCAGTCTAATCCTTTTTTTGTGGACTGTGGACAGTGATTGCCTATTGTGGTTGTCATGTCACTGTGGATGAACTATATCCCCTCGTCAAAGAAGACATCTGGGCATCTTGTGTCATGTTTTTTTTTTTTTTTTTCTTTTTTTTTTCTCCCATTCTGAAAACGAACATAAAATCACTCTCGTACATGTTTTTGCCAAACTAAAACGTGTGTGTGTGTGTGTGTGTGTGTGTGTGTGTGTGTGAAGAACACTATATGTTCTTGGTTTTCATAGCATTGGTTTTCTGGCCTTTGCACACACCTGAGTTTTTCTTTTCTTCGGTCACAAACATCAAGGAACGATTGCAGAAAAAAAGGAGAAAAATGCGCAGAAGAAAGGTCAACAGGATGAGAAGCTTCTATTATCAGCAATCTTCTCCTGGCTTCCAAAAGCAGCTTGTTTCTAAGCTGCTACCTAGCCAAGCATGAAGGGAGTATAATTTTAGCCAATTCCCCGCTAGCTTGGCTGTACAGAAAGCCATTGTAGACGAGCAAAATAGCCACAATAGACTCACTGGCCACTCCTGATAAAGATCTGCATAGGTAATGCCAGGACAGCAAGAAATGCACTTTTTACTCCATCGCATTCAGGGTACACTCACTTCAGGCTCTGACCACTGTTTGTCCTCTTGGCTTTGAAAGTGATGGATAGCATTTTTGTGGCTCATAATTGCGAGGGCCAGGGCATGTGCAGAAATTGATTAATTTCCTGGGCGAATAATGCATTACCCTGGACACTTCTTTACTGTTTATCAGGCCACGCAGCCAAAGGCTTTGTTTGCTCTCTTCAACTTTCCCCGACTCCTCCTATCTGTGGCTTTTTTTTTTTTTTTTTTTTCCAAGGGTTTGCTGCCTTGAAAGGCCCCTGGTGATTTTTTTTAAATGCCAGTTATGCTGTAACTTTGGTATCAAAGCCAGAGGGTAGGGCAGCAAGCAAAGACAAGTGTTACTCAGTGTACATGAACACACTACTCCCCAGATAAAACTTTCTACTTTGCATTATTTTAACAAAACACTGTGCTGTTTGTTATTAGTGGATTCTGAGGTTTTCAAGTTGCTTAATGGCATTTGGCATGCAGAGAGCTATCAGCTTATTCTGCACTGCTCTTAATCCTCCTGTTTGGTGTATCCTCCCCTCCTCTTCAGTGTTTTCCAATGCTTTTTCTTGTGCTCGTCCCTCTCTGCCAGACTAATATAATATATCACACATGGTGTTTTTGCCTCTAGCCTATTGTATTGATACACTTTAATCCACCATTGTAGCTGAGGACTTGCACATCTACTCGACATGCATTTTTTTTGTTGTTGTTGGTCCCACCCACCAAAGAGTTTTGTAGCATGTGTAATGTATTTTTCTTGTGTGTCTCAAAATGCTGGAATTCATGTCTAGTCAACATATTAACAAGAATGTGCTAT
>CM075004.1:18382692-18406555 GCA_037576675.1 Pangasius sanitwongsei | reverse complement strand
TACCACAGCACACCTTCAGAGGTCTTGTGGAGTCCATGCCTCAACAGGTCAGAGCTGTTTTGGTGGCACAAGTGGGACCTATACAATATTAGGCAGGTGGTTTTAATTTTATGACTGATTGGTATATATTGCTGCTCTATAGACATGCATAAATTTATATTTCTGCCTATGCTATTGAGTTACAAAAATATCTAAATAAAACACATTGTAGCACCTTCATTACAGGTTGTACTTCAGTTTATGTTCGAAATTGGTCTAAATTCCCAGATGCTAATAACCAGAGGTGTGTATGAAGGTTAGTGAACCACACAGACATTTCAGTTTTAAGGTTCCAAGATGGGACTCAGTGTTTCTCCTAATATACTATACTCAGAATCTATTGTAAACAAAGCAGTATTTGGATAAAAGGAAGAGTATATTATCAGTAAGCACAAACATCTGATTAGTACTTGAAGACAAATGAAATGTATAAAATAAGTCTTTTCTCTCATAGAGACTCTTGTGCATTGTTCTTTTGGACTGGTCTCTTTAAGATTGATGGTGCCACTTGGCATGATTGCACCTCTTCCTTCATTGTTCACAACTTACAATGCCATGATTTTCCTGGTTTACATTGGCTAAATGTGGAGTGAACATGTGAATGCTTTTAAGTGAGCTCAGCTGGGCCTTTTGTTTGAGGGCTGGATAAAGAGAAGCAAAGGCCTGGAACTGTCAGCCCAAGAAAGATGCTGTTTCTCTATTGGTTCTTTGCTGGGATGGATTGAAAGGAGAGCGAGAGAAGAACCAGATTTTGTTTGGTTTTGGAGCCTCTGCATTAAAGGGACTCCAAATATTCTACCCTTATCAGAAGATGAGGTAAAATCTAGTTACCACAATGCCATGTTTTGCCAAAATGCACCTTGCTGGAATTAGGCATTGAGTTACCAGTTTAGCCATGCAAATCCACCATCAGATATATGTCTTTGGAAAGAGAGAGGATAAAACACAGTCCAAAACTCTCGTTACTTGGCATCTCATGCTTTAGTATGGTTGACTAAGTTCATCTTTAGGCATGTAGCTTTGGATCTGTGGCTCAAATTTTGAGCTTCCTTTGTTTTAATAGAATGCAAAAGGATGGAATAAAGGACCACGAGACATTAAGAAAATCACAGAACAAAAGAAATAGTTTGATAGCAGACACAATACTGTATCAGATTGTTTATACAATAACATACTGTACAAATTCCACAAATGGTACAGTGATGCAGATGCCATGCCTCTTTACATTCCTGTGACAATCAGCACATGCCTATCCACTTTATATAACATATATTTATTCATAACCTTAATTGTTTTGTTGGTTTTTGCTAATGTAGATGTAGATCAAAGTACCAAAGCATTACCTTTGCTGTCTCACACTTTCAGATATATCACTGTGTGGGATATCAGTATTTTAGCCTCTCTGAAAGAACTAAGGAATGTAATTATACAAGGAATGTTCTATTACTAAAGGCCTGAATGTGACAGATTTGAAAAGTGATTGATGACGCCAGGTCATAGTGTTGAGGGCCATTAGACGCAGGTTTATAATTCATTCCTGTCGAAAGGCCTTTGTGAGTATTCTTATTTAAAATGTGTAGTTGTGGTCTGTTTAAAAAAAAAAAAAAAAAAAAAGCACCAGAGAAATGTGTATTGTATTTAACATATCCAACAAAAGCAGAAACACTGAATGAAAGTGTTAAAAGGTGGATGAAGTACTTCAGCTAAGTCCTTACCTGAAGTACAGTTAAATCCAACACTTTAAAAAAAAAAATCCTCAAGCCTTGGTTTTTCAGTTTACAAAGTTAGTAATAGACTTATGGTACATTCTAATCTCCTCTAGAAAACAGAGCTCTCCGTGCACTGTTAAAAATCAAGTAGATTTTACAGTAATTTAACTTAACACTACTGGTCATGATATTAATTCACAGAATGAGTTAATGATTAACTTATTATTATTACTGGCTATTCATACTGTATATGAATATACTAGATATGTGTATGAGATGAATGATAATGTATGCATCTCACTATTTCCTTCTTTTTTTTTTTTTTTTTTTTTTTTTTTTTTTTTTTTTTTTTGGGGGGACAGTATAGTTTAGGCTTAAATCTGATTGTCACCTCACACTATGAACAACTGGCAGTGAACAACAAGCCTAGAGGAAACTCATGTATCCAAATGTAGCTAGAGAAAATCCCTGCCACATATGGCCATAACCTCTTGAAAAAATATGTGCCTTTGTCCAGGACATCTTGGTGCGTTATTCTTTCAGCAGTGATGGAAACATTGGTCTCAGGGGCCCGTTTTGTTGCTGCCATAAACGAAAGGCCATGCTGGCATTTTTTTTTTTCTAGTGGCAATCTGTGTGTTTTGAACCCACTTTAATCTGTTAGGCAGCTAGTCATATGGGACTTGGCCTTGCTCCTCTGTCACCTCACTGAGGGTCCCAGTGCTAAATATGGGGTAATGTCACTGCTCCTCCAGTCAGGGGCATCTAGTGTCCTTCGAGCATCCTAATGGCATTTTGATAGGCTTAAGCTCTTAAAAGGATGGACTGAATCATTGACTCTTTAAGAAAACAAAGTCAAGCTCATTTAAAGTTTTAGTCTTCAGGCTGGATGCCTCGGATGCCTGTGTTGTTAAATCTGTTTGCCTATGTTCATAGAGATCTGGGTGTTACTTTTAGTTTTGTGACAAGTAAGAATGTATAAAATTTGCACTCTAGCATTAGCAATTCAGAATCAGGATAAGTCTTTATTCACACAATGAACAGGGTTTACATTCAGTATTAACCTCAACACACACACCATAGAGTGTATGAATATACACAACAGTACTGTCTAAAATTAAAATATACAGCTTAAAAAAGGTATCTTTGTATGAGTGTAATGCTGTAGTAATGACAGACTTTTTTTTTATTGCTGTTCTACTACCAGCGTACAAGTAATTTTGGCTAAATGTTTGGCTAAATGGTAAATGGTTTTCTTTTTTTTGCTTTGTCACAAAATGCATTCCTTGATCACAACTGATCTTTTTTTTAAAACTCCAGCTGTACCACGAGCAAAACTATGCATCTCTAAAATCATGTATCTCTAAGGCCCAATTTGCAAATGTTTTCATACTTGCTTGAAAAATGATTACACTCAGTTCAGAATGAAATATATAGGAGGATGGGTGCCAAAATGTTGGTTGCCAAACAGTAAGCTAAGTAACAAACACTATATGTCTTACCTGAGTGTTTGTGCTGAGTGGTATGTGAAGTGTTGGAAAAGTGAATAATGATTGTTAGCAACTGTAAAATACTATAAAACCGATTACACTCAAGTTCAACACCAAATGGATAGCAGTTAACTAACATACTATACAGAGCTACAGTCATTCATTCATATTTAACAACCTCTTCGTCCTGGTTAGGCTCGCGGATGTTCTGTAGCTTATCCTGGGAACACCAGGTATGAAGCAATGACACAGTCCGGATGGGACATCAGTCCATCACAGGTCACCATACACACACACACACACACACACACACACACACATTCACACCTAGGGGCAATTAGCATAGCCAGTCCACTTACCAGCATGTTTTTAGGAGGTGGTTGGAAACTGGAGAACCCGGAGGAAGCTCAAGTGGACACTGGGAGAATATGCACAATTGTGAGGAGAAATGCTACATGCCTTACCACTCTGGTACCCTGAACTAAAAAAACTCTAAAACTATAAAACTTAGTAATGGTTATAAAGACAAAAAGGAAAGGGCAGCTGTAAATGTTCTGAGCCAGAGAAGTGCTGACATCACTGTCTGTGCAGCAAATATGATTTAGTGGATTGCTACCCAATGTAAGGTACGTGTACATATATAAACATTTTGCACATTCTTGCTCCTTAGACTTAGAACTGAAGTCCCAATGTAATGCTCATGATTGCTCACAGTTCCATTATTAGGATCAATTTATAATGGGATGGTTTGCAGTTTCAGTCTTAATTTTTTTTAGGGGGTACCTAGGTAAATATAGTGTGCATGCAGAACATTTCAGGTTTGAGACTTCTTGTTTTTTTATGGGGGTGAGAGAGTGTGATTTATTTTTAATTTTTAATTAATTTATTTATTTATTATTATTATTTTTTTTTTTAATTATTTTTTTAAAGAATTCCCCTCATGTTCATTTTGAATATCTCTGTTGGGGGACCAGATAGGAACCTAAAATTTTCTACTGTAATTCTACTGCATTCTACTGTAAAGGTTTTGAGTTTGAGATACCACTGGTTACAGAGCTAGGGCTAGTCGAAATCTGTGGAAAAGCCTACTTTATTCATGCATTTCGAGAAAAGAACAGATGTAGTATAAGCATAACAAATAATAAAAATGAGCAGCATTTTACAATAATTATGTTTTACCTACAATAGCTCATGCTTATCAATGAGGTCTAAAAATTCTTCAAATCTGCA
Source organism: Pangasius sanitwongsei (assembly GCA_037576675.1). NCBI lineage: Eukaryota > Metazoa > Chordata > Actinopteri > Siluriformes > Pangasiidae > Pangasius > Pangasius sanitwongsei. The sequence goes on along the minus strand of CM075004.1, from coordinate 18,402,087 downwards.
GAGTGTGTATCTGTGTGTATCTGTGTGTGTGTGTGTATATGGTGCCTTGTAATGGGCTGGCATCCAGACTGTATTCCTGACTCATAGTGTTCCCCAGTTAGGCTCTGGATCCTGAGTGATCCTGACTAGGATAAACCATTACTTGAATTGAGCACCACTTGTTTCCCATCTCTGAGCTCCAGTGTTTTAATAGTCAGTCAGTGTACATGTGCGGTCAGCAGCCCCAATACATGCTTCAGTATGAAGAACCCCACTGGGAACCCTCAGGGTCATTAGCTCTAAATGGCATTTTCTGCCCTGAAAGCCCTCTGTCTGTCCTATCCGTCTATCTATCCATCCATGTGATTGCAAAATCAAAACACACAGGAGGTTCTCAAAATCTAGAACCAACCACTTTTCTTTTTCTCATCCACATAGCTTCAGTCATTTCAGTCAGTTTCCCATCAGTGAAAATCCAATGCTAAAGACCTGGTGAGTATGAAAAGAGTTGTGTGTGTGTGTGTGTGTGTGTGTGTGTGAGGCTAAAACACTGCAGCCAGACTAAGCGATGAGGCTCATGATGAAGACAAGGGGTGGACAGGTCATATGGCCATGCTCATTGTAAATGGTGCTATTATTGATTTTTCAGCTTCCTCGAGGGAAATGAACAAATGGGGACAGCTTGGCAAAAGTTGTTTCTATCAGATGTCTCTGTATGAGTCTTAAGTGTATGTGTGGTTATATTCCCTTGAATGCTGTTAAAAAAACTTGCCTGACAGAGTCATTTGTGGCCTTAATTACGTCTGAGAGAAAATGGCCATCTTGTGGATGTGTTAATGAGCCCATGGGGAGCAAGCCCACATCCCCGGCTTTATTACTCAGCTCTACAAGTGCCTCTCATTTTGTGTTCTTTCTTCCTTTTTTCAAGAATATCTTACAGCAGCTAGTTTTGTGCTTCTGTATGTATGTGCATAGGTGTCTAGATAGATGGCCATGGTTTTTTTTTTTTTTTTTTTTTTTTTTTTTAAATAAAAGCTCTGTAAGAAGTCATCATGAGTGTAGTGGTTTAAACATTGCTGCTGAGTTAAACCAGGTTTTTCACTGTTGCATAGCAATTTCATAATTTAAATTTTAATCAGTTAGATTACAGTTTATAACCTTTCTATACCTAGCTATTTGTGCTGAGAATGAAGAGAAGCTTAATCAATGTCACAACACTGCACCATGTGCCCCTCTTAAATCTGTCTATCCACCCTCACAAACTCACAGACCATTTTACACTGACCCCAAAGGTTATCTTAGTGAAGCTTACAGTGCTGCTTTGACTGGCGACTGGGTCTACCACCCTGAGCCACGATCTGTTACATACCAATTTGATTTTATCAGGCCAATCTGAAAAGCTGCACCCACAATAACCAGCTTTTTTATCCTTGGTTCTAACTATTTAATAGTTGTGATCCTGTTTTTGTGCACCTAGTCACTTGGCAATTCTTGGTTTAATCTGGGGAAAGAAAATACTTTCTCAAGCAAAACGATGATTCTGCGTGCATGCGATATGTATGTTATTTAACATGATAATGGTTGGGGCTTCTTTCCTGCTAATGGTGGTTGTTCTTGAACTTTTAAAGAATTATTCTGTATTTCTTTTGTAAACTGAAAATCAGGAACCATGCCATTGTGGAAAAAGCTGTTATAGACTGGCGTGTAGGAGGTTAGTTCGGAATGATTTTTTTTTTTTTTTTTTTTTTTTTAATATTACTGTCCCTCCACTTAACCATTGTGTGATGAGATTTCCATTTAGTACACTGGCTCAAAAAATGCCCACATGCATGCCAATGAAAAGGGTCTTGGTGAACAAAAGATCCATTAAGAAAGCACAATTGTGTTTGGAAGTATAGGACATTTCTATGAAACATTTAAAGGAAAAATATTACCATTTGAAATGGTCTCAGCTGTTGTCTGCTAATTAGACGTCCTTGGAAGAACGAGAGTATGTTTTTTTTTTTTTTTTTATTGCTTACAATGGGCCCTTTCAATGGATTTCTGTGGCCTTGCTATTTAGGCCTTCTCTGTCAGACTATTCAACGTGACCAATAGTGTCTTTTTAAACTATAGGATATTTGGCATTTTCAATTCAGCTGTTCTTTCTCACTGTGATGTTAACCCTATGTTATACTTATGTTCATTGGAGACTTTTTAGCCTCTGTAATTTGTGAACGTTATGCCAGTATTCAGCTAGTTTTTATATGCATCCATATGTCCATATGGGTAATTTGTGAATGTTTAGCCAGTTACTGAAAATGAATGGGTACCACTTACATTAAGGCTCCCTCAACAGCCATTATTTAAGCCATTAATTACCATGAACAAACCATAAACTTCAGCATTAATAAATCACAAGCAGCATTAACAAATCTGGTATTATTATAATAATTTTTTTAAATAATAAACCAAATAATGACCAAAAATTAAAATAATATTTGTTTGTTAATTGGCAAAATTTAGAATTGAGGCTGAAGATAAAATTCCAGTATTTAGACCTGGAGACCAGAGTTCAGTAAGTAATTATTTCAGAACATGCTGTAATTTAATTATTGCTATTTTATGTGGATTTATTTAATTCATGAATCATCTTTAGTCATTACCTGTGTGTTTAGTTAACATTTAACAAGCATCTGTTAATACACATGTAAACTTACTTTGTTAAATTTTACTTATGATTTATTGATGCTGAAGTTCATGGAATGATAATGTTAACTAATACAGTTAATAATGTTTGTTGAGGGAACCTTAGTGCAAAGTGTTACTAATGAATGCATTAATCCAATAAACACACTGATTTAATGAATAATATACATTCATTAAGCACTTTATTAGGAACACTGTACTAATACTGGGTAGGGCCTCCCTTTGCTCTCCAGAACAGCCTCAATTTTTCATGGCATGGATTCCACAAGATGTTGGAAACATTCCTTTGAGATTCTGGTCCATGTTGACATGATTGCATCATGCAATTCCTGCAGATGTTTCAGGTGCAGTTTCATGCTCAAATCTCCCGTTCTACCACATCCCACAGATGTTATATTGGTTTCAGATCCAGTGACTGGGAAGGGCACTGGAGAGCACTGAACTCATTGTCATGTTCATGAAACCAGTTTGAGACGGCTTTTGCTTTCTGACCTGATGTATTATCATGCTGGAATTAGCCATTAGAAGATGTGTAAATTGTGGCCATGAAGGGTTGCACATGGTCAGCAACAATACTCAAATAGGCTTTTGCATTCAAGCGATGATTGGTATGAATGGGCCCGAAGTGTACCAAGAAAACATTCCCCGCACCATTATACCACCTCCACCAGCCTGGACCGTTGACACAAGGCAGGTTGGGTCCATGGATTCATGCCGTTGATGCCAAATTCTGATCCTACCATCTGTGTGCCTCAGCAGAAATCAAGATTCACCAGACCAGGCTATGTTTTTCCAGTCTTCAACTGTCCATTTTTGGTGAGCCTGTGCCCACTGCAGCCTCAGCTTTCTGTTCTTGGCTGACAGAAGCAGACCCTGATGTGGCCTTCTGCTGTTGTAGCCCATCCGCCTAAAGGTTCGATGTGTTGTGCATTCTGAGATGCTTTTCTGCTCATCACAATTGTAAAGAGTGGTTATCTGAGTTACTGTAGCCTTTCTGTCTGGACATTCTCAGTTGTCCTCTCTCATCAACAAGGCGTTTCCCTCCGCAGAACTTCTGCTCACTGGATGTTTTCTCTTTATTGCACCATTCTGAGTCAATTCTAGAGACTGTTGTGCATGAAAATCCCAGGAGATTAGCAGTTATAGAAATACTCAATCATGCCATGGCCACAATCACAGAGATCACTTTTTTCCCCCCATTCTGATGGCTGATGTGAAAATTTACTGAAGCCCTTTTTTACTGTATCTGCATGATTTTTTGCATTGCACTGCTGCCACACGATTGGATGATTAGATAATTGCAGCAGCTGCACAGGTGTTTCTAATAAAGTGCTTTATATTTATCTGTCCGGTATTATTTTCAGAAGGCAGAATGAGAATACATATTTTTTAATGTTCCTTATTATGGACAAATTTGAAGACAGTATTGCATGTGGACTTGTCAAAGTAAGGTAATCTTGTAATTCTATTCCCCAGATGAGAGATCCAGGAAAAGACAAAACTCTTGCTTTGATGCAGTATAGTCATAATATCATTAAATGTTACTAAAACAGTTATTAATTTATTGTGGTATATAAATTGAAGATCAGGACATACCTAGATACTACTAGAACTCATTTACTTTCTTGCAGTCTATTATAGGGACCATCTGGAAATGAAATGGTTATATGAACTTTTAACAAGGCACAAATTCACTTCTTTATAAGCTCAGCTCGGCTCCGTACTATGCTGAGCATTCACTAAAAAGCTAGGTACAATTTATTTCGCTGGATCCTGGAATAAAAAGGATGTTTTATTTGTGTGGGGGTAAAGAAGGTTAATGAAGCTCCTATTCTGGGTGGAGTTCAGTAATTTCAGCACTATTGATGATTCGATTACTGGCGGCAGCACTAGTGTATATGGAGTGATCAATAGAGGCGCATCATCCTGACACAGCGGAGACCTTAAGTGTTAATTAAGAAACGGGTTTGTGAAAGAAAACATCTCTACACTCAAGCGTTGTTAACATTGCGTCAGCTTTTGAAATGTTTATGGCCATGAAAGACTTTTGCCTTTCGCTGAAAAGGTCTTGCATAGTGAAGGGAAGCATGATTATGCGCTTGCCAAAGTCCTAACTCTTTTGCAGTGGCACAAACATCAGTTTAAAAAAATATTAGCTATATCTGGATCTTTACACATTGGCGTTAATAGTGTGCCGCTGACCTGTAATAAAAAAAAAAAAAGAGATATCTTTGATTCATGTTGATTTAGTGCAAAATTAGTGATCCTAATAAATGTTATTTTGTTGTTTTGTATGCTGTTTTCTGAGTAGGAATCAGTGATTTATTATTCATTTAAAAATTTTTTCTATTCAGAGATTTAAATAACTAAAATGTATACCTTGTTAAAAACACGTCAAGTGTTTAATGATTCATGACTTGTATATCCAGCTTTGATGCAGTGATAACTGGTGGTAACTGGTGAGGCCATCAGAACTGTCAGCATCATGTTTAATGTATAAAGCTCTTGGGAACATGTGCTCTTTTAAAATCAACCCTATTAAATCAATGTAGGTTATTATAGGTTTCATCCTCTGTATTTATTTGTTGCCCTCTAATTACTTTATCATGTCTGGTTCCATTTTCAGTCTGTATTTGGTCTGCTGCTGTGAGTGAAAAGATGAAACTGTATAACCTCCACCTGCCACAACCTGTTTTAATTATCTCAGACTGTCTTAATAACATAATCCTGTGAGAAATTTTACACAAACGTTTCATGGCCTTGCGGTTAGATCTTTATTAGTTTAGTCTCACAGACACACACACACACATCCATTCTTTAGTACATTTTACCTTTTGTTGGTGTAGTGTCTTATTTTAGGTGTAAAACAATTTTCTCATTATTGCAATTTCATGAGAATAGACATGAGCCAGCTTGTATGAGAAGTTAGGACCTTTAAAGGTTAGCATGGGAGCTGGATTTGAGGGCGTAGCTTTTCTTGCATAGCTTTTATTTCATAGTAAATTGAATTAAAGAGCTTACTTGTTAAAATTCCTACAGATTTTTGTGAGGTCAGGTTGTTTTTTTTTTTTTTTAATGTAGCACAGGATAAATATGAGTGTACTGACGTCTGTAATGATGTACTCAATACAATTTCTTCATATCAGTCTTGACTAGTAAAATATACTTCAGCAGTTTTGCCTTGAAGATAAGACACATTTTAGGCACCGTGCAAACTTTTCACATTTCTGTATATAGGTAAATGTGGTCTAAAAGATGCTGAGGGGCAGATAGATGAAGAAAGTGGTTGATCAGCAACTTCTATTTGATGGAGAATGTTCGAGGGGGGCAACTCTCACCTCTCCATTCTGCCCTTGCACAAGACCTATCTCCATACCTTCTATACACATATTTATGCCAAGAAACAGCAATCTAAGCACAAATAGGAATTTAAAAAGGCTTTAAGGCCTCAGAATCTCTCATTCCTTCCATTCCCTTGAATTTCCATGCTATAGAAAGAGCAGGGGGGGGGGAAGTCAAATGTTTATCTTGCTTGTGCAAATACATGCTTTATTTCTCTGTTTATTTGAAATCTTATCTTGCCTTTTGGACAGTTCAAGACCTCTTTAAAATAAGTTCTTATTTGCGTCAAATCACATGGTAACCCCATTTCTACAGCAAGTTAAATATCTTTCATTTCTTAATCTAGTCTCACACCTGCCTGGAAGTCAGTCTGCTGAACAGAAGGAAAACAGTACCTCCATTTTATGATTCTGAATGCAAGAAACACATCTTCACTGCTATTTTACACCTAACGTAGTGTGATAGTTTGTGGGATTTATGTGTTTATGTACTGCTTCTCCACAAGCATTATGTTGAATTTATACTCCTCTTAATCTACTAGATGAAAATGATCAGCCAAATGTGCAAAATTAAAAATAAACAATTTGTTCTAGGGATTTTGTGAAGACAGTCACAAGAGTTTAGGATTTTATCAGAGGACAGAAAGTGTTTGAAGTGTAATTTCCGTGGCATATTTTGGGTGGAATTGTCAAAAAAATCATGGTATAACAACTGTACAATGATCCATACGCTTACAAATTCTCAAACATGTTTAATGTAATTTAATGAATAGATCTGTTCCAGTATTTACACCTGGAGACCATATCTGGTTCAGTAAAGGACCATTAGTAAACATGCTGTAATTTAATTATTGCTATTTTTATTTTTTGAGTTATTATTAGTAATTGATTGAATAGACATTAATCAGTGCAATGCATTTACTTTACATTTAAACAAATGTCAATATGTGATACCTTATTTTATTAGCATTACTTATGAAATATTAATGCTGACGTTAATAGTACATGTTACTGTTCAAGATACATAATGCAGTGAATATTAATATTAGTCAAAGGAACCTTAATGTAAAAACATTACTGTGATAATTTATAATGTATGCACCTTTATCTTGTGTTATATTGTACCCTGTGCACTTTGCTACTTAATGTTTAATCAGCTATATCCATGTGACCGCCACTTGCCAAAACCTGTTTAATTATCAGACTATTAATTATTAATAATAATTTAATCATGTGAGACAGACACAGTGGACACAGGCATCAGCTTTAAAAGTTTAAAAAAAAAAGGTAACATGGAAAAGTGTTGAATAAATATTTGACTTTGATCAATATAATTTATATATATTTTTAAAAAATCATTAAGGTTGCTCCTAACAGTCAGTAGTTCTTTAAAACAATGTAGATTTTATTTTAATAATATAATATAAATATAAATATAATATAAAGATTAGTTTTAGTTAGATTTGACCAATTGTTTGAACTCCTTTCACCTTCTCTTTAAAATTGTTCACCTGTTTAAAAAAAATTGTTGCTTATTTTAGTATGATGAGAGAAATGTTTTTTTTTCTTCTTGTTTTTAAATGATACCTATAGCATAATGTTATAACAGTCTTTCAAATGTTCTTATGTTGGTACTTTTATTGAGTATATTACATGAACACTTCTGTTTTTAGAGTGTGCATAGAGTCTTAAGCACCCTCTCCTCTTCAAAAAAACATTTACATCAAAGCAATGCTTAGTTTGTCATTATTTCTGATGTGCTAAAGTTGTGATAGACTTGATGGGTTTCGGGGCCAAAATAGATCTAATGTAAGTGATATAGTGATAGTGAGCAACTGACTCTGAAATTGATTTATAGCTTGTGATCACCACCTTATGTTTGTAATTATATCTTAATTAAATTTCATGCTGTGTGCCCAAAGATAACTTTATTAGTCTCGCCGTGGTGCTGGTGGTGGGTGCAACTTGACACAGCATTTTTTTTTTTTCTCATTTTTTTAAATCAGTTTGCGGACTGAGTGGGTTAACTCATCCACGAGCCCCTGGGAGATGAAGAAGCATAAATTAACGTGGTCCCTTGAGGAGAAGAGAGGCTTCTGGGTAACAGAGGCATTATCAGCAGCCAGCGAGAGGCTCGAGCTCAGCTTCATTCCACTTTTCTTTGTTAAATACAAAGCGGGTCACCTCCATAGGAAGGTGAGTATAATAAACTGGGGACTCTCACACAATGGCAGACCACTGATAAACCCTCAACTCTGTTCGGCCCTCTAGTCATTATTTCAAACTTGTGTTTTCTGCTCACATAAAGGGAGGAACAACAAGCGTGGCTACGGCGGCTCTTTCAGGAGAAACAGATCCATGTATATATTTTGTGGCTAAGAAAAGAGAGAGAACGGGGTATACACACACTAGAGCGTGTGGAAACAATGCATGCATGCACATGCTCACTTGAGAAATGTTTTAATTATGCACAAAAGAAAGTGCTTAATAAAAGAGGGAATTAAGGAAAACGCTCTGAGCGATTGCGGGAATTCGGCCAAAAGGAAATGAGTTGATCGCCATGTGCACTCACTCTATTTCTCTCCCTCCTGTCTCGTTTTCACTCCCTCTATCTTTTCTGGCTCTCGGTTCCTCCTTCTCTCTCACTCAATTCCTTTTCCCCATTTGAAAAAAAAAAAGCCTGCAACTTCAAGCAGTTTTTAATCAGCTAGAAAACATATGTGGCTTTGCAGCTAAGACAGCTTGGCCAGTCACTGATAAATGCATATCACTAATTTGCATACGGTAAAAGCTACCCTTTAATCAGAACCTCTAATCCCTGACAGTATTAATGATTTTTTTTCCTTGTATAGTATCATGTTTGCTAATTCCGAAGTGATCAGCTTCACGTACGCGTCTCCTTCTTTGTGTAGGCATAATGGTCGAGTTGAGAACTTCTGTTATCCTACTTTGGCACATAATTAGGACTACAAAGGGGGACAAATCACTGTGAATGGGTCTCACAAAGAGCAACTCCTTTCTTCTTCTCTTTCCTTTTTGCATGGTTCCTGTGAACAGTTGTGTCAGTTTGTGTTAAAAGAGCTGGTGAAGAAATTGGATGCTTGACGAGTCAGAGGCCTGGTGTTGTAGCAGTTTGTTTCAGGGAGCTGCAAGAAAGAGTGAAAAATATCAAAATTTAGCACATAATTAAAATGTCTATCATGGATTCCTGGTTTAGAGGCTGTGCACATGTCTTTTCTAAATGGCACTCTAGGCTATAAAACACTCCATTTAATTTGACTGCTAAGCACCTTGCAAAGTACTTCAGTCCCAGCCTCTTTTCTGTTTTATGCAATATAAATACTCTTCTGCTTTCCTGTCAGGGGAAAAAATGCTGGAAGGAGAAGAGGGGGTAGATGTGTGGTGGTAGAAATATAGCATCAAAAATAGTTGTTATTGGTGTGCTGATTACATAGCATCGTGAGGGTTTTTTAAATCCCCAATTTAAGGAAAAGAAAAGAGAGAAGGGAAAAGAAAAAGGTGGGGATAAGGGTTCTACATTTTGCTATGTGTAAGCACAAGAGAGAATAAATAGCTGTAAAAAAATGGCATGTCAGCTTGGTATACACGCCGGCTGATTTATACAATTCATTTGGGCCATTACTTTTCATTAAAGATCAAATGAAATGGGTACTTACTTCCTAAGAGGCCTTCAGGGGCCTGAATTGCCGAGAAGAAAGAAGATTAAACTTTACATTCAGGCCCAAATTTAATTCAGAAGTAATCAATCGCATAATGGGCCAGCAACTGTAGCCTGGGTGATTGAAATGAAATTACCATATTTTTAATCTTAATTTTCCACACTGTTTATCTGACACTGTCAATATAAAATACAAACAGATAATGAAATAGCATTATATTGACACTACAATCATCTCTCGAGCAGCCCTCTGTGATTAAACCGCTGGAATGTTTGATTACATTTTGTTGGCTGACATTACAAATGACACGGATGCTTCGCCGAGACTTGCTGCTGGCTGGAAAATGAGTCTATCCATCATGGGCTCCTGGCAGCTTCAGCCTCGCAGTCGATCGCTGCTGCCAACGGCCTGGGCACCCTTCTGTCAAGCCGTTTAGCACACTAGAGGAAGGAGGGAGGGAGCGAGGGGTAGAATGGTTGGGGGTGGTGGTGGGGGATAGAGAAAGGAGTGATTCACGACTCCCTTGCTCTGCTAATGATACAAAGCAAAACAGTGGCTGAGAGAGAGAGAGAGAGAGAGAGAGTGTTTATGCGCTAATGCCCCAGGCTGTGTTCCTGATGACATGAAGGCCGCACACAGCGAAGAGCGGCAGGATTTGACCTAATCATTTACTATTTCTCTATATGTCATATGTTAAGAAGTACACAACAGAAGAGGCCTGTCACAATGCAGAAGGGCAGTGCTGGTGGTCTGTTGTATAAAACAGCATGTGTATATCAGAGAATTATTGCATCCTGTTGGATGTGAGTTGTTCATATCTGGACTCTGTGACATACTGGAGTCCTTATGACCACGAACAGGAATTATTATTGGGAATTATCCAAGATTCATGGTCCTAATCTAGATTAGGGTCTGATTAACTGTACATATTGTAAAAAGAAAAAAATCCAAAATTGTACTTGAAATGGATAGGTTAGAGTCAAAACCAGAAATGACCAAAAACACAGAGGATTAGGGACTACATCTAGGATCTGGGAACCTGGATAACAAGGAACTAGGAGAAATAGAAACAAGGGGAACGTGGAGAATGAGAGAACCATATGCAACACTTCCCATAAAGTATAGTAGCCTTAGTACAGTGGTGTCCAGTCTTATCCAGAAAAGGCCAGTGTGGGTGCAGGTTTTCATTCCACCCAAGCAGAAGCCACACCTGATAGTCTATTGAAAGCTAAGATCAACTAATTAAACAGGTGGAATCAGGTGTGGCTTCTGCTTGGGTGGAATGAAAACCTGCACCCACACTGGCTCTTTGTGGATAAGACTGGACACCCCTGCTTTTGTACAAATTATTAATTTATCAAGTGCATAATGTGATGAATAAATTAGTCTTGCACAGTAGCCAAGCATGCATTGTGAGGTGAAGAAATACCCTCCAACAAAGACATATATGGTTTGTTTTATCTAAATTAATTTGATTTATCTAAATTATGCTTGATGGATGGCATCTAAAGTCGCTGAATTTGCACAGGTAGGGGTTGACAATGGAGAAAACATCATATCATGAGATATAAATCACGTTTATTTGGGTTTAGGTTTCTTAATAAACTGCTATCAAAACAGTGGCATTACATTTTCCAAAACCTGTAATGTCTGCAGAAATAAATGATTTAACATAAAAAAGATGAAAAACTGTACATCAAACATTATGTACAATTGTAAAGACACAAAACTTGGTTGGTGGTACTTCTTTCTGTACTGAGCTCAGAACATTAGATTTTTCTCAGTTAAAGCAGGCATATCCTCTAGCCATTCCTTTTCTGTATTCACAGGTATTGTTTTATCTGCTATGTTCCCTCAGCCACTGTATTCCTTACCAAAGCCAACTGGGGTGAATCAACTTTTTGGAAAGTGCAAGAGGTTGACTGAACAAGGGCATGGTATTGTTGTTCACAGGATATAAAAGTGCAGGAGTGGCCTTAAATGGGTCTACATTAAAGAGCTTGGCTCAGGCTGAGGGCCAAACACAGCTCTCTGTGTGGCATCAGAAGCATCAGGCAACCCGAAGGTCACACTGATAAGACCAGGGCTTTCCAATGAGAAAGCCGCTTTATGTTGTGACCTTGCTGCCCCTGAAGGTCAGACCTTGGACGTGCCAGCTGGTCCTTTCTAGCACGGCAACTGTCAGAGAGACACGGCGAATAATGTTCTTTTCTAGTGGCAATCATTATTATGTACACAGCCTATTAGAAGTCGAGACTTTTAGTAGGTGAATAACAGGCTAATGCAGGGCTATCAAAAGAGTCTCGTTGCAGCCAATAGGACTTGAATTATTTATGCTAACAAGCATGCATCCAGAAGTTTGTGCTAGGAAAAAACACAAGTACTACAGAATGTCCCAGACAGTTGTAGTCAAAGACATTTATTGCCTAGCTTTAGAACAGCTGTACCACATATCTCAGGATGTGGATTGGTAAATATAACTTAATCATTTTCTGGGTGAAGCTGAAATAAAGTCAGTAGACACAAAGACTAACCATTTCTCTGGCATGAAAGGTTGCCACTTGAGTCTTTACAAATTGTTCACTTGGGAATTAATAAAATTTACTTAACTCAATTGCTTAGAAAGGACAGGTTTGGATTTCATTTGTACTGAGCTACAGGTTTATATACACTCACTGGGCAGACAGATTATTTAGAGTGACTTACAGATGAATCAGAATTCAAACCAAGCACAGAGCTAAGCACTTGATGGCTGGTTAAAGGCCCAATTTGTCTCTGGTACTCCTAGCCATGAAATGATTCTGTATGCTGATGTATGTCCTTTGGAAACAGAAAGCCAGAGTAACTATGTGTGCTTGCCTGATTTACACAGGCAGTAGCGTTCTAGATACACCACACCCCTGCCAAATCTAAACAAATTTGGGGAACAGCAAGAACTCTGAGTATCTTTTTTTTTTTTGACTGAGGAAGATTTTTCACCACATCTGTGGTGAGATATCCTAGATGACTGCACAAGAGGATGATATCCTAGATGACTAAATGCTGCATGTTTTTGGAGTTATACCTTATATGTTTAATGGAGAGCCATAAGGTTGTCACCGGGAGGCATCTGATCCATCTGAGTGGTAGGCTTATAGCTAAAGGGTGAGGGTTAGTTAAATATGACGTTCCTATAAAATGCTATCACTTACTGAAGCTTTGACTTTGTACAAAGATGGAATTGTGTTCTTAATCAGTCTGAGGTAGTAAGATTTTCTGGCACTGAACAGCACCGAGTGCCTGCCAAATAACCATGAACTTGTACAAATTCTGTCCTCTTTGAAATGAATAAACTCCAACCAAATCCAACCGTTTTTTTTTTCCAAGCTATGGTTGGAAAAGGGAATATTTTTTGGGAAGACACACAGCCAAAAATGCATAGACGAACTATGTTTGCTGCTACTGTAGATTGCGGCCTGGCCCCAGGGGCAGGCCCTATACATTCTAAAAAGCCTTTAACTGGATGAATACAATAGTAGTACAGGATGAATCAACAAAAAAATGTAACTGTTTTAAAGTAAAGTACTATGACATTGAGAACTAGAAAATTAAAACCGAGAATATCTCCAAAACCATTTTATTTTATTTTTTTTTCTGGACATACTATCATATTGGTGTTGATGACACTAAATGGCAGGTACAAAAAGCTCTGAAACACCAATTTTGTTTCAAGGGTACTTTAAAGCATTGCACTCCCATAGTCCTTGTTATAGTTATGAGCATTGACATGAATTGGGAAATACTTCAAGACTAAGTCTCTGACCCATAATACTTCAGATGTGAGGCCACTTTTGGGATTTTGGTGTGTTTATTCATTCAGCCATTAAGCCTCTGTCATGTCATACGTGAAGTTTAGTACAGGACCCTACCTGATTTCTGATCCAGTCAGCTGAGAACAGACGATAGCCTTTCTTTGGCCTGTAGGGGGCGATATTAAGAGCTGTGAGGGTCCCAGAGTCTTAAAGGGGAAAATAAATGAAAAATAAGTCACAAAGTCAGAGCGGCTGGGAGCCTTTTCTTCCAGAGCCTGGCTGCACAATAGGAGAGCCTGATGGGCCGATAAGAGATGCTGCAGCCTAGTAAAAAAAAAATTCAATTCCAGAAGAGCAGGGAGCCTGGTGGAGACATAGAGCCATCTTCCCTCCCACTAGGTGTGAGGAAAGATCATATCATAATCACGGTCACACTGTGTCAGACCTCAAAACAGATCACTAACCAAACATATTGACCTCAAGGAAAAAGACGCATTTGCAGAAGTATCTAAAAACTTGAGAAAGACCTAGAAAGGTGGCCACATTAACACTGACACTAACACGGTACACCTTACCATTGTGTTAGGTATTTTACATGTTTGAAAGTTTTCGCTTGTTGTAATTAGAATCCATAGTTACTCTTTTGGTGGAAACAGCATAGTTTGAAGACTTGAGAGTAGCATTTTCAAAAGTTAACCCAGATGGCCCTGGTCAAGATGTCTCTTGTCAGTATGTCCCTTGTTGCCCTTATATCATCTGTCTAAATGTAATGTTTTCAAGGGTTCCTTGTTTCCTAAAACATCCTGTATCTTTGACCGTAAAGTGGCTGCGTTTGATAGAAGATTGAGAGGGACATGTCAAGTTTTAATTCAGTATTTAGGGTTTCATTTAAATTGTCAGGTACAAATGCAACAAGAGAAAAATTATACTTTGTTTAATTCAAAATGGGTCTAGTTCAGCAGCCACGTGCTTCCTACAACTTGGTGATTAATACTAGTTTATCTAGTGAGTCAAACTTGTATGATATTTTGGCAGTTATTGAGAACTGATAAGGATTATCAGATGAGTGGAGAAATGCCTTTAAGAAAATAAATGGTGGAGTGGTAAAAGTCGCCAGGCTAAAAAGCTTTTACTTTAAGCTTTTTAAATGTACGAATGTTTGAATAGGACCGCAAGAAAGCCAAAAAAAAAAAGGCAGCTTAACCTTGTAAGTCTGAACCAACAGAAAAAGAGAAAGCAGGCTGTCTCAGAAAAAAGCAAGTATTTTCTTTATTAGCCTAATTAATAAAAATGATAGAAAAATAGTAAGGAAAATATCCAGTATGGTCTCTCAGGTTTGGTTGTCTTTATGCCTATTAATTGCAAAGTACTGCACAAGCAGAGTGTACATTCTGAATTAGACAATGAGGCTGAATTTTACTTGTTTATCAGAAAAGACCTTCACATGCACCAGGTTCTTCTCACAGTGAAAGCAAAACAGAGAATGACAGAGAGCTATGGAGAGGGGGAAAAAACGGAAGACTGCCACCCCACTCCTCCTTCCTCATTGTAACAGGTCGTAACCCTATTTTCGCTTCAAAAACCCCAAACACTCATTCCAATTGAGTTGTTGTTGTTGCAGAGGGCTGCCGTCACTATTGCCTTTCAGCAGGTTATCAGAGAGTGAAGGAGAAATTGCCTGGGCTCTGCCACGGCCCTGATTGCACTATCAGCGCCATCCGGGAGGCCTGCCATAAAGGCAGCGGGCACTGGGGAGCGTGAGGTGGCATCTGGTGCTGCCCTCCTGATAAATCAGAGCCCGGCCGTGGCACACTGGCACAGTTCAGGGCCGAGGCTCCTGGCACACAAAGCCGAGCCCCAAAACACGTGGCACGACCCACCCGACCTCCCTGTCCCATCCTCTTCTGCTCTTGTCAACATTTTTTTGTTTATTTCTCATTTCTCTCTCTGTTTCTCTCTCTATTTCCTTCTCTCCTGCCATTACTCGCTCTCCAGCTCCCTGCCAGGCCATGCTGTTGTTTACACAACCTTGCCAAATTATTCCGCCTCCTCAAATTTCAGTCTGCATATTTTTCAAAACTTAATTTATTAAATTAGGCGACCAGTCTGGTGCATGAATATGTGCTTTGGCTGTTTTGTGGAGCATTCATTCATGGTTTTATCGTAATTCTGCCTATTTTGCCTCAGCCTATTCTTTTCGACTGACTAATAGAAAACACTTTCAAAATATGTTTTAAATCATGTTGGATTTATGATATTTACTAAAAGAGAAACTTTACATGTTGACAAAGTATAAATAAAGTTGACAAAGTATAAATTTTGTCTCTGTACAGATAAACAACTCCTAATTTTTTTTTTTTTTTTTTAAATAAACTTTTACCAAAACACTTACAGTCAGGGCTCTGTTGGCTAAAATTTGGGATGAAGTATTTATTTACATTCAGTGTGTTGATTGTACCCTTGTTAAATATTTCATTATAAGCATATATTATAATTAAATACAACTTTAAATCTCCACTGTTTAATCGTTCGGTGAAGGAAATTATGCCACCGTGAAAAATAAGCCATAAATTGGAGAACACTTGGATGCGAATTGGATGGCCAAGTTTATTAGTGCCAGTAAAACGCTGATTTGTAGACCTCTCAAGCACAGGCTTGATAAAACTGGAACGGAATCAACTCTCTGCGCTAAGTGACAAACCCTTGGCCTCCATCCTACCCGCCCTCCTTCTGCTACCTCACACATGCCCACTCTTACCTACACACCTGTATGCATGTTTGATTAATTCTTCATTTGAATTAAATGCACAGATCACACCATTCTTGAGGGCACAAAGAGAAAACCAGTTTAATTATTCTGGCTTTAATTCATCTCAGGTGCTTGGAGCACTCTGGTATGCTTTGATGCAGACATGACATCGCCATATTTGTTCACTTACCACAGTTACATGTGTCAAGCCCTGGGTTAGTAAAGTTTACATTTACAGCATTTAGCAGATGCTCTTGTCCAGAGCGACTTGCAGAAGAGCACTGAAGACAAAAGCCATGCTGAAAGATATCCTACATAAGAGTTAGTTTGTCAGTTTTTGCAGCAAAGAAAACAGTATGTTTAAAAAAAACAGCTTTTTTTTTTTAGGTCCTCTTTTAAGTATGTGGGGAAGAGGTAGGATTTCAGTCTTTTGTCATGTCACTTTGACAGCATTAAAAAGGATCTGGTTAGGTTTCTCTCAAGAACCAATGAGATTTACACTAAACATACATGTACATAATCAGAGTCTTTCATTGTTTATCCTAAGTGTCTTCTCTCTCCAGGTGGTGTATGTTTTTGCTGTAAGTCAGAAAATTAATATGTCAGAATTTATGTATTAGCCGTCAATGTCCAGCTATTATTTAGGAACATTTAATGGCTTTTTATTTAGGAACAATAATTTACACAATGTTACACCTCAGTTAGTTGGAGTCAATTAACCAGGGCATGTCTGGTATCTGATGTTAGCCTTTTTAATTTTGTACTGAAGCAATGATAATGGAATGATATGATAATGGAAGTAATGGAAGCTTACAAATGTAGGTTTAAAGTGGAACTATAACTTATATCGCTCTTGAACAAATCCACCTCTTAACGTCTAGAGGCTCCAGCATGGTATCATATACTAATGACGTTATATTGCAGTTTTAGAGTTTGTAAATTTGTAAGTGCATTCTATGCCTGCTATTTTACAAAACAGTTTATTTGACCCAGAATTACATATCTTAACAATGCTGGTTAAAGCGAGCATATGCAGACTATGTGCACTGATTAAAGATCATCAGAGTGATCATCAAGGTGTCCGTACAGACAGATGAGCACAGGAGTCAGTGTGAAAAGGCAGTTTGACTATTGACCTTATTTATATTGTAAGGTCTGTAAGATCTTTTCTTCCTTTGGATGGATTTTGCATGATGGGAAATAAATTACATAAATAAATAAATTACAGCATTAACCAATTTTTAATTGGTTAAAACAAAACAAAAACCCTTTGTATGTTTGCTGCAGCTATTTGAACAAATGAACAAACAGTCATGGAAAAGGCTGAAGTCCTGCCTGTGGTTCAAGTGTGTAATGATGGTCTATCAATAAAAGGAGTTGATTCATTGCCACATGAGGCTTCTGTGGAAAAAAATTAATTAATGGAAAAAAAAAAGAGATTCCTTTTCACTGTAGTGCAGTTGTTTTTTTTCTGCCAATAATGACTGGCAAAATGTAAAAAAACAAACAAAAAAACAAAACAGGCTCTTGTCAAAGTAAACTGAATATTATAGAGATTGTGAGATTGTATGTGAGTGAAATTGTTTCTTTGTAATGTCTGATGTAATTCAGTGCTATCAGGCATACACACATGCGCGCGCACACACACGTGTCAAAAAAAAAACTACATATCCGTTTCATATTTTAAATCGAGAGACAGGTTTTGTAACGGTTTAGGACTAATATTTCATGAAGACATGGTCTTCCTAGATGTTCTTCTTAAATGCGATAATCTAAGTGTGCGATAATCATAGTTGACAGCTGCTAACTGAAATGACATACTGGGTTATGTTTCTCACTTATCTCTTTTAAGGCCTAGGCTGAAATGTTGTACTGCTACATCACGCGCACACACACAGTCATTAACATGTTTTAGTCATATTCTATGTCACTGTCTTTCTCTAAAATGAGCAGCTGAACTCATTTTGCTGCATTAAGCCCGAGTAAAAAAAAACCCAAAAAAAACAAACAAACAAAAAAAAAAAACCCAAATGAACGGAAAGCATAAATGTAAATAAAGAATACATTACATTCCTTTATTATATATTTAATGTCTCTAATATCCTTCAAGCACTAGGTGATCTACAGCTGCATAGAGGTGACCTCAGCTAGGAACATTATTCACATAGCCCACATTATTCACAATGCCAAGTGCTTAATTACTTTTTCAGTCAATCTGTAATTGACCGAAGCAGCAGTCGATCAGCTGTATTGATTCTTATATGAAATGCAAGTGCAAAGGGCACTAGAGATGTCAGTTGCTGCTAAAGATCTCCTCCCAGTCATGAATTTAGCAGAATATAAATGCATTAGCATGAATGTATTGCTAATATGTAAGAATTTTACATAAATGTTTTTGGTGATTGATTACATTTAGACACAATTTGGAGGATGCCTCTTGTATATTTTTAGAATATTTCTAGAATTCATTCTTGTATGCAGCACATGTTTAGATCAATATATTATTATACAGGCTTGACATGACTTCTTTTGATGCTCATTAAGATAAGACGTATGGTGCATTTTTGTCAGTTTTGTGCTATTATATTTAAATTTCACATATGGGATGGAGATCTGAAGATAGGGAGGGACAGATCTCTTTCATGGTGCCTAGGCTTTAAGTTATATCACTGCAATGCATAACCTGTTTGCTGCAAGTAATGCAGCAACAAGTTTTAACCCAGAAACCCCCTCCATCCCGAACCACATTAGAAATGTGTCACTGACCACGACCCTTTTATAGCCCCAAAGCTCAAGGGCCACTGGGAGAGACACATGCAGGACGTGTGTGCTCTGTGTGTATGCGGTGTGTGTGCACGCTCTTTTGTTTGAGTGCTGATGCAGGGGGCCGCAGATGCCGTCCGTCCCCCAGAGATCCGTCTGAG
Source organism: Pangasius sanitwongsei (assembly GCA_037576675.1). NCBI lineage: Eukaryota > Metazoa > Chordata > Actinopteri > Siluriformes > Pangasiidae > Pangasius > Pangasius sanitwongsei. Next base: position 18,382,935 of record CM075004.1, on the reverse strand, counting down.
GTTAATGATCTGAGCAGCGGAGCAGGAATAAATAAATCACTTCTAGTGAGCAATGGGTATAAATCTTCACTCCTGCACCCATTTGAGGCACCACCAGTTGCTAATGATTGAATTTCTCTTTTTTCCTGTCTTTTTGTGTGTGGATGTGAATGTGTGTGTGTGTGTGTGTGTGTGGTGGGGGTGTGTAGAAGCGTATTGTAAGTGACAGCAGTGTCTCATTTGGCTTAGGTTGACGTCTTCAGC
>CM075004.1:18288110-18382592 GCA_037576675.1 Pangasius sanitwongsei | reverse complement strand
CAACCATCTCTTTAGTTTTGTCCACGTTCAGAGACAGGTTGTTGGCTCTGCACCAGTCCGTTAGCCGCTGCACCTCCGCTCTGTATGCTGACTCGTCGTTCTTGCTGATGAGACCCACCACGGTCGTGTCCAGGCGGGTGAGGGCCAGATGGAGGGCGGTGGTGATGGCGTCATCTGTTGGGCGGTAAGTGAATTGCTTACTTAAAGTTGACTCTTTTATTTACAGATGACTCTTTATTTAAAGCTGATTTCTACTATATTTCTACTAAAGTTAATTTTTATTATATACATACATTATATATAATACAATTTGGGTTTTTTTTAAAATATTGATTTCTTTTTTAAATATGATTTCTTCTTTTTCACAGTTGACTTTTTATTTGCATTTGACTTCTTTTTATTTACATTTGACTTCTTGTTTTATTTAAAGCTGAATTTTTTATTTTAAAGCTGTGTTTAAAGTTTGCTTCTCTTTTTTTTTTTTTTTTTTTTTTTGCCTTTTGGTTTAGGAGATCTCGGAATCTCGGAATCTCGGAGAGTTATCGCGAGACTACAATTAAAACACGTGGGTCAACATGGTGGTTCCCTAGAACTCGCATGCGGTATTTTTTTTTTTTTACACTTCGAGAAATCATTGTATAAGTAAGGTTAGGTATATATTTAAGTAAAACTGCAGGCTGTAAGTAATTAAATTATATTGTACAGTGTAACCCGGATTGAACAGGAGGATCCACAATGCAACACGACGATGTAAGTAGGGCAAAAAGCTGTATTTTAGTTAATGGGCTAGCTGGCTAACTAGCTTCATATTATAGTGCACTTTAATGGATATTGTATTTAAGACAGTGTGTTTATTCCTAGTTCTTCATGTTCAGTGTGACTCAGAATAACAGACTTCATCATATCCCTCTCTTTCCAGGTAATATGGGACCTGATCGGAAATAAACAGTTTTGTTCTTATAAAGTAAAGTAAGTATCAGCACACAGCACTTCTGTTACAGATCTCTGACTGTAGCTGCTGTGGGATCAGAGGAATAAACCACTCCATGTTGTGCTGTTAAAGGAAAATAACCAATGACTGAGTGGTGTGATGAAGCAGAGTTACTGTTACCACACCAAGCCTTGATTCTTTTCCAAGAGCACCATGTTGTGAAGTGTTTTATTTCAGTAATTCTACAGCAGTTTACCAACTATTACAGCTATTTTATTTAACATAGAATGATTGATGCTTTTTATCCATTTAGAGTTACACTTAATGACGTGGAACGTCCACAAGTTAGTTTCTCTTATCGCTTGTGTTATAGAAGCTAAAAACAGTCATTCCCTCGCCAGCCTCCCTTTTTTTCCCCCCCCCTCAATCAGACTGAATAAGCCAAAAAAAAAGTTTTTAGTTTTTTAAAAAGAGTTACAAAGTGACGACGCTGGAGACTCTGTAAATGTTAAATAAACATCTCTACAGAAAACTTCCTCATAACAACAATTAGAATTTTTTTTTTTCTTTTATTCGTATATGAGGCGCCTCCAGTGTACCATCAAGTCGCTCTGAATGTCGCTATAAAAACGATAACGTGTTAAAAACGAGTGCGTTTATACAAACCTGTGATTTGGAGCTACACTACTGTCAGAGCTGCTGAAAATGAATCACCAATCAGAAGCCAGAATAAAACAGCGCTGATCACTGAGCACTGAGCACTGATTAAGGCTTCGAAGCTTAACGTATGTCTGGCTTTCCTCCGAAGAACAAAAACGAAGAATTTCTGCCGGAATGAGTACAACATCACGGGTCTGTGCAACCGGCAGTCGTGTCCTCTGGCCAACAGTCAGTACGCCACCGTCAGAGAGGAAAAAGGTATTAATGCATCACACACATCACTTTACACAACCGTCGCTGTAAGATGGAGTGGATTAGCTTTGTGTTGGCTAACACACACCTTGTCGAGGAGGTGTTTGTGTAAGTCTGACCGCCGTGTGTTTCTCAGGTCGGTGTTTCCTCTACATGAAGGTGATCGAGAGAGCGGCTTTTCCAGCGCGCATGTGGGAGAAGGTAGGCCATGATTAATGCTGTACAGAAATCCTGATATTCATGTTGTTATTGTGATCTAAGGAAATAATTTGGGGGGGAAAAAAAACTTTAATCCAGACAACATGGAAAATAAAACATTATTTTAGAGTCTGTGTCCTATCTGAAGTGTTGATAAAGACTTTTGATAAAATGTCTGTCTGAGAGTCTAAACACACAAACATGGAAAAAGTCAAAGGGAAGATTTTTATACTTTTACCCTTTCGGATCAGCTCTGCTTTTAAACGCGCTAATCCCCACGTTGTCGATGTTCACACGTTATACGTGCGGTTATTTTTTTTTCCGTGCAGGTGAAGCTGAATCAGAACTATGAGAAGGCGCTTCAGGAGATCGACGAGAACCTCATCTACTGGCCGCGCTACATCCGGCACAAGTGCAAGCAGCGTTTCACCAAAATCACACAGTACCTCATCCGCATCCGCAAGCTCACACTGAAGAGACAGTGAGTACACACGCTCGTCTGTCTCTCTGTACTGTACACTTCCTCTAGTCTCTGATTTTAAATATAATAACCGACGTGTCAGAACCAGCGATAGCACCCGGACGATCGGACGTCTTCCTCTTATGCTTTAATAACACAATGGCTTAATTTTGTTCACAGGAGGAAACTTGTTCCGCTTAGCAGGAAGGTAGAGAGGAGAGAAAGAAGGAGAGAGGTGCGTAACCAGGAAGTGGTGTCACTGGGCACAACTTTCATTTCAAATAGCCTTTAATAACGCCCCCATGTGGCTGAAGCAGATTTGCTCAATTACGTTTTACTGAGTTTTTTTTTTTTTTTTCTGCACTGACAATTTGAGAACCGCTGCCTTGAAACCATCCGACTCGACTCCATAAAAATGCCTGGGTCTGTATTCCTGGGTGTCAGAATGCAGCGGTAAATTAAAAGCCTGCAAACGAACGTGCAAACAGAGCAACGTTTGAGCGCAATCAAGCAAACTTTCACCCAAAACATGCCTAGTGTCTGGAGTTTGCGTCTATCCTTTTGCACTGTTATGGAAGAAAAAGTGAATTGTATGATCAGTCAAATCAAAATGGAGCTGTATTATTTTGCTAGTTGCACGTGTATGCGCGCGTGCGCGTGTGTGTGTGTGTGTGTGTGTGTGTGTGTGTGTGTGTGTGGGGAAAAAAAGCAAACGTCAGGCACTAAACATGTCTGATCCACTGGCCTGGGTTGAGGGTGACTCTTGTGTAAATGAAATTTAAAATTTTGAGCTTTTACAAACACGTCTTCCTTAAACTCTGTCTTTTACGTCAGCCCGTTGCGTAAAGTGTAAAACACCTGGGGAGTGCTGTTACAGGAAAATAATCAACGACGTCAAGCAGTGTAAAAGCTACCACGCCAGAGTTGATTATTTTCCACCAACGGCATTCTCCACAACAGCTCCTTGGCATAAACATGAAGAATTGCCGTTTGTTTGTTTATTTGTTTATTTATTTATTTATTTAAATCTTTTTAATTCAAGGAAAAAGCCCTGGTCGCTGCTCAGGTGGAGAACGCCATCGAGAAAGAGCTGCTGGAGAGGTTAAAACAGGGCACGGTGAGACTCGCATCACATCACTGCACTGCACTTCTGTATGGCGTCCAGGTGTGTGCTTTTTTTTTTTTTTTTCCCATTATTGTGATATCGATTCTTTTGATATCAATTTCAGTACGGAGACATCTACAACTTCCCCATCCACGCCTTCGATAAAGCTCTGGAGAAACAGGACGCAGAGAGTGAGACGGAAGAGGAGGAGGAAGATGAAGAAGAGGAGGAAGAGGAGGATGAGGTGAGCACTAGTGGTTATAAAGTCAGCTGATTCTGATATTGTGATAAATCATTCCATAATATGCGTTTTCTTCGAATAAACATTAAATATCTCAATACCTGAGCTGGCTAAGGACACGTAAGTGCTTCATGGTTTACACTGGTGTACTAATCCGGTGTGTGTGTGTGTGTGTGTGTGTAGGATGCAGGGAAGAGAGAATTTGTCGCAGACGACGAGTTCGAAGAAAGTGACATCAGTGATTTTGAGGTGAGATTCGTTCATTTTTTTTTTATTTATAGTTTCTACATTATGTTTAAACTGTCTTTACTCATCACTGGACACTAAACGCATCACACATTCACACACAGGATATGAACAACATAAAGGCCAGCGATGATGAGGAGGAGGAGGAGGAAGAGGGCTCAAGTGAGGAGGAATCGGAAGAGGAAATGGAGGAAGAAGTCGAGGAAGAGGAAGTGTCCAGAGTCAAGTCGAAAGGAAAGACTCCGCTCAAAGGACCAGCGAGGAAGAAACGAGCGTACGTGGAGATCGAGTACGAGCAAGAGACGGAACCAGCGGCCAAGAGCAAGGCCTCGTAGAGACTCCACACACACACACACACACACACACACACACCACTGCTCTACAATATTTCTCATAAAAGATTTTTTAATCAAAATCTGCATGTTGTCTCTGTGTGTCATGGTTATTATCTATAAAGATATTACAATGTGGGGTGTATTTCTGAAAAGATTTAAACTTTTACGCTTATAAACAAGTAGTTTTCCGTGCTTCTACTGAAAGGAAGACAGAAAGGAATTTCAACTCGGCATAACCAGCTGCAACTGAATGTTTTATTTCATCCCTTTAATGAATTTCATAGACATTTTAATAGAGATGGCACTGATCCAATACCCAGTAGCAGTATTGGGCTGAAACCAGCAAAAATAAATAAATAAATACAAATAATGTTGGATAGGATATCAGAGAAAACATTAGCTCCTGTAACAAATGGCAGAGATTTGAATTGGATTTGTAAAAGAATTGTATTACTTGATTTGACTACATTTATATATAAAAAATAAAACATTTTAAAGCTTAGTAGTTTTTAAAGAAAACAATATCAGACAGGTATCAGTTGATACTCAAGGTGTCGGAAAAGAAAAAGAAAACGTGAACACGACGTGTATTAGTTTAGAGAATAACAGTCTAAGGACAACAGATTGAGAACCTTCGTGTCCCGAGTCCATATTGCAGAAACATCCGTCACGTTTCCAGACTTTTATCCAAGAATCTGAGCAGGAAGTCAGGAAATCAGTAATCAGGAAAAAAAGTCCATTTAATTTATTCACCTGCCCATAAAACCACCTGACGTATTTAATGATCTTATTCTTAATACTAACGAATTAAAAAGATGGCCCTGATCAGATCTCACCGGCTTCAGGCCCATCGTTTGGTGTTTACAGTGTGAGGAATCGTGCATCCGGGACGCTCAGCTCACACACTCTGCTTGCGTAAGATCCTGTATGCACTTCAACACTCGCTCACACACACAGCTGCTGTCCACCTCCTTCAGCTCCGCCTGTAGAAACAGACCATTTCAGTGTTACGCAACAAGCGGCCGCGATCATCAGCTGTAAGATCGTATCAAACGCCACGACGCAGATTTGATAGTTTTATTATTTCCTGTGTCACATCCGTCAGCTTTGGAAAGGTACGACGTACTTTACACTCGTCTCTACTGCAATGATTAGGTTTTGACTTTTGCACATTACGCCTACGGGAAGAAATGATTTTCATCACTGTAGACAGGTTTCTATCAGACTTATGCACATAATACTGGTTAAGAAACGTTTTTCTTCGATTTGACTTTTAGAGATAAAACTGAGCTTTTCTGCAAAATGTTAAGTTTCTGACTTTATAGATGTAGTTCCAATATATCCATGCATATAGCAAGTATATCAAATATATCATACTGCCTAATGGATTTCATCTACAAGGTGTCAGGAACCAATGAGAGTAAAACTACATATACATCATTTTGTATTTATTATTTACAGCACGCTCTGTATGTTCACTCGCACGCTCTAGGCATTTTCTCAGCCGCTGTATCACGTTTCTTTCTTTTCTGGTTTTGCATACAACACATTAACATTGGTTCCTGACTTTTCAGAACATCCTGTACACTGCAAATTATTGCAGATTTCCCTAATCTGGCTTTTCCAACTGGATGAAACGGACATATTATATTGTGAAGGTGGGCAATACGATGATATGATACTAATCTCATGATAAATATTGCTACAATACACTTCTCTTGAATATCGCAGGTAACTGGAAGCAGCTGACGAGAACAGAACCTTTGTATTTTTCCCTCATTTTTTTTTTAAGTGTAAATTTATTTTTGTATAATAAAAGTGTCACTGAACTCAGAGTTTTTAATGTAACACAACTGGCAGGTTGTTAGCAAACCTGATACATACTGTATCGTAGAAAGACAACATTTCTTATCATGAATGGAGCAACGAATCACACACAAATGAAACTATTGTACAAATACAGACAGTGTGTTATTTTCCAGAACTAAAAATAGGTTTTATCTCTTCCTCAGAACAGCTGGAACTCTATGTATTTTCAACGTGATGAATATCGGTAAATTTATGCGTCACTGCAGGATTTCGCAACGTTTTCCACCATTTTGTACGTCAACAAGCAATTTATCTGCTAAATATTTGTAAAATGTTATCAATCATTCACGCTGCCATCACTGCTAATCTCTCGGATACAAACCCGCCGTGGAATCAGACTCTTGCCCCTTCCTCTAACAGGAGGCGGGACTGCACAGCTCTCAGCCACGCCTCTCAGGACGTACCCTCAGTCTGCCGTGTGAGCAGTGGTCGAGCAGCAGGAGGCAGCGTGACGCTCTGTTCGACAGCTCCTCGGTGAGCTCAGGAGACAGAGACTCTGCAGAGACGTCCACGAGGAACCTGAGCAAGCTCCTAGCCAGGACAGACAGCCTGCACTCCATCCTACACACACACACACACACACACACACACACATACATACACACACATTCAGGAGATGAAGAACGTTCCAGAGCAGCAGCAGTCACACCTGTATCTCAAAAGGGGGTTCCATAACATTTAAGTAACTATTTCTCTAACTTTACATGCCATCATTTTACACTTGCTAACACTGAATTTTACTTCATGTGTAGCTTTTCAGTTGTGAAAACTTTTAAGTTTAGATTTGTAACATAATTCCGTAATACATAAAACATGACCTTGCTCTGGGCATCCACGTTTTTCCCGAGCCGATGCCCTGGAACGCGTTTAGATCCGAACTCAGGAACAACGACGTTCCGAGTTCCAAGTACAACGCGTTGCAGCATTAGCATTAGCTAACGGTCACAACACTTGAACGTCCATGTAGCTACTGTGCTGTATTTGATGTAATTTTTCTCAAATTAACCTCCTAGTGAAGAAGTGCTTGGACCCCGATGAAGGCAACTCGCAGCTATGATATCATTTTCATTCTGTTTGTTTACACCATAAACAGATTTTGACACTGATTTTGACTGGCTGCCTTAAAATGATGTAAAAATCAAAAAAATTGCATACAAGTACCTCGGCCAGGCAACCTGTATCGTCCTCTCTAGAGCCTCCAGTATGCTGAGCCTGGCTTTCTCTTCCGGAGCATCAGAGACCTCCAGATATCCCACAATCACCCTCTCCAGCCTCTTCAGATGCCGAGCGATGCTTATACCCATCCTGTAAGATCAACCACAGCTTAACACAAAGTGTACTTCAACGCACCAAAACGTTCTGGCACATCTTCAAGTAAACGTGAGCGAAGAGGCTCATAAGCACCATTGCATCCAGGTTAACATTAGACGATGTGCGATGTGGAACTCACTTTTCGACGAACAGCAGGAGGTTGCTGGCGTAGATCCGGCGCAGTGCGAGCTTGTGCTCCATTTCCATGTGCGTTAACATGAGGCGGAGAACGCTGTCATAGCGGTTCGGAGTTCCGGGTAACCCTGCGTGGCCGAAAGGCTTCTCAAGGACTGAGAGTAAATCTATAAGACACGGCAGAACCACCTGCAACAACAGCACACACACACACACTATTAACAATGCCGTACTTGATTTTACAAGAAAATCCCAGAAAGAGTGAAACATTTACAAGGAATACTCCAGGGCCCAGTACTAGGACCGATCGATATCATGAGTAGGCACATAAAATCAGCTGATATGAAAGTTTCACAGACTTATCTGTGGAAAATACTGAATATTTAGCTACATTTCGAGTCTTATTTATAATGAACTCTAAAATATTTAGCGCTAGCTTTCCACCAGCTTGTGTTTTAATTGTAAGGCCACTTGTGTATGGCTGCATGTATTGTCACTAAAGTAGCGAGTTGAAATTTAACACTAATAATGCACTCATCATATCTCCTTCTGAGGCATATTATTCGAACCAAAATATGACTATATGTGATATAGTTGATCATTTTATTATCTGCTCGCTGATTGTATGTCACACTGTAACACATGGTTCGTCATCATTAATTACAGGTTAACTGTTAAACGAGGCTTCGTGTGTGTTAGACGTATGTACAGTACCTGTATGAGCGGAGCTTCAGACGTGTACAGGTGATTGTAGAGGGCGTCGTAGAGCACCTGAGCTCGGTTAAACTGTCTCAAATCAGCAGCAGGCTGGACACAATGATAATCAATCACACTCATTATTATTATTATTATTATTATTATCCTCAATATGATGGCTACGAGTACTCCTTTTTCTAGAAAAAAAAAAAAAACCTTCTATCTTATCTGACCACATGAAGGACGATGTGATGAAGGCAGTGCACCCCGAGGACTTTGTTCTCCGTCCGGTAGTCGTCTGATATGAGCAGAGACGGAGGGAAGACCCTGTCCAAGTATTCGGCTAAGCAGGGACGCCCGACCTGCACCAGCAGCCAAGAGAAGACGTGTTTCACTGCTTCGTTTCGCTTCCAGGTTTCCCTAAAGACAGACAAATAATCAGAAAAAAATTCTTATTCAACACATAATGGTGGATGAAAATGGCAAGGTCAAGTCAAGGTCAAGTGATTGTGTGTAATGCTTTGAATAAATCAATCATTCCTCTTCTATGACTATACTGTAGAGTCAAACAGGAACAAGTGTGTTAATGTCAGAGGAAAACATCAGAGCTTATTTGTTATTATGTGTAAAATCTGGGTTTAAGGTTTATGGTCATTTTATTAGTCAAATTATTTTTACTAAAACTTTATGATACTAGAGCCATAATGTTAAACGTCAGCAAAATACACACTTGCATGAAATTCCTACAGATAAAAAAGAAGAAAAGTGCTTGTTATTTTGATCATTATTATTGCTTGTTATTGTGCATATATACGTAGTATATTTTTTAAGTAATATATTGTTTATATACATAGTCAAGTCCAAAGTATCTAATTCTGAGAAAATTGGATTTTTAAATCTGAAAAACATGAAAGAAGCGCCTGGCTATATGTTGCTTTTCAGGCAAATTTCCATGATGTTGAGAGCAGAGCTGGGTGAGTGATATGAATATACAGACAATATCGAAATCGTGATAAATTGTCACGATATTTGAGATATTGTGGATATTGTGATATCTTTTGTTTTGCTAAATGTATTAGTTTTTATTTAATAATTACACACTGACCGGCTGATGCAATGTGAAAATATTAATCCTTTAAAACTGTAAAAATGTCTACTCTTTTCCTGGGCTGAGCAACAGGACAGTCTTTATGATTACAGCAGCAGCACTGAGGTCTACAGCATCCAGGGGAGTCTTGACTTTTGCCGGAGCGAGAGAGGAAATGAAGCTCACTTGGTCATGTCAGGCTGCAGTGTGTCCAGGATGGAGTCCAGGATGGATCCCAGGATCCCTGAGGGTGCTGCTCCTCCATCACTTCCACACAGCAGCTCCTGCACTGAGCCGCTCCCACTGGCTGTGACTGTGCTCCTCAGCAGCTCCACAGCACATCTCCTGGAGGATCCATCAGTCCACGCCTGCTTCTGCACGTGTGTGATGGAGAAGACACACAGGACAGGACTGAGTGTGTGAAGGAGAGCCCTCGCCCCTGAGTCTCCACACCTCACCGCCTCTCCGAGCTGAGCGGTCAGCGCCAGCAGAGCTCCCCCGACCGCCACGGCTTTTCCTGGGATCTCCTCATAGCTGGTGGCCGGTAAAGTCCCGCTGTCCGTGTCACACAAAGGCAAAGCGGCGTATTCAGTGCAGGACTTCACCAGGTCTGCATAAGTGCTCCGTAAGCTGTGTGAGCTGAGCTCGGGGAAGAGCCAGGACCGGGAACTGACCCTGAACACCTCGGCTGTGCGACTCAGGATCCTCGTCTTGTCTGAATTTCTCTCCTCGAAGCGTTCACGGATTTCAGAAAGAACAGAAATGACATCCTCAATTTCAGACTTAATACTCAAATCACGGAGAAGGCACTCTAAAGACATTTCTGTAGTATATTTATTTATTTATTTATCTCTTTCGGCTAATAGACATGGCTAAACTAGCTTTTATTTTGCTCTCGACAGTAGTCGCAGGATAGTGACGTCATTCTCCCGCTTACTCGACAAATCTCGCCTTCTGCTCTACGATTCGTTAATACGTCTCATAAACCGCACTCTGATTGGTTAATACGACTGGCGGGATGTTATGTGGACCAATCTTAGCACAGGAGGCGGGATTTATTGGGGCAGGACGCCGTTTGATGACTAAACAAAATATGGACACTAAACGACTGCCGTATTATAATTTAATTATTTTACTGGTGAAGGATTATATACATCGATGTAAGGTGCTAAATGCTAAACCCCTTTTTCTGAATGCAAACATTGAATACCTCATGCAAAAAGAGGAGGTTTTTGTTTTAAAAGCTTTTGTTTTTGTTTTTTTTGTGTAAAATGTTGCTTTTTTATTTAGATTTTTTTATTTTGTTGTTTGTTCATTAATTCATTCGTCCATTCATTCATACATGTATTTATTTATTTGTGTGCTTGCTCATTTAATTAGTAAATAAATTAGTAATTTACTTACTAATTTAATTACTTTGTTTGTTTGTTTGTTTTTGATACATTATTCTGCATTTGTAACCTCCCCTGTTGTTGATTTCTTTATATTGTTTATGTTGTTGTCTATATGTATCTATATGACATCCTTATTTTGTTGATCTTAAAAATAAAAAAAAGACGAATACATACATGGTATAAAACTTATTACTTTTTATTTATTTTATTATTATTTAATACTTTTATTTATTGGTTATGTGCAATACTATTATATTGATGGCAAAGGTTTTAGCATTGCAATTTATCTAATTTTGTAATAAAACATAAGCAGAATATTCTCAGTTTATTATCATTTGTAAGCACTGAATGTAAGAAAGCAGGCACGTCATCATTCAGAAGTGTGTTAATCATCTCAGGCAACGGTCTCATTGTTTTTATGGCTGCATTGTGCTCTTAAATACGTAGCAGGGTTGAAAGTAACAGCGTTTTTTGTTTTTGTTTGTAGTATGTAATTAACCAGCATCCATGCATTTAAAAGAACATTTACCGGAAAGTTTTTTTGTTTTTTAAGTTAATAATTTACTTTAAATCTAAGATCTGGGTAACAGGGTTGTACTTTCAAAGTGATCTTGTCAGTCAATATAACAATATCATTAAAAACAGAAAAAAAGAATGACAGAACGTACTTTTCTTCTTCTCCGGATCTTCAGGAAACCTTCTGTTGAACATGTGACTTGTGGAATATTCCAGTCATTTGTGTTGAGTGAAACTAAAGTGTATATTTTCCACGTAAACTATAATGGACAACTCTTGGAAAAGGAGGTTTCAGGAATGAGGTGTTAAAATGGATTCACACCTTAATACCAAAACAATAAGATTTTGAAGTAGTTTAATGATTACGTGTCAAGGTAAAGTGTAGTTATGGTGTTCTGGGACAGGCAGAAATACTGTTTTCTAATTGTGATGTAGGTTTTATTAAGGTTTTATCTGAAACGTGCACACAGGTTGTTGTCACGGACACTTCACCTGTGTTTAATACAGATTTTAAAATGTAAAAATCAGTGAGACACAAATGGCACCCGATCATGGAATCACCCAATTTATTTTTATAGACGTAAATCAAATATTTAAGTTCATAAATAGTCATTTGCTGGCAAATCTATAAATACCCCTATACAGGTATGTATACTCGGTGTCATAGAAATGTCTTTGGGTATTGAAGTGTGTTATTTGCCATTTGGATGAGACTCTACTATTAAAACCGACTAAAAAAATATAAAATCATGCATAGAATTCAAAAGCTAAACGAACTTAAACCTGCCTTTGAAAAACAAATCGAAGATGACCTTTTTCTAAAAAGCAGTATCGCTTCTCTAAGGCATTTCGAAACATCTGAGCTGGTGCTTAGCCTTTGTAAAAGCTGTTCATCCTTACAGAGCTTTTATTAACTCAAGCAGGGTGGAAATTAAATCTTGAGGCCGCACTGCAATCAGTTTTGTCACATCTGTCACTGCCTTTGTCTTTCCGTCGTATTGCAGGACGCTATATGTGCTCGATGCCTATCAGCTGGAAAAAGATGCGTCACCTTAGGATTTTACAATGTGAGCGTTTATTGACATTGGAACAAAGTGCTTTGATTCAGAGGATATTGGATTTTCATTGTCACGTTCCATGCAATCTCGTCTACGTGGTTATTATGTTTGCAAAAAAAAAAAAAAAAAAAACACCAGTGTAGGTAGACGTCTTGCTTTGTAAGACACATGTAGCACATGTTGGGTCCCAATCATTACATCTGATGCAGCTGGTTGGGTATTTGAGGTACTTTAACACACCGTGTATGTCCTCAATTAAGATCTACTGTACTAAACCTACACATTTTATGAGATTTGTAGAAAAAACAGCTTGATACTGTGAAGCAAAGTGTTTATTTGAATCAAGGCCATCCAGAAAGGTGAAATACAGTATAACAACTCACGTTATTCCACAGCCCTGTTGAATACTCGACTCTGATTGGTCAGAACATTCTAATACATTCTAACACTTTATCGTTTCTATAGTAACAACTTACACATGGACGCTCCAAGTTATTCAACAAAGAAAAACATACAATCCTTTATATGATGATTAGTAACTGACATTTAGGAGGAGATGTTTATTAAACTTTTATGGAAGGAGTCTCCAGTGCGAGCGATGCATTTTTCCAGAAAAGAGAAGTTCTTGATAGCATGACAAGCTGCGTTTTATTTAATTTTTTTGGTCTTGTTAACTTCAAGAGAGAGAGAAAAAGAGAGGCTGGTGAGGGAACGACTGTTTACAGCTGCGTAAGTGAGAACGTACGTGAGAACAGGAAAACAGGAAAGTAAAAATTAATTAATTCGTTAAGTTATTAATACAAAATTGTAATCATTGGAAAATTGCTGTGGTGTAAGAGGAATAAAACACTTCTGGATGCGCTGTTATAGGAAAATACTCAACTTCAGATTGGCAACAGTAACCTGTCGTTGATTCTTTGCCTATAACAGCACACCCCCAAGTGTTTTATTCCTTACTGTGTGTGTGTGTGTGTGTGTGTGTGTGTTACTCCTCGGGGTCGGCGTCGCTCTCGTCACTCAGGGGGAACTCTCTACACTGACGCTCTGTGTTGTAGCTCTTCACATGCATGGGACACTCCTGGGATAGAATCGCCTGCGGGAAAAATTGACATAAATAAGCAAAGCCTGATGGGATAGTATGTGCTGTGTTTGAGTGTGTGTGTATGTGTGTGTGTGTATGTGTGTGTGTGTGTGTGTGTGTGTGTGTGTTACCATCTTCTCCTCCCGAGCAGCAGGGTTTTTAAGAAAGAAGCACAGGGGTGCATAAAGAATATTGACCACCCCGATGATCACCATGAGATAGGGGAACCCGATCACGTGTACTATAGCGCCCCCTGTAGATGGACCTATGTCATAATAAAGGTGAAACGTCTCAGTTTGTCCGGCTAAATATTCTGAAAAATATACATTTTTGTGCTATAGTGTGCTTTTTATCTGCTCCACAGAAGTAAAAGAAAAAGGAAATAAAAGCAGTACTACACACTAATTAGTTTATGGCACTCTTTAAAGGTGCAATTTGTAATTTTTAAAAAAAAATATTTTCTAGACCTGTGATAATCATAGAATTTCAAAGATCCCTCAGGAAAAAAAAATGGCATTTACAACATTTCTACGCACTAACTCTCATCATTTTGTTCAATTTCCACATCTGTTTACATTTTTCTGGCCCTGAAATTTGCCCTACCCCTTGCTAAAACATTAGCCACTCCACTTTGCACCTTCCTTAAGCCCCACCTCATGTTGCACATGCAGTTTCAGGCATAGTGTTGCAGATAACGTGAAGTCATTGCAGTTCACCTCATAAGCTGCCGAGGGCTCTACAGATGACAAGCTGCCACTTTAAAGTCTAATATGCCATAACAAATTCGTTCAAGCAGATTACTTTCTTTTAAAGTTAGCGGTAATGTCAAATATAAATGTTTACCTATCGCGAACCCCATACAAAGTGCCACATCCGCTATGGCGTACACACTGCCGTACACAGAGGCATGTCTGATATCCACCAGGTAGCCCATTATAGCCATCATGGACGAATCAACCATTCCTACAAAACACAAAATACAAATTCCAGCCATTAGTGGAAATGTAGCAGCGTTCCTGCTCTATCAGTGTTACCAGTGCAGTGCTTACCAATAGCGAATCCTATTCCTCCGTTAGGGCCGATAAGGCCGTAAATGTCTTTGGCCAAAGGAACCTGTAAGAAATTCAGATTTTACATTTTTCAGAGTGGGTTTAAGAGAAGAATAGGTGCTAGAACTGTTTTAGTATTATTTAGCTCGTCACTTCCTGCACACAGAGACAGCTGCTATTCCTGGAAGTAGTATTAACTACTGTATAATATTATTAAGTGAACAGGAAATATCACATTTCTACACTGTGAATTTCCAAAGTAGTAGTCCTATAATTTCTATTAATTATTTAATTGAAAGTAAATAAATAATGATTATTAATAACCTTATTCATTATTTATTTGGGGCCCTTAAAAAGGGGTCAAAAAAGGTTGAAACCCCCTATTTTAGTGTTTTTCTTCTTTACGTTTGCACTGGACCTACGAGGCTAGTGAGGCTAACAGGTAATGGAAGATTATAACTGTAGCTATATCATATTTATCTCCAAGGTTTGGCTAAGTAACACAGTTTGTACATAAATGTACATTCAGTATACTGTATGTATTTCAAACAATTTTGCCTTCACAATGTGCTGAGGAAGAAAGTGATTTGTCTTCAACAAGACTTTTTTTTTTTTTTAGCTCCTTGTCATCCTTTTGTACATTTTTTTTTTATAGATAACTGTGCGACAGTGTCACAAACCACATCAGTAAGTCTGTTTTAGATAATGAACAGCTCAACAAAGCAATTAGTGGTGATTGTGTGATGTGGTTTGCATGATCCTAAACAATTAGCTATCATCTGCTCTTAGATGGTCATTAGATTTTTCTGGCTTTTGCCCGGAGACATGTTAGCTATGCGAGGAGGCGGTGATACTCACGCAAAGGAGGCTGATGCCAACAACGATCATGCCAATCATGGAGCACAGCCACCTAGTAAGAGTCAGGGTTACGAAAGTCAGTGGATCGTTTAATTTTTTTAAACCTCGATCTCAAACGATTTACATGGCAATAAATCACATCTGAAGTGAAAATATCTTGAATATGGATGAAGTTACTGCAAGATCTGTTTCACTTGATGTCATTTCACATTTCTTGCCATGTTCATTTGACCTAATAATTATAAAAAACCCAAATTACTCTTAATATGAACACCATTAAATGTTATTTATATGTTATTAAATGCACCAGAAAGACACTTTACCTGCCCATTTTGTTGGCCAGCAGGCCAAACAGGTTGGTTCCAATTAAGTAAGACACGCTTGCTGGTAGAAAAGCCACCCCTGAAATATCAGCAGCCTCATCAGTGGATTAAAAAAAAAAAAAAAAAAAAGGCAGAGCTCATGACGGCAACAGATACAACAGTCAGGGAACACACACTCCTCCGTCTTCTGAATACACTCTCAAACATGTCAGAGCTTTTGATCAGGCGACTGAGCCTCATAGAAAAAGCAATTAAAGTAATACCCTGAGGCAATGACGTCCCATGGAAGAAGTCTGGAGCCACCTCGCCTCTTTGCTTTCCGTCTTTTAGATCAAAGGTAAAGGCAGAGATTTCGGCAGAATTTTGTTGCTTTGAAAGTCAAAATAAAGTCGCAATCCTTCCAAAGCCACCATAAAAGATTGCCTACTCGTAGTGACGGGAAATAAGTATGTTTTTTTGTTATTTGATACACTTCCAATGCATAGATCAACTTTCAGAATTGCCATGTCTTTGGAATTTGGACTTATAAATATGACCAAAAAGAGTATGCATTCATAAGCATAATCAAAGGGGGAAAGTATCAGACACTACAAATGACCAACCTCAGTACTACAGCTTCGAGACATCTAAGTAACTAGCTATTTACAGCATTGTGGTTCAATTTTGACCCATTCCTCTTGTCAAACTGTCTTCAATTCCCCAGGGTTACAGGGTGGACACGCAATTTGAAAATCCTCCATAAATTCCAACCGTCCATAGATTCCAACCAGGAGATCGGCTCAGCCATGCAAGGAGTTCTTGAGTTATCATGACTGTATGTTTGTGAATGTTTTCTCGTTAAAGTGTCTGTCTTCTTGGTCAGTGAGACTAAATTCTTCTCTAACATGTCCTGATACATTGCTCCATTCATGCTTCCTTTGATGATGTATAAATATACGCAGAACCATATCATGATGCTCCCACCCCCATGCTTCACTGTAGGATTTATGGTGTTCTTGGGATCCTTCTTTCTCCAAACATGATGTGAGCTCTATTTATTTGAGATTATATTGCTCCAAAAGAGTTCTGATTTGTCTAAATGCCTTTAGATGTGCATCTCTGTGCTTCCTTTTTAGCTCAGGAGTTTTTAGCATAAGGTATAGGAATGGAGACGATTGTGGTGCGGTTCATTGCTTATTGTTCTCTGTGTAACTGGTTGTTCCTGCTGCTTTCAGCTCATCCTGCAACTCTTTTCGACTGACTGCTGGCTTCTCTCTTACATTTCCTTATCATTAATCTGAGAGTGTTTTGTGAAATCTTGCATGGCCCACCTGTCTAGGGACAATTAGTTGTGGTTCCATGGACTTTCCACCTGCATATTATTGAACCAACTCGTACTTACAAGGATGTTAAACGTCTTTGCTATGGCTCTGAATGTTTATCCATTCAAGTGTTGTTCAATAATGTTCCTTCAACATGTTCTTATTGTGTGAAACCAGGTGCAATTTGCACAAGAACTTTTTTTTTTTTGCAGCATTTATATCTAGAACTTCGTTTATTTTTATGTAACCTTTACCTTTATATTTTTATTATAGTGAATTAATACATTTTCCCTATTAATTTAGTGCGCTATCCTTTTTTTATATATAAGTACAAATGTCGAAAAACATTATATGTGTTAATTTAATCATTATGTGTGTTAATATACATCGGAAGCATATTAAATAACAAAAACAAAAGTGTCCGAGTACTTATTGCCCCTCACTCAACGCCTCTCTAACATGTTATTTCTGTTATTATTATTATTATTTATCTGTGTTTTCTTGTTTTGTTTCTATTGTAACATGACCTTGGGTAAGTAAATGACCTAAGCAAATGAAACGTATTATAACTATTATTATTTTAATTATTAAAAAATTGCTGACCCCACCTTTAATATCTAGTTCAACAGTTACATGAATATAAGACCAATTAGAAAACCATGCCAAATGGTAGGAAATAGTTTGTATTATGTAAAGGTTGTTTACTTTATTTAATCTGTATTATGAAGGAATGAAGCAGGTGGTGGAGTTTCTTACCAAGCTGCCATTTTGGTGAACACATGGTCTGCATCATCCATATAGGGAGAGTGGGCTCCAAAATGGCTACGCCCATGTTGGCAAAGCACAAAGATCCTGCGAACGACCTCACATCATCAATACCACTGTGTCGTGGTTTGGAAAAATTGTATTTTTCTGGAAATAATTCTGAATTTCACATTACAACACACAATGTCCAAGCGATAACCATGCACACAGGCATGGCTTTTATCAATTGCTCACATTAGAGCAAAGGTAATTCCCTGATAGATGATAAGTACCACATGCAAACACACACCCGCGCTGATGAGTATGTAAGGGTCTTTCAGCAGAGTTAGCAGTGGTGTGCCCTCCACACTCTGAAAACAGAAAACACGATACTCATTCGATCTTAGCTCAAAACACAAAATTCCACAATTAAAGGTGCGATAAGTGATATACAACCTGAATATGTGTAACTTTTTATAGGCTAACAGCTAACAGTGGTTCATATTAGGTTCATGATTCATATATATATATATATATATATATATACACACAATATATCCCAATATACTATATCATCCCAAATATAAAATTATGCATAATCTTTTCTCCAAATACAGTAGATTAGTCAAATTTTTTTGCATTAGTTTTGCAGTGGAGATATGAGGCTAAGATAATTTTGCTAAGTAGCAAAACTTTAACTTCTAAACTTCTTAAAATAAGCCTAATAATGAACATATATAACAACATGCTGTTTAACAAAGGACTATAAGTGTAATTGTTTATATGGTGATGTTTTCTGTAAGATAACAGATGTTTGCTTAACATTTAAGGAAGGAGTCCTCCAATGTCAGCGCCAAAGCTATAACTAATTTTTATAACTAATCTTCAGGACATTGGAGTTTACACTTTGCAGCTCCATGGAAACATGATAAGCTGTAGGTTTGTTTTTTTTTTTTGCTGCTATAACGTAAGCGATAACAGGAACTAACTTGAACTAACTAAGCATCACACCATCGCATTGTTCAGTATTTTCCCATAACAGCAGTGTTTTATTCCTCTTATACCACAGCATTTATCAACGATTACAATTTTTTTAAAATTAAAGAATAACACAATACTTTTTATCCATTTATAGTTACATTTAATGTTGTGGACCGTCCGCAAAACAAGTGAGTTCCTGTTATCACTTCTGTTATAGCAGCTATAAACATTTGTTCTGTAGTGAATAAATGTAGTGAGGAGAGAGGTGAGGTGTCCCTGCTTACCCCGGGAGATATCTTAGAGGGCTGCAGGATACAAAGCTGGAGTGCTTTGTTTTAAAAAAAAAATAAAATAAAACATCAACATGCACAAAAACGTAATAATAATCAAAGCACAGAAAGAGCGGAATTTTAAACATTTCACCTCACCTCCATCAAACAGAGCGAGAAAGGCCAGGATGAGGAACGGAGAACTTTTACCGACAAACTCGTACATGACACTGCCGAAAGGAGCACCAACTGCAAAACACACACACACATACACACACTTTTCAGCCCAACCAATAGCTGAACCTCTTGCTGTATTAATTAGTGATTATTGTGATCAAATTCTAATAGTCCGAGCACTCACTGAGTACACCCATGGCGAGTCCTCCTAGTGCTATCCCCATGGCAGTCCCTCTCTCATTATCATCAGTGTACACACTTGCCAGCATGCCCAGTCCTACACACACACACACACACACACACACACACAATGACATAATGACACAATGATATGCATACAACACAATCAGTAACATATCTGAACCATTCAGTAATCACTACAATGCTGACCTGCCAGTAACAAGCAATCTGCACTAAAGGTTTTTATGAACTATATATCATTGCTATTATTTGTTATATATCACAATTTTTATTTGTTTATTTGTTTATCTGTTTAATGCATCCTGAACTGCATCCAGCTGCTATTTCAAATTACAACCGAGCCTACCATTTCCACCTAAGGTGCAATATCTGTATATTAGGTGCAATATTTGTATATTAAGATGGTAATTGTGTGGTGTTGTCTGAGATGTGTGTGTTGAATGTATTGTGTTGTGACCAAACACCAAAAAAAGAATCCTAATACATGTAAATGAATATGGCGAATGAAATGATCCTGATTCTGATACTGATTCTGATCTACTTTGGCTCCTGATACACTTGAATACACACACTTGTGAGGCGTGTGTTCCTGTAGCTAAATAATGCTATCCCTACATCTACACCTAATTCTAATGTAATTTTAGTAAGCAATATTAATAATTAATATTAATATTAATATAATTATTAATAGTAATAGTAGTCTTTGTTAAAATAAATCAACGGGGACCAACCAGATGTCTACACAAGGCCAAATTAGTCACATATTCCAATGAGAATGGGGACATTTGATCACCATGAAGGAATAAATACATGCCGCCCCCTCAACACACACACACACACACACACAGGCTGTACCTGCAACAGAGGAGAAGGAGGAGCCGATGCCCTGGAGGGAACGAGCAAAAAAGAGCAAGGTGTACGTCTCTGAGAAAGCAAACACTGCACAGCAGTTACACACACACACACATACACACAAAACCTAATTATATTAGATCAAAGCAAACCAGATGACATTAAAACACATCCTCACACACCCACAAACCACATTCTACATTTATTCTAATAAACAAAAGTACAGATAATGAAATTAACAGATAATTATTACCTCCCTTCCTAAAATTAATCTTGGATATAAAATGAACAGTGCATGTTCATTGCAAAGCATGGTATTTCAAGCATAAAACATATGGCAATCTTGTATTTAAAAAAAAAAAAAAAAAAGTTATGCTATTTTTCTGCAAATCATTTAACATACATTTAATACATTTAATATATGGAGAAGTTCCCCTGGAGAGAACTAACAGCACTGAGCTTCTTCCTGTAATGTCAAACGAGGTTGAAGACACTTGTAGAGGATCTTGTACAGTTCTCCATGCAGAACATTTTAAAGCTCCTTTATATTCTTAAGTTTGTGCATGTGGACAGTTTTCACTATTTGAACTAGGATTCAAATGAAGACACCGAGGTGCCTTATTGGAAAACAGTGATTTTTATGTCCTGCAAACATTTCTCTGTGGATTTGTATGGATCTTTGGAGACATTATCTTAACGCCATGGCAGAAGCAACCAGGATTTGGGCTAAGATATCCCGGTACTTAACATGATAACACTTCATGATGTAATGCATGAGGCATTTGTGAGCTCTTGTATGTAGCAGAGGGCAGATAGCACTTTCCTCCGGGTGTGTAATGCTTGACTGGGACGCAGCCATTCAAAAAGATATGGTTGTTTTTTTCCCCCTTTTTTTTTTCTTCCTAATTTAGTCTTGGACAGTTCCTACCCACCAGCCAGCTCTTACCTATCATACGAAAGCTACCAACCTGGGAGGGTGAAGGCTACCACATGCTTCCTCTGAGGGGAAATTTGGAGGGAAAATATATACAAAAATGTTCAACTTTGGCCAAATAACCATTTAGCACAATAGATAATATTAATTCTTGTTTCTATGAGGCTTGGTTTCACTCTCAGAAAGAGCTTCTTTTGTTTTTTACGTAAGTAAAGGCAAGTAGATTGGGTGTCATGTAAGTTGGATACAAATTAATTTATTCATAAATCATTTAAAGGAGCAAAAACAAGAAATCTGGTGTTCACGAAAATGCAGTTATTTTGGTGAAACATTCATATCCAATGAGAGCTCCTGGGTTTGCGTATAAAGAAACTCACTAATGTGAACCACAATTGATCAACTTTAAATCATATATTTTTTGTCCATGAGTTAATCAGTGTTACGGAAACTTCTGTAACTGTGGCAGGAAATTTTTTAGTTTAGTTTGACATATGAAAACATTGACACACAACTTTGCTAAAAGAAAAATGAAGTCTTTGTCCTATACAGTCATTTTTGCCACTCCTTTTCAAGGGTGCCAATAATTCTGGAGTTGAGTGGAAAGGATTTTAAAAATACAAATATATATATATATATATATATATATATATATATATATGTATGTATAAATACATATATATATATATGTATGTATACATACATTTGCTTTATTTAGTTATGGTTATCAAATATGTTGAAGGTTTTACACTATCATGACGTGCTGGCTTGTTACTGTATGTACATATTTGATGTTCATGCGTTTAATTGTTACGTTTTGCTTACTTATCGTGGAGACAAACATGATGATAAACCCAGCAAACATGGGTATATGGTACCCGATCCTGAAAAAGAAAGAAGCACAAATCAGCTCACTGAAGGGTGTACATGTTTTGTATCATTGCATTTATTAGGCTTGAAAATGTTTTGTTTTTTTTAACAATAGCTGGTTTTCAAAATGAACAGTATTTTTTTTTCTTACAGAGCAAGTGATGTTTGTATTTCATTCATGATAAATGGATTCATTCATTTGTATTTATTTGATTTAACCTGAATTCCTAATGCCCTGTTAAAAGAGTTCCTTTATATTAAGAGTACCTTTACCATCTACCAAAATAACCATTAGGGAGCTCTTTCATCCAGAACAAACTGCTTTCATTTTCAGTTAATTATTATAAAGCTCTATAGAAATTCCCATCCAAAACCAATACGCTCTGATTCTTTGATTTGTCTCACTGGAGGAATCTTAAAACAGAGGGTTTCCCTTTCAGAAAAGGTTCCAAGAACCCCTTTTGAAAGCAAGACTCATCGAGTGTCCAAAGAACCCTGGAGGGAACTTTTTTTGCTTTGGATTGAGCAAACTCAAGAGGAATCTCCTGAAGAATATCAGAGTAACTCTGAAAGTCTGAAAGGGGAAGCAATCTTCCAGATAGTGGAATTACAGAAGGAAGAATACATAAATACATAAGCACTGTTAGATTACCAGAGGAACTCGGTTCAAAGGGAGTAAAGATCCCTCAGATATGATGAGGATTGATGTTGGCAGTCTATCAGAAAGCAGACAGAGAAAATAATATTCTTCTTAGTTAATGTCCTATAAATTCCATCAAGTTTCCTTCTCCCCTCCCTACCATTCAAGCCTCTTCATCAGAAGCAACGCAGATCTCCAGCCTAAGTTCTCAGAGTTCTCCTCATTCCACAATCACACGCCATGCCATTTAGTTTAAGAATTGATTCGACGTTCATACAGGGATTAGCAATCGCGCCACTGCATAACTACGCACCTGTTGGTAAGCGGACCCACGAACGGGTTGACCAGAAGCTGCACTATAGCTTTGGACGCAAACAGGAGGCCAACTCTCACGTTCTCGTCCTCCAGAAACTTCCTGTCGTCCTTACAGTCGCCCGAGTCAGAGGTGCTGGCATTCCCATTGGAGATTGGGGTAACAGTTGAGTCACTGAGGTTATCCTGGGTCACGGTGTTGGCGTAGGTCACGTTATCATAGAGAGAGAAGATGGAGGAGAAGGTGGGCTGGTCCATGGTGGGAGGAGACAGAGAGGAAGAGGAGGAGGTGGAAAGCTCACTCGGTTGATGCTCCATGGCATACAGGAATGTAGGGATGATGGGAACTGGAGAGAACGAGAAAGGAGATGATCAAGAAAGTGTGGTAATGCTGGTAATGTTGTAAATTCAGTACATGAGATTAGTGTTACTCTCTTACAGGAAAAAAACAAAACAATGTTATACAATTTTTCCCTTACCCTGAATGTAGTTGATTTACTTTTCTAGTTTTGCAATGGAGCTAACAAGTACAGGAAGTCTATTTCACCCACAGGGGTTAAGAACACAGTGCAACTTAAGTAATCTTACAGTGCAACACTGTAATCTATTGTATAATTTATATTACGGTATAATATTGTGTACTATAATCTATACTAGACTTTTTCTTCCTTACTGAAATTTGGTATTTTCCATCCACCTTGCCCTCATCTCCCAAAGTTTGAAGTTTACCGAAAAGCTGAAAGTGATGTAGATTATAATATAGTGTGTATGTGCTAGAGATGTAACTGAATATGAACACATTATTTGGATTGAACAGATTATTTATACTAACACTACTCAAATACAGATATGAATAAGAAACACACTGTTGGTTTTTTTTGTTTTGTTTTGTTTTTTAAAGCTTGCTAGAAGGGTTTGCAGGACATCTAAACCAACTGAGGCCAATTTTGAACTCGAATGAAGTAGCTGAGGTTGAGGAAGTGTAGAAGGTCAGGAGGTGAATAAAGTTATGTTCTGCAAATCACAGTTTGTTGTTATGATTTGCAAATGAAAATGACTTTTTTTGTTTTTTTTTCAGGGTTGCTGGGGCATAGTGGGAGGGTTCCCATAAAAAAAAAATCTTCTAATCCAGACCGTACTCACATATGGTTTAAATCAGAATACAGATATACTGTAGCACTAAACAGATCCAGATAATGGCATGGCCTTAGAAACCTTTTATGTGGACATACACTCTTAGTAAATTGTGTTCTCCAACATTTTTTCCAAATAGTTAAGGGTTCTTAGTTTAGTTATTCTCTGGAATAACGTTCTCCAAAAAGAAACCACTTATAGTGTTCTATATGCCACCCTTAAGGGTTCTAGTTTTTTTTTTTTGTAAGAGTTTATAAAGTCTCATGGCTATTTCACAAAATAGATTCTTTAGAATGAATATAGTTAGCTGAAAAATATTGGTTTAAATAAGTGTATGAAGATTCGAGGTGGCACGGTCTTGCAGCAGGTAGAGTTGCTGCCTCACAGCTTCAGGGTTTCTGGTTCAGTCCTGAGCTTGAGCTACTCCTGTGTGGGGTTTTGCATGCTCTCCCCGTGTGCATGTGGGTTTCCTCCAGGTTGTCTGGTTTTCTCCTCACTCGTATAAACAGGCCAGTAGGTAGAGTGTCTATGATAAATTTCCCCTGTGTGTGAATAGTGCCTCGCAATGGACTGGGATCTTATCCAGGGTGTATTCCTGCCTCACTCCCAGTGTTCCTGGGATAGATCTCGGATCCACCGTGACCCTGACCAGGATAAAGTGGTTACACAAGCCTTGTAGCTCCAGTGCATAACTAAAGAAGTAAACTGCAGGCACCAAACGAGTCTTGAGTAAGGGGTAAGTGGAAATGGTGTAAGTTTGATTGGAAAAGGTTCCACTTCATTTCACACCTGAGGAAAACCTGTTGCAACGTGGCATGTGAGTCAGTGTGTTCAAGATGCTAAATTAGCATGAGCGTTAACATGTGTAGGGCTACTGACTCACCCACGACAGTCAGCAACATGTTATCCAGTAGCAGAGCCACACACACGACTACCAGCACGAGGCACCGTGAGCCTCTGCTCTTCCTGATCCACTCCATAGGATTCAACACAGCCATCGCCAAACCTGGTCACTGCACACACACACACACACACACATTTGTGCATTGTAAATGGCTGTCCATGTGTTTGAGGACGCATTCATTTGGTGTAATCTCAAAAGACTTAGTCCCATTCTGACACATCAGATATACACACTTTGTACCATGGCAGGTCGTAGTGTTTTATTACATGCTTTGTTCATGTGCAGAAGTTCACGTACTCAAGCAAACGTGTCTGTGAAAAACACGATTAGGGGGAAAAAAAATGAGTGTGTGAAAACCGAATTTTTACCTATTTGAAAGTGAGACACACAACACTGGCGCTCTGCACATTGTGATTAGCAAGCGAGTATCTTGTAGTGTACCTTGCTGAAAATTGCATAATGTGCTAATAATCATAATAGGAGAAAGCCTTGGAGGATAGGTGGGTTAATTTAGCGTATAAGGTGTGCTCAGATAATTAAATTTTCACTTTCACAGATTTTGGTTTTCTAAATGTTAGAAATGGCTTACTGTCATTTGTTACTTACATTTGTAATACTATATGGTGATACTATAATATACACGTGTGTGTCAATGCAGTATGTTGCAATATAAAATATTTGTGTAATATTTGTGAAAAAAGCCAAAAAGGTGATGACCCACTTGGACCCACTTGGTCAAGTCCCAATCCATTAACCTGAGAGAATGCTAACCTACATATGATCATTACAACTTTGTTCAAATTTGGAAGCTGTAACCATTTCACTTCCTCTACAGCATGCTGTCAATAGCAGAATAACGTTCACAACAAGCAAAGCCTTCAGAAACAACATTATCAGTATGGTCTTTATCAAGTACACATAAGACTTCTCATATTAGTCCAATTACTTTAGTCAAATTATTATGAGGATTAATTATTATCATTAGGAGCGATTCCACACTTTAGTACTCCCTGAGAAACATGTTTTCCCACAATTTAACATGTCCTAAGGAATGGTGCACATGATGACATCATGAGTGATAAAACCTCCTTGAACTTCTCAGGGAATGTTGAGAAGGACTGGCATTATGACGCCATAAAACATTTTACACACTAGGACGTCTCATGAAGTATCACACATTATGACATCAACGGCTTGAAGAGACGGCGCGTTTTATGATATCACAAGTGACTGGATACACGGGAACGTTCTGAGGAGCACTGCACATAACGACAACGTGAGCGCTTCCACACAAAGAATGTTCTGATGAAAACCGCGCAATACGACAACATAAGAGATTACACATATTAGGATGTCCCGAGGAGTGTCGCTTATTATGACCTCTTGAATGGATCCACATGCTAGAACATAGAGGAACGTCATGAATTATGACATCATGAGCGATCCGTACCCTGGATCTTTCTGAGGAACGTTGTGTATTACCTTTATCTCATTATCTATTATTGTGCATTAATTGTGCGTTCTGATTATGAGTGATCGCGCACACTATCACCCACTTGTCAGGGAACATTGTGAATCATGACGTCACACGTGAGTCACAGTATGACATCACAGGTGTTAAGTTGTTAAGTGCAAGTTACATTTTGTATTATAACAGCATGAGTGATTCCACACACTAGAACGTCCTACAGAATGCCGTGTATTATGGCATCACGTGCAATTCCGCATGCTAGAACGTTCTGAGGAACAGAAGAGCACACAAGCCCATCAACTGTCTCATGTGAAGCACAATCCTGACATCATGTGTGAAAGATCGGTGACCAATGCGAGCTGAGCTGAACTGTTTTCCGTCATGTTTGTTTAGATATGAAGTCACGTCTGCAAGATGCCAGGTTCCAAAATTTGCGATCACTGGTCAAGTGGTTTATTCTGGGTAAATCTTGTAGTGTGGGAGGTTTGATGGCTGAAGTATGGTCCAGGATCAAAATCTGTGAAATGTATCCTTATATCTGTTACAATGGAGTGTGGGTCAGGGATTAGCAAATAAAGATGACTTGTTTAGATTTCCTAAAACCTGTGTTTTAATTAGGCTATATTATCTTTAAAAAAAAAATACATCCTGCTTATGGTGATTATTGACAGCAATATGAAATTAAACTAAAGCTGATCTTAATTACCTTACTCATGTCTCTCATCACACTCCAGCTTCCACACACACACATACACACACTCAGGTAAAAAGTGATAAGATGATCTTTAAGTTGTCTAATCAGCATCCATTCACAAAGACCAGAAACCGTGCAAGGGCGGCAAGTTCAACATTAATTACGTCCTGATTCAGACGCCACACTCAGCAAACACTCCTCACACTCCTCACACTCCTCACGAAGGAACAGTGTGTTCACAAAACAACCCAACTGTTAATCTTAATTAAAGCATGATTAACAAAGTACAATTTCAGTTTGCTAATTGAAATATGATCACATGGGCTAGGTTAATCATGTGATGTCTGTAAAATCCAGATTCCTGTGTATGGAAGTTTATATTGTCTGCTTTATCCCGGGACTAGATCCGAGATAAAAAAAATAATTAAAATAAATGAGTAGAGCACATGGTCCACGTAACAAATGAGATATGTTAGCCTATGACTGTTTTATTATATTGAAATTGAAACTGATTACCTGTAACATTTCACTTTTTTTTTTTTAACGAAATTTAACAATCGCAGTAGAAATTAAGTTTACCATGTTTCATTTTTTAAAATAAGAAATAGATGGTCAGATATATTTTCCTGCCATTTCTCCCCAACTGATGTCTCTAAGATCATGCAAAAGAAATAAAAATATTAACAAAAGAAAGAAAGTCTAAGACGAAAACCTTTCAAATTCCTAGGCATACATTTATCAAAATTAATAACAGCAATTCATTCATTATTAATTCATTATTAATTAATATTATGCAATGGATATTATGTAGTGGAAATACAAGATCATAAAAATAATACTAAAACTGGTCTTACCTTCTGTTGCATTGCCCCTCACTGTGTGTGTGTGTGTGTGTCCAGGACAGGTGAGCTGTGTGCCAGGTCACTTATTGGACCCTATATGTGTGTTTGGTTCATTTAAACAGACAGCCCTTACACAGAGACCTTATTAGGACGACACCCAGCCACCCACCCACACACACACACACACACACACACACACACACACACACACACACACACACACACACGTACACTGCGTCAGAGCAAGGGTAATTGCCAGCATCTGTTGGTCTTTATTGGGTAGGTGAATGACCTGAGGGCTTCTGTTGGCCACGGTTTATCTTTTCTATCACATTCAGCCTCCCACAGACACACAGACACAGAAACACACACACACATACACACGCCAAACAGCTGCTTCTCCAGTGTGCAGTTTGCTGTGTGCGAGTTTCATATGCTGGAGTGGAAAATGTTCGTTTGTGGTACACTGATAAAATAAGTAAGTAAGTTAGATAGATAGATAACTCTACATGCTTATATACATATATGCATATATATATATATATATATATATATATATGTGTGTGTGTGTGTGTGTATCAGATATATGTATGTATGTATGTAAGTATATATATATATATATATATATATATATATATATATATATATATATATGGTGATGTACTATCTGATGGGTTTTTTGCATGCAACAGCCTCTGGCTTTAAAGACTTTCTTTCTACATCCGTCACTTGCTTGGTGCTCAGTTTCCATTTACCTCCCCACTCACTCCCACACACACACACACACAC
This sequence comes from Pangasius sanitwongsei, assembly GCA_037576675.1. Taxonomy (NCBI): domain Eukaryota; kingdom Metazoa; phylum Chordata; class Actinopteri; order Siluriformes; family Pangasiidae; genus Pangasius; species Pangasius sanitwongsei. Next base: position 18,353,675 of record CM075004.1, on the reverse strand, counting down.
ACACACATGCTTAGCTCTTTGAGAGCAGACACCAAAACCCTTCACATGGCTGATCATATTAGCAGGACAGTGCAAAGCAAAAACCAACGCCAATAATAGGAGGCCGTCATGTCTTCCAGCTCCTGTTAAGCCTCGTCTGTCTTTGAAGTCGGTCTCTCTCGGCCATCCTGTTTGAACAGGCGGGATAATTACAGCTCTCCCGAGGCTACTGCGGGCTGGAAATCCCACATTTAATGCAGGTTTGATCAGGAAACTCGGCCTTGAACGGAAATGCTTTTCATCTCCCCATTCAATGACCTGCTCGGGCCATTTAAAAGCAACATTAGCAGCCCTTGTAGATCAGTAAAGTCTAATCTTCTGGTAATTAACCGGCGGTTTAAAAAAGCTGTGAAGAAGCCGGCTCAAGCTGAGGGAGCAGGTAAATCACCTGTTCCGGTGCAGGAAAGCGGCTCCCATCCGGGGCCTACTGATGCGGTTAATACACAGGCCTCGTTCAAAGAACTCCAATAGTTTTGATGACATACACTTTTGTCTGAAGGTGTAACGTGTAAAAGAGCTTTTCATCTCCAGCTTACAGGTAGTAATTGGCCTTAATTACTGCTCTAATGCCAGGCCTGTTATATAAACGATCCTGTTTTGACGTGTGTGCACAGTGTAGGCTGATGCAGAAGAGACACGGACTTCTTTAACACATCTGGGAAGTTTATTTTTTCGCTCCACTGAAAAACCCAGAACCACGTTCAGTGCGACCCTCTTCGCCATGAGGACTCTTGCTGTTTTTGCGCTGTGCCTCACCTCAGCTGTTCTCTGCTTGGACTCCAATGAGATTCGCTCCTCCAGAGAGATGATTACGGACCCCGAGCCGGTAAGAGCGCAACCTCATCCTCTTCCTCATTCTCCTCTTCCTCATTCTCCTCCTCCTCATCCTCACACACTGACTCCATATCCAAAAAGAACACACTGCTGATTGTACTTTAATGAGCAGTGAAGATCTTCATTTTAACATTGTAAGGGTTCGTTCAGCACTGTGTTTAATGTTCATTCATTAAATAAATGCAAAAAAAGTGCAATAATTTGAAAAAAAATATGACAAAAAATATCTTGAAGACTTTTCTTTATTATAGTTTAAAACATATCACATCATTAATGAAGCTGATCTGAACTGTATATGTTGTAAAGCATTATATAAAGTTATAAATAAATGATAAAATAAATGATATTATCAACAGTTTCTTGCAAGTCTTATTTTTATGCAGTTGAATGCACAAGTTTGCATACATTTACTTTAAAATAACAAAAAAATCAGGGAGAGATTTCACCGATTATGACAAAGCACAATCAGAAAGTAACACAAAATGGTGGATATTAAGATATAAATAGTAAAAAAGTCAACATGATATTTCCGATTATTATGTGCACATTTATTCCACTTGCGTCTAAAGATGTTTTCAGCTCTCCTGCTGGTGATTTCTTGCATCTGTTTTTCCTCCATTTCTGAATGATAGTTTTCGCAGTTGGTAACCGTTCTCCCTAAACACTGCAATATCGTCTCATCGCCTGCTTCAGCTCTAATATTTTTCGGCTTGTGATAGTTGTTTTCCTGATTCTGATTCCCACTGCTTGATAAGCAGTGTTGCTTGACTTTTTATCTTCATTCATTTCACTCTTACTTCTCTGTTGTCTCATAAAGCTCTTTACAAGAAATAAAAATTACACAATAAATGTGAAATAAGGTTCTACTGATGTTCTTTGACTTTTGGACAGACAGTGATGGTGTCAGAGAAGGTTACAGTAAACGTGAGCGTTCATAACAACGTGCGACGACGACACCAAAACCCCGAATGTACGAATCAGCAGGTAGGTACAGAAAATCACTAATAACTGGATCACTTCACACACTGCCTGCTGTCTCATGATTGTTCTTTTTAACCTCTGAGGTCTGGAGAGGGTGAACTTACACTGATCACATACTTTAATCTCTTCTCTGAATCCAGGAAAATGGATGCCAGGGCTCAAAGAAGAGACCAGGTCATAAAAGGACTGAAAAAGGTAAAAACTCAGATACACGTTTCTTTACAGCTCTTGTTGAAAATAAACTCATAGACCGTAAATGTAACCATCTGGTCTGGTTATGAAGTTTTTGAATGTATAGCCACTATATAATCACGGGAGGTAGAAGAGATTTAGTAGCTTATAGCTTATAGCTACAGTCACTTTAAAAATCAGTGCTTTACAATTTTTTTTAGTTCTCTTGCTGCCGGCAGTGAAACCACAGACAGACCTGCTCTAGTTCACACAATCTACTCTGAAACAACATATGAGTTGCCTTTTAAAGAACTCTGTTTTAGCTGGAGGTGTAGCTCATTTCAGGGCCAGAAACTATGTATATCGAAGCCTAAAATGAAGAAGTGATGCAAATTCACTGTATTGGTAATCTTCAAATTACAGTTTGTTTGTTCTTGAGAGATCTTTTAGACTATGTGATACAGAACTACAGACCAGTTTAAACGTTACAAACTGCACCTTTAAATCCGACAGCCACGTAATAAACTACACGTAATAAGAGCTGGAGCAAGCTGTAATTCTAGCCGGAATCAGTTCTACAAAGATATCCATAAAGCTGACGAATCTGAAAATAGACCAAAGCACTGATTTAACCCTCCCCTGGCTTGTCCTGGAAAAAGTCTGCTTTTTATTTCAAACGTTACTCACCTCATTGGGCAAAATTTAAAAAAAAATAAATAAAAGTTGATGATTCAAGTGCACAGATGCAGCAGCTTTGTTCTCCCTGAAACAATATTATTTATTCGTTTTTTTTTTAAAAATCTTCTTAGTAGTCAGCTTAAACATTCAGCATGCACAAGCAAACATTTCATATAACCAGCAGTTTTTAAGCCTTGTGCATAAATCTAGTTCTGCTTTTATCACATACAGTATTATGTCATTGCTATTACATACATATTATCTATTCGTGTAAGTATGGAACATTCAAACATGATTTTATTGTACTTGTATGATGACAATAAAGAAATTTCATTCCCAGTGGTTAAGGACATATCACAAACATCAGTGGGTAGCGTTGCTGCCTCACAGCTCCAGGGAGTTTCTGTGTGTGTCCATGTGGGTTTCCTCCGGGTTTTCCGGTTATCTTGACACCTCCCAAAAACATATCAGTAGGCGGACTGGCTAAAATAAATGGCCCCTGTGTGTGAATGTGTGTGTGAATACTGCCTTGTGTTTGTCCGGAGTCCCACTCAGGGTGTATTCCCACCTCACACCCAGTGTTCCCCGGATAGGCCCCGGATCCACCGCGACCCTAACCAGGATAAAGATCTAACATGTGGATCACGATACAGATACAGAACTAAATTTATAAAGCAGTAAGCAATCACAAGGCTCGACGTAAAGTGGAGTGCTTAAAGCCCCTTTACACGTGATAATATCACTTTATAAAACGGTGACAAAAACAGTGTGATAAAATCCAGTGTTTGATCAATTATTCAAGTTATTATTAATAATATTCTCAATTAAACAATTCTCCTGCCACACAATGTAGTCCATTAAGACCCATTAAGTCCATTTGGTTGCTAAGCAACACAACGACTAAAGATTACTTTTTTCTTTCAGGAAGGCAAAAATAAACTTCTTGTCATTGATAATACAAAAAAAAAATGTTCAAAATGCACTTTGAACACACACCACGTTGTGATTGAGACTTGTGAACTCGTACGCACGAACTTCTGAGGAGAACTTGAAGGCAGCACGAAGTTAAGTGTAACGGTCATTTCCCGTTTAAAAACCCGGCGCATTAATACACACTTCAGCTGCTGTGATGCGGTCAGGTCACAGGCGTGCGTGTATCAGGGATTTTCCTTTTTTTTTTCACAGCGAGGTTTAGCCAGTCATATTTGAGAAGTTGTCCGTTTTGTATTAACAAATGTGACTCATTTCCAGCCACAGGGGCCAAGAGACGGAAGTGTGTGCGGTCACGTGACTGCGGAGAGGGCTGGTGCTGCCTTCAATACCCCGGCGGACGACGGTGCCAGAGGGTTCTTCAGGAAGGGGAGATGTGTCTTTTAGGAGGGCAACCCAAACCCACATCCCGCAGACGTTTGGCCCGCTGCGGCTGCACTGCGGGTCTGAACTGCCTCCCGAAGCCTGGTAGCCTGAAGGGACAAGGACAGTGCAGCGCTGACGAAAAGCAGTGAGACATATATATATATGTAGTATAAGCAGCGTGTATTCTTCTTTACTGGCCAAGATATCCCACAATCCTTTGCGGCACACCATTTCAGTCTGGTGACAAAAACAAAAAAACAAAACAAAACAAAACATGTTGTGTGGCTAGCAACAGACTGGCCAGTTTGTTTCCTCTTCATAAATCCCCAGCACTTATTATTATTATTATTATTATTATTATTATTATTATTATATAAATTTTTTCCATCCATGCTGAAAAAAAAAAAAAAAGAAACCATCACAGAAATTCTAATAGTTTCCACTACAGATACCAATAAAACCATTACTGGTCCTTACTGGGATCCACTAGACATAACATGCCACCAATAGAAGGCAATAAATTACCAGTAGAGACCCACAGGGACCATTAGACTTTCCATTAAAACCATTACAAATTCTATGAGGGTTTCTATTGTTCTTTTTTTTTCAGCAGTGTTGTAGGCTAGCATACGCTAATAACTAATAAATGTTTTTATATGTAATATTTACAACAATAGTCCTGATCCTGAGAAGGTATTAGCTGTTAAACATCTGTATTTATATTTCACTAAATTTACACAGAACATGAGGTGAATATTTCTATCTATATTCACACTGATATTCATCATTTAGCTTAGCAGTACCTACTATTTACCACTAAAATGTTTTCAATTGAATTAACCTACTTAATTAGAGGAATACATCAGTATTAGCTTATTTAAAAAAAAAAAAAAAAAGGAAAAGAAAAGAAAAAAAAGAAAAAAGAAAAACCTTCTGAGTCATTAGATTAGAGCTAGAAAGCAAGGTAGACACCTGCTTTCCATTTCAGACACACCTGTCTAGGGTTGAACAGGGTTTTTTTTTTTTTCCCCCTCTGGCACATGAATGTGTAAAGTTTGAATGTAAGCTGATAGGCTAAGACATGCTTGGTGCCCAGATTTTGCTTTAATTTAGTTGATTAGCATTGTGCAAACTGTGTGTCTAAATCATGGCGTTCGCCTCAGACCTCGCCACACTCATCTGCTGAGTTGTTAAACTTTCAAACAGGCTTGAGAAAGTGGTTCGTGACACTCTTAGACACACTGTGAGCTGTGAAAATGGAGGAGAAAGGATTTCGCAGAGCTAAAACCAGTCGCAGCTTCATCGTCTAGACGAATCACCTTCTTCCTCGGCACACTGTGGACGTGAAGTGGTTGGAAGTGATTCAGATGACAAAAGAGCTTCAGTGTAAATTAAATGTTGACGTAATTCATGAATAATTATACAGTGGTGCTACTGAATTCTCCGTTCTGATTGGTCAGAAGATGTTGATTCATTTTCTATAGCAGCAGCAAATCACAGGTTTATATTAACACGCTCGTTTTAATACATTATCATATCTTAAACATAATCTAATGCTATTAATTTAAAACAGACTGAAAAAAAAACGTGTGGTTATTTAGCAAAATGAAAATGTGTAATTTTTGATATGATGAAGTTTCCGGTAAGGAGATGTTTATTTAACATTTATGGAAGGAGTCTCCAGTGTCAGCGCTTTGTAACAGCCAGAGCTAAAGCTGTAAGTTTTAAGACACTGGAAAGTCTTCTTCACTAACTTTTGTGAACGTTCCACGACATTAAATGTAACTATAAATGGATAAAAAAAAATACAATGTGTCGTTCTGTAATAAATTAAAAATTTCAGTTGTAGCCGTTGGCAAATTGCTGTAGTATAAGAGGAATAAAACACTCCAGGACGTGCTGTTATAGGAAAATAAATCACTTTGGGGTCCACTTCATCACATCACGCTGTGGTTGATTAGTTTCCTAAAACAGCAAGTGTCTTAGAAGTGATTACACAGACATGCAGTTTGCACAGTGCTATACCTATAAGCGGCTAGCTATAAGCAGGTTATTAACTAAATCAGCCTTGTAGCTCCAGCACCCAAAACTATAAGAACAAACTATAGACACTTCCCAATGAAAAAAGAAAAAAAAAAAAAAAGTCTTATCATCTTGACCAGTTTTGAGCTAAAGTGGACAAGATGTACATTTTAGTTCATGGCCGATCTGTTCTTTTAAGCTAAGCTATTATTATTTTTAAAAGCCATGCTAGTCTTCACCAATTTTGTGACGTTAAATGAATGGTTAAGAAAAAAATGTATTTACACAATCAGCCAGATGCTTCGTTATTTTTAATGAATCAAGAAATAATAAACTTGTGTCCACTAAAGAAGCAAAAAAAAAAAAAAAGAAAAAAAGAAAAAAAAAAGAAAAGGGAGCGCCATGGGACCGTCTCGGCTGATCGAGTGTAAAAGTTCACTAAACCATTCAGTCCATTTAGTCCTCATGTATGTGAAATCATGTTTACTTGCTGTTTTTAAGCTATTATATATTATTATTATTATGATTATATATATTTACATTTTTGAATGTAGGATGTGTTTCTTCAGCACTTGTGTTGGATTAGAGCGCTCTCTAATGGATATTTATAGCACTTACACACTCTTTTCTCTCTGTTCTTGCTTTAGTAGCTTTGAATTGTTTTTTTTTTTTAAAGGATTGAAGAATTGAGTCATGATTCGAGCACTTGTTTTAGAGTGAAATATGTTGGATTTGAGCTTTTTTTCTTTTAAATTCCAATCAGTTATGTTTCCGCCACTTTCTAACTCTTGTATTTTGTGTATTATCTATGATGTTATGTTTAGTGTTAAAAATAAAAACATGATGTTCAATTATTCTTGAGTCTTTGTGTAGTGATCAAATGATTTTTTAAAAAAAAAAACTTTTGTCACCACCTATTGATAACAATGCAGAACTGCATTCAGTCCCCAGGAGGAGGAGGACACACCCAAACTGACACACATGCAGTAAAAAAAAAAAACCACAAACCTTTTCAGCTTTCTTCTAAAAGCAGCTACATTACAGAGATACAGATAATAGATCTGCACAGTGTCTTTTTGTTTTTAAGTCAGGAACTTTCTGGCCAGTCTCAGATTGCACAGATGCAGATCTTCTTACCCCAGTAAACCCCGGGTCACTAAACTAGCACACAGTGCTCACTAAGGGCTAGGGTTACTCTTTACGCTTCCCAGCTGTCCACTAGGATGCATCAGACGGTGTTAAACACAAACCAGTAGCACGCCGCCGTTGGAGAAATGAGACACCTGCGGCTGAAAGTATCAGGGCTGATTTAGTCTCAGCAGAAACTTGAGCTTGGTTTCATTCAGCTGCTGTGCGGAACAACCCAGACACACCTGTTCAACTCCACCACCTCACACTAACTACAGCGTGTGCGAGTTACGGCATTAACTAAGGAACGACACACATGGGGTGCGCTTTTATAAGAAAATAAATACCACCCAGACCCTGAGCATTTTCTTGTAACAGCACAACCTGAAGCCTTTTATATAGCCTCTTATTTATATCTGCTTATACAATTTGCCAATGAATATATGAATAAATGTCTCTTTAGTTGCATTTTACATCTGCGACACGTTAGTGCCTGTTATCGCTTACGTTATAGCAGGTATGAAGTCGTTCCCTTACCAGCCAATCGCTTTCATTCTCCAAGTTTATAAGACAAAAAAAAATTAATAAAAAACTAATTTAAACCACAATGACCCTGACCATGTGGCTTATTCCAACACATGAGATTCCAGCTTTCTCATGTTTATAGATGACATTACGTCATGCTGTGTCCTAAACCACACCAGCTAGTGTGTGTGTGTGTGTGTGTGAGGAACTGCTAGTGGTTTCAGGCAGATATTTACAGAAAAGTGAGAGCGAGTTCGATTAAAGCGCTTTCACACTTGTTTTACGTTTGTGCCGATATCCACAGCACTCTTACCAGTGTTCCCTAGCTACGATCAGCTAACTAACTCAGGCTAGCTTGCTCTCTAGAGCCTCTGGTGAGGAGGTTGTTTTCTTTTGCTGAAGATTTGGAGACAGAAAAGCAAGAGAAGTGGAGCTGCTTGTTGGACTTTACTGAATGCAGCAATAGTTATTCAAGTTGCAACATATTTGGTTCAACATGGTGTTAATCTCCTTGTATTCATTCACCAACAAGATACTTTTTTTTTTTTTTTTTCCCCCACCAGCACTTTGTCCATGTTTTTTGCAGCCTGATTGGTCAGGAGGTGCTTGACGTCAAGAGGTGCTTTTTTATGAAAAGCTGAATTTGTTCAACTTTCAAACTCCACTGTGACGAAAGGAAAAAAAAAAAAAACCCCAACAACAAAAACCCCACAAAAACGCTGATACCATGTCTTAGCTGACACTGAGAGAGAGAGAGAGCGCAAAACGAATAATTTAGCCAAATTGTTTCACCGCTTAACCATTATGCTAATACTGCCCTATCGTACTGAAATGGAATTTTATCAGCTAGCTGAGAAAGTTCCTAGCTAGTCTAGGAAATTTATTAGCTAGGATCAAACCACCCATTTTAGCACACAAGAGCAAGAAGTGAGAAATGTCTCATGTTCGTTGTTCCCCTTTTTATTTTCAGATTCTGATACACAAATCTCACAGCCCGTGGGCTTCTATTTGCAAATGAAAACCGATCCAAAAAAAAAAAAAAAAAAAAAAAAAAAAAAAAAAAAAAAAAAAAGGCAACTCGTCAGAACAGTGGACAGTGTAAGGGATATGGACTAGCGGGTGTCGAAGCAGGACAGGAATGTTGCGATTTGAGCAGTGTTTCAAGGGGACTTAGAGATCAGGGTGTGCAGGAGGCGTAGGTGGGACGGGGGACAGGCAGCGTCTAGAGCTGGCCGCAGTCGGCGACGACGATCTTGCTGCTGGTTTTGCCGCCGTTGCTGCCGTAGCTCTCCACCTTCTTGATGACCTCCATGCCCTCCACGACCTGACCGAAGACCACGTGCTTCCCGTCCAGCCTGAGGGGACACAATCAGCACAGTCCGACAAGGGTTTTACTCAGATTTTAATCATTTATACTACATTTATCAGACCGATCATAAACATGGTCATCTAGAAAGGGATCAATAAGCTCCAAAAAGTTCCAAAATTAACGGAGAGCTTCAAACCTATTTGACATGACTGAACATTTTTGTTGGAGTCATAGTGTAATCATTATCGGATACCTCACTCCATCTACAATAAATTTCAAGTCGGCTCCAACACTGAAAGTCTAATCCAAGTCTAGTCCACTATGAAACTCCTGTTCCTGTTCCCATAAAAATGGCAACAAATGAGCATATTACATTTAGGCTAAACTAAGAGCAAAAAACCCTCATGTGTAATAGTCAAAAAAATAAAAATATAAATACAGCACTTGAGCCTTTCCATAACAAGATACGCATCCACACATTGCGCGCACACACACACACACACACACACACACTGACCAGCTGGTGTTTGCTGTGCAGATGAAGAACTGCGAGCCGTTGGTGTTGGGTCCAGCGTTGGCCATGGACAGGCAGCCGGGCCCCGTGTGCTTCAGAGAGAAGTTCTCGTCCTCGAATTTGTGGCCGTAGATGGACTTGCCCCCGGTTCCGTTATGGTTTGTGAAGTCGCCACCCTGCAAACGTTCAGTGTTAGTGTTCAGAGTGGCCAAAACACTTCACACACACGTCTCAAGGTGTAAATAAATGTCTGAGTGAATTGGAACTTCCACTCAGTTTGGAGAAGCCATGGGAAAATGGCGTCCAACACCGTGTAGACGCAAATATCAGATTTTTCCCCCCCCCCAATCAGCCTTGAGCCGATGTCATATGTAGTCCTAAATCGGATATATATCTGATATGTGGCCAAGTGACATGAATGAGATCTGAATTTATGTGGCATTTTCCCCCCCCAACACATCGTCGGTGCTTTCGTCACCATGCATCACCGGTAGTGCAGCAAAATGATGGAGGACTGGATTCAGTGGAAAGACGGGGAAATCAGTGATTTATTGATATTTAAGTTGTATAGCAGGGTGTTCTCGTTCAAGGCAGACACGAACGTGAACCGGCAAGATAGATCAGAATCAAAACTGTGCTTGTAATGTGAACGCGGCTTTTGAAGCATGGTTAAAAATACATCGTTCTAAGCTCGAGGAGTAAAGTTGGGTTCTGCAACGAAAAGACCCATACCTGGCACATGAAGTTAGGGATGACACGGTGGAAGATGGAGCCTTTGTAGCCGAAGCCAGGCTGCCCTGTGCACAGCTGCCTGAAGTTCTCTACAAACACACACGCACAAAAAAAAAAAAAATCAGTGTTTATAAATTTCTTTCCAGGCTTTAATTTATACAGTGTGTGTGTGTATATGTGTGTGTGGGAGGGGAAGGTGTACCTGCTGTCTTGGGGACTACATCAGCTCTCAGCTGTTAAAACAAACACAAACGTTAAAATGCATAGATATTTTTTACTTAAAAAGGCAGTTTAAAAAAAAAAAAAAAAAAAAAAAAAAAAAACACAACACGCCCAAAATGGTTTTCTCCAAATAGGGCAAAGTGCATCCTTGACTAGCTGCTCCCAAAATAGTGCTCGACGCAGTGGACAGGGTGTGGCTTCAGACAGGCTGACTGCACCAGCACTGCACATCCTGGACTGCATGCATGTCTGCAGTCTAGCACAAGCTGTTGGTGGTCATCATGCCCAGATCACGTGATTCGATTCATAACGGTACCGAGTGCAACTTGAAAGCGTGAGCGCGCGTGAACGCGCAGCAGCTATGAGGTATGCGGTCAGACGGGAACGCGCACAACGGCTACATTTAAACACACACACCCCTGAATTCATACTTCCTGGATTACGAATGGAATAATAATAAGAAGAAATAATAATAATTATTATAATAATAAGCGCCTGTGTGCCATAGGAAGCCATTTTAAGGTTTAGAATAAATATAAATATATATATATATATATATATATATATATATATATATATATATATGCGCGAGCGAGAAGGAACGAGGAAAAAAAAGCTGATCACGTGGTCAATCATTTGAACCGTGTTTCCGGGTTTTTTTTTTTTTTGGTTTTTTTTTTTTTAAACCAAAATGTCCGAATATATTTCACAACTATAAATACACAACTGGTGTACATCCTTCTGCACCACTGAGCCCCCATTTTAAAAAAAAAAAAATTTTAAATAAAGAAAGGCGGGGCTCTGGGTGAGAAATCTCCGCAGCGTCTCAAGGACGCGCTCGCGCGCGCGCCCCCGCAGCCTCTCGCCCATTCCCCCCCCCATCCCCCCTCATCCCCCCTCCCCTTCTCTTCCCCACCGACTGTAGAACTTTCCAGAACATTTATAAATTCATTCAGGAACCGCTCCACGGTGCATAAAGACAAAAAATATATATATACACGACACAGATGATTTCTTTCCATTATTTTAGACTCAGCCGAGTCTTCGATTAGATTTTGATGTAGTTAAATTAAAATGAAATAAAATACGGACAAAGAAGCAATTATAGCATGAAGGTTAGCTAGTATGCCGCATAGCACAACGTTTTTAACTCGTCAGATTCAACAGCCTGGCTAAATTGTCATTATAATTAATAGCCAGAGGCATCTAATTAAGCAATTAAGCATTTTTATATAACTCAGGGCGTTTAAAAAAAAAAAAAAAAAAGATATCGTTAGTCGTGCATGCTAGCATGGCTAACCGGCGTTACATCAGCGCACGAGCACGTTCAAGTTTAAAGTGCTGAACCCTCTGCGGTTTATTATTCATGCTCGTGTAGCTACACTTTCATCCCTTCATCCAGACATTTTGAAGGACGTGGGCTGTTAATTTAATCCAAGTTGGATGCAGGAACTAAATATAGTCGTGTCCCCCCGCCTCCCCCCAGAATAAAAAATAAAAAAAAAAAGAGAGAGAGATTCCATGTAATTTTACAGCTTATTGTCAGATAAAAATCAACATGGCGCCCGGACCCGCGAAACATGCCGGTGTGTAGAAGCGAAAACTTTATTGCACTGAGGTTTTGAGCAGAGCTTTAGAGCTAACTAGTCAGTTTGTTGTTGTTATTCTTTTGCACAAATGCAGCCTGAAAGACAGACTTTCATTTTAAGCCAAATCATGTCATATTAAGGATGTTTTCTGGTAACAAACTGGCTGCAAGGTTGGTGCAGTCGTGCACTGAGCATCCTCCTCCTCCTCATCTCTATCTCTTTTATTTTAATTATATATATATATATATATATGTGCATCTTAACACCAGTGTTCAAGTTCAGCTATTAAAAAAAATGAATGCATTGAAAGAATAAAATAAAAGTAAAAATAAAGGACGCATGCTAGGACAACTGAGCGGTCATGCACTGGCGCAAACACACCCCAATGGAAAATTACAGCCACTTCCACCATCCAAAGCCCATTTCATTAATAATAATAATAATAATAATAATAATAATAATAAAAGAAAATAACTAATTATATATATATATATATATATATATATATATATATATGTATATATAATATCTTACCTCCATAATAACTCTGCCGAGCGGGTTTCCACCTGCAGTGATGTCGAAGAAAACTCTAGGGTTCGCCATTTTGGATTATTATTATTATTTTTTTAATATTAGTTTAAATGATGCTCGATTTGGGAATCTTTTGTCTCGCCCAGACCGGTTACTATGTTCTTGGAAAATGGAGGAGAGAGGAAAACGAGGCCGGCATAGAGTTTATAAGAGTTGGGGAGGGTTTATAAAATGCTGTAAAGCTCCCGTCCAATGAGAAAGCAGAACTCGGGTGAGTGACGTGGCGGGCAGCCAATCAAACCTGCGCATGAGGTAGACGTCATCGAAAGCGGCAGAATCCCAAAATACTTCCGTGTTACAACACAAGCGCACTACGGTAGTGTAGGGAATAAGGGCTTATGGACGTGATATGGTGGTGTGTGTCGAAGTATACAGAGAGCCATGAAGGCGCTGGGGTTAAATTTCCAGCAAACGATCACAAGAGAAGTTCATCATTCGATCTATCCCGGGAACGTCGGCCTTGAGATGGGAATACACCCTGAATGGGACGCCGGAGCGCTGCAGGACACCACACAGAAATTTACACACTCCTTCACACCAAGCCGTGATGTAGCATAGACAATCCGCTGCCTGGCATGTTTTTGGGGAGGTAGGAGGAAACCGGAGAACCCGGAGGAAATCCACACAGGGAGACCATAAAAACCTGCAGAGAGACAGTAACCCGAGTGGCACAGTTCCTCCAAACCACTGTTTATGTCTAGAAATCATATAATACATAGACTCACAGATACACACACATATGCATATACAACTGGAGGACAGAGCAATACAAACCCCAGTGGCCACTGTAATAGATCACTTTTTACTTTGAAGCTGATATTTGCAGGTCTCCGTCCTTAATTATATCATCAGATCCAAAGTTATTGGCACCCTTTTTGTGTAAACATTTAAAAAAAACATATACAACTCATTCACAGGAATGTACAGTGAATATACATAATCTAATGAAATGGGATTTGTTCCTTTTTCATCAAACTCAACCATGTTCGTGGCCAAAAGGTTTGATTTCGGTCTCCACGGACACCACCACCATTTTATTTGTAGTCCCAGTGCTGCTTGGTGAAGTTTAGGCGCTTCATTTTGTAAGTTGCTTTCGTTTGTGCAACGCTTCCAAACAGCTTGTTGTTCTGAACATGATTACCAAAACAGGGGGGGGGGGGGGGGGGGGCCCGCCCCGCACAGCTGAGCTCTCTCTCTCTCTCTCTCTCTCCCTCCCTTCCCATTTCTCCTTTCCTCACTGCCTGTGTTGTGTTTTGTCAAGGAACATTAGTGTTGTATAATGTGTGTGGTGGGGGTGTGTAGAAGCGTATTGTAAGTGACAGCAGTGTCTCATTTGGCTTAGGTTGACGTCTTCAGCCCTTCACCAACAGTTAAATGTGAAAGGGATTTAAAGGACAGAGTGCAAGTTGAAGGCTGTCTGTCCATGGCGGCACAGAAAAACGTGGCTCTACTGATTCAGCTCCAAACTATATACTATACGTGTATATAGATATGTTCTATACACTCACTGGCCAGTTTAATACCTGTATCCCTGCTCATTCATGCAGTTATCAGCCGATCATATGGCATAAAATCATGCAGAAACAGGTCAAGAGCTTCAGTAAATATGATTTCTGTCACTTTGACCATGAGTTGGTTGTTGGTGCCAAATAGGCTCTTTTGAGTATTTCAGAAACTGCTGATCACATGGGATTTTCACATGCAACAGTCTCAACAGTCAGTGTTCACCTAGAATGGTGCAAAAAATGAAAAAAAAACATCTTGAATAAACTGTAAGAGTTCAGTGGAGATGGGCCAGACTGGTTTGAGCTGACAGGAAGGCTACAGTACCTAAAATGACCACTCTTTACAATTGTGGTGAGCAGAAAAGCATCTCAGAATTCACAATACGTCAGCATAACACAACTGCAGAACACCACATCGAGCTACACTCCTGTCATGTCAGCCAAGAACAGGAATCTGAGGCTTCAGTGGGCACCCAGAAATTGGACAGCTGAAGATTGGACAACCATTGCCTGTTCTGGACACAGGTGAAACTGCCCACTAAAGCCTCAGATTCCCACACATACAGTTATATGCAAAAATTTGGGCACCCCATATTTTGTTGATTTTTGAAGTGAAAAGAAGTAAACATAACCTCTGCAGCAGACTATTTTAAAAGATGACATTTTTTCTGTAGATATTAATGCACAGTTACTTTATGCACAGTTACTTATTAAATTTTTTTTTTTTTTTTAAATAGTAATTGTGGCAGGTATAAACGTTTGGAAACTCCACTAAATCAGTACTTTGTAGCACCCCCTTTGGCAGATATCACAGCTTACCAACACTTTCTGTAACCAGCTAGGATTCTTTCTATTCTTCTTTAATGAATTTTCACCCACTCTTCTTTGCAGAACACTTCTGAGATATTATTAGCCTGTCTTGCACGCATGGCATATGTAAGATCTGCCCACAGATTTTAATGATGTTCAAGTCAGGGCACTGTGGAGCCCATTCCAAAAGCCTCAGCTTGCATCTCTTGAAGTAGTTCATTGTGGATTTTGAAGTATGTCATAGAAGAAGAATCTCCTGACTGATGGTGTCCCATTATATATACAGTATATATTAAATTAGGATAGCTCAGTCTGAGGAAATGTATTAATAAAACTTAATGAATAAGCAAATGAATGATCTGATCCAATACAGGTCTCTTGAGAAACAGCGAATGCTGCAAAATGGCCAGTGATTAGCAGGCAATTACACTCCACTGTTGCCTTAATTGTAATTAGTGTGTCCAATTGATTAGTATCAGTAATCAATAAGCTCACTCATGAGCAATTAGCGGTGAATCTGAAGGAGGAAGAAAAGGCTTTCAGCAGTCAGAGCACAGCCACATGAAAAGAGACAAACCCACACACTAAAATAATGAAAGTGAGCTTGTGCGGTTGCATCATTCATGTGTAATCAGGTGGAACAGACAGAAACACAAACACTTAGGCTTTCTTTGTTTTCCACAGAGATCTACTGGTACTTGCTATTAAAACACTTCAACACATGTTCAGGCATCATGTTGCAGATTATATGAGGATAAATCTTGTTTGTGAATTGTTAGTTATTTTTCTATGCAGCAGACCTTGATATAATGATTACACATATGGAAACAGGGCAGAATAATCGTGTTGCCACCGAACACTTTCAGGTTCCCTGGTTTGGTCCTGAGCTTGGGTTACTGACTGCATGGATTTTTCTGTTTTCTCTCTGTCCATGTGGGGTTGTGACAGGTTCTGTAGTTTCCTTAAACCTCCCAAAAACATGCCACTGGCGCCCTGTGATGGACTGGCATCACATCCAGGGTGTATTCCCGCCTCTCCTCCAGTGACCCTGACCAAGATAAAGCGCTCACTGAAGATAAGTGAATGAACATATGGAATTGGCCTTCTATGATGTCTATTAAGATAAAACACATACCTTAAATACTTTTGTAATTTACATTACCATTTTCTTCTAAAACAAATATAATAAAAATATAATAAATATGTTATTTTTAGTTAACATTGAACCATGAACTTAAGAATGAATAAACCTTAAAAGTATAACTTAATAACACCTGTGTTAATAGAGATTTCTTTACATCTTAGCCAAATATTGAACCAAGGCATAAACTAATGTTTCTATGACTAAAAGGAAGAATACAGTACCTTATATGATCTAAAGCCTTAATTATTATGTATTGCTGGTGAATTAATTAAGGCACTAAGATTCCCTTAATTAACAAAGCCATAAACTTTAGCACTAGCAAATATAATTTTATCTATTACTGAACACAAGTCTACATAAATTAACATAAATTACTAAATGTTGATAGTTAATGTGTGTAAATGTTTGAATTCACTTTCCAGATGCACTTTGGATTATTTTAGCAAATTTTCTATCAAGAACGTTATAATTAAGCCATTTGTTTATATCTCTAAGTGTGTACTTGCTTTCAATCATTCAGATCTTCAGGTCTTCATTCTTGAGATGCCATGTAAACGCACATCAGTTCATACAAGTGTTAAAGACTTGTTAGCATTGTTTGTGATGCATTAATGCTGAGGTTTATGTAAGTTTAGAGATTTTGACTTTGAGCACTTGAATTCAGACTATCCAAACCTGTTTCGTGCTTCTCATTTGTGCCATTTCAGCGGTGTGTGAGCAGGTCAGTGTGTGAAATGATTCACTGCTCCTGAGCACTCCTCACAAATCCAACACACACAACAAAGAAAAGATGGATTGAGGGGGAGAAAAAAAAGAGGACAAAGTCCCAGTGCGTTTCACATTTCAAGGTGAGAGAGAAGTCGGGAACACAATAAGAGTCTGCGATCCAATCAGAAGTATATTAAGCTTGCAAGGTGAGCAAAACAATGTGAATAAATAAAGCAATTACCAAGGCTTTAGAACAGAGGCGGCTGTTTTTCCTCTGTTATCCTGCACTGAGGAAAAAAGAAAGAAGGGTGAAGGGAGAGAAGGGAAGAATAACAAAAAGAGAGAAAGAAATGCACAGAGGCTTTTCTTCTCTTTAAAATGCTGCATTAGGTCTTTTCCGCCAGTCAGTTTTGATAGTTCAAAGCTGGCAGTTCAATAAATAGCTGGAACCGGCACATCTCTGTTCTTGCAAAAAGAAATCAATGTTAATCCTATTACCAGCAGTTATCACCTAGCCCAGAAACGGTGGCGAGTAAAGGGGAAAAAAAAACTGAGATGTCAAAGCGGGAAGGGGTGGGTGGGGGGGGACGGGGGGGGTGGGAGAGAGAGAGAGAGAGAGAGAGAGAGAGAGAGAGAGTCACCCTTCATTCACTTTCAAACACAGTTTTGATAATTTCCATCTGTAGAGGAAAGAGGGAGACAGGCGCACACTGGAGGAGAGGTAGGGTGGGGGGGGGGGGGGGGTTTGTTTGACACAAGTACTGAGGTGTGTGTGTGTGTGTGTGTAAAAGGGAGTCCAGGCTGACCGTTGTATTCGCACATAAAGGGTCAGGATCAGACCTTGCTGCTGTAAGCAAGATGTTTAAGGCACAAAAAACGGCACTTTTCTTCCCAGCATTCACTGTGCTCGGCAGCAATGTTCCCACTGCGTCCGTGTGGCATGACCTTTGACCTCGCTGCAGTCAGGAATCTAATCTGTAACTGGGTTTTTCATACACACAGCGTTTTTAATTCCTTTATTTAGATTTACAGTGTCATTTATTGAACGAATAATACACTGTAATTTTTGCCAACTGTGTAATAAAAGATAAGTGCTGTATTGATGTGTAATTGTTTAGCTGATACACAGACATCTGCACAGCATGTGCGTCTCAACTGGGGGGAAAAAAGACAGCACAGCTCTAGAGATGAAGTGGCCTAGTTTGAAACCCAAGTTTTTTTTTTAGTTACTCAAATCTTATAGCAAAGAGTTCTCCTTTAATCATTTTCTTTTGCTCTCACTAATTGAGATATCATGCAGCCTCCTTTCACATGTGATGAATAGCAGACAGATTAGTGCATATTGATGCCATTTATTAATACAGTGAATTGTGCTGACCAGTCACAACAGGGCACGCTTGCACATTCACTCCTATTGATTTGCTGGGAATGTGTACACGTAAAGACAGTAAAACAGTGAGATAGAAAGAGTGCAGAAGGGGAAAGAAGGAAAACAAAAAGCATTTGCAGTGGTGTTCACAAGCGCATTTCTCCTGTGAACAGTGCTAGCACTGTAGATTAGAGCTAATCATCGTCAGCAGGAAGCAGAAGTGGGCCTTCTCGCTGACGGATTAGCCCTGCTGCTGTTGTTGCTCCTATTGTTCCTGTCGGGAAAATGTAATTACTGCTGAATCTCATCAAAGTCTGCTCAGCCTACTCAAAGTTTCATGAGAAAAAAGGCGAGTTAGAGGAACAATATAACCTGAATGTGACTTTATGTATCAGAAATGCTTGGAATAAAAGGGTATAAAGCAAACAGTGGCGTGATTCCCCGTGAGATCTTTTCTGTACCATTGTTTCCTTGCCTTTTTGATTTTCAACATCCCCCCTCCCCAAAGAAAAAGCCGTCTTGCTGACACAAGTTTTCACCTTGACTTGACTGACTGTATATATATTTATTTCCTGCACACCACCGAACGCAGGTGACCCCATTCCATTTTGGCCCATTTGATATTCCTGCAATAAATTAGATGGCAATGGAGGTGCTTTAACATGTAAAATAGCGGTGACATGCTAAATAATGAGCTGTGTTGGAATTACGGAGCGCCGGCCGGTAGACTCTGGGGTATTCCCGGGCCTGGAAGCAGCCCATGCGGCTCTAAAGTGGACTGGGGGGGCCTAGGGTATGAGGGGGTAGGGTGCTGAATATGGAAATGGCATTAATATACCCACGCCCAAAGCTAGATTACAGTGTGACAAGCCTGATGGCCCAGGCGCACTGTGTTTGCCTCTACCAACAAAGTAAAGGGGGGAATTATTTATCGCCGAAATTGCTCTCCTTTTTATTGCTCCCCGGTGGACGTCCAGGCCCATTTTGTTAGTATTATTCTCCTGCTTTGGTTCCATTTATTCTCTTCCAGATAAAGTGCCCATCAAGATGAGAGGGAGGGCAAAATAGCGTATACTTTATACTAAAGGACAGCAGTGTTGATGCCGGCGTTTGGATCCGTCATCGATCAGCAGATGTGATGTGTGTGGTTTTTTTTTTCTTTTTTAATCGCCATTGTTGATGTGTTTATGGTCTCTGGATTTAGACAGCCACAAACACGCGGCTTTATGATCCCACAGCTCTTTGACCCTCATGATCAGACGGGTGATTATGAGCAGCAGTTGTCCTTCAGGTGACACACTGCTGTTCTGATTTAATCAGCGCCACTGTGAACAGCTTCAAATGACAATCTGATTTGGAAAAGTTGCCCCAGTTGAGGGGTTTTATGAGGTCTAATGACCAACAGCCTGAATTATCACTGCAAAAACACCACTTTGGGAACGGTAATAGTTCAGTGGTTAAAGTTCTGTGTTGGTGATTAGAGGGTTGTGAGTTCAAGAGCCACTGTTGGTGGAGTCAAATAAAATTTCACTTCACGCTGTGACATTCTAATTGAGTTTTCATTCTGACATAGGGTGGCAATTATAACATTCTAGGGCATGTAGCATGTTGCTGATACTCCATTACTGGGGTAACCATCATGGTCACAGTAGGATTGACATGAGAATAGATTTGTTTTCCTACTGCTACAGTTAAAGCTGAAAAAAAAAAACTTTGTTCTCCCTTTCCCCTCCTTCACCTTTCTTTCCCTGACTTTCTCATCAGCCGTGGACAGCTGTAGTATAATGGTTGACATGTTTTATAAGCGTGAGGCTGGATTAAATTTTTAACGGCTCCATTGGTGGTTGTCTGGAGTCATAAAAAAAGCGCAGCAATAACACAAGAAAAGGTTATTGCACATGCATTCTGTTTGCTCACACTCCCTGCAAATCTTCAAATATTTAGACAGCCACAGTTTCTTTATGTTGCCTATGCCTTTCTTTTTCTCATTTTTCCAGAGTTGATTGTAGAAAGAATGAAAGAAATAAAGAAAGAAAAAGAAAGAATGAATGAATGAATGAATGGTGCATTCAATAAATATGAATATAGGTTTGGGTCAAAGGCTGATGGATAATAAAAATGCGGAAGCAATCAGTGAGGCCTGGTTGAAATCTGTGTGAGCTGTGAGTTATGGTCGCTGATTGTTGGGCAACATTATGCACCCTGTTTGAGCCTAAATAACCTCGTGAGTGCATCATAAACTGTCCCTCTGGTGCATCGGCAGCCCTAGAGGGAGGCCTCCCCCCATAAACAACTCTGTCATTCGAAAGTAAGTGTGGGCCTGCTTAGCCGGCACCTTTCGCTCGGCAAGCCGCACCTAATTTAGCAGCTTTTAAATCTTTTGCCGCCACCGTCATGAGAAACGCCTGGTTGCAAATGTCTTTTATTGAATGCTGACTCCGTAGTATTACAGGCCTGCAGATACGCCTGGTGTAATATGTCCCCGGCTTTATCTTGTAATGGTAAAAGTGTATTAATTTTAGAGGACTTGCAGAAAGTGTGTGTTGGATTGACACTGTTTGGGATTGGAGGTGCTTTCCACAGTGCTCAAACACATTTTTCACGCGAGGACTCAGAGAGTTGTGGGACAGCTAAACAGTGACTCTTGCATTTCTTTGAGACTTTAAATACCGATTTATCAAAATCTGTGAGAAAACGTGTATTGGCGTAATAACTACTTTCCTGAAGAGTGCACCAAAAATAAAGCTTTAAAAACTCTGTATGAGTCATTTTTGCTGTACAGAAATGGATTGGGTGTCAAACGTACTTTTTAATTAGGAGAAACCTGAATGTATTATATTTTTTTCCTCGACACTTCTTACACAATACATGAGCAAAATGTCTATGAAGAAGGGTTAAAATGCTCCTCTTAATATGATTTATTCACTGTAGGCCAGGAAAAGTGCATGACAGTCTCTCTTTACACCCCCCTCTCTTGTTAGCCTCAACACAAGTGGCCCAGTCCTGTTGCTCTACTTAAGTGTGTTTAATAAGGGGTGTGTGTGTGTGTGTGTGTGTATATATATGTGTGTGTGTGTGAGAGAGAGAGAGAGAGAGAGAGAGAGAGAGAATGGAAGTGTTTAGATAAATGCGGAGGAGTCCTGGAGCAGGCTGCTTTCCCCAGGCACCAGCTGGAGTAGCACTGTTTGTGTGTGTGTGTGTGTGTGTGTTTGTGCGTGTCTTGAGAGTTCGGACCACCGCAGGCTCGTCTGATGGAGGAAAATCAGTGGGCACAATGCCTTGCCTCTCTCATCCCTCTCTTCCTCTGTAACTCCCTCTCTCTTCCTCTCTCTCCCTCGCTCTGACTTCCACTTTCCTGTCCCTCATGTTTATCAGGTTTTTGGGGGGCACTGTATTTTGATGTCAATAAGCAATTTTTCTTGCCTGCTCCCCCGGCCTGACCCCTTTAATCCATCAATATATTATTAGAGATAAAGTTTTGTGGACGCCTGCTGCAGTCACAAGATAAATGACATCTCTGAAGTCACGCATTAAAGACTAGATTAAGGCCCTGTGACTGTGTCTTCAGTACTCATTGGCTCGCCTCTGTCCAACCTATCACACTAAATGACAAGAAAGAAAAATAATGAACTGAGGCAGAAAAAGCAAAGAGATATTCCTTACACACAAATACGCATACACGCACACACGCAGTGCATGTCTGTCTTCAGCCAGGATTAAGCTGCATTAGGGAAGAACTGAAGAAGAGGGGAAATAGAAGGAGAGGGGGTGCTGCCTCTGTTTGGGCACTGGTGTATGTCATAGCCAAAAAAGACTATAATGTGGAAGAGTTTAATTCAACCTTCTGTCAGCCATTGATTTGAATGAGATTTCTAAAAAGAAAAGAACAGATCAAATGTGATGCTTTATGGCTCATAGATGTATCTTCATATTACAGTTGGAATTTATTTATGGACGAGACATCGGTGATAAATGGGGGATATTTAGGCATGAATCAAAGCTTTGAACTGTATGTTGGTTGTATAACATAGAGGCTTATTGCTAAATAATCTCCATAGATAATGACTAGAACTGTAAGAAATGGACTGTTTTGTAGTGTTAATGTGCAATTTATGCACCACTGTCCTGCTCTGTATAGCTTTTGATTCAGTAATACCATACATATATCATGCATTATCCACTAACAATGTTGACATTTTATGGCTCTTTGATGAAAAAAATTGGTGAAAAATATGAACTTTTTTTTGTCTGCTGCGCTTCATTTCCATGAATTACTATATGAACCATTTCATACATATCTTTAATACGTATACTGCGTGTAAGGCTAAAGATTCTTGATGGCACCACCTTTACACCTTCTGTCTGTTAAACCTTATATTAATAGCAGGGATTACTAAAATGAAACGGCAGCATTATGTGCCGGACTCCTGACGAGCAAGGATATTAGGAGGCCTATCTAGTCACACTTGGTGTTAAGTGGGCCTGAGCGCTCATTAAGTTCGCTGGGGCCGTAAGTCCATGTCTGCTTGGCCTCTGACTGATACGCACTGCTCTTCAGGCCACAACGAATCCACAGTAGTAGGATATTTTTTTTCCGCCTTTGCCCTCATCCACGTCTAAAACCCCTGCGTTATCAGGTTCTGTTTGTAATGCCGGTGCTGAAGTGACACTGTGTTACAGCGACGTACGCAAAAGATGGCCGCTGTTTGAAATTCCCATTAAGTTCAAGCTCACCTCATGTGTTCCCATGTGGAACGGAGGAAGCGGAGCCGCCACTCAGACACTGGAGGAGGATGTCGAGGGCGTCAGCGCCGGTATCATGGTGTCTTTGTACTCATGTCACTTGTATATCACTTGCTGTTATGCAGGCAGCCTTCACAAGATGCACACTTGAACCCAGGGGGTGACTGAGCCCATTTGTACATAGCTGTCATTTACGTATTTCATACAGTTGCCTTTGATTTTTTTTTTAAGCAACATTACTTGAATTTTTACGTATCAAAGCTATGTAATCAACTTGTTTTCAAACTTATTGTGTAGGAATGCTAACGAGTAAAAGTGATTAGATGTTACACAAACTAATGCCCTGTCTGAATTATTCATCACGTAGTGCACTATTTGGAGTCCAGACACCTTATCGTGCTGTTAGAGTTCTCAATGCAGAAATTATATTCCTAAGATATAATATAATTACCCATAGTGCACTGTAACTCCAATGTACGTCATTTTTTTAATGAACTGTCGTTATTCTATTCACTAAACTCTCGTACAATCTTGTAGATGTAATATACTGTATACATACATAGATCTAATATCAATCACAAACCAAAATGTATTTTAGAGGTTTTGTTTAGTATTTATTTTTTAGTTAGTTTTTGGGATGATAATTAATATACTGTGATAAACAACATACTGGAATTATGTTTGTATAGAATTTTCTACTTAACATCTTCATGTCAAGAAGAAAAAAAGATATTAATTTTATGTTATATATTATATTAATATATTATATGAATATATTAAAACTGTGCAACTGTATACAACCTTTACAGTTTTGAAGCTTTCTACAAGTGGTTTAAAATAAAAAGTAGTAGTTTAAAAAATATAAATACTGGAATGATATTTCTTATTATTTTATAAGTTGTATCTAAAGCAAAATGAAGTTCATATTACTGACACCACTGAGTCCATACTTGGAAGCGACAATTCCAAACTTTTTAATGGTAGTATAAATTAGTATGAAAAAATGGTGGCTTATTTTTAGATTTTGAAGTAAAATCAATATACATGTTCAAGTACAAATCTAACTTACTTTGTGCCTTTCTATGTCTTTTTACATCCTTGTAGACTTTCACTGGCCATTATGACACCTGTTTAAAGAACTTAAATTGTTGAAAGGGCCTTTTGTTTTATTTACAAATAATAAAAATGTATTATATGATTAATGGCTCTTTCTGATGTTGATGACAGGGCAATGATCACAGTGAGAGAAGAATATGGAGAAATGTTTTGTAATGTAAGGCATGAGGTAATAATCTCTGCTCCAACCCTTAAAAATACACCTGTATGATGTATTTCTCTTCTACTGCAGTACCGCTATCTATTACAGATATCTGATTCCAAGTTTTATGGGAAATATCTAAGTTAAAACCTATAAATCATTCTGCCAGTTTCTGGTCTAGTTCTGATAACCTATTTGAACCTTTTAGTGTCACTAAAGCGTTAGTGGTCTAGTGTCCTATAAAACTCCTGTAAAACACTCCCTTGCAGTGAAGGATCTGACTGTATCAAAATTAATACAAATTTTTCATTTCGGGTGAGACAAAAGGTTCAAGGCCTTAATGTTAACCACTTGTTTTTATCATGTCAGATTTGATTTAGGGAAACGGAGACACCTATAGATTTGACCACCGCTATCACCCACTTTTCTTTTAGGGCTATTAACTATAGAAATAATAATATACAACTATAATATCCTTGATTAATTGTTTTTAGAAAGCCAGTTCATTTAAATATGTCTCCGGTTATTAAAGCCCTATCCAGATGGGATTAAATTTGCATGGGGTACTGGAGTAATTTCCTAGTTTACAGGTGCTCCTCTGTGACTTCTTTACCACCAGGATCGGCCATGTCGGTGTTTTCCTCTGTCCTCCTCTGAGAAAATTACAGGTTGAGCTACATAATGTTGTTTTGGGCAACATAGAAGTTGTTGGATAACCCTTTTAGTCCAGTCTGGATGCACATTCCGTGATTTTCTATGCAGCTGTCAGCTTGTGTTTGACTGCTGCTACTTGCTGTATTTAGTCTCACAGCATGCGTATCAGTGACCCTCCCCCAGATTTTAAACACTTCCCAAGTTGCAAAACAGAAAATGGAGGCTTCTTGTATACTTTGTGATTATTATTATTATTGTATTTTCAAATTGTTGCTAGAACTTTGTTTTGCCCCAAAGTGAAATAAGTGTCTCTTTTCTACTCCAGTGCCTCTTCGACCGCTTGGACGCCATGCTGTGAATGGAGCATGATCACGTGATCACGTGACCACATGACGTAAACTTACAGGTTGACAGAAAACACAACACGCTAGAAACTCACTGCTCCTGTGGTAATTTTATTGAGAGATTTGTATCACTGAGGAAACGAATGATTAAAAAATCATTACCGATGTCCTCCTGATAAACTAATCCAAATAGGGCAAGTTTTGACTGTTTATTATTTTCTGTTTTGATTGAGATTTCTCTTTAGTCAGTGCCAGGCTGATTATTTTCTACTAATTATGGGCCTACAATTGAATTTCTTAATTCAGTGTAGTGTTTGCATAGTTGTGTAGTTTCATATTTAAGCTCCGATATTTCCATAGTATTACAACTGACATGCACATCATTACAAAGTCCAAACCATACAAATTACATAACACAAATATGAATGTGAACATAATACTGTAAGCTATTAATTTGGTCGATTTGAATTAATGTTTTAAAGCAATTTTTCAAGCGGTTTTCAAAATGTTCTAATCGAGATTGTACATATATATATTGTGCATCTACATTTTTCAAAGTCCATTCTAATAAATAAAATCTTAAAATTGAAATAGTAATCGAGAATTGTTCATAAAGTTTAAAAAAAAAAAATCAATATATATATTTTTTGCAGTATCGCCCAGCCTTACCGTGAGCAAATAAAAGTGGTGCGAAACTGAAATGAAAGCCTAAATCTGACAACTGCACCTGCAGTCACAAATAAAATGAGAAAAGAACATTTAGAGACATCCTATACTTGAAAAACGTTGAATATATTTTGTAATATGAACTAAAATAGTGGATAGTTGATGGATAGGCCTTTTTTGGATGACAGCAGGGTTCAATAATCATTGCTTAGATTTTATTGAGTCCCTGGACTTGGTGTGACCAAAGCAGGCTTCAGTGTTTCCCTCTATAAACACCACTTATGCCATCACTTTTGTCTAATTTTTATGCTACAAATGAGTTTCTTAAAAACAAATTCTTTAAAAAGAATTTGCTTAAAAATTGTTGGTTCAGTATTCATATTAAAAATTGAATTTGGAGGTGGAAGATCAGTTATTCATATATAACTGCTGATTGTTGCTTGAAATTTATTCCTAAGTTTCACACCATTAAATCAAAACAAAGAATTATATTCATTAATTCATTTAGTACTGAACTTGGCTTGTTTCTTCGAATTAGCAGCTTGGGAGCTGAACTTAGCAACAAACAACGACAACAAGAAGGAACAAGGATGCAGGTGTAATACTCAAAAATGGCCTTTTATGACCTTAATATATTTTTAAGAAAGTAAATACAGTTTTGTAAATACATTTCAATTTGTGAGATAAATTTCTTGATAAATTATTATTATTTTGTTCTTTGTGGTAGCCATACAATACTGTGCAAAAGCTTTAGACACCCTATTTTTTGTTATAACTTTTGTTATACGTTTTTATTTTATTTCGTGACTTCTACATTATCATTATCAAGTCAGTACAAAAACTGTAAATGTTTGTAAAGAAAAGAAAGTAAAGAAAGCAGCATATTACTTAAGAGACCACTTTTCAGACAAAAAAACATAATGAAGGCTGCTGGGTTTTTCATGTGAAAATAAGAAGCAAGTGTGTCAAAGTCTCCAGAAGTACGGTGGCTGGTTCTGCAAGATGCTCAGTAACACAGCATGATAATTTGTGGGAATGTACAGGTAGGTGATTTTTCATCCTTGTCATGGTTTATGATTTTCAAATATGTTTCCCTTTAAAATTAACCTGGGCTTGAGTCTCTGCTGAAAACATTTATTAAATGAGTATCCACATCGCTATTAAGACATATGACTCCTCTTCAGATCTGCAGACTCAGGGACAATGAACAGAAACATGAAAAGCTCTTCTATACACTGATAATCGTGATTAGATGCAGCAGTCCTTCATAAGCGCATACATGAAAAAAGGTCAGCTGAAAGGCAGAAAATTGAGAACTTGAGGTTATTATGGACATCCTCTTTAATATATTGTCCTTCATTCACGTCTGTGTTGTTGAGGCCTTGATGCTTAAACATGCAATCTGTTTGTACTGACTAATCAATCTAAACTTTTACATTACACTCAGTGAGCATTTGGATACTGAATTATCCATTTACTCTGCGTTGGCTCGTTAGCATGCACAGAGATCCTGCATAGCTGACTGTTCTTAATCAAGCAGAGCGTTTTGTGCATTTTCAGCTCTTTTTTGCTTTTTACAAATGAAAGTGATGACATTTTAATAGGTGGGTGTACACAGACGAGAAGAGACAATCGCGTCTCATTGAGCTCGGAGGGGCGGACTTGGAGACACACTGAGTTATTAGGAACTCTACAGACCCCCCTCCCCCCATACTTCTCCTTTTAGCTGCTGTAGGTAGGCCTGTGTTTCCTCGCTTCCTCTCCCCACACGTGCCTTGTCCCGCCACAAGATGGATATGCAGTGATCCCTTAAAACCACAGTAATGATAAACTAATGAATCAAGATCGGCATTAATCAAAGAGAGAAAGATGAATCGAGATGCAAAAAGTTCCCCCCACTAATGATGAAGTGCTAACAATCTGGCGGCAGACAAGGCAAGTGAGGGGAAATTACACACCAGGGTTTCATGCATCATCTGGGAAGACATTAATATTTCACCCTCTCTCTCTGTCTCTCTTCTCTGACCCGACCCCTCCCACCTTGCACATTGACTCCATTTAGAGACGTAATCAAAATTCATTACCAGCCTAGCCACCCTGATTAAACATAACACACTCGCGGTTCATGAGCACAAGCACCACGGGACACGTCAGCTGTCACTCACCCAGCTCTTTGCCCCACCCCATCCTGATGCCTTAGCATTCAGGATTTGCATTCAGAAAGAATGACCTTCATTTATATAATATAGCAGATAATGATTTGCACAAGTGAGATAATATGTAAAGTTACAAATGCTTAAATTCAGAGCAATGGGTATGGTTCATTTCTAGTCATTGCTTTAATTATGACATTATTAATAGTAAAAAAAAAAATTGTGTTATGTGTGAGATGTTCAAGTGTTTCAAGTGTTAAATAAAACCCTGACAAAACAGAACTATTACTTGTGGCCCTTGAAACTCTTATCTCTAAAACTTCAGAATTCTCAGTTGATGTTGATGCCATCACTGTTAAATCGTCTACAAATGTTCACACCTAGGTATAGTCTTTGAAACACACTTTCATTTGAACTTCATCTTAGGTCACTCAAAAAAACTGCTTTTTTTCCAGTGTAGCTGATGTAGTGTGGGTGTAATGTGTGTTGAACATTTTGTAAGTAAGGACTCAAGTATCTGAGTTTTTTATGTGTTGGAATCTATTTAGGGTTTTACCCGAGATGCTACAGAATAGGGAAACCAGGGTTTCCACATCTTTCCAACTAAGCATGGGCCAAAGTCAGGCAATGTTGTGGAGCTGATGAAAAGCAATTTTTGTGAGTGACCTAATATGAGGTTCAAATGAAAGTGTGTGTGGAGCTTGCATGTTCTCCTTGTGCTTTGGGGGCTTCCTCCAGGTACTCCGGTTTCCTCCCCCAGTCCAAAGACATGCGTTGTAGGCTGATTGGCATTTCCAAATTGTCCATAGTGTGTGAATGTGTGTGTGAGTGCGTGTGTGATTGTGCCCTGTGATGGGTTGGCC
Source organism: Pangasius sanitwongsei (assembly GCA_037576675.1). NCBI lineage: Eukaryota > Metazoa > Chordata > Actinopteri > Siluriformes > Pangasiidae > Pangasius > Pangasius sanitwongsei. The sequence continues at coordinate 18,324,767 of CM075004.1, read as the reverse complement.
AGGGTCCAGGCTGTCCCCTGCTTTGTCCCCCTGGTATAGGGTCCAGACTCTGGCAGGACCCTGTGTAGGATAACAGAATGTACAGACAATGGATGGATGGATGGTGATGCCCAAAACCAGATAGACTTTAGTGCCGTAGCCCCCAAACTATGGCATGTCGTCCCCCAAGACCTTCATGACTGCACTTTCTTCTCTCATTTTAAAAGTCAACTTTAAATGTACCTTTTCTCCCAATACTTTTGCCTTTCTTCTTCCCAATAGTCTTTGTTTCCTTTTTTTTAATATATGTATACATGTCCACATACAGGCTGGTTAAACTAATATCTATGCTTATAATGCTGTCCATTGTTTTCTCCTGAGGAGAAGTCGAGATGGAAAGTAAAAGTTTCTGAATCATGAACACAGCATTACACACCCACGAGCCCTGTTAATTACCTGATCAGTTGGAGGTGTGATAGAACAGGAAAAACAACAAAAGATGCCGGATGGGGTGACTTGACGATTGGGAACCACATATTTAAGGGGTATGAGGTCAGAAGCATCTGGCCAGTCCTCTGTTCTGCATGTTGTTTTACTGAACCTAATTATCTATAAGTGACCCAAAAACCTTTTTGAAACAGTAAAAAATTTGTAGTCATATTTCGTCATGCCATGTGGTTGATAAACTTTGTCATCTGTGTGCTGCTACAGTGAGAGGCCAAAAAGCCACGCCTACCAGAGATAAAGTGGGTGGAGCATATAGGCCTCTGCCCCTCCCAACACATTTCTTTCATCAGATAACGGCCAGCTCCTTTAGTTTTCTCGTCCTCTATATCTCTCTTTATCTGTTTCTTTTTCTCTTACTCATACTGTATCTCTCTTTGCATCTTGCACTTTGCCCTTTTTCTCTCTTTCAGCTAGTTTCTGTCCTTATTTTTCCTCCTACGTGCACATAACGTGTAGCTTCCTGTGAGAGCATGTGAGAAGGACTGAAAGGATATTATAGGTTTTTTGTATCTGTCATTTTCCTTCTATCTCCCACATGGCTTCTTAATCCATCTGAATGCATAGAAGATAATGTTTTGGGCGAAATAACATAAGAGGAAAGATAGACTCCCAAGGACCAATATCTTTATTGCTTGGAGGATAAACGGATTATGTCAGCCGTTTTCTGCTGCTGACAGCTTTTCTTATTAACCGATTTTATTTTTAATCTGCTGAGGAAGAAATGCGGTTTTATGTCACAATAAAACGCTGGTCACATCTAATGCTGCCCTCAAACAAACAGATTCCTCAAAGCCTTGCTGAGAAATTTAAAATAACTTTAAAGAGGTTTCTGGGGGGAGAAGAAGGGGGGAGAAAACCTTTATCCACAAGCTTGTTCAACTGAGGAGTTAAAGATTCTTAAAGTGCCTCACAGTTGTATGTTATTTTGGTTATACAGTAGATCTGTTTGTTCATTTAGATGATTGGTGTGGGGGGAAAGCCTCCATCATGGCAAAGGCTTTTGTGTGGTTCAGCCCTGTGTGTGCATATACTATATGTTTGTATATTTGCTCCTTTGGATATGCAACTGAGAGGCTTAATCCATATTACCTACACAGAGCACAAAGGCAAATAATAGCTATTAGCCAGAATATCAAACTACATTTCCTTCTCCTATTGTAAGTTTCAACTTAATACGTACTCATTCTCACAACAGTTTTCCTTTCTTCTCTTCTTCTTAATGTTTTTTTCCTTGTTTGTTTTAATATTAAAAAGGTTCATTATTATTATTATTATTATTATTATTATTATTATTATTGTTAATATTATTATTATTATTATTAATATTATTATTATTATTATATAAAGCATTTTTTTATTCAAGTACAACTTTGCAGCTGTGTGGCATATTTGTGTGTGTGTGTGAGACAGAGATCTTGGACGTGTCCTGGTCTGTACCTGTATGTGTGTGTGCGTGTGTGTGGCTACACTCAAATGCCAAGGATCATCTCAAATGAAAGCATTTGGGCAGATTTATGGGAAATGGTGTTGGGTATATGCGCTATCATTAACCCGAGGGCTTTCCCCCGTCTGCACTGCGCTCTCATTTCATGCTCCTGATCTGAGGGTGTGAATTAGCCGTCGCCTGTGGCAAAGCCGACTCAGTTACCGGCCGGACAACATGAAAGAAATACACAGAGCTGCATAAAGAATTCTCTAGAAGCCTCCCTGCTCCCTCCAGCTCTCTCCATTCCCACCTCCTTACTGCCCAAGTTTGAGAGATCCGTGTCAGGTGTGTAAATGTGAGCCCGGCGTGCTCACCTCGGCACCTGTAAAGCAGAAGTGGATGAAGATTGAGTGATTTACATGACCTCGTTCTTTCTTAGGCAGTCTGAAATGCTCAGGTGTCACACAGTATGAGTGGAGCTATTGTCCTCCGCTACTTAGCAGATAGGTAAACCTGGAGGAAGCGTACAACTCCACTTCAGTGCTAACATACTATCCCAGCCTTAATGAGTAACATTCCACTTATGACCTGATCAGATGTCTGGGCCAGCATGCTCTTCCTGAAACTTTTTGGCTTCAGTTATTTATATTTCTTTAAATATATCTTTTAATATTTTTATAGTATTGCTATTACAGTTTAAATTCTGAGCTTTTGATTTTTAATGTGATTTAAGGTATATGTATAAATTAAACATGACCTGAAGTAATTTATTGCCAATGTCAACCAAAGCAGCTTCAGACACACACACAGACCTTGCCTAGTGATAAATGATGAAATAGGAAGTAACTGCCTGTTCTTCTTGGTTTTGCCGTGATTGAATGCGACCCCTGTGCTGGCTGAGTAATCAGGCCACTGGTGCAGTGATGGAAACACTCTCTTATGGTGTGTTATCACGGCTGCTCGATTTCACACTATCACCAGTCCTGCACTGGCCAATAATCATAACATGCCATATTACCCACGGCTCAACCCTGCCACCTGCACCTGATCATGCTGGGAAACATACAAATGGATTCAGCTGCATGTTCTTGTCATTTGCCGTTGGATATGAACACTTAACACGGCATCACTGATCATTTTCTGGGCTTTTAGTAGAGCCAAACTTATTTCTGTTATACTAAGATTCGAGAACTTCATTGTCATATGCACAAGCTTTCTCGTACAATGGAATTCTTAGTTTTCTTGTTGTCACGGATGCTGCAGTTGGTTCCGAATAAATGTATATAATACTAAATAAAATAACAATAATAGCATTAAATAGGAAATATAAAAGCTATGATCAAGACATAACACTGGCAGTAAAGATGCCGTGAAAGTAGTATCGCTCATTTACTTCAAGCCTGTAAATATGACCGAGGGTTTTATGTAGATTTCATACCCCAAAATAGTATTCTACGTTGGTGTGTTTGTGTGTGCTTGTGTGTGTATATATGATTAGAAACAAAGTGTAGTAGAAGGCCTGTCTTTAGATTAGGCAGAAGTGTTCAGCTCTCTCTCTGTCAGAATCAGCCATCCTTTTCTGTCGTGTTCCCCTGACTTTCAGATGTTCGCATCTAATTTGTGTTTTTAATTGCGGAAGTTTGATTAAACCCAGCCCCAAGTGTTAAATGGCATTAGGCACTGCCATATGTTTGGTGGCACTATGCAGATATCCATTTCCATAATCTTTTTTTTTTTTTTTTTTTTTTTTTTTTTTTTTTGACAGTTTGAGGCACTCGTCTCTCCCTTCCTCCTCTGATGCTGTCGTGATTGCATCTGCCCTTACTTACCCATCGCCTCGTGAGTTTTTACCAGCGCTCGCTTTCTGTGACCTTTAATCTGAGACTTACAGAATGCTCTCGACTATCATGGTTGTCAGTTCGGAAATTGTAATCTCCTCTGAAAAGTCTTTGCAAGTGGAGCTGGATTACTCCGAGATAATTAATCATATTCAGTCGCATGAAAACAAATTTTGTTTACATGTTAGGGATTACTCGCAATCAGGGAAAACGAGTGGAATTCTGCACGGAGCTCTGTAAGCAAGGTGAGGTGCCTAGTGATTGGAGGAGTAAGAAGCGTTGGAGGAAAATAAAGTTTGAAATGCTTGAGGGCACTTCAGGGGTTCTCAACAGACTTTCTACAGAAAACAATGGAAGTGGCCAGGTGAGCTTTATTTCCCTGAACTAAAAAGCCAAGAGGATCTTTTTAGGCTTTTTTTTGTATTCACAGTCTCTGTACTTTTTTCTTCATGGAATTTTTTTTTCCTTTGGAAAAATTGAGCTCTGGTTATGTTTTTTCTTTCCCTGAAAAGAATAGATTCTTCTGAAAGAGAATAAGGTAAAAAAGAAAACATTTCCCTTTTCAATTACCCCCAGCTCCTTCACCTTCTCCGTCCTACCCACAGAAGAGAAGAGAAGAGGTGGAGGGGGGCGGATGCTTTTCACCAGCATGGTGCCCCCCCCCCCCGTCTATTTCTCTCTCTAATGTCCTGGCTGCCACTTTTATGCATGAAACACAGAAGTGGATTGAAAGCATTCAGTGGGCATTCAGGCGCTGAATAAAAGAGATCCTTAGAGCTTTATTAGATATGAAGATCTACAATAAAAATCAATTTCTGGCCTCTTTATGCAGTTTAAATGACAAAGCTTCAGCTCATTCAGGCAGCATTGTGTGGCAGAAAGTAATTTTGCAGTAGTGTGCGAGACAAGGGCCCGGTATACTTTGTGACCTACGATTGCAGATTCTAATATGATACAGACCTACTGCGATAATGGCAGGCACTTAATATCATCTGTGGAAAGGAGGGGAAAAGTTATCTTATATCTTTTGGGGGTTAAACACTTTTGGGGTAGAATACTAAACAGACAGGTTTTCTCTGAGCGTGGCCCTCCTTTAGGCCGCAAAACAGTAAAAATGTGACACTGCTCAAAGTCAGGCGTCATAGCCTTTAGGTTATCATCAGGCACATAGCATCAGTGCATGCCTTAAGTCGGGTTTTACACTGTGCCATTTCATTGATTGAACAATGATTTTTACTTGTCACACTAATGAATTAAAGCTGAAATAAATCTGTCTCTAATAAGTTTTAAAATGACCTCTGATGTGAACAGAGCAGTTCAAAGTAGTGTAATTGACTTGCCAAAAGAAAAGTATTTTAACATGAAATGTGTGGAGTTGTTAAAGATTGAGATTGAATATCTTTAGCCTAGGTGTATGTAAGCTTTTGGCCTCAACTGTATTGGCCATTACTGAACTTTCACATGCAATTCTCATATTGCTGTATTACACAAATCCACAATTATCCAGTCGAAAGACGACCAAGCTTTTCCTATTCGATAGATCTTTCGTAGTATGATATTATATATACCTGTCTAGGTCATATTACATGTTGCATGCATAATAAAAAATAATTTGCCAGCTCTAGATTTGGTGTATAAAAAGAGCCTGATTCTGTTTCTCATCACACTTATTTTGTAATAGCAATATACAAGCTACAGCAGTCACATTTGGCGTTATACTTTTTATTTATTTATTTATTTTTAATTATAATTTACTATTAATTTCTCACAGTTACTGTTTGTTTGAGTTACATGTCATTACCATTTGGATTACTGGATATTTATCCAGTAATAGAGTGTCAGACAACAAGTTTTAACAATTCCATCTGTTGTATTTCATGTTTTATTTTATATCCAATGACATGCATATGTATTTATATTTTCTAGGACATAGTTTGTGTCGGGGCTTCTGAGTCTACCTCAGCTGTTGACAAAGGGCAGTAAAAGTGAAACACAAATGCTGTTGAGGAAGTCTTGCTCCAGAAAAAGCCTGCAGCTCTTATCAGGTGTAAGAGGTGGCTCTGTTAATAGCATAATTCGATAGGGGGGGAGACGGCCTGCTCCATCGTGCCACAGATGTAATCTGAACAATTTTAGTACAAAATTAAAGGCAACTCTGAGCTCATGTTAGTTTTAGGCACATGGAGAATAGGGTTTCAGCCGCCTGCCATGATAAGCACTTAAGAAATGCTGTAGAAGTATATACAGCCTTTTCTCTCCTCGCTAGTGCCAGATATCCTGCTACAATGAAAATCACATTATCAGCCGTTAGTATGAGAACTGGTCTCTGCGAATACTAAACACTTTTCTCCATTCTCTCTTTTTTATCACTTTTCAGACACTGGTAGGCAGTGAATGCCAGGCCTGCTGCCATTATTCCATGTTACGGTGATGTGATTCTCTTTCTCAGAAGTCCTTTATGTTATTTTATATTCCACAGGAAGCCATAACTTGATTGTTGCAACTGATGGACATCCAGGAAGCATTTTGAGTTTGGAAATGAACTCTTGAAGTTGCACTAATGAAATAAGATTTCGCCTGTGTTGGTGTCACTCTGTGAAGGAGACGTGGTGATGAATTGGTGCGGTGAAGTCCATCTTCAAGGGCAGAGGAATAAATATCAAGCTCTGACTTCTGGCCTCCATGTCAGCACACGTTGGCTCTGCTACTGAAAAAGCGATTGTTTTATTTTAAAGTCCTGCCTCCAAGACAAGCTGTTATTTCAAATTCAACTTTCAAGGTCTCTGAGTCATTTATTCGTGTCGAAAGAGAGGCAGAATGAAATTCCGGGTAACTGTTATAAATCCACAGCGGACATAAAAGATGACAATGACATTTTCATGGCTCCCCTCCATGACGACTGGCATCGTTTGTTCACGAGAAACATCCAAGACTGCCTGACTCCATTCAGTGACTTAAGAGATGGAACAAATTCAGCTTGAAAGGCAAATGTTTTGCCACCTTTGTCTTGATGCCTGCTTTTTTCAGGTACATGTTACACTGCATTAAGAACCCTCAGGAAAACGTGGTGCACTAAGCGCTAAATGCAAGCGCTGATCACCAAACAGATGGTCTCGATGAACTGATAAGCAGTTTGTGGTGTCTTGATGTCTTGAGTAGAGTATTCAGTCTTAGCCTGACTTTGGCAAAAAAAAATCTTCCAATACCCCAGAGTTTCCAACCAGCACTAACTGGAAACAAAGATGCTATTAGTGAGCTTAGTCACTATCTTCCTTTTGCACTACACCTCCCATGGCACCCCACTCTCCAAACAAGGCAGCTTATTTATAACATTATTTATATATTTATTTATTATTGCATTCCTTTTCTCTTCTTTTTCCAAGAAAAATATAACACCTCCTAAAAGGATTACGTTGTTCAGGAGAAGTCAAATAATTATCAATGCTTCTGCTGGTTTAATTTGCCGTGCATTCTCTTTTTCTCCAGTGCAAACCTTATTAAACAGCGTGTTTGAAGGGAACACTGGATTTTATTCAGCTGATAATGTTTGTCTAACAGGCTAATGACTCTGAAGAAAAGGAAAAAGGTTCTTTTCAGGGTTTGCTTTCCACAGAGAATTAGCTACATGCAAAGGAGGAGTGTATAGTCTGTCATTTTTAGACAAATAGAGCATGATGAAACCTTAGGATGAAAAGGTAGAGAATATTATAACACTTGTTATACAAAGGGACCATTATCATGATCAATTAAGTACAGAAACAGCTATATTTGACAGCAGTGATTAAAATAAATCAAACGCCACTTTGGTGTGTCAGACAAAGCAGATAGGATTGCTCTGATTTGCTACATTTAGATTCTTTCTGTTTCTACCCAACAAAGTGATTAGCGCAGCGGCTTTAATAAAAGAACTGCCAAAAAAAGACTGCTACTTGTATAGTAGACTGTAGACATCATAATGTTAATCACAAAACACAACATTGTGTCCTATTTAAACCATGTCTGTTTATGTGAGAAAACTTCGCTGTGCTAGTAATTGGATTGTCCGCTATAAGGCTTGCAATTATCAGATGCATTTTAATAGCTTTACTTTTTGTAAGGGACTGTAATAATTTGGAGTAGTTACCATTGCACAGTTATATAATATCAGTGGTTTCTAAAACAAACATTGCCATATCCAGTAAATAAACATAGCCAACATTAATAATCATACTGGTATATGTCAGGAATATAAATAGGGTGTGCTGATATAGAACAATAATCAATGACAGGGGGGTGCAATGTGGTCTGAAGTTGATTATTTTCCAGCAGCAGTATGTCCTGGCATTTCTTTTCCTCTTATCCCAGAGCAATTGTCTATTACTAACATTTTTTTATTTATTAAAGAATGCACCTCATATTTTTTTATTAGTTTGTAAATGCATTTAATGGTGGTGATCATCTGATAAACAAGTTAGTTCCTGTCATCACTAATGTTATAAATAATTATCGCCTCACATTTTCTTGAAATTGATAAGACAGGAACAGTTTTAACTCTGTCTGGTACACAGTACTGATACTGGAGACTCCTTCCATAAAAATTAAATGAAAATATCCTTAGAGAAAGCTTCACTATATCAATGATGTGGTTTTATTTTGTTAAAAATTCATAGGTTTTTAATCAGTTTATTATTGGTCTTAGATTATGTGGAGTGTATGCCATGTGACTTAGCTGCTAGTATAGTAACGATAAAGTAACAGAACTAGCACACTAATATAAACCTGTGATCTGCTATGCAGTAGTGCTGATGCCACTACTGTCAGAGCGGTTGTTATAGAAAATTAATCAACACCATCTGACCAATCAGAATGGAGAGTCTAGCAGTGCTGTGGCATAAAGAAACTTAATGAACATCCTTATAGGTTTAGCCATAAATGAGAATGGCAGTGATCCTACAAGAAGGATAATCAACTAATTGAAGTGCGTTAACTTAGAAGATGAAGGCACAGACCGTATCAAGCTACTGAGCTAGTTACACTCCACAGCTACTCTAGCGTGTTGGTTAGCTTGTATGTTCTTCCATGTGCATTAACATTAGGAAAATACATTTAGTACTTAATATTATTTATTAAGGCATCAAAGAATTAACCTGAATATTTACAGCTCAAATATACAGAATATAAACTGACACTGTTAGCGACTATTGTGCATGATATTGCCATATGAAACAAATACATAGAAATGATGTGTGCCAATTAATGCTATCATGTCAATAAAATATATGCTATATAATTACAGATTTATCCATAAATGTAACAACACTAACTCAGTGAAGTGCATTAGATATAGTACAGTGCAATACAGTACTGCGCAAAAGTCTTAGATACCTTTTATTTCTTTGACATATAGATTGTCTTACATGCATATTTATGCCTATTGCATTAGTGTGTCAATAGAACAGAAAAATATAAACCTCCATGTGCTTTTTATTCACTGTTACAGGAAAAAGTTACATAATAGGCTATGTTTCTGACAAAAACATTATCAACCTGTCTGGGTTTTTACCTGCACATTGAAAAATCTACCAGCTGATTTAAAAAAAAAAAAAAAAAAAAAAAGTCTCCCTCTATATTTGCTGGAATTTAGGCCTATGTGCTGTGTAGAAAAACTCTAAGTGTGCATCCACCATCGCTTCCTCACACTGCCTCTCTCTCCTTCTCTCCTCTCTCCTCTTTTTCAAAAAATAAATCAAAGAGGGTATTAGGCAGCAGGGTTATCCCCGCCACTTTGCTGGAGGCAGCCGCTAATCTGTGCGTTTTGGAGAAACGAGGTTAGTTAAGCATTTTAATGGCCCAAGTCCTGTGGTAATTAGGCTTGGCCTGGAGGGAGCTCGGCTTGAGCCACTCGGGCCCTGAAATGGAGCCAGGGATCTAAAGCCCTCATGCACACACACAATGGCTCTAACTAATTCACTGAGTAAACATTCTCTTTCCCTTCACGCCATTGCACTTCCTCAAAGTCCTCAAAGGGGTCTTTCCGTTTTCTCTTCTCTTTTTTTTATATCTCATGCTTCCTTTCCTCTGCTTTGGTCCCTCTCTTATTACTTTTTTCCTCAACCATATTATTTGTTTTTCTTTTATTTCCTTCCCCCCATACCATTCTCTCATTTTTTTTCTTTCACTTGTCCTGCTCTAACATTCTTCTTCTTATGGGTTTATGAAAGAACATTATCAGAAATAGAGACAAATATAAAAGAGCATGAACTACAAAAAGCCACTCACCCTGTGCTCCTACACCAGAGTGCTTGAAGTTGGGCTTGTACTTCTGTTCTTTCTCTTTGTCCCTCTTTCTGAACATCCCGAGACCCCTGGGGCCCTGTCTGCCATTGTTTCCCAACACAAAAAACGAAGACGTCACTCTCTGAGAGCTTGGTATCTGCTTGAACTCACATTAGTCATACTCTGCTGATAGAAAAATGGAACAGCTCATATAATTAAACCAATCACAAAAGAAAAAAAGATAAATTGGTCTTAGCGTGAATGAGTTTTTTGGGCCTCTTTCAATGCGCTATTCAACTAGCATGTTCACAAACGTCATTTACATTATAAAAATCTTAATCAGATTACACTCGGAATGTAACTGATACGAGATGGGAAGGGTTGTAAATCTCTGTGGTGAGGATTCTGGGTAGTGTCAGTTTCGGAGTGTATGAGTGCATGTCTTTTGTCCCATGTTTTTGTGTATACAGTGTGTGGTTATGTGTGGTGTCAGTTCATCTCTGTGTGCCTCATTTGAGTGACAGGTGGCCCTGAGGTGTGAGGAACACCAAACTCATCTTTCTCAAGCCCACAGGTTCTTTGTTGATGTCCTATTCACTTCTGTTTTCTCTCTAAACCAAAGGCAGATGGTGAAATTGTCAAGCGTTATCTGTGTGTGTATGTTTGTGTGTGTATGCAAAGATATTAACGTGTGGCAGTATGCAAAAATAATATTGAGGTATAACATTCAGGAAACTGGATCGGTGCTGACAGGATTATGTAACTATAACGCCTAGCATTCATGCTACATGCAGCACCATTGCAAATTGCAATGCAGAATTTAAATATTATCACCACAACACAGTATAGCAATAAGGAAATGCTTCCAGTTTGTACTTTAATTGTGACTAATTTGTCATTGGTGTGCAGTTAAAAGATATTAATGGTAAGTGTCAGGCAGCACTGTTGTTCTCGAACTCACTTCTTCACTCTTTAAAGAAACCCTTTAACCAGAAATGAAATGTACAGTTCTCCTCTTACCCCAAATGCGAGACACCTGACACGTGTTCGGTGTCCAAAGTTTGCTTCTTTAGTATAGTACACTCTGTGGTTTATTTTCTCTCTTTGTTTCATTCAGATCTTTGTTTCATTTAGGTAACGTACAAGAAATGTAACTGATATTACAGCTGACCAACACTCACTGACAGTGCCAGTTTCTCCTCAAGATAACAAAGTGTATATTTGCGCTAATTATATTCTTTATGTAATCTTTCTAAGTACCACCACTTTAGATCCTTGATATTTGGGGCTTGTGTTCTCCTTAATAGCCACTGTTGCTGTAAATATATAGGATAATTAACCATTAGTAAAATCATTGCACCACTCTAGTTACTTCACTGTTTATGCCATAGAAGGCATAAAGAGTTAACGCCTTATAAATGACTGCTCTTCAGTGTGTTTAGTGAAGAGCTCTATTTTATACGCTATACAGCATACTTTGGTCCATTTTATTTATATATAAAACAGTGTGTCATAAATGTCAGAAACCACATCACATCACAATTAAAGGAAAGCGTGTAATGATTTAGGCATGCAGTTTGCACAACACTAAAATATTATCTTGCCTTACTGTTCAGTCTGCTATGGTGAAGCGTATATTTCATTTATGCATATGTAGGACATGAAAGATTAGACTGTTACCTGGAGGAGGAGGAGGAGGATTGTGACTGTGTGTTTATTGGCTTTTGGCATGTTAGTCATCCTTTTCTGCCTTGAGCTAGTTGTTAATCAGTCTCTCCCTCTCTCTTTCTCTCTCTCTCTAGCTCCCTCTGATTGGACCTGCAATGAGCAGATCAGGATTAACACAGAGACTCGATAAAGGGGTCATAGGTGCCTGGATATTTTGTGTCTGTGATGAAAATAGAGAGACTGTGAGAGGTCTGGTGCTTGTCTAACAGCCAGAAGCATTTTTGTGTCAGTGGGTGATGTGCAGTATCTGGTTATGTGTGTGTGTGTGTGTGTGTGTGTGTGTGTTGTGCAGTAGTATATGTGTCCATGTTCATACCATGCCTGTCAGTCTCAATACGTTTGGAGAGGACTCCTAGCACGACTGCTACAGCAGATATGTGTGTGTTTGTGTGTGTGTTTGTGTGTGTGTTTGTGTGTGTGTTTGTGTGTGTGTGTGTGTGTGTATAGGTGGTGTCAGATGAGGCTGGAAGGTGGACGTGGAATTGATGGATAAGGTTAGCCAAGCTATCAGACAGGAACATCACAATCAAGCCGTCAGCTCGATGCCCCCTCTCTCTCGCTGCCTTTGATAAACAGAGGAATAGGATTACAATTGGGACATAGCCTCAGGCATCATGGAGAACTGGGCAGTCTTTCAGAAAGGCAAGAGCACCCACCATGCAGCAAACAGCCATCAAAACAGCCTTAAAAACCAAGGGGCTGGCTGTTTAAAAAAAAAAAAAAAAAAAAAAAAAAAGAGAGAGAGGGGAGGTCACGGCATGGTCATGGCATGCAGAATACCATCATACACACAGAATATTTACCTGGCTTAATGTCAGTAAGTATTCTCACTACATTACGATTTGTTTGACCTTGTAGTGAAATACTCCTGTTCCATATTTAGCAATCTGTATCTGCTTGAACCAGATTTTATAGTAACACAGTACAGTTAACATTCTGAACATATATGTATATGTGTGTGTATATGTGTGTGTATATGTGTGTGTATATGTGTGTGTATATGTGTGTGTATATATATATATATATATATATATATATATATATATATATATATATAACAACTCTTATCCATCTCCCTGTTATTAGTGATATACTTTGAAGTTTAAGTAAGCACTGGAAGTATATTAAATACATTAACAAAATAAAGCTACAAAAGCCCTTCACATGCTGATGGCATTAAATTGTTTCAGATGTGCAACATTTGTGCAAACATAAACTCTGTAATACAGTGTCCTCCAGAATTATAGGCAGCCTTCAAAAATTAATTAAGTCATGCAGTAGGTGATATTTTGAGCTCAAACAAGGACTTTTCTTACATAGCTCTAAAACGCCAGTTTCAGAATTATTGGCACCCCTACAATTACTGTTTGGGAGAACCCTTCCTAGAGAGAATACCGGAATGTCTTTTCCTGTAAAGTCTAACAAGTGTCTCCAGTTTAAGGGGCTTGGTCTCCTCCATGCAGAACATTTCAAGATAGTTTGTCTCTGACCAAGTCTTAACCTCCTGCTTGATGCAACCAAGTTTTTGGTTGAACTATCCTTATATGCAGCAGAATTCATGATGCCATCAGCCTTCACAAGAGCTCCTGAACCATCAGCCACAAATCAGCACCAAATCATCAATAATCCACCATCATATTTTACAGTGCGTAGCAGGTGCTCTTCCAGTTGTGCTCATGGCCAAAAGTTACATTGTGGTTTTAGCTGATTCAAATCGTACCTTCACTGATGCTTGATGAAGTTCAGGCAGTGCATTTTGTGGTTTGGTCTCAGGAAGGACTTCTTTTTTGCTTCGAAACAGCTTGTAAAGGAGGTAGCATTCAACAGTTGATTTTCTAACTGGACAGCCATAAAAATCAATTAAACTGTCCAAGTCCTAAACTCAGCATCCAGTTCCAGGCATTCCATACATGTGAAATTTTTTATTGTGACTCTGATTCTGCTGATTCTGGTATTATCTCTCACTATGTACAGTATTTGTACCATAACCATATGTTCAGCTCAACAACCATCTGTTTCTTTTATTTGAAAAAAAAAATGTGCAGAGGTTTCAAGAGAGATTACACTATTATTTAAAAATTATCTTTTTGTTATAATATAAGTTAATGTACGATTCTCCTGTTATTTGAGTGGAACATTTTAAGTATTATAATTATATTTAATGTGTATTTTATGCAGTAATCTTTGTTCATTTTAAATTTTTTTCCCTCTATTGGCTGCCCCCCTTATGGGGTCGGCAGAGCAGATTACCTGTCTGCATATTTTGATTCTGGCACAGGTTTTACTCCGAATGATCTTCCTGACGCAACCCTCCCCATTTTCCCGGCTTGGGACCGGCACTGAGAGCGTAAAATATATGTTAAAATGTATTGTAACCTGAACGTTATTTAAAGATTAAAACTGAAAAATTCTGATTTTCTAATCTGTTTATCTAACTTTAAGAAATATGTTTTATTGGACATCTTTGTGGCTTAGTGGTTAGCACTTGGGGGTTAGAATCCCACCTCCGCCCTGTGTGCATGGAGTTTGCATGTTCTCCCCGTGCTTCAGGGGTTTCCTCCAGGTACTCCGGTTTCCTCCCCCAGTCCAAAGACATGCATTGTAGGCTGATTGGCATTTCCAAATTGTCCGTAGTGTGTGAATGTGTGTGCGATTGTGTCCTGCAATGGGTTGGCACCCTGTCTAGCGTGTCCCCCGCCTTGTGCCCTGCATTCCCTGGGATAGGCTCCAGGCTCCCTGTGACCCTGTGTAGGATAAGCGGTACAGTGAATGGATGGATGGACATCTTGAAGATTTTATTTTATAAGGAACCACTCATGAACAAAACAGATATTAAAAATGGTTCATTATTAGTACCCTCTTATTTAACAACTTTAACTCCATTATTTTTTTAGATTTATGTAGTCTGTATTATGATTTTTCCTCATGTACATACTGGGTGCTTTTAAAGTGTATATAAAATGTTACTGATGTATTTTTTATTTCAATGAAAGTGGATTACGTTGGACAAGATGGAATCAGATTTTCTACCAGTCTGGATCTATTCGGGACAGGATGCGCAGACACACCATCAACTGGAAATGAATAAAAAGCAAACAACTGGTTAGGTAGGTATGGATGCAGAGTGCCTGAGTTACATCACGTAGTCAGCACTGTGGGATTGAGATATAGTTAATGTTTATATAGGCCATAGTCTGGGCCTAAAACATTTTCCTAGCTGATGAAGTAATCCTGGATAAATTCTATTATCACTACCAACAAACTGATGTGAATCATAATATATAACTGATAATCATAATATATAACACATGCTTGATTTGTTCATAATTATAAAGTTATGATGTTAACACTCATGTATGTTTTAAACATTATCATTATTATAACTTACTATAACTCCTAATAAAGATATTAGCAGACAGTAAAAAATTTTAATAGATGACAGAGTGTTAAGGAAATTGCACACCCATCCGAAATCTGTTATTAAATAACACCCAGGCAATTAATTTTGCAAAAGAGACCATGAACACCACAGCCTCAGAGATAATTGAATAAATGCTGTTTACCCCTTCAGAGAGCGGCTCTTTCCTAAAGTGGTAATGATTAATAATTTGGTGTCGACACAAAAGGGCCTGTGTTCACACAGCATAAAGACGACACTGCTCTCCCGCTGCTCGTGTGCCTGGCCCACACCGGAGATTTTCTAAAATAACGATGGGGGAGCAGCAGGCCAATTAAGCCCCATAAATTATGGAAGGCGTGTCACAGCCGACCTGCACCACACTCGGGTACTTTTTTGCTCTGTTATCTCATTATCTAACCATAAAGAGAAAACCCTCTCTGTGACCTAGAGAGGTGGATATATAAGCAGAGAATAGGAGAGAAAAGGTGACAGTTATTCATCTTCCCTTATTCACTCAGTCTTTGTGTTGGTATTCAGGTGAACGCTTGGCTGGGCAGAAATTACAGCTCATGCCGGCCGTACCTGCTCGATTTGAAACCACTGGAAGGACGACAGCATGACCCGCTTCCCTCCTTCCTCTAATTTACATGTGCATATTTCGTTTTTTTGCCATCCCTCTTTCTGTCTGTCTTCTCTCCCTCTGTTGGGGATCGCCTGAGGAAACTTCCATTATCCTTCTACTGTTTCATTGCCCCTGAGTGGGACCTGCACTCTCTTTCTACTTCTCTTATTTTCATTCCCTGCCCCCCTCTCTCTCTCTGTCATACTCTCAGTGCTGTGAGTCATGTGATAAGAATGAACCTCAGCACTAACCTGTTATACAGAAAGGAAATGTGGATGTGATCACTGACGGTGTCTTATTTATTCCTTAAAAATGGTTTTGTTATGCTGTGATAAAACATGAAAGAGTGTGGTAGATCATTTTGTTTTCAATATTGCTTTTCCAGAGAGCACACGCCTTTGTTTTTGAGTGACAGTTATGTGGGAAAAGCATATGAATGCTAATATCATAAATTATTTTATGGTAGAGTAGAGTAAGATGAGTTTCATTAAATCTTTAATTTGGCCTTTAATTTGCCTTCAGTACAGTACTTAATTAATACCTTTTTTCCCATTAACCCTTAAATACTGTTATCCTCCTTTGTGTTTTCAATTAGCCTTCAATTATCTCTCCATTATTAGATTTAGGTAATCGCTGGCATGTTGCATCTTTGTTCACGAGGATTTAAGGACTTGTTTGGCAACTGGAAACTTGGAGCTTGCTTCATGGCTCACTCTCATTGTCTTCTCTGCTTTTTTTTGTTCCTTGCAAATGGGATCAGAGCTTTGTTGGCAAAAATCAGACCAAAATTGGGACACATACCCAAACCTATGAGAACAGATGTGCCGTGACCAGGCTGTGTCCTACTCCAGCACATTCCCTTCCCTTATGCAACATTCCCTAACCAAGGGCCAACTTGGGGCCAGCCAGGGTTCTGACAGAGAAAATCATGAGAGAAAAGAGGCATCGCTGTTCCCTGCCAAAGTAAGACATGGCGAGGCAATTGCCTACTGGAGAACCCTGTTGGATGGCATCCCTCACTATGTAATTCCCTATGTGCTTGGCAGAACCAGGTCTTGACTCAATCAGGTGTGGGAGGGCCGGTTGATTATAATGCTGAAGTACACAGGGAATTCCTCACTGAGAGAGAGGATAGACAGAGATAGAGCGAGAGAGGGATAGATGGCATGGGGGGTGTGGGGGTGGGGGGTTCAGAGCTTTGCTTTCTTTCATGTGGGCATTCCCTCTTGTATACTGGTGCAGAAATAGATGGCAGCAGATCACTACAATCATTCATCATATCTGCTCAGCCGATCCAACCCTCCTTCACCTCTGCCATGGATTGAAAGCAAGATACTCAATCTACTCGCTGCTTATGCAGCTACCTAAGGAGTGATGATAGCATAACAACAAGGGCAGAATCACTGTCAAACACTTGAATATGGATAGCTTTAACACTTGTAACAAGTTTTACAGGTTCTGAATATCAGAACCTATCAGAGAGAATGTGCACAAGATATTCATTGACATAATACAAATAAATAGTAGTTTATGTGCACTGCTGTTGCTGGAGTCATGGCTTCATGTTCCACACCTGCATAAAAATGAAGTGCTGCCTGTTGCTTTGTTGTTTGCTAGTGTGAACTCAGGCTTGTTTTAGCAGTACTAAAAGAATAAAACCAACATTTCTTCACACTTTCCTCTGACCACACAGACACTCTCCACTCTCCTCGGTGAATCAGATGGAGCCCTATTCAGTTCTGCACTTAACACAAGAACTTTGCCTTCTCTACCTCAAGTGACTGGAGTGTGATTTGTCTATAAGGCGCTGTCATGAAGCGCTGTGACATTTGCCTGTGTGTTGTTTTAATGACACAGTGGTTGCAGGGCCTCTTTTCAGCAGCCGTGTGCTCTTTAGATAAGCTGACGTGGCATGATTTAGGTAGGAAGTGCCCTTACACAGTGGATAAGACAAGAACTGGAGATACGTGAGCACAATCAAGCTGCCTGGGGATGATGTATTGTTAGGTGAGCATCAGGAGATTAGCACACATGGAGGCCTACTGCTATTTGTGCTTTATCTCACTGTGAAACGCATTCACTCACCTTTGGTGGGAAGACTCGTCTCGAGAGAGTGCCGCTTTTCGAGTTGGCTATATAATTGTAAGCATGTCAAGTAAGGAGAGTGTAAGTTTCCTGACAACAGCTAGCAGAGCGAAGTAAGGCTCCACAACAGGTATCAGCAAGAGAGAAAATGGGAGAGAGAAAGAGTTAGAGAGAGGAGGGTTCAAGAAGAGCAGGAAAGAAAAGGGGGCAACATGGGAATAAAAAAGATAAACAGTTTGACCTTCCGATTCTGCCAATTTCCACTGGCCGCTTTTCCTCCTTGCCCCTCTCTTCTCCTGTCTTGCCCTCATCCCTGCGCACCACCAATCCTTTTTGGAGGGATAAATAGCATTGCCGCGCTTTAATAGCCCCAGTCCCAAACAGCCAGCTGGGAGAAATAAAAGGAACTTTTCCCATTTATCTCTGGGAGAAAGGAGTTCCTATTAGGGCCCCCGTAGCCACAGGGTCTTTTCCTCCCAGTGCTGTGCTGCTTTGGAGATTGCTTGCTTGCTTTAAGATGCTATTGAGCGTTCACCAGGACAATTACATGGCAATACAACGCCAAACCCCTAACCCCCCCCCCCCCCCAAAAAAAAATCCAACACCAATATCCAGAAATTAAAACCCCCGCCCCACACACACACACACACACACACACACTCATATTCCTGTAGCTCCAGAGTTGCAGTAGATGCTGCTCATGATAAGCCTGAATGTGTGTGTGTGTGTGTGTGTGTGTGTGTGAGGGAGGTACAACAGAGCGGGGGGCAAAGTGATAATGGCTCACTGAATGGTTTGGAATAAAGTATCATGGCAAAGCGCCTGGAGTCAGACACCCAGGTTAGCAATGCAAATGGTTTTCACCCCAGCTCTCCCAGCTGGTGTAATGACAGCCCTCCAAACAGTATGTATGATGAAACAGAGCAAGGGAGATATATAAATAAAAATAGCACACTTTCCTTGAAAATGACTTTATGTTGCCTTTGGGGATCTTCAGATGCACCTTTTGTGCTTTCCCTGTAGGCTCTCACTATACCCCCCACCACCCCCGTATGATTCTTTTTCCGTTTGATAAGGCACAAAGTAGATATTTTGGTGAGTAGCAATACCGCCTAGTGAAACGCGAAGGTAGTGGGCTTTAAACAGGCCTAACCTTATGCAGGCCATGTCAATCTCATTTCAGTCGGTTTAACAGATCAAGATGCTTATTACTCCCTGAAGAAAGAGAGAAATGAATAAAACAAGTACTTTCTCACTCTGATGTTGGCAAGCTTCAAATTATTTGACATGGAGAAACTGGTTTAGGAACTGGGCTGATATATTTACTTGCATTTATCTGCTGTTAAACCTACTTTCTTATGGCCTGGTTTCTTCAGCATTTATGCTAACAAAAACCTGCCCAATTGTTAATACCAACTCCTTGTGTATTCTAGTATTTTCCATTTGTTTATGAAACGAGCAGTAAAGAATATCTCTTTGCAGTTCTGTTTGAAACTTTGAATGGAGAGTTTGAAATCTCCTCCATGGAGACTGTCTAAACATTTGCAGTTCATGTGAAAAATTACCCATCAATATGCACTATACGGCCAAAAGTATGTGGATACCTGACCAATCACACCCAGACGTGCTTGTTGAACATCCCAGTCCAGATTTAACCCCCCCTCCCCTTCTTTTATTGTTATAATGACCTCCACTGTTTTTCCACTAGATTTTGGAACGTGGCTATGGGGATTTTTTTTGCCCATTCAGCCATAAGAGCATTAGTGGGCAGTGATGTTGGTTGAGAAGGCCTGGGCAAGTTGGCATTCCAATTCATCCTGAACATGTGTGGGGCATTGTCATGCTGGAACAGGATTGGACCCCATTAGATCCAGTAAAGAGAAATTATAATGCTACAGCATATAAAGGCATTCTAGAAAATTGTGTGCTTCCAACTTTGTGGGAACAGATTGGGGCACGGCCACATATGGGTGTGATGGTCAAGTGTCCACAAACTTTTGTCCATATAGTTTAGTTCTGAAGGCAGTTGCCTCAGAGGCAGCTTGATCTTTTCTAGGGTTATAGTGAAATAATAAATTGCACTTCCCAGTCATGTAAGTTGTTATTGTTATTTATTACTTTTTCCATTAAATGATTAGAAAACCACAAACAAAGTGACAAACCCGCTACATGGCATGAAAATTACATGTGGGAATCCGCGTCAGTGACACCAGTGTCATGTAGTGGGGAAAACTTATTGATTTGGCTAATTAAGCATTCATATCAGCATACAAGGTCACTTCTATAAGCTTCAGATATGATTAAATGTAATAAATAGATCAAGATTTACATACAGAATGCAGCATAGTATATGAGATAACAAATTAATATTAAAATGTGATTTCACTTTAAAAAATGCACTGTACAGATTATAGCTACTCGCTAGCATGCTACCATGTGTTTAGAATACTGAATGCACACACTGATGAGACATAAGATTTTTTTTAACCTTTCTTTAAAACTTTTAGTTGAAATCCTACTAATCAAAATGCATTTTACTAGGTAGATTTTACATAACCCAACCAATCCTCACAGCCTGCATGAAATACTGCAATAGCCTGCACAGTATACACCGAAAGGTGAAAATGCTAATATCATGAAAAACAATTCTACTATGTGTCCTTGCTATCTAACAAGCTAATGTTACTGATCAAAACTTATATCTTATGGAGCTTGGTAGCTTTATGGCAAATTTTTAGTTTTTAAAACCACTACTAAACATACTACTAAGCATGCTCAAAAATTTTCTAGTTAACACTAGCCTACTATCTTCCTAGCTAGCTAAAAAGCTAATTTTGGTGAGTAAATATACCTCATGGAGCTAATACAAAACAAATAAATATGTTATATAGCATATAAATATGTTATATGGCA
Source organism: Pangasius sanitwongsei (assembly GCA_037576675.1). Classification (NCBI taxonomy): domain Eukaryota; kingdom Metazoa; phylum Chordata; class Actinopteri; order Siluriformes; family Pangasiidae; genus Pangasius; species Pangasius sanitwongsei. Next base: position 18,304,014 of record CM075004.1, on the reverse strand, counting down.
TTTTGCTAATGCCATATAATTACAAATCTAATCTTTTTAAAGTGCATCAGAATGGAAAGCACTGATGATTGAGAACAAAGTTTGCCAGTTAAGCTAGCAAACAGCTCGCCGAGAATTGTCACTAGCTATGGGATGAATGCGATTGCGATGAAACAGTTCTGATCTGAGCAATTTTGTACACACGTACACATGCCGTGAGAGGAAGAAGCTTATTTACAGAGGGAAAAAGCTGAGAATGTTGCTGGAGATCCTGGATCTTGACAGAGGAAGCTTTGGTCAGAAGGGATCTTCTTGAGAGGATACTAGGGACTGGAGTAGACAATATATCAATCAATACCAGTGAAGAGGTGACAGTCCTCTGGCAGCCCTGTGTGCTTGCTAAAGTATTAGGTGAGTTTGCTAAGAAGGTGGAAATCTGTGATGAAATAGAGGTCAAAGATGGCCCTGTGCTCTTCTAGTTGTTAGTGTTTAGGAAATTAAATATTGTGGGGTCATAAATGGTGTTTTCATGAATGCATGTTTTTTCTGGCTCCAGTGTCATATTCATCTCATATTCAGTGAGAGTTAGGTACATTTGGTCAAGTATAAATGCTGTTCTCATTGCTGAGTGTAGTCCAAAGTACTGATCTCCGGTCCATCTGAAAAGGGTAGTCTGGGCTTCAGTTCAGGTGAAGTTGTGTGTGGAGTACAGCATGAGTAAAAGTGATCCAGTCCCAGAGCTGAGTGATAAATAACATGACTGGTTCAGATTATCATGTAAAAGATGGTGGTATGCAGAGGAAGCCAAATGTAGTATCGATAGATGTAGCAATGAAGGCATTAAAATGCAATTCTTATACAACATACACAAACTTTTTTGTGTATAAGCCAATGGCTTTCAAAATATATGGTTTCATCAAAACCATTGATCAGTGTCGAGCAAATGTAAATAAACTATGGATGTGCCAATATGGTACTGAGCGTAAATATCAGGGCTGATACTGCCCTGCAAGGCTGGATCAAAATAAGATCGTATTTGGTATATTTTTTGACAAACTTGCAATAATGCAGTGACCAAATGTATTTGATTTGGCAATTTATGAGTTCTCACAATGGTCAATTTATATAGACAATTAATGGTAATTTTTCACATGACATTTTGCATTTAGTTATCAATATCATATAGTCTTACTTAAACACAATTGCTATTGGGACTTCATATTTAATTCTTTATATTCATGATATTGATATATATATTCTTGATATTTAAAACCAGGACACTGCGCTTATGACATCCAAATACAGATCAGAAGAGCTATATTTCATTTTAAAGCAAACAATATGCAATTAATTACCATAAGTACCCATGCAGTAGCTTCAAAAATTTCCCCTACTCCTCTAAGCTGTTAAGGTAGTCACTTTCACTTGGTCATTCTTCTTTCCGATTTGCCTTTGTAATGTGCTTCCCAGTGCCCTAATATCTTCATAAAGTTTCCTAAGGGTGCCTTTTTAAACTGGGAGGTGCTAAGTGCTCCTTGCTGTTTGTGATAGGCCCGTGTACTGAGCAGGTTTTGGTGATAGCAGCTCTCTGATGGCTCGTCTTCTCTCCCAGGTCTCTCCCGGGCAGGAAGCGCAAGAAAGGGAATAAAGGAAAAGGGGGCTGGGAGAGAAAGGAAAAGAGGCAGCAGGGAATTGACACAGAGCCTGGCTCCACGCCAGAGCTGGCCTCCTTGCGTCTAATGTACGAGCGGGGATTTATTTAAACAGGGAGAAGAGAGGACAGCTTCACAGCGCCAGATTAATTCCGCTTTTTTATTCCGAAAATAAAAGAGACTTTGAATTATTAAGAGATAGCAGGATTAGGAGCCTCTCTTTCCAGCCCCAATCTACACTCCTTTTAATTTCCACTTCATTAGAATTCTTTTTGAAGTATTTTAACATGGACAAAAGGAAAGAAAGAGAGAGAAAGCTAGAAATATTAAATATCAGTTAAACTGTATTAGACATAAGCCCGGGCCTCAGTTTTCTTTCTTTCACTCAGCCTCTCTGTCTTTTTTCTTTTTTTCTTCCAGTCATACTGATCCTGCTCTTTTGCTTCTCGATTATACTCTCATTGTAGCTTCAGCCAAGTGCAGAAAGGCAGATTTTGAAATGAAACGGCTTCTGTCATCGGTTCATGTGGCACGTAGTAGGAACGCTCAGACCTACTTGTGCTTTTTCCTCCATGTTCAACTTGTCACTGGGGTTGTGGGGTCAAAACAGTCCATGAACACCCCCAGAGGTCAAAGGTCTGGCCAGGCAAAGCTTAAGTGAGCATCAGTGTTGTGTTTTCATTATCCTCACCTAACACTGCTGCTGATTGAAATGGGGGGTGGGTCATGAGTTGCATGTTCTCTTCAGCTTCCATGATTGTGGTGGTGAATTCGCTCTCTGTTTAGATTAGGGGTTAGGGGGATTAGTGCAAAAAATGTTTGCACATTTTTACAACTTGTTCAGTAAAGTCACAACAGCCACTCCTGCTGCTAATCCACATATAGTGAATGTAATCAGTGCTAGCTTTTTAAACAACTTTATCTGTGTGACTACGTGTGTGTGTTTAGCCTCACTACAGGATGAATAGCTGTTTGATCAGACAGTTTAAACAGTGCATTTGAGACTCTGGATTACTTGTGTATCTTACTTGTGTTGCTGTGTTTGTGTTATGAAGAATATTGAGTCTCTCACGGGAGGAACTTATGATTTCATGCCCAGAGACCTCAGACTGGGATTTAACCCAGTATAGTGTACAGCTTTGAGTGATTTATTACAGGGTAATGCGAACTGATGGAAAGATCTTGTTGTGGCGTGGCTCTTAATCAAACAGTCATTTGTCACTTAATCCAAAGAGTAATTGATTTTATTTTATGCCATTATATGCATAATTATTCTCCTAATAAAGGTTTAGTTGAATATATAACATATATTATCGATCTAGAAACTGTTTCATGCTCCATATCTCTGGTCATCGTGGTAAATAAAGGCTTTTGTGTGTGGGTAAACAGAAGGAGTCTATAATGTGATTTGTGGAGTGGATCGCTCGCTCTTTTAAAACGGTGAGCAAACAGCAGTGAGGAGTATTCAGGCCATTAGGTTGTGGCACAGCATCTGCAGCTTATCAGCACATCAGGACGCTGGCGTGTGATTTAGAGCCTGACGAGGTGGCCCTTGTGTCAGCCCGTTGTCATTGAAATAAAGCTGGGGCCCCCGCTCCCCTCGCGGTCCAGAACAAGTGTATCTTCGGAAACACACTGGCCTCTTATGGTAATGATGGCGTGTGTGTGGGTGTGCATGTGCATGTGTGTGTTTTGGGTTTCCCTCTAGGGTATTCGGGAGGCGAGTCCCCTTTCTGACGTGCGTGTGTTGAAGATTAGTAAGGCTAAGAGGGCCTGTGTTAACCAGCTTAGCTTAACCCTGGTGATGCACCTTTCACAATTCTCTTTAAAATGATATAAAATAGAGAAAAAGCAGGTGATTATTTCTAGCAATTTGTATGCTGGCATAGTACTCTAAAGGAGAATGGAAATTTTCATCCCACATCCTCTCACAAACTATTATGTCAAATGGTCTTATGGCATCTCTGAGATTTTATTTCATTCATCACAAATATGTTGGGCAAAAACTGACAACCACAGCCTGAGCCCTAAATGGGAATTCGTCCAATATCTGATGCTAACAACAGCCTGCAGACGCGGAGGAAGTGTCATCTTCCTGACGAGAGAAAGCTCAGGCACATAATCTGGTGCCATGTGTGCTCTGAAAATAGATGGAGAAAAGTGGTCTTATTTGATAGTATATATGCTAATATCAAACCTAGTCATAATTAAAAACATTTTTGATTTTACTCGATAGCTATTTCTTTTACAAAGCACCAAGGAGCATATGCAGATGATGGTGAGAGGGAGAGAGGACGAGACAGAGAACAATGTCCAACTCTGCTTAAAAAAAAGAATGAATACCTGATATACATCATCTATTTAAACAAACCTAATGCTTGACTGCTTGTTGTGGGTTGCATTTCATACATAAAATATGTTCCGTCACTGATATCGGGCCTTATCGGAGGTAGAGAGAGAGGCGGAGGCGGGCTGTGGGAGGCAGGCTGGGAGCGCTGGGCTGTTTGTGCGCTGTGATTGAGGCCCCAGAGCTGAAGATGCACCTCTGATAACATCAGTCTGTCTGTCTGTCTGTCAGCCCAGCAGGCAGGAGGTGGGTGTGTTTATGTGCGTGTGTGTGTTATAGAAAAGGAAAGAGGATAGAGACATGGATGGACCTGGAGCAGAGGTAAAAAGAAAAACGGAGCTGCAGTCTCATGTCTGGTCGTAGTGAATGAGAGAAGCTGCCCGTGCGGCCGTGTTTGTCCCCTGAGAGGGAGAGAGAGATGGAGGGAAACTCCCTCAGTCCTCCCTCCCTACTGTCAGCGCTGATTGGGACAGATCCTCCCAGAGGAACGTCACAACAATGTGAGCCGTCAACAGCCAAGCCTGTCAGTGAAGGCGTCAGGCATATAGTGCACACACAGGGCACTCGTGTTCGGGTTAGGGAAGGTGAGCCACCGAGGTCGAGGATAATAGGCAGAATAGAGAGGAGAGGGAGTGATGGTTGTGGCCTGTGCTCTTTCTTCAGCTTGCTCCACTCTAAACTGGCACTTTAGGCAGCTCATCTCTGGATTGTGAACATGGCAGTGGCATTGGAGTCAAGCAGCTGATGAATAAGACGCAGCTGGCAAAGGCAAAAGCTGCCAGGATGAACCACAGGCTTACTCAAGTGTTTTAGGCAGGCAGACATCATCTTAGTGCAGCCTTGACCTCACTGTAAAGCAGAGAGGATCCCAGCAATACTGTGTGTGTGTGTGTGTGTGTGTGTGTGTGTGTGTGTGTGTGTGTGTGTGTGTGTGTGCGTGCGCGTGCGTGCGTGTGCGCGTGCGCGTGCGCGTGCGAGCTCTCTCTGGGCTGATTTGCCAAGTGACAGTGTTATCAAATGATCAAAAGCCAGGAACACCTGTTAGCCAGACTTGACATATGGCTTAACACAAAAATGGCTTTAATTAAGAGAACATTTTAGCAGTATTAGCAAAACTAGCCAGCCTACATAATAAAATTGTTTACATTACATTACCAAGCTTAATAGTGGACTTTGCTAATTACCATTATCTATATCAGCTGTTATCTATAAAGTTGTACTATTTTGGGTGTCATCTGTTTTGTAGCATTGTCCTGAGTGGACAGTCATATTGTCTGGATACTATATAATTATCCATAGTGCACCATAAATCCAGTGACCAACCAATGCACGCTACTTTCATGTAAAATATTATTTGTAGTGATTTCTCACAGCTGAGAGCCACTAAATCTGATGAGCTATTGTTGGCTGTGTATTTTATTAGAGAAAATGGCTTAAAACAGTTCTGTATTTTCATCACTTCATTTCATATATATTAAAAAATGTGTAATTGTTGTATGAATTTGTTGTTGTCAGAACAGAGTATGTAGTAAAGTGAACAAAGAATATGGGTGCACATATTTGTGAGGGCTTCATGCGTGAGTGGTTGCATGGGTGCCTGCCTTCATACTTACCTAACCGAAGATGTCTACTAGGGGACAGAAAATGAAAAACTAATTGAAAGTATTGTGATTCACTGCAGAATAAATGAATGCAAAAGAAGCAAAGTAGTGGATACAAAAACCTCTGGGTTCTAAATCACAGATACAGTGCTATTAGGTATACAGTCAACCAGCTAGGAAACAGTTAAGGATGAGTGTGGATATTGTGGATATCTCTTTTATCTCTTTATTACAATAAGAGAATATTTAATAAGAGAATATTTAATAAACTCCTGCTGCAGACTGTCTCTCCACATCAGCACTTTTGGATATTTGGACTTATTATAGCACTGCATCAGAACAATGCTAATCAGAAACAGAATCAATAAAATGGGACACTTATTGGCATGTTTTTGGGAGGTGGGAGGAAACCGGAGATCCCAGAGGAAACCCATTCATACACAGGGAGAACATTTACTTAAATTTGTGCTTTATTTCACTTTTCCTATCTGTTTCTCTCACCATTTTCTCTTGTTTTATTTAATAAGAATGATTGAGTACTCTCTTTCTCCCTCTCTCTCAGTGCCTACTGTAAGATTGAATATTCATCCCTTCAGTTATTTGTACTCATGTGCTATTCCCACTGGGATGGACATCCTCACTGTCAGGGGGCATTAAATTAATCAATCATTTAATTAATTCAAAATGTGTCCTTCATCCCACTTTTGCAATTTCTCACTGTTCTGCCTCTTTGTATTTACTTGTAATATAGAAGATATGAGAATATGCATCTCTCTCATTGTGTGTGCGTGTGTGTGTGCGTGTCTGCGCACACAGCAAAATCCCCAGCATTGAATTAACACCCAGAGTGTTGAATTAACACCCTACAGTGTTTATATGTCCAGTTGGACAAAAATGAACTCTGAAAGTGTTAAATCAACACTCTGGGTGTTAATTCAACACTGGGGAGTTTGCTGTGTGTGTGTGTAAGCATTTAGGCAGGCAGCAACAGCAGGGGGTCTTCACCTGGCCCGTGTGAGCCACACTGATACACAAACAGGATTATCAGGCGGGAGAAGGTGCGCATGAGGCAGGACGCTGCCGAGCTGAAAAATTCCATTTGTCAGATCACTGGCTTTCATGAATACTTAAAGAATGGAAAAATACACTGCTGCTTCTCATAGACTAATTACACTTGTAAAGACATGGAGGATATATGACTTGAATATACAAACACTTCATAGGAAGAAAGTTTTTTTTTTTCCTGGTGTTGAATTTCATACACAAAGCATCAACTTGCTTGATACACTAAAAATATTCAGGATGACCTCTCATACTTCCTATAGCATTATAGCATTCCTATACTCACTGGAGCGTTAGGAGAAGGATTATAAACTTCCCCATGGGTTGAAGCTCACCGATGAATGGAAGGGAGTGTGTGTCGCCAGTCATTCAGCCTGGTGAGTTTTTGCAAATATATCATTCATTTTCTTTTGTACAAAACAAAAACATTATACTCCTCCTCCTTCTACTACTACTACTACTAATACATTATACCACAGTGCAGTTGACTTCTCTAATCTGATTGGTCAGAAGATGTACATTAATTTTACATAACAGCATGGCTCGGACAGTAGTTCCAGCTGTAACATAAATGATAGGCTTATATCAATGTGCTACGTTATTGTTTCTATAGTAACAGATCATTCTTTCTATAGGAACATGTATAGTGGATGTGCCACGTAATAATATGTCGTTCAATAATAAATGTCGTTCAATAATAAATTAAAACATTGTTATGGTTGTCAAATCGCTACGGTGTAGGCAGAATAACGCACTTCGGACTTTGGACTTTGGATATGTCATGTGTTCTTCCTCACTTAATTAATATAGTGCTTATAGCCCAAATAACTATAGCAATAATTAGATAACCTCCAGAAGGGATGTAGCTTAATACCATTCAGTAAACATCAAACATCAGTTTAAGAGTCTCACTTTAGGTTCTCAAGATGACAAAACAGGGTGACCACAGTTTAGGTGGTAGTGAGAAAGCCAGTCATGGAAGACGTGAGGCTACAGGTGAGCTGATCACACTGATAGGAAGGTGGAAAATTATTAAAATTAATTTTAAATTACTGAAATACTCTAAACTGGTACAATAATTTGTTTAATATATATTAATGCCTAAATTGGCCTATGAACAGAAATCTGCACTGGTACCCTCTTTAAAAAAACAAGATTACTTGAATATGCAAACTGAAATTGCCCTCATGTCCTCCTGCTATTCCAAGCAGCTAGACTGTTAGCTAGTTTTAAACTAGCTAGCATTTGTTGTTAAGACACAAGTGGGATTTCCATATCTGATACCATTTGTCATATACTCATATACTTTTTATTTTTATCTATCTATCTATCTATCTATCTATCTATCTATCTATCTATCTATCTATCTATCTATCTATTTTTACCAATAGCTAAGGCTGTTAGAATTCAATATACAGCAACCGCTATAGTTTTGTTTATCACTATCATTAGCTAAGTTAGTTAGCCAGGAAAGTAACTGTTAGTAAACCAACTTGTATTTGTTGCAAGTATTCATGACTGGCATTTCAGTATAATTGCTGATTTACATCACGTTCATGTCATAAGCATATTATTTAACAATAGACAAGCCTGTCAGAATGTGTGTTTCATTGGTCTCTAATATTAGTTAGTTAGCTGGCTGGCTGGTTCTGTGACTGAAAGTTTTCATGTACACATCTTCCTGTAATAAGCTGTTGGCCTTATTTTTATCACAAACTGAGCTTTTACATAATAGTCCCCAAATCAGTCTGACAAGTACTGACAAAATTTCCATTTGAAACTTCCAATTTGATTTAGTTTCCAAACTAAATTTAGTGTTAATAAATACACAGACACAAATCTGTGTCATTGGAGTCAAATTAAAAATCACGTTCTAAGGGTGTTGTAATGTGAGAGAAGAAAGTGAACTGAATGCATGATTTTCACAAAACTAATGAAGACTGGAAGGTGTGAGAAAAGCTGAACAACTGAATTTTGAACAAAGTCCTTCTACCCTGAAATTATGACTTGTGGATGCTCTCTCTCTCTCTCTCTCTCTCTCTCTCTCTCTCTCTCTCAATCTCTCTCTCTCTCTCTCAATCTCTCTCTTAGTAAAGACATCCTCTAATGTGAACATTTAGAAACTAATGCTCCTTAATGCATTCTTGAGGAGAGAGCAGGAGAAAAAGAGTGAGTGAGAAAATCTTTATTTTTGATAGATGTCTGCCTCCCTCTCTCTCTCTCTCTCTCTCTCTCTCTGCGCACACACACACACACACACACACACGTGATACAGATGCTAATACCGCTACATATAGAATGAATTGTTTTTTACTAACATATGCAATAATGTATGGCTATGACAATATATATATTGCTAGTATACATTTTCCCACATGATTATCAAATCTACTAGAATCCATCTATCATTGTTAATAAGCTTAGAGCAAAATATAATAGATTTTTTTTTAAAAATGAAGAAAGTATCATTTGTGTTTTTTTAAATGAGCATATGAAATTGAAATGGTAGCTGCACATGTGACCCTTTCCATGACATTCCTGCATTTTCTTTACATTTTCATTGCTGCTGTTCCAGCTTGAAGAGGAACAGCTCAGTGATAATTTAGATCAGATATGAAGTGAATGCAAACTGTCTGGTAAAAAAAAAAAATCAATGAAGATCCTAAGCTTCAGCATTTAATTATATTTGTGATTAGTATTGATTAAGAGTCGCACTGTCCTCTATGTCATAGGTAAAACAATTCTTGAATACAAACATGTTGGAGATGTATTCCATGGAGTCCTTGTTTTGATTAACACAGTGAACAGTGCCATCCATATGATTTTTTTTATTGCAAGAAATGACATTACTTTTCTGAACATAGCAGTCAGATTGCCATTACTTCTTGAGCACTGACCGACTGTCAAAAAAACAAACTTCAGATATTTTAGACATTTTTTAATGTCTCACTTTCACATAATGTAAAAGGTACGTGGCCAGTGGTTCTATTATAATAATTTATTTATTCCACATTTTCTTGTTAAACTTTATAATAAATCTTTTATTCTCATGCCTTTTAATGTGCCTTTGGAAAGACTAAATATTGTGCTTTGTATTGTCAGAATACACAATAGTTTTGGTGGTTCTTTTTCACCAACACTGGTTCTGAAGCAATTGTTATTAATTGTAAATGTTATATCTAATTATATATATAATTATATATAATTATATCTAAGTTATATATAATCTGTTATATTTCATTATAATTGTCATCTGACAATATTTTTTCTATTTGAAGAGAAGCTGAAGTATTTGACTTGAGATGGTAAAATGGATGTGATGAGGTTTCTAAAAGTAGAAATATAACCTGTAACACTATAGACACTGTATCAGTGTTTCTTTAGCATGTATGTTGTATGTATTTATTTTCTCACTTTTTTTTGTTTGGTTTGGATTTTGTCTTGCCTTAGATTCTTTGTCTCATTGTGTTCTGAAACCAGCTCTGTGTACACTTATATTTCTGTCCATTTAGCTTAGTCCTTTTAGGTAGTGTAGCTTCTCTGCTGGAGGGAAAGCGAAGGCCAAGATCGCTTCGATGTGTGTGTGATCTATAGTTTTTACTGAGGCAGATTGTCTGTACACACTGAGAGATTAGTTGCATCTGGGGCTTTAAAGAACACGGCAAATTGTGGCCTTTCTTTAGTGTGCCTGATAAGGCCGTAAATGAAGGGAGTCTTCTTATCAGCCACACTGCTCGCCATAAATCACAAACGCCTGCTTTCTGCTGCTACCCCTGGTGGTTCCTATCTGCATGGTAAGCTTGGGGAGAGCCCGACATTACCTCACAACAAGCACACACACACACACACACACACACACACACACACTCCTACCCAACACATAACTCAACAGTGTATAACAGTGTACTCTTTTTCTATCCCTTGCTCTTTTTTGCCTCCTCATTTGTCTCTGTGATTTTGCAGGCCTTCAAAGAGAGGAATCATTTCCCATTGGAGTGCTCTCAAACTTTAATCCACCCACACTTTAGTATTTTTTTTAAATGAATGGGATGAGAAAACAACATTTATTGGGATATTGTTCCTCTTTTGTCTCTCTTGAACTAAAAGGAAAATAAAGAGGATCGCATGAGCCTTAATGAGCTTGTGTAAGTCATTCACTTGTTTAATGATTTCTCTCTCTTTCTTCCCCCTCAGTAATTATCGCCAGCGTTCAAGCCTAGTTTAGTCGTCTTTTTGCCTCCTCACAGCCCTTTAAATTCTATTCATCATAGTGCATCCACTACACACAAATCACTTTCCCTTTCTTATTTATCAGCATCCTGGACTCTTTAATGGCAACTGTAGTTCATACAGTTCATCTTGAGTTCCACAGTGCTTAGCATGACTGGTAGTGAATGGGTTAGCATGACTGAGACACTGAGTGTTAGTGACAGCCCTAGCTAGCAGTAGGTAAGCCCATGTGCATTCATCTGTGTGCAAATGAGAGATCTGCTGTTAGTCTGTTAAACCAGGTCACAGCACTGGAACAAGCAGCTTAAGATAATATCGCTGTCAGCCCTGCCCGCAGTATGACTGTCGATTTTGTGGTCAAGAAACGAGGGACAGGGAAGACTGTTGACAAACAATCTTGGATTAATTGGATGTTAATTATATGTTAAGCCAACACACGCCAGTGAATCACATGCTTATGAGACCTGTGGGCTTTAGTGCCTCCTTATCAAGGTCGCAAGTAACAATCAGTCAGCTAGCAGATGATGAGGGTCACTGGGCAGGTCATCTCACCTATTTGTCTTAACACTTAACTCACTAAGTATCGAGCATGGAGTGGCGTCACTTAAACAGCGAAGAAAACTCACTCATCCAAAGGTCTTAGTCAACTACATTTATACTATCAAGTTAATACTATTTTATTCTTAGTTCTTTTATGTTATAGTTATTTTAGTTGTAACTCTCTGACATTTTATTTTTAGGAAATCATAATTTATTCTGTTTGTACAGCATTTACTTGACATTTATTTATTTATTTATTTATTTATTTATTACAGCATTTCTAATGGTTGTGACTGGATTTATTTAATACGTGCAACCTGAACTCTCTATTAGTGTTAACTGTTGATGTCTACATACAATTCTACTGTTGAATTGTAGAATCTGATTGGTCAGAAGGTCGTTGAATAATTTTCCATAACAGCAGCTCTGACAATAGTGCCAGCAGTATAATTCAAATCATAGGATTATGTTAATGTATAATCATTGATTTCTCTATATGTTTGTTTAACTTTTATTAATGATGTCAGAGTTTTATTAATTCATGAAAGAGAAACAAAAACGCATGGAGAGGGAATGGTTGTTTATAGCTGTTAACATAAGTGAATACAGAAACAAACTTGTTTCCTGGACATTCCACAACATTAAATGTAACGATAAATGGTTAAAAGTATTTAATTAATATATTAAAATTGTAATTATTGGCAAATTGCTAAGGTATAAAGGAATAAATCACTTTAGAATGTGGTATTATTGAAAAACAATTAATTTGTAGGCAGTAATGGCATCAGACCTCTCAGTTAGTTCTGGTTGACTCATTTGATTAGACGAGCAGCGTTCCAAGAGTGCTTATATTTAGTATACTCTCAATGGGACATTTCACTGTTTATATCACTCCACTCATCTATGTTTGCCACATAAAATACCAATTCTAGTGATTGTTCAAAACCATTACTACAGTAGAGTTAGCAATATCATCAGCGGACATGGCAAACGAGACATTTTTCTCATTAGATGAAGAAAGGGAAAGGGAAGCCAGTTTCACTGGAAGCACCTTTGATGGGAATGTACAAATCATTGTGAGCTAGCCAACAAGCTATAAGGTGAGTGTGGCTTCTCCGAGATCTATTTCCCCTAGTGGAGCAAAAATAAACAAAACATTTGGCCATACTGTGTCTAAACATGCCAGTTACTCGATATTAATTTCTTGTTTATAAAACTGTTGTTGTTAGCTATGGCTCTTGGCCTGCAGCCTCGTGCCTATGGCCGAATCATAGCCATGCCGATATTCATTACAACCACACTCTTGCTTGTATGATATTACTTAATTAACAACACGTCCTGTTGTGTTTTATTCCTTAAATATCTAATACTGACTCAGTTATTATGCTTCTTTATGTGTCATTTGTTGGTGTTCACTCAGTCAATTAGACATTGCTCTTTTTGATTTATATAAGCTTTAGGGAACTAGATGTTGGTGTAAATGCATTAGCTCAGGATAATTTATAGTAACTAAAACAGTTGGTAGAATATTCTAATGTTTGGACACTTTTGTTAGAAATTACTAGATCAATGTTCTGATATTTCCCAGTTGGCTGAAACAGACAGAGTTACTGTAGCTGCTACTGAATACTATGAGTTAGACAGAAAATGGATTTAGTATGCTGTTTGAGCGCTTTAAACATAAAGGGGGTAGAATTTTCAAAACCGTCTAATAACCACACAACCCATTATTACAGTTTTCCATATTTTCTGTGATTTCTGTAGACATTTTCTAAGAGACATATAACACTATAGCAGCAGTGCAAGGAACAGTTATTTGTTTAGGGGATCAAGTGGATTCTTAATAAACTGGACATATTAAGAGTTGTTCTTCTCCTTCAGTGGACAGTGTAGAAATACAGTTTATAGGTGTATCACAAAGCTATCTGTATAGTTGTTCCATAACAGTTTTTTTTTCCTTTGTGGAATACCAACGTACCCATGTGTGTTACACTTTATGCAGCATTTAATATCACTATTCTGGTTTATTCTCTGAATAAAATTGCCCTGATGAAAGAGAACTTAAATGTGAAAAGTATATTTCTCTTTCTGTAGTTCAGTAGAAAATAAATAATAAATAAATAAACAAATTTGGTTATTCTGAGTGAACTTTAACCCTGAAAAAAATGTGAATGAAAGTAATGAGTCAATATGAGAAAACGAGAGCAGGGTACAGTCTCTTCTTTATGGAAAATAAATAAATAAATAAAACGGATGAATTGCTAATGATAGCAGTCACATCAGATTTTGCCACCTCTTCTTGCCTTATACTGTGTGACTTTCACAGTGGAGGCCGACCTCTGAACAGAGTGCCGGCATATTCCCATAACCCTACTCTCTAAAGCAAGACGAAACAAACCAAAGAGCAGGCAATTTCATTGTTCACTGATATCTTTAATTGTGATGAGAGAGCGGATTATGTAGATTTCAGTAAGCCTTCCTGACAAGATGTGTTTGTAAGTGAACGGGCCGAACAGGAATGTGTGTCAGTGTTTAGGGCTTAGTGAAACATTGCGGCTATAATAGGGTAATCCTGGAGTCATGGGATCCCTTCTCCTTTCCTTCTGCCAAAAAGGAGATGTATACTGGTCGTCTATTGTGTTCCCTGGTCTTGATGCAAATGAGGAGGAAGAGGAGGTGACAAAGATGGCCTGTTCACTAACTGCCCTTAAGCCTAAGCTGGTGTTAATAGAGCTGATTCCCCTCAGCCTTTGACTACAGTATATGCAGTCTATTGAATAGTCAGGATCAAATCTCTCTTTCATTGTTGCCAATACAGTGCAGATGAGGGTCACTGTAGTGCAAACAATATTTCTGTGCATACATCATCGACAATGGTAGGTAAGCGAGAAGATGTTTAAGGACTTGGAGAGATGCCAAAAGGAAAAAAATCTCTCCTTATTTGTTACCAGTGTTGTTTGAATCACACCATAACACAGTGTCTGTATCGACCTTGTGCATATCTGAATATTCTGTTTAGAATATGCCATAGTAGCATATAGTAAGAAGCCATAAAGAGAGGTGTGGTTCGGCAGAGGTTAAACTCTTGGTACTTCTGTGCTATTCACCCAAGGCTTTTTAGGTGCAGCATGAGAGGGTGGAGAAGGGGAGGGATAGGGATGGAATGGAGTGAGAAAGAATGCTGTGTGATTTGTGTAAAGGACAAACAAAGAAGTAAAACTAATTACTGCTGGAGGTCAGCACTCCAAATGCCTATTGAAAAGCATGGGGCGTTGTAGCAAATTTATGGCGGTCACACTTATTTAGCGACCTGAATAGGCAATTTCGCAGTGAATCTGGAGAGAAAAGAGGACATGAAAAGTTCTGAAGAATTGATGACGGACTCCTTGAGAGTGAGCAAAATAAAATTGACCATGAAATCCTTCGCCTGGAATTAAATTGGGTGGAAGGAGAGATGAAAAAGGGGGGAAAAGGTGTAAGGTGTGACTTATAAAAGTGGGTTTGTGCAAATGCCAAGGTTAATTTGCACATCATTTAAATAGATTATTAAATGTGAGAGAATCAGTTTAAAGGAAAGGAACTTTAATAGATTTGTATGTATCATTTAGTGGCATGAATGCTCTGCATTTCCTGTTGAATGCAATTTCTAAAGGAATGCTCCTCACAGCAAATACCTTTTAGACTAAAGTTAAAAAAGTCTTTATATGTGAGCTGGCTTGACAGATAGGAACAGTAGTGTAGATTTCTCTTGGCCAAAACAGGTACAAAGTATCATCGGTTTCCAATCTTGAACTATTATATAAAGTGAAACCATATAACATGACTGTTGAAAATATATATTTTTAAATCTATTTAGGTATTTAACGTTCCTATTTTGTACCAATAACAACTTTGAATGAATAAATAAAAAGAAATGGATCTGTTTTACCAGAAAAACTTTCTTTGCAATAGAGACCTCTACCCCATATTTCTATCAAATGTAAACATTTAATCAAACTGTCACTCAAAATGCTTCCATCTCTACAGATATCCACCCACTTCTCCACCCACGTAAACAGGTGTGTGTGGTCTACATTTGTAACATAATAGAACATGGCTGGATCTTGAAGTTTATGATGCACCAACATGACCATGTATTCAATACAAAATTCAGAGAGATTTTCAGCATCTCTCTCTTGAGATTTTCAGGTTCTCCATTTAAAAAAGAAAGATTGTGGCAGTTTGCACTTTGAGCAGTCTGCTTACTTGCAAAAAAATGATCATAAATAATGTTTAGGGTCACTTAATGTGTCTGATGGTTATCTTGCTAGTAGCACACACCTGAAGAACACAGAGACTCGTACCTCTCAAAACCATACAGTATCTCTCAATATACAGTTAGGTCCGGAAGTATTTGGACAATGACAGAGTTTTGTGATACACCACCACAATGGATTTGAAATAAAACAATCAAGATGTGATGGAAGTGTAGACTTTCAGCTTTATTTTAAGAG
>CM075004.1:18255508-18283092 GCA_037576675.1 Pangasius sanitwongsei | reverse complement strand
ACACACACACACACACACACCTATATATATATATATATATATATATATATATATATATATATATATATATATATATAATTTTGTTTTACTTGATACAGGAATTTAGGAGTATGATTTTGGACACACCAAATCAATGCTATGCATCGTCAAGCAAAACAAAACAAAAAAAACAAAACAAAAAACAACAAAACAAAAAGTAAGTAATCTGCTTACAAACCCAGGGTACAAACAATGCAAATGTAGCCTACCCTTAAAGGTACAATTATATTAAAACCAAAGGTTCTCCATCTTCTGAAAGCATACGCCTTAGATAGCCTAGTGTGCAGAGTTTGTACACTGGATTTTGACAGGATTTTGACTGGATGTTATTATCTAGTGAAGTTGCATGCAGTTTGAGGAATACTCGCATGTCAGGTGCACTAGACTCCCTGAGTAAGCTACAGTTACAGGAATATCATTTAGTCTGGAATTGCTAGGCTAGAATTTGGAAATGTGTCATAGTGAGCACTAATTTAATTAAATCCTTGACTTCTGCCTTTTTCTTGCTGTACTAACACCTCTCTAAAGGGGTTTTAGCTTGATGGTATTCTTACACCCTGGCCTACATTAGGCCTACGAAAGGTTTGGAAACTTAGCATTGTGCAATGGCTACAGGATAAGCTTTCTAAATAAAGCCATTGCTAAAATGTACCTTCTGTTTTTGAGGTATGATTGAAATTATAGGCTTAATATGTTCCAAATGTAAGGGACACTGTTTACTGTATCTAAAGTTTAACTAGAGTTTATGAACGCGCTGATTCGAGCAGGTTCCCCTTCGTGTGAAAAGCCGCTAATTGACTTACTGTATACTGTATACCTTCATTCATTCCAGTACGAACTGATATGGCTCGTGCGCAGTGTGGGTTACCAAGCGACCAGCGGCGCTCGCCTGCCGCGTGCGTTCAGGCTTTTGATCACAAGCGCGCAGATTGGAGCTTCGCTCTGGCTCACGTGACTTCATATAGCGTCAGTGTCGGCGCGCGGCAGGAAAAGCGGGGACAGTGGCATGCAGGCTATAGGTCCAGGTTTAGTTCGTAAACTAGCCTAATTCAGTAAAACGCATGTGAATCTGCGCTCTGTGGGTCAGAGAGTCACTGAGGAGGAAATATTTCCGCTGAGATTTAAGATGCATTCATTTCAGGATACTTTTTTAAAAAAAAATTTCAGTCCACCTTTCTTACCTTTCTCTTATAGTGTGTCAAAGTTAAAACATTCACTCTTACAAGAACCAAAAAAGCGGTGCCCTGGAATATTTGAGCACTCAAGATATAGCTTTCTGAAACAATTTAGCGTTTTCACTTCCAGTTGGATTATTTCTTTGCATTCCTTTTTTCCCTAGCAATTTAAAACAGTTTCTGAAATGTGATATTGGTTTCCAGTGCTAAATTCACTTCACCTCTCCACTGTTTATTGTTGCTCACTGATTGCAACCCGCCTTTGAATCCGACGTCTCAGAGAAAGGCAGTTAGTTCGCGCTGGGATTTTCATAAAAAAAAAAAAAAAAGCTAGACACTTTGGACACTTCTTTTAATTCAAATTACACAGAAATGCCATTTCTATGCGTTCTATTGTGATTAACTCCAAATAACTAAATGTTTTCAGTGTGGTTTATTTCACAAATAATTACGTTTTTTTTGTTTTGTTTTTTTCCCCAGATTTTTGCAGATTTCCCCTCTCTGTGTAAAACAGACGGGGTTCAGGAGAATTAACCCCACACACACACACCACCTTCCCCCAGTAATTTACATTAATTCCCGCTGTAATGTATGCTTCTGCATCACACTGCTGAAATAGAGTGGGAGGCTGAGAGGCAAAGCCTGATAGATATCAGCATACAAGAAACCCCCTTTACTTAAACCCACTCAGTTCAAATTATATCGCGCTCAAAAACAAGAATTTTTTATTAATAAATTTGTTATTAGTTTTTAAATAATTCTTCTTATTATTTATTATTTCTAAATATCCGCATTCTAAAGCCTACGTGGCATACGCATTGCTGAAAACTTGTTAAATAAAAGGTGTAAAATCGGCTAAGAGCTAAAATAAACCCAAAAACTGCAAGTGAGTGTTGATGGTGAAACAGAAAAGAAAACCTGTGACTTACAGCAGTATTAACTTCTAACACCTCGACACTGCACTGTAGCTTAGATAAGAAGTCGCACAGTAATTTGTACTGTCTTGGTGAAATATGGACGCTGATGTTTTTTAATCCAGACTCTTGGTTGTAGGATATGAAATGCACAGTTTATAATGTAGATGAATATACCACGCAGCTATATTAAGAAAGCAGAAAAATGCTAAAGTGCAGGCACATCTTCAGGGCCATCTCTCTGTGCTAAAGAGCACACTGGGCCAAAACTGTATTTCAGTGAGGATTCAAATCAGAGCCAGCCTCTGATAGATCAGCTTTCTCAGCTTGTCTCGCCTCGGGCTGATTTTACTACACTGATCTTTTTTTAAACAGTCACATTTACATGTTAATGTCCTTCAGTACAGGCTGCCTTAAACATCTTCCTCTGGGAGGAAAAAAAAAAAAAATCAGAAAGAAAGACACACTCCGGTGTGACCAGGACGCGTTCAAACATCCATTTGTTTTACTTTAAATGAATCCCGAATTTACTTTGACAAAAGGGCACGAGCAAAACCATTTTTTTTTAAATGAACAATTTATATTCAATACACGAAAAGGGCAAGGTAATTATTTGACTAAGCTAATTCAGAAATACAGAATTAGCAGGGGGAAAATGCAAAAATAAACAACTATCATTTTGCGTGTTAATTCACACTGCATGAGTCTCTTCATTTAATCCTTACTGGAGCCAATAATCCGACACTATAAGGATTTTTTTTTTATGTTAAGTAATAATTAAGACAATATAACCAAATTGATTTCCCCGTGCGACAACCCCAGTGGCATCACTTTGATCAGTTCGCATATACTGACAACGGGCAAGGCTCGAAAGTGTTCATAATGTCAGATTTTGGAGTGTGGACATCAGTGTGTGCTGACCTCCATTCAGAATGAGGTCTATGTGGGCATGTTTTACACCAGGGCGCTTTGCTGGGAGATCAGAGCTGCGAAACAGGTGCGCGCGCGCACACACACACCCGCGCAGCCTCCCAGGAGACTTCTGGACAATTGTTCTCGTTTAATAAATATTGGCCCGAGGGGACACTGCTCAGACGCACAGCGCTTTTATTTCAATAGCCTCTTTATTATTATTATTATTATTATTATTATTATTATTATTATTATTATTATTATTTAGGATGTGTTGTATATATTTATCCAAGCTGCTGCTAGAGAACTTTTAATCTTTTAATTGTGGTTATTTTATTCTCAGTTCCTCCCAAAGGACACCGCTGTACCACTTGCCTCCTAAAGTGTATTTGTATTGTAATAAATAAATACAAGGCGAACCCTCCCTGTTAGCAAACCTAATGTAAATTAACATATAAAAGCTACATAATCAATTTTACATTGTTCTTATATTGTTGGTGTGTGCAACATTTATAATAATCACCTTTTTTTTAACGCTATTAAATATTAGTCGGCTCGTGACCCCGAATATCACCTTATAGCTTATATCAGCTTATATTTATGTTTTTTTTTTGTTTGTTTGTTTTTTGACCCTTTAAAAGCAGCGGGCGCGCGTGTTAATGATTGTTAATATTTAACCAGAGGTGTGTGTGTGTGTGTTTGTACAGCTGAAACTAAAAGGATTTAGGGGATGGAGGAGAGTGGAGTAGCTGGCCCTCCTTTTATTCATGCCTTCTCAAATCTTTATTGGCGTTGTGATATGGTCCGCGCAGCGCGCGTGTCTCTCTGTGTGTGTGTGTGTGTGTGTGTGTGTATGGTGCGCGCGCGTGTGCGCTTTGTCCGTAGGTGTTGCGCTCAGTGTGTGTGTGTGTGTGTGTGTGTGTGTGTGTGTGTGTGTGTGTGTGTGTGTGTGTGTGTCTTAGTGCTGATTGGGCGCTCAGGTTGGACAGTGAACGCCCTGCCGTTTATGTGCAGCCCAGCCTTTCAACTCCGCCGCCTTTTGGCTTCCATTCACGAGCTTTTTCTACTCATTTCCTAAGCCAGGTGCTTCGCAAAAGACGACAAACCTCCGAGAGGGAAGAGAAAACACACACACGTACGCATACACACACACACACACGCACATACACACACACACACGCAGACAGACACACACAAACACCCAGAGTTCACTCGTCGACCACGGGACTTTTTTGCCTCACCTCGGCGGATTTTTGGCAGCTGCACACTGGGTGTTGAAGAGGAAAGAAACATTTATAACCATTTGCCGAAACTCGTGAGAGTTGCGCGGTTGGATTTTTTCACTGATGCCTTTTTCACAGTTCTTCTCCGACTCTCCAGAAGTGGCATGATCAGCGTCCGTCAGCAAGACAGGTGAATTATTTGCTCCACTCGGTTTTGGTGGCATAAACATTTTGACGTTATTTTACTTGGACTGAACGGTGTGCGTGTCGCTTAACAAAGCCATGTCCAAGCCGGCCGATCACATCAAGAGACCCATGAACGCCTTCATGGTATGGTCCCGCGGCCAGAGGAGGAAAATGGCCCAAGAGAATCCCAAGATGCACAACTCTGAGATCAGCAAGAGGCTCGGTGCCGAGTGGAAGCTTCTCTCCGAGGCTGAGAAGCGGCCCTACATTGACGAGGCCAAGCGGCTGCGCGCGCAGCACATGAAAGAGCACCCGGACTACAAGTACCGGCCGCGGCGCAAGCCCAAGAACCTGCTCAAGAAGGACCGATATGTGTTCCCGCTGCCCTACTTGGGCGACGCTGAACACTTGAAAGCACTTCCGGTTTCCGGTGCCGACTCGTTGCTGGCTTCCGGGCCGGAAAAAGCTCGCGCATTCTTGCCGCCGGCGGCCTCTGCACCCTACTCGTTCCTTGACCCAAGTCAGTTCGGCTCCAGCGCTGCGCAGAAGATGGCCGATATGCCACACGCTCTTGCCGCCGCCGCCGCTGGCTCGCTGCCCTACGCCTCCTCACTCGGCTACCAGAACGGCGCGTTTGGCGGCCTGGCGTGTCCGGGGCAGCACACACACACCCACCCGTCACCCACCAACCCCGGCTATGTAGTGCCCTGCAACTGCACAGCGTGGTCAGCGGCGTCCAGCCTGCAGCCCCCCGTCGCCTACATCCTGTTCCCGGGCATGGGTAAGAGCGGCATCGACCCGTACCCCACAGCGCACGCCACGGCCATGTAAAATACCCACGAAAAGTTGAGCAGAGGGACAGTTTTTACTTTGGAAACTTGAACCACGTAAAACACATACTCTCACACACTCACTTAAAGAGGATCGAAGTTACAAGAGCAAACAGACAGTCGTGCTCTCCGAAAACTTCTACCATGTTCAAACAAAAGACGTTTCTGTCTGGAAACTTTAACGATGTAAAATAAATAAATAAAGTAATTAACGAATAGCCACGCAGTTAGAGGGTGTTCAGCGCAGAAGAAAACACACTGCTCCACGGAATCTTCAGTGATATTACTCTCCATAAAAAGTGGGAAAAGACAACTTTTTTTTTTTTTTTGGAAACTTGAATAATGTTAAAGAAAAGAAAAAAAAACAGGTCATAAAAACAGTTATAAAGCAGCCAAAAGCCGCTGTTGCTCTTTGAAAACTTGAACCGCGTAAAGTGACCCAGGTGTCCCTGTCTGCAAGCCTGACCTCTGCGCTGCATCATGCCACCAGGCACAAGTGCAAAGCTCATTGTGTAGAGGCCGTGAGGACTTTGAGAACTGGAGAAAAACTTTCAGTTTTTTTCATCGTGCCCGTTTTTTCCCTCCGGACCTCTGCATGGGAACTTGGGAGTAGATGTGAGAGATCAAGGAGCCCTGAACTGTAAGAAATGTAAATGTTATAACATTTATTAACGGCTATCCGATTAAGGATGTCTTTAACTTTATTTATTATGTACATTTTTGATGCTATACTAATAATAATTTTGTTTCATGATATTATTATTATTATTGTTATTGTTATTTTAAAGGCCCATTTGGTTTGCACAAGTGACACTCACCCTTCATATCTCTTGTATATTGTACTTATATTTTAGCACTCAGATAAACTGGCTTGGATCACGCTTAGAACTTTTTGAGTTGGATGAACATACGGGTTATATTGTTTATAGGCTATTTATCAAACCGGTGCATAAAATTAGACAACTATTTAAAACATCAAATGGAAAATAAATTATCTTTTTAACATTTTATTTTTTTTTTTTCAAATTGTGGTTCAGCGCTAGTCACGTTAATTTCATCTGAGGAAGAAGGAGCTGGAGTTTGAAGCGAAGCAGTTAATGTTGTGGTTTTATTATGATTATGATTATTATTTTTCAACTGCGATGGTAATTTAAAAGCTGTACTAATGTTATGGAAAGGAAAATGTATCCAAATGGGTGATACCTCGATTCTTTGTTCATTTGCCTGAGCAAAGACATTTTGAATAAAGACAATCTGTCTTCAAAATTATCCAAACGTGGTTATGGTTATATTGAATATTTTCCGCATATCTCGACGAAATAATTTTGGGTTTAAGATCACTGTATAGGGCAGCCTATAACTTAATTATCACCTCAGACAGGTTATATTTATCTTATCGGGAAATCTTGTTACACAAAGCATTATTTTATAATAATAATAATAATAATAATAACAATAATAATAATAATAATATAAAATGAAGCTTATTAAATAATAAAATGCTTGACCAAATATTCAGTTAAAATGATTGCATTTTAAGCATCCTTATATCGGTTTAAATTTAAAGCAATAATAATTGCTCATAGACCGGTGTGTGAAAATGAATTAAGCCTGCATGTGCAGAGGATCTATGCAGAGGTGCAGCAGGAGTGTGTAAACAGCACAGTGTGTGAGAGGGGACAGATGACACTGAGATAACACCGCTGTCAAACCTTCGGCTTTCTCACTGGACTCTTTAGGGACCTTCGATCCAAATTAGATGGCAAAACAATTAAGGCCTTTCAGACAAACCCGACGCCTTGAACAAAAGACACGAATTACAATTTATCCTGACACTAACAACAGCATCCCGATGACTCACGCCGTGTAGCATCTGTTCCGTTTTACTCACAAGAGGAATACAGCTCTGACTCTTCAGAAGATTAGTATAATATTTCTGATGTGGTGTGCATCTGATTGCCACCATTTACATGGGAAAAATCTGTGGCACATTATATGAACGAGTTAGATGAATGAACACCTGCAATGCTGTATTAACACCTAATAATGAACAGTCTATTTCATAAGAAAAAAAAACCCCTCACAGTCTATTTAATAAGAAAACAAAAAAACCCTCTAATGTAGTTAATTAATATCTTGATTCTCACAATGCATCCTTTACAGTATTCATGTGGGCTGAGTGCTGCTGAATTAACACTTACAGTGCTATATCCCTCTCATAATATCACATGATCACAGTGTTGCATTTAAATGAACTCTTTACAGTAGGTATAGAATGAACTAATTTACTATTAACACATGCAGTGCAGAATTAACCTACAGTACAGAATGAACTCTTACAGTGTTCATTTGTGTCAAGCTGAATTTCTATGAACCCTGTCGCTTTTAATTTCACCCCGCAGGGATTTTCATAAGGGATCAGTTACAGATTTAGCTAGTAGCAGCAGCATCAAGGAATACCTTTTATTATTACAGTAAATGTTCTGGCTATAATACTGACAGTGTAATCTTTAGTTTAAAGGCTATCTTGTTTCTAAACAGGCTAGGCTTTTTCAGTCGGGTGTGTGAGTGTGTGAGTGTGTGTGTGTGTGCGTGTCGCCCAAAGGGTTTCATGCCAGTCTGACCTGCTCAGCCTGCTCGGCTCTTCTACATTAACACCTGCAGCACATGAACACACCTCAGCTCAACATAAACAAACTGATCCTCCATCTTTAACAACACCTCTCAATTTAGACACATACACTGACAATTATATATATATATATATTTTTAACAAACAACCAGCAATATATAGTGTTTATGTTAGGCCAACTGGACTTAAATGAAGACTGGTTTGGACCTTTGGTTCTTCGATTGTCATTCTGGGGAAATCCTTCATGGTTCTATGGAGAACCCTTCACCAGGAAAGGGTTTTAGGTAGGACCCTTTAGGGAAGCTAAGAGCCCTAAATGAACCACTGAATAAACCCTTTCTTCTAGGAGTAAAGTATTAATTCAGCATGTAAAGAATAAATTCACTCCTGCATGATGTGTTTATAAATAGTAGGTGTTAACAGTGTAGGTCTTCATTAAAGCATTTTATTGTATAGCAGTAAATTGAATAAAAAATAATTTGTTAATGATCGTTCATTTCAATATCATTTTAAACTTTTAAGTACAGTTAAACTTCAGAAAAAAACAATTTTACCTTTTTAATGCATATTAAAATGACGTGTAGTAGTTTATACTACTACATATACTATATATATGCGCGTATGCGTGAGCGCGGTCCGCGCCTATATGTGAGGTCTTTTATATTTTTAATTTTGAAACCGTATTAATCCATAATTCTCTACATTGTCATATTCTGTTAAACCCACGGGCAGATCTCGTTATTGCGGACAAACGTTGCACCACGTTGCAACAGCCAAACCCGTCACAACTAACTGTCAGACTCACACCTGCATATCAGCGACAAGTGATTCACATAATCACTAGAACTCGGGTAGAGCTTTCTCCCCATACGCAATTTCGTAAAACTAACATTTCTGTGAGCTTCTGAAGCTAAATTCATAGTGCAAGAGAAAACACACTCGCACAACAGTTTGGGGCTTTTGGCTGCAAAAACAGGAGGAGGATTGCGATTCACTTTTTGTCTATTGTCTCAGGTCTTAGGCAATGAGATTTGCACAGCGAGGTGTAATAGCATTACTGCATTAATTAAACACGAAAAAATCATTTCATATCCAGATTGTTTACTTATCTGCCAAGAACACATGCTGGGCGAAGTTAAGATTCACCATTCTGCACTATTGCCCAAGGTGCAATTCAATATAGGGGGAGAAAGGAGGAGGGAGGGAGATTTTCTGTGACAGCTTTCCCTCTTATCTGCCCCTGTAAATGAGGGTGATACTTCACTGAACCCAAGTTTTACATCAGCTCCCCAAAGCAACTTTGAAACGTGCCAACGATAGACCCAATTCAAGGATCACTTTCATAAATGAAGGCTCACTTCCATAAATATAAATGTAGCTCAATCAGGCACACTCAGTCCTCTCAGTCTCAGCTGATCAAACTCAAAGCTCTGTATGCAATATATACCCTCTACGTCATCATAAAATATGATTTAAAAACGTAGGATAAATCATTAGAACCAGATCATGAAATATCAACCAATTTAAAAATGCACTTATTTTTTTTTATAGAAATGGTTTAAAGGATCATCCAAAAGCCTCAGTCACAATACAAAACCTCTTTTATAATTATGTCCTGGTTGTGTTTAGTGAAATCGATAGTACTACAATTGAGTATGTGTGTATAATTGGATGCTAATTTATGGGTGTGATCATTCAGGCCATGTTGAACTGACCCAGTCTGTTTTCTGCATTATTCACATTTAGAGGAAAATAATAGAGGGAAAATTATGATTTGACACCTCAGATGGCCCTAAAAATCTTTTCTCTCTTTCATTTTAAACTCTTCTGGACGTTTTTATTGTGATCTGCGCCTTATCTACCCTGGACTCCCTTTTAGCCGGTGATCAGAGGGAAAAAGAGCATAATTGTTCTTTATTTTTATTTAATTTCATGCCACAGTTAGTGCTTTCAGGTCATTTATAGGCTTAATTTAATGATAAAATCAGTGAGGAGGAGGAGGTCATGTAGAGCCTTTTCTTTCTTCAAACACATTGAGACCAAAATATCAAACATGTGAAACAAAAGTAAAAGGGGGGTATGATACTTTTAATTGAATCCCATGGGTCATTTACTTAATTGTCTCCTGTAAAGTCATCCTGAAATCAATGAGCATGAATTGCATATGATATTGTGGCTCGGCAAAATATCTTCCTTTGCATCTCAGCATAATCATTTTCTCCCACAATAAAACAAACAATAAAGCAAATAGCAAAATGAAATGCACAATAACAATAATAATAATAATAATAATAATAATAATAATTATTATTATTATTATTATTTATTGTTTAAAATAATATAGATGTATTATTATTATTATTATTATTATTATTATTATTATTATTATTATTATTCTCAGCTAGGCATATGGTTATCTCAGACCTGATGCAGTTCGATGTGTAATATATTACATTTAAATAGGAATATTACTGGTTGGTTTAGGGTCGGGCTGATCTCATTTTAAGCTCATAACTATTGTCTCTGTGTGGGAGAGTCTCAAAAGCATCAGTGCTAAAGCCTGCAGTCTATCTGAAATTGGATCTGGGGTTCCATTCGAACTGAAGACTGAAGGAAAGCAGCGAGGCGCCGCCGTTTGAATTTGGGGGTCCCCGGATTCTCAATGGAAAGAAATGAACTGGTGAAGGAGCTGATAAGGAAATGCGGAGAGGCCTGCGCTGAGAGAAAAGGAATCACGGCACGGCTGGTTAAACGTGCGCCTTCTAGAAGGGAAAGTGATTTACACTGAGACTTTACCCCCTGTGACTCGGTGAAGGGGACAATATGGATAAAGTCTCTCTGTCTGTCTCATACACACACATCCACACATACTCACACACAATCACACAGACATACACACCCACATATGTACTCATATACACACACACATGTGCACATACATATACACAAATTTTACATTTAGGCTACATCACATACTTTTAACCAAAATGACTTACAAGTGTGGCAGGACACAAGATCTAGTTTTTCAACTTAACAGAAATACAAGTGATGCAGAAATGTGTATCCACAAAAACAGAGGGAGCAGCAACACAACTGTTCACAAAGCAATCATTCGAACAAACAATTCAGTCATGATACCAGTAATACCCACTAATAACAACAATAGAGCAGTACATGGGTTTATGATAAACAGCAATATCTCCATATACATACACTCATATTACCATGCAAACATACATGCACAGACAAGCATGCATGTATGTACTGCATCTCACACACACACACACAGATGTATAACCCCTTTACCAGATTTGCACTTCATCAGAGGGTGCTTTATACATCATCCCTACTTCCTGTTATTCAGCAGCCATAAATCGATGCATGTAGGATCATACCAAAAACAAAGAAGGCCCATCACGGATACATGCATACATTTTTATACCATCTTTCAGTTTTCACTGTGCCTGATACAGGTAGGTGACAAATTAAAGACCAACATAAAGAGTCTTAATGTAAAGTGCTGGGCTACTGTGAGCTGCAAGAACAGCTTCAGTGTGCCTTGGCACAGATTCTACAAGTCTCTGGAACTGTACTTGAGGGATAAACACCATTCTTCCAAAAGATGGTGGTGGAAAGTGCTGTCTAACACAACGGTCCAAAACCTCCCCTAGATCTTCAGTTGAGTTGATATCTAGTGACTGTGAAGGGCAAAAGCATATGATTTACATAATTTTCATCCTCATCAAACCATTCAGTGAGCCCTACTGCCCTGTAGATGGTCATCCAGTAAAAGAGTACTCCCATCAGGATAGAAAAGTTTCATTACAGGATAAAGGTAATCTGTCAGAAGAACATTATGTTGATTTGCAGTGATGCTTCCCTTTAAGAGGACAAATGCACTGTATAGCAAAGCCACCAGTTTTCTTTTAATTTGTCACCCTTTTACATCTTTCTTTGTTATAGTAAAACAGATTACTTACACCTTGCAAATGTATATTTAAAATGTGATGTGAAATTTTAAAAACACTCATTAAAAACTTACCTCACATGCAGGTTTTATAGTTGGTTTTCCTTATTATACACAGTGTTCCGTACCAGTTTTGCTGTCAAGAACACAAACACATGCTTGTTTCTTGGCAAATTTGTATAGCCCTTTTTATGTTAATGTAGTATTTCTTTAATGTGTGCCTTCGTGTTTGCATATTTGAATACACCTGTACATGTGCAATACATCATTACGACACCACTGTGGCTCAAACAGCAGCGTGTATAATTATACTTTTTTAGTACAACTTACTTTTATTGATTTAAATGAGTCGTATTTAGATGATGATGATGATGGTTGTTTTGTTGTTGTTGTTATTTTTCAGCAGTTCAGATGATGATGGTGATGATGATGATGATGATTAAAATAATAATAGTGGGTAGCATTGCTGCCTCACAGGTCCTGGGTTTAATTGTGAGCTTGGGTTACTGTCTATGTGGAGTTTCTCATGTTCTCCCTGTGTACATGTGAGTTTCCTCCAGGTTCCAAAAACATGCAGGTAGGTAGACTGGCTACTCTTAATTGCCCTTAGGTGTGAATGTGTGCATGGTGCCCTGTGATGGAGTGGTGTCCCATCTGGGGTGTATTCCTGCCTCACGCTTAGTGTTCCTAGGATAATCTCTGGATTCACTGCGACCCTGACCACCTGACCCTGGAGCAGTTCAGAGGTAAGGGCTTTGCCCATGGACCTTACAGTGTCTCTCTACGGTAGTCCCAAGATTCAAACTTATAACCCTCTCATCACTCGCAGAACTGTAACTGCTGATACGGTGGTTAAAGCCTCAAGTCCTTATAGTCCGTATATAGACTCACGTCCCTATAGTGAATTAATGAAATGTCTACCCATTATAAGCTAACAATCTATTATGAGTTGCCACCTTGTATCTGTGTCTATTAGCCAGCTGCATAGATGCACCTTTGTAGGTGTATAATTACTGACTGTAGCACAATTTCCCAGCCCCCATTTACTCTGTCCTTCAATTGAAAGTAACTACCACAGGACCCTTGCCAATCAGACATTATGTAGGTGGTGGACTATTCTAAGTACAGCAATGACATTGACAAGGTAGTGACATGGTGTTCTGTATGGCAGTGGTGCATGGATTTTTAGCTGTCAATAAACTGCCGCAATTCAGTGTAAAGTATATCTAACTACTAAGTACCAGGTTAGATCACAGTCTAGCCAAACTACGACATGGACAGGATCAGAGGTCATACAGTCTTTTTTGTGTGGAGGTGACTGTGTTGTTGTTAAATATGAACTCAAACCCACTTGGAATGAAATTGGATTTGTACACTTCTTCTCTGTGAATTGCTGGGCACAAAGTGCTTTCAAGGCAAGGTCTTTGGTTATATGATGGTGACTTCCTGTGAATAAGACCAGAACACATATGGCTTTGTGTTTGTTAGAAAAGAGAGTCTGATAATGCTTTGCAGGTGAATTCATGAGTGCTTACCAGAACATGGAGATGACAATGACATAATAAAATATTATACTCAGACAAGGACAAATATGTTCATGCATTGCTTGGATAGTTTTTTTTTTTTTTCAGATTTTCTAGGCTGTTTGAAATAAATGACTGATGCCTTTCTGTAGATGATTTAAAATCTTTAAAACTCACAATAAATGATATGTTGGATTACTGTTTAATCTGGAACTCAATTTGGTGGTTATCAGATCTGCAAGGACATCGTATGCATTGCTGAAATTCTTAGAGTCTAAACTGCATGAGCTTTCATTTACCAAGCATTTTCTTTTATATGAAATACATATTTTATAGTTTCTTTATGTCAGATAAAACAGTGGATTTCTAGACCTCTAATTCAAAACAATTTAAACAGAAATCTAATAAATTAATTTAAAAGAATCAATGGAGCTTGTGGATTCCTAGACCTATAATTGAAAATAATAATAATAATGATTTAAAAAAATCAGCACAGCAGTCTGACAGTAGAGCAGGAAACCTGTATAATGTCTGTTTCTCATGGTGGTAAACTACAACCACGCACTGTACTTTCTGTACAAATGCCACTTTCATTTATTCTTTCTTCCTTTCTGGCTCTAGAGAGTGATTCAATTTGTGTCTTATTTCACATACTATGACCTAATACTTAATACTTTGGTACTGTACTATATACTAGTCCAGATGATTAGTAGACACTTTTAAATGGGTTCATGCATGAGAGATTTGTTAAGTAAAAAAAAAAATGCAGGCATGATGTGAACAACTTTGGGGGCTGCTTTCATGTTTCCTTTGCTACTTGTATTTTTCATTTTAATGAACAGTTTATTAACAATTATTGACAACTATAGTTTAATTCTAATTCAATTTATGGCAGTGGTTAGCAGTGCTACCTCACAGCTCCAGGGTCCAGGATATCTTAAACTGCCTTACTGTCTTTGTGAGTTTCTGTGCATGTTCTCCCCTTTGTGGGTTTCCTGTGTGTTCCTGGGATAGACTCCGAATCCACTGTAACCCTGACCAAGCTAAAGCTGTTACTGAAGATGAAGGGATGAATGGATGAATTGTAATAATGCAATTAGCAGGTGGGAAAGCACTAAAAAAATTTTTTTTTTAGTGGCAACAACGTGCAAACCGAACTGTTACTCTATGTGCTATATGGAGTTCTTAACTATAATGATATCATTGTTATTAAAGTGTGTTATTTCATATATCAGAATTTGATGTGTGATATTTGGGAGTTCTCAAATTTCATTTACAATCAAACAGTATTGTGAGTTAATGAAAGTTTCACATAAAAAACATACTTGTCTGCATTGCAAAAGTAGTACTAAATGATATGCTTTGTTGAAAGACCTCAGTGACACACACTGCCAGGCAGAATAACAAGCTGTCCATCATTTTACCATTTGTGGAGTATTGGGTAATCAGAACCTTCATGTCTTGTGTTGTAAATAACTGGTCCATGACTGTCTGTTGTCTAAATATACCTGAATCTGGGTGTCACTGGATTTCTACTTTAGCACATACACTCATCTGTCAGGAATGCAAAAACTCAAATGTTGCCAAAGGACTGAGCTGTCTTGTTTTATTGATGAACTCTGAGCTAAAGAAATCAGTTGTCTTCAGTAATGCAAGTAAACAACTGAGTAATATTTTATAGTGATTACAAGTAAGATGAGGTGGTCACTGGATTTATTACAGGACTGCCTTTAATATGGTTTACGTCAATTTAGGGTTTATACTGCAATTCTTAAGTGAGTGATGAAGATTGTAATGTATTAAATTAATCTGCAACCCAATCCCAGGTAAAATTCAGAGTAAATTAATTAATGAGAGCAATTTTGTTGGTTTTCATATGAATGAAATTGTAAAAAAAAAAAAATGATATGAATGTCAACTTTGTCTTACCCTAAACTATAACCTTTCATAACTTTTTTTATTTAATGTAATTTAATTAAATGTTATCTATCTATCCATCTGTCTGTATAATACTACTACTACTACTACTACTACTACTAATAATAATAATTATTATTATTAATTAATTTATTTATAAATGATGTATTTACAATTATGAGACTATATTAGCATTATATGCCAACTGAAATTGCCTGGTCAGTTTTGGACTGCACGTTAGTCTACATTCCTCATTTGTCTGTAGCAAACCCAGCAGTGTTTTTGCAGGCATTAAAAGCAGTAAAATTAAAGAAAAGTTATGTCCGCCAACAAACCTGCTAGGGATGCCAGGTTTCAGCAAAATTCCAGCTCAACTAACTCTCAAAAACCACACAATCAAGACCTGAAATTAGCCCAAAAGACTGTGGTGTTAAATGACAAATTAGTGACAAAGTAGTTTAGGTTCATTCACTCACTGCTCAAAAAATGCACAAACATCTTTATTATGTCCTCGTGACAGACGTATATAAAGGTTTTGATTCTCATTTCAGACTAGTGTTCTCCTTGATGTGATTTTGCAACAGAAATGGTTCTGTACATCGTAGATCCACTGTCAGCATTTACACTTTCCCTTTGTTTGCCATGACCTATGTTTGTGGAAATTGATTAGATTCAATTTCAGTTATTTGCTTTAACGTGAGGGAGACATACTGAGACTTTAGAAACAGATGCCAAATCCAGTCTACTTTTATTGTTTATTAACATATTTACTTTAGCTGTGGCTTTGAAAGTTTTGTTCAGAAAATATCCTTTGTGATTTATAGGCTATTTGTGCAACTGCCACTGAGAACACTGGCTCCCCCTGTTAATGCCACCTATGCCTTTCAGCTTCAGAGCTTATTTGCCTGAACTTGATGGCTGATGTAAAACACCACTGTGGTACAGTTGGTCCACAATAATATGCATGACCCGTTTCTGGGTTTCTGAGCATGCAGAACTAGCCACATAGCTTTTTATTTCTTAGGCATCAGTATAGTGATATTGAGACTCCAAGTTTTTTTACATGCTCCACCACTATTTTACACTATAACAGTCATTATAATTTGCACTGGCTCAATGCCTCAGGGTACACACACGCTATTAGTGATGCCTGCTTTTGTGATATGGCTGACAGGTGCAGAACATTCAGCCGACATCGAAATGGTATGTGGTAGGTAGACAAGCCCATTTTCAGTACTGGAGTTGCAAATAATAACATCTCTACCAGATGTAGAAAGTCTGCATGTGTGGCCACTCCAAATTTCTTGACAACATCGATAACTGAGACGGATCTGTGGTCCATCAAGAAGGCTCATAGGGTATGTGAGTTGAGCCTCCTGCCACTGAACAGTCTGAGAAGAAGTCAAGTGACTCGTTTTCCTGATCGCCTTTCAGTTCTAGCACATCTCTATGTGCGATCAAAACATTTGTCTGCCTAAACATATGCTGTTGGGATCATCCATTCAGCAGGCAATTGCCCAGATAACGGAGTACATACAGACCCAGACCTTGAAGGATATCTAAGACAACTCAAACAAACTTGGTGAACACACTGGGTGCCAATGCTAATTCAAAGGTAAGTGTATGTCACTCCACATATGTAAATGAGGAGAAGTCCCCTGCAACTGAATCCACAGCAACTAAGTGTGCAAATTCATCTTTCAGGTCTACGGTCACAATCAGTTGTATTTGTTCACTGCTTGCATTACATCTGATCTGCTTATCAGATAGAACTGCTCTGGCCAAAGTCTTTATTGCCTGTAATATCAACTGAACTTTGGCAGTCAGTTTAGAAAGTTGCTGTGGATCTTGTGCCTTTGTGCGCGGATCCTTGTGTTTGGTGGTAGTTGAAAATGAACTGTGACTACCTATTTTCAGCTACAATGCCGAAATGACTCTGCACTTTCATGAATCATGTCTGGTGGTGTGGCCATGATCTAATCTGACATCAATCATTTTTTTATTGTTCTGGGCTCTGCAGCAGCACCAATGTGATCAGCTCTGTATCCTGCTTAACTCCATCCATCCTGTGCTGCATGTCGCACAGATTTTAGTGCAGGGCTTCATCAGCCTGTACTATTAGTGAAACTATCGGTGTCTATACTGAAAGCATACATTTCAACCTTAGTACTTCTGCATCTGCAACCTGTCTACATGATTTTTTCCCTCAAATTGCAGCTTCAGTGCCCTTTTGAGACTTGAGAAATGCTTTAATTCTGTCAATACGTTGTTGGATAGCCCAGTCATGTGTTTGGGTGACTATACCACAAGCTGAGATAGGCATTTGAGCAACTATGTTGAGTGGATTATCCAACTTCAGTTTTGCTAATCAGCCTTAAAATCAGCCTGCTGCATTTTTGCCACTACTGCTAAGTCACATTCCTGCATTACTCCTTGATCATCAGATGCTCCAGTTAAGTGCTATCAGCAGCCTCCACCAAAGTGAGCCACAAGCTTAGAGAATGAGATGCAGCCACTTAAAGTAACTCAGTGTGTGTATCTGTGTGAGGCAGATGTAGGCTACTAAGCTCCCCCAAGTTCTATACTACAGTACATGGTGACATTGTTGCTAACAGCACTTCAACTCTGCTTTTGATGTGCTGTAAGCACTCGCTCCTTTTCCGTGAGACTGATTGGTGAAGACTTCTGCCCTCTTCTGTTCCTGCAGCTGCAATATGTTGAATGAACTTACCTTCTTTTTGTTTCCTTGGTCATGCAGAATCAAAGGAAGATGATGAATAGCCAGCAATTTTTTCATAGCCTGCAAGGCATGCTTTGCACATCATTCATGGCATTATGCTGCAGTAATGTTTTGTAAGTGCTTGTTTAGGTCCCAATCAATTTGAGCATTGATCGTCCAACAGCTTGCTGTCCTGCCCTGAAATACACAAAAGGCTGTGAAAGTTTCAGCAATTCACACAAGTTGTAAGTTTATAATTATAACTTGTTAAAGTATAACTTAAAATGATGAGATTATTTACACTGTGCCCATGCTGCTACACCCCAGACACAAGCAATAGGCCACATGTCTTGTTCAGTGGCACAGTCAATCATGGCCAAAACAGTAATAAATCAAATATTAGAAGTACCTGCAGTGATCATCAACACACACTATATGATGGTGAAGATGTAACAAGACTAACGAAAAAGTCAAAGGATTGGAGCACTATACCAAGCATGTTGAATCCACTTTATTAACTCTTCAATAAGACAAGAGTGTGAAAGCAGAAAAGGGGCTGGTATAAGCTACATGTACAGTATTAGCTATTCGTACATGACAAGGAAACAAGCAGACAGAAACACACTAGGTCCAGAGAAACTGCCCTGGCAGTCTGAAACAGAAGGATGTAGAACTCACTTTGCTCCTCCATTCTTTGAGGTGAATGGGTAGATTCAAGCACTTGGGCAGAAAATATGCTCATCATTATTTTAAGAAGAATTAAAGCAAACAAACAAAAAAAATCATTAATTAAGGCATTTAAGGGAAAAACAAAAGGAAAAAAAAGGAAA
The DNA here is from genome assembly GCA_037576675.1 of Pangasius sanitwongsei. Taxonomy (NCBI): domain Eukaryota; kingdom Metazoa; phylum Chordata; class Actinopteri; order Siluriformes; family Pangasiidae; genus Pangasius; species Pangasius sanitwongsei. The sequence goes on along the minus strand of CM075004.1, from coordinate 18,264,225 downwards.
GACAAAAACAGCCACAACTAATCTGTTTCCAAAAGAAAGCTATTTGCTGAGGGCAGGTGGGAATTTTATTAAATAAGGGTAGGCCAGTCATTTGAGAGATACTGAACACAGGAACACAACAATACACTTATTTGAAGCCATTGACACCATGTTTCATAATTTAAAAATGAGATTATAGGCCAACAGCTTAATAAGTATGAGATTGCATCGTATATGATGTATAAGTATATGAAAATGTGTTCATGTACTTAAGGAAAAGATTTTAGGTAATATCTTTTCTATTATTTGTTAGCTACATTCGCTTTGTTGTTAAAGTGCAAAACTAGCGAAGCAAAAACTGGAGAGCAAGGATGTCTTTGTGGATCGACTACATTTAGGTAGATAGACAATTGTGTATATGCTATTTTTTCCAAAAAATATAGCAAATATAGCAAATATTCAAATAAATCTAACAAATACCACTGTGCATGAGCAAACACACACACACACACACACACACACACACACACCATGTGTCTACCTGAGTGTATGTGTAAGATTCTTGCCCAGGTGATGGGCACTGGTCTAGCTGTTGTCTGGTGTGAGGAGGACCATGTCTGCCTTGTGTAAGTGTATGTGTGATAAAGGTAACCAGAAAGAGTGTGCAAATGTGTGTGTGTGTGTGTGAGCTGTGTGGATGCTAATCACCGCTCCCCATGCCAGAGCATGTCTTCCTGGGCTAAATGAGATTAGAGTCGAGTGTGTGTGGGGCTGTGGAGGTGAAAGGTAAAGGCACTTATCAGAAGGTTTTCCCCTCGGGGTCTTCGGCGTCTGGCTCCATCAAAAACGCCGACACACACTTCTCACTGGATTAGACTAATCAGGAAAGAGCAGTGGGGATGTATAGACCACTTATCAGGACCAAAAACATTGGGCTCCCTTTGCCTTTGAACAAACCCTACAGAAATGTTTGTTAATTTTATTTATTACAGGATGCTTGTCTACGTGGCAATCTTCCATGGAATCACTGAAAAGAGCTCTTCGACGCACGGAGCGTTTTGCTGTTTACGTGCCGTAAGAGATAGCAAGAGCTTTGATGTCTTAAAATTCCCCAACCCGCTTCATTTATTGTCATTATTATTTATTTCTTTCCCTCTCTGTGTTCAGGTCTGTAGAGCTACTACTGATCACAATGATTTAAAGTAGTCAGTGCAACAAAGGCACAGATAAAAAAAACGTGCATTTACACTGAGGCAACATTTAAAGCTGTAGCATGAGAATGTTAACACAATAAAGCTAATAATTTCTGCAGTGACAATTACATTCAATTTAATATAAATTTATACAAGGGATCCTGGATAGTTTACAAATATATCTCTAGCTTTCAGATGAAAAAGCCAGATGACTGTTTTGGAAAAGTTTAGTTCCCTAAGTAAGGTTTAAAAAAAAAAATAATTAAAAAAACTCCAATGCTTGTGGGAGCCATTTTGGGACAGTTAATTGGAGTCAAAAGGGCTGGATCTAGAGTTGTGCTTAATGACTGCATTGAAGAGAGAATGAAAATGTGAAGAGCTCTTCTCATCAGACTTAATTGTCCATACAGTGGAGCCTAGCAAGAACCAGATTTAAATGATTCGCCCTCATTAAACCTGATGAATCATTCCTAACAGACAGTTCTAATAGCTCGTCTCTGAGCAATCCCAAGACTCATGACGTAAGACCTCCTGGTAATGGCTGCTAATGTGTTAACTACATCTGAGGCTCTGTATAGAGGCCTGCATGTCTGACTAATGTGAATTTGTTCAGGCTGTTGATACACTGGCCTTGACAGGACATGTTGCCATGGCTGTAATGCTCTATATTTATAGCTGTATTAATTGAAGGCCCTGAACACCTACATAGGTTTTTAATCTGAATAGAGTTTGGCTGTATATTGTGAGCTAAACAATCAGCATTTTTCAATCTACCCTCATGTTTTTTTGTAGAATGCAGTTCCACATAACACAGTTTGACAGAACTGTAGCTCAAGGCCTTGCCATAGGAATATTTAATGTAGATTCACAATTTAATATTTTATTTTAATATTAACATTAATTTAATGTTCATTAATTAACTATTTAACATTCATATTCATTCAGTTCATATTATTTAATATTAATTGCTAAATTATTTAATATTTGTTATTTAGGACTAAACCTTGTAGGTGTTTGCACAACACCCACACCTCCTACATTCCTGTTAATATAGCCTAATTACCCTATATATATAAAAAAATAAATATTATACGTTAGCCACTTCACTGCAACTACCTCAGCTCAATCGCACATGCAACTGCACATATCTGCACTTTATTCCTCATAGAGGCCTTACTTTTTTTTTTGCCATCTATCTTATGTTATATTTTTCCACTTCAATACTAGTATATTGTTTTTTTATTTCACCAGACAGTCGTACAAAGCATTTCACTGGACGCCATACTGTGTAGGGTTGTGTGTGTGTGTGTGTGTGTGTGTGTGTAATACAATTTGAATTGAATTGTCCCTGGCAGCCATTTTCCCCAAATCACATGCACAGATTGGTGCACTTCATTTTTCCAGTAGTTATATTACAACATTCAGTGTCAGGAAACAGCTAAGGACACAAGTGCAGGTACTCAATGGCTTTATTAACTGTAGCAAACAAGACAAAGACGTAATCCAAAAAAAAAAAAAAAAAAAAAAAGCCACAATACAACAAACTAAGCAAAAAGTGTTAAATAAACAAGGCAAAATAAATTAAAAGTGTAGTGCACAAATCAAAAGAAACCAACCAAAAATGTAAATGGGTAGTTGTGACCAAATCAACACCTCAAACAAAAAAAAAAAGTGTAAATGGGCAGTGCATAAACAAAAGAAATGGTTAGAATTTTTTTATTTTTTTTTTTACCACATGTGCAAAAAAGTATAAAACATGTCATTTACATTAACATTTTGCAGTGATGTTCTTTTTCTGCCACCCTCACAATCACCAACAAAATAAAACCACCTTCTAATAACTTGCTCAACCTCCAGCTCAGTCATTTGGGCACAAACTGGATTTCTTCTTACAGCCTCTAGAATATGAGCATACAGATACAGAGTTAGAAAAATTACATTTAAATAAAGTGCATAATAAAACATAGTAAAAATATAGTACTAAAGAACCAAGACATTCAGCATTCATTAAGGACATGAAAGTCAGGAAAAAGTTCTACAAAGACTTGCAACAAAAGCACTTACCAATCACAAGACTCTTAAGCTCCAAACTTTGGAATGGCATTTTTCCATTTACACCTCTCCAGTTTATGGTTTTAGCAAAGTCATTTTTAATCGCCTGCTTCATTATTCTCCAGACAGTGTCCTTCAGATCCACGCCACCCAGCAATCCAAGTTCAAGTACCTGAAATGTTTTTAAGCATGCTTTTAGTCCTTGAATACTTTTGAATAAAGATTAGTAATTACACTACATACAACTTATCAAAAATTTAGAAATTAACTTTTTAGATCAGTTTGCTTTAGACTGATCACACACAATTTAATTATAACAGTAATTAGAAACAGATATGCAAGTGATAACAGTAGGCATTAGGGACCTGTTCATAACTGTTAGTGTTACCTACCACTTTTCGTCTCGTTTCTGGAGAGGATTGAAGATCACTTTCCAGGGAAGTTAACGATCTTAAATCTTCAATTGGAAAACACTTTGGAGTTAAGTGGTTAGCCTCAGTGATCTCCCTGACATTGTTTTCTTTGAGATCCTGAACCATTCTTACAATGTTTCTTTACTGCTCCATAACAATTTCAAGTTTTGTTAAGACATTATGAAGAAGTGCTGGAACTTTAAACAGAGAAATTGTAAGGTTACCACACCAACCCTTGTATAACATCAGGCTGTTTTCAACAGGTATGACTCACCAAGCATATACTTGGCTATGAGTGCATAGTGTGTGAGTCCTTTTAAACTGTGAGTGTGCTGCGATGGTAATTGAGTCCAGGTGTGTGTATGTGATCAGTAATCAGGTGAGTGTGAATGTGAGCGCGTCTGTGGTGACTGGGTGTTGTAGTCCTCGGCGGCCATGTTTGTAGGCTGCGCTATTCCTGGGATTTGTGGTTAGACGCCAATTCAGGCATCGACATGACACTCAGGTATTGGTAGTACACTACATCTCATTGAATTAACCAGTATGAACACATTACTTGCAATAAAGTATAAAAAAATCATTATATGATTTATAAAATCTTCATCATCCTCTGTGAAAACATATGTTTAACTTACATCCAACTTCATCCAGTGTAACAGTCACTGTTTTCTGTATGTTGTATGTACCTCGATATTTATTCTGCTAATTTAACAAACACTATCACAACAGCTTGTCAGCAAAAGGGTTGAGGTCTGGAACTGTCCCTACAGAATTTGGACAATTGCATTACAGGTTATGTTCTTGCATGCTATGATGGCATATTGCATGACATATTGCAATGCATGGAGTATTGCATGTTTGCTTGGATTGAGATATGCCTATGGCTTTGGCCGCAGTCAATTGGTGCCTGGTTCGAGCTGGGACTTGGGCTACTGCCTGTGTGTAATCCGTTTCACATGCTCCCCATTTGTCAGGTTTCCTCCCATTTAAAAAAAAATTGCTGGTAGGTGGACTGATTACGATAAATTGCCCCTAGGTGTGAATAAGTGTGTGCATGGTGCGATGGACTGTGATGGACTGATGTCCCATCCTGTGTGAATTCCTGCTTCACGCCCAGTGTTCCTGAGATATGTAGGCTCTGGAACCAGAGTGACCCCGATCAAGGTGAATTGGCTACTGAAGATGAATGAATGAATGAATGAATGAATGAAACAATATACATTCCCTATATGCAAGATAATCATGAGCAACTCATCCTAATTGAAAATGCAATACGATTATACAAGAAGTACAGTTTCATTATGCAATGTGGTACAAAAGTGGGCTTAAAAATCATTTGATTAAATGCTATTAAGCTATTAAATGTGCTTAAACATTATAAGACTATATTCACTTCTAGTTTTTAGTTGTTTTCTCTGAGTGGTTCAAAATAGAATTTGGAGTGTTCTTTGCTCTAGATCAGGGGTGTATTTACTGAATGAGATGTGTGGGAAAAAAATATAAAATTAACAACAAGTATTAACATAATAATAAAATTAACAACAAATACTAACGCAATAATAATAATAATAATAATAATAATAATAATAATAATAATAAAAAATTAACTAGACCACTAATGATGAGAGGAAATTTGAAGAGTTAGTGAAAGCAAGACAATATGGAGAGAGGAGGATCATGTGAAGAGAATCATGTGAAGCCCATGGCATAGTGGTGACGTGAATGACCACACGTTCTTCTGTCTATCAGAGTCCATCATTGTCTTTGATGAAAATGTCACACTGAAACTTACCAGGCACTTTATGGCTGAGCTTTTCTCCAACTGCTTGAGCAAATCTTAGCTTCTCTTTATCTCAGTGTCTTTGTGTTTTTTTTGCTTTATATCCTTCTGTCATGCTATCTGCTATTTGACTGCAATTCAGCCCCCATTTTACTCAGCAAGATGAGCAGATTGTGTGCATGAGAGGCAATGTGAGAAGGAGTTTGTATTCATTTCATGGAGACAGCATCCTGTTCACAGGGAGGTGTTAACCACTGAGCCACCACTGCAATGCCCCCCAACCCCTAAATATAAACAACTCTACATATTACAGAGATTTGGCCTAGTTGCCATAGGCTATAAATGATTTTTCAGTCAGCCTGAAAGAGTCGTCAGCCAGATTTCATTTTCCTTTCGTCTGTTCTATTTAGTGTGTTTTGGGTCCAAATGCACACATTTGCCTTTTGGGCTCAACACACACTTCAACAGTCCACTACAGCCTCTCATCTCCATTCAACTAAAGTACTTTTCCTGGCCCTCAAGGCTGAAACAGCTATATTGTGATGTCCAATGTGTAGCCGTTTGCCTTTGGATTGATTTTATGGAGAAGGAGCTTTATTTCAATGGGCTTAAATAAATAAATATGTTGAGTAACAAAGGCTAGTTGTTTCATCACAAAAGACATTTTGTTGTTCTGCAGAAAAGTTTGACTCTTTTCTGAAGTCACCAAGTCTGTAAAAGCAGTTTCTCCTCTGTATTATACACTGAAAGAATAAGTGAATATCTCTAAAACTAAATGAGAACATTCCAGAGAAAATCACAGACTATACTGTAACAGCTCTCAGGGTCTCTGAAGAAACATGACCAAATAAATAAATAAAAGTAAAAAGGTAAATAAATGTTTATTGTGTCAGGGCATGGATACAATGAAAATATGATGATAGTTGATGGTGATAATAGTAGTTTGCTATTATTATTGCTATGCACCAAGTGTGTAGTGAGATACACAGTAAGTATGATGTGGTATTAATATGCAGTGCATTAGTGTTATGCTATAGGGTTAGGGTTAGAAGTCATCTCCTTTTTTAAGGAGGTAAAATAAGATGCACACATCCACCATAAAATAAGATGCACACGTACACTGCACACATTTAAGAGGACCAAAATAAAAGTGTTTCTAGAGGTGTTTGGGAAAGGGCAGAGCTAGAAAGATTCTGTATGTGCAAAAGTCTTTCATTCATTGGTTCTCTTCCTAAACCGGTTGTTTTGGTCCATGCCCAGGTTCAGTTACTGTGTTCACACCTGCCAGAGTGAACCACACCAAGAGGGTAAACAGAATATCACATTTGTGAAAGGGCTCTTATGCCATTTAATATTGTCCTCTTTATAAATGTAAACTGCTGGAAAACATCATATTGGGTTTGATGATTATCTTACAGTTATGTTTTCATTCCATCCCACCTCTACTTTGCATATACTTTGTTTTTACCTTCTACACAGAATGAGGTCAGTGTTGTTTTTCTAACTATTTTTAGGATCAAGTTATGTTTAACTGGATCCTGATGGGGTACAATGATGAATCATACCTGTATGGTTCCTCATCATTGCAACAGGATTCTTATTATGTATTGATTAAAAAGATAAATCGAGACAGACAGCATTAAATCCAAGGCAGTGTTTGGGAAAAAGACATTTGAAATCAGCTGTGATTGAAAGAGAGAGAGAGATGAAGAAGAAGAGGAAGAAGAAGAAGTTCAACTTCAATTCAAGGTGTTGGAGCAGAAAAGACCTAGAGAGAATATAAAGCACTTAATGAGGATATCAGTATATCAGTTGTGTGGCTGTCATTTGGTCTGAGTACTTGGTTATTGAATGCCATTAGTATTCATCATTCTGGTATATGCTTGAGTAATTATAGGCATAAGAGCAAGGAGGAAAAGCAGTTTACACTGCCAGTAATTTGATTTGCATCTATGCTAATCAATTCTTTTGTGTGTGTCTATGTGCTGTGGCAGAACACAAGTGTTGTTTTGCTGCAGGCTGAGCGGGGAGAAGAAAGAACCTTTAAAAAGCTGAATTTAACTCACTGGGCCAAAAAACGTCCAGAGATCATATGTGCCAGCCACGTGAACAAGAGATCTGTCAACACCATTCTGTCCACTAGCTAGTGTTAGTCTCACTAATCCAACCCATCTCTTTACATTTAATAGCAGTACAGTGGTGGCCTTTATTTTTGAATTTACCAATATATCTTCTTTTCATCTTAATTACGCTCAATATAAACCATACTGATGGAAATGGAGTATACACCTTTCTTATACTCGGGAAGCCCACTGTACTCAGGAAATGCGTGTCTGTGTAGGTGTACTGTAATTGAGAGACAGAGTTATTGTGACAGTGAATAAAATCAACTTACTTCTCATATTTACAAATTCCAGGCATTTATTCTTACGTAATAAATGAATTTATTACTTTCAGTCAAGAACTGAAATTAATCTCTGAGACACAAAATGTATGAGGTTCATTAAAAAAATCAAGTTCTTTAAAAAAACCCACTTTGTATATTCATTTTAATTACTTTTTTAATGTTACTGACATTAAAATGTTAATGTTAAAAATATTAATATAAATGATATTTTTTATTTTTTTATTTACTGATTCAGGAAGCTATTAAAGGTATATTCATCATGGAAGGTTCTATGTAGGTATAACTACATAATAACAATAATAAAAATTAGTACTATTATTTGTTTAATTCTATGTTGTCATGATAACAATAAAAATAATTAGTGTTATTAAGCACAATAATACAGCAATAAAGCCACGATCAGATGTGTTTCTCATGAGAAACCACACCTTTTTTTGTAAGCCAAATTGTGGCAGAAAGGTATTCTGATGAAGTATTTTCATCACTACCTTATAATAATATATTCAAAAACTGAGCTTTGCATTTCTTTATTTCTGAAATAAAGATCAACTACTAGTGCAACACCTGACACTTGTTTCAGTTATTCACTTATTTAAAAAAACAAACAAACAAAAAAAAATATTATTTAAGATGAATAATTGAATAGTAAACTGGAAGTTTAAATGGATGAAATAGCCAGTTGCTGTAGGTACAAGTTAGATCTAAGTAAAGAGTCTAATTATATATCTATTATATAGGGGCAGTCGTGGCCTAGTGGTCCGAGAGTCGGACTTGTAACCCGAAGGTGAACCCGAAGGTCGTGGGTTCGATTCTCGGGTGAATGACCAGCGCTCTCCTCCACCCTCAATACCACGACTGAGGTGAGACCCTTGAGCAAGGCACCGATCCCCCAA
>CM075004.1:18242927-18255408 GCA_037576675.1 Pangasius sanitwongsei | reverse complement strand
GGGTTAAATGCAGAGCACAAATTCCGAGTATGGGTCACCACACTTGGCCACAAGTCACTTCACTTCACTTCACTTCATATGTAGATTTGGAACTATAGAATTTACATGCTCTCTACTCCTCTCAAGTTTCTTTTTTTTCCCACAACATTACTATGTGAAATGTACAATAGCCTCTACTCAGTTGGTATATTGGGTACATGTACTGTATATTCATGTACAGAGATGTACAGTGCTTTAGAAGAACACACCATCATAGTATACAAAGGCCCATAGCATTGTGAGGAATGTGAGCAAAAGCACTAAAAAGGGGCATTGCACTGTTATTAAGGTACAGAAAACCATATGAGTGGTACACCATCACTTTTGCCTTTCCTTGGCACTATAAAACCTGTGTGAACCTGGCATAAAAATATCACTGGTTATAAATCATCTGAGAGTGAAGATCTCTGAGGGCTTGCTACAACAAAGCACTTTCCGTCACCCACCCAAACCAAAGCGCTTACACCTCTGCAGTTTAGAATGAGGTGTTAACCACATGATTCCAAAACTGGTTTTACCAGCAAATGCAAATTAATTAACTGGAATTATGAGTGGATTTTAAACAAGAATACATCTAACTGCCCAACCAGTTACAGTGTTGGTAAAGGTTAATGAAAAACACAAATGTTTTGGCCTTGGGACAAAGAAAAAAGTGATTATTTGGATTAATTCAGTAATAATTCACTGCTCTGTTTTGAGAACATGTGCCTCAATTTTCTGTGGTGTGCAAGATCATGATGCTGCCTCCCATGCAATCACATGCAATAGAAAGTATTCAATAGAAGCTGCAACAGAATTTATTTGGCATCAATAAAAAAAACTAAAAAGAATTATGGCTTCCCTTTTGAATAAAAAAAAATAAGTCAGCATAGGGTTAATTATATGAACAATCTAGATAATACTGGCATGTCAATTAGTGTGAGACAAGAGAGAAGAAAAAAAGAAGAGGATGAGGTAGAGAGCAAAAGAATAGATGCAAGGACTGAGTCATGACACATTCCAGTGTGTGTTTGCATTCCCTTTTTTTTCCAGTCTAAAGACCTTTGAGCGATTAGCGCACACAAATGGAGAAAGAAGGTAGCATGTTCATATTTCAATAGACCAATTTGGAGCAAAGTACAAAACCCATTCACTCTCCCTTTCATCAGGAATTATTATTTTGCTTCATTTTCATTTTAGACTATTCTTCATGAATGCATTCTTCCTCAGATGGCACACAAGATCAAGGTGAATGGTTACCATATGGTCAGATGGCATGTAGCACACAAAAAAGCCCTATTCTATTTGTTGATAAACTGTTTTTGTTACCAAATGCACCACAGGAATTCTCTCGTGTGGTTTGTGAAGGCTAAATGATGGTAATTGCATTGAAACAAGGCCAAAGCATGAGCCGGCACCTTTTCTGTTCCTTCAGTATGTAATTGGACCTCTGATCCAGAGGCCTCAACTGCTAGATTTGACACAAAAAGAGCATCGGGGTAACCAAAACTCTCAAATAGGTGAAATTAGAGTGGACATCGTTGTTTTTGTCTAAGGTATTAAGGCATGCAGATAATTTTTGAATGTCAAGATGTCTGAACACGTGTTAAATCACGAAGATGTTTTATAACTCGACCACTGAGTACTGAGAAGAATTGATAGTCTCTCATACTGGAGAAAAATCTTTACAAGATTACACCTCAAAACTGTTTGCTTCGACTTACAGCTAATAGCGTACGTCAGTGTATATATTGGTAAAGTTTGATGAAGTTGCAATTAAGGCTATAACTTCGAGGCTTATTGGTTTCTTAAACATAAAGAAATAGTTTGATGAAAAATCAAACTTAAATATTTCCTCATACACCAAATGTAGTAAATCAGCCAAGACACTGTACCAGACCTATGAGCTAGAAGACAAATAATGGAAGTCTATGTCAATCTATCTCAGTTCCTTTCAATAATTATAAGCTTAAATATGATACAGTATAAGCTTTAAAAATTAACAAGCTGAAACACATAACAATATGGGGCAGCCATCTTGGACAAGCAGAATACCTTTTTTTATTATTAGGAACTTATACCATTTTCCCTCTAGATCCCATAGTTAGAAAACTGGAAGTGCTCTACCAATAATATTTCCACTTTGAAGTTCAATTTGTGAATACAGACTACCTCATCTGTTTTACAAAATTATTTATTAGAAGTACAAAAGTGAGATTCCATAGGTGTATAAAGATTTAGTGGGACAGACTTCCTTTACTGGTTGCATTAGACTAGTAGCTTGAGTTTAAATCTAAGCAAATGTCAGACACATGTCAGTCACATAAACTATTACTTTATCTATCCATAAATTTTCATATGAGTTGGTTTGTGAGAACTATTACAAGTTTGTAATGACAGAATATTTGATTTCTCTCCACTCTGTCCCTTTCCCAACATAGAACAGAGTGAAGCAGACTTTAAAGGAAGCGGATGAGGTTGAGAGGTTAACCCAGTGTCTTTGTGCCAGCACAATAAGTTTTTATTTATCTGGTGGGGCTGCTCTTTTCGTCTCCATGCGAGTGTGACCTGGCTGCCAAAATCAGGCCTTTGTGTGTGTGTATTCTCCTGCTCATACCTGAATGGACTCTTGCTGAAGGGTGTGGAGATCTTGGACGGAGGTTTGGATTCACTTCCTTTACACAAAAAGAATGGAAGGAAAACCTGTGCCGAATTTCTCTCAAAGAGCCTTCTGTAGCTGATAGGCAGAAAAATTGGGTCATATTTTTCTTAGCTCAGCATTTGCGCAAATGACAATCAATTGTTTCTAAAACACTGTATACATCTAATGTTGTCTATTATCACAGGTCTTAAAACAGGTGCCGCACCTCGCAATGCACAAAAGACTTGTTAGCATCTGAAAGCTTTGGAGAAATTCAGAAAAAATAAAACAAAACAAAAGGAGGCCTTTCTTGTTTGACTGCAGGGCGGAAATTATGAAACAATTATGCTTGTTACGACATGACGTTCACTCAACCGAAAAGAAACCGAAGCCAGACGGCTCGCTCTTTGAAGTGTTTTAATTGTTCTGTTTTGTTGAGACATCCAAAGGTATTATCCACTCATTATTTGACTTGTCATGAGGGAGCGGTGAGTACAAATGCAGGGATGCTTTTTTTCTCCACCTTGTTGATCAGGATGTCCTTACTGTTTCAGGATCCAAAGGTTTGAACCCTCACTAGCCAATAATAGGAAAATCTTTGAGGGCTAAAAACTATTTTTAAGGTTTAATCTCATTGGTTTATACAAACAAATGCAAGTTAAGCTTGATGAGCTTGACCGTTACTGTATTAAGTCTTGCCCAAAGAATTAAAGCATCTGTGGAAATAATTACGTACTGTAACATCAAAAATCCTCAGAGAAAATTCTAGACAGCAGATGATGTTTTAAAGCACCACAGATTGAAGATTCTCCTACAGTAGAATTTACACTCAATATACAGTACTATGCCATAATCTTAGGCACTACTGCATTACCTGCATTACTAGGTAAGTAGAAAAAGACCAAATTTTAGGTTTCCATGCATTCATTTTACAAAATGTTAAATGTTACAGAGAAATGACTGTATGTCATTAAAGAAAGTAACATTAAGAAACAAACCTCTTTTGAGATAAAGACATAATGGATTCTTTTTGGTATTACCTGCAGAGACAGAAGCAAGTCTACAGAAGAACAGTGGCAGGTTCTAAGAAAATCGTTTTCTGAGAGTGTATGTAAGAGAACCAATACAGATTTATAAGTAAAGCGTGGTTATGGCATACATCGCCTGTGGTGTGAACGAGTATGTGAGTGTGTGTGGTGCAGTGGAACAGATAGGCATCCTTTCCATGGTGTGTTTTCTGCTTTGTGCCCAGTGTTCCCAGTAAAGAATCCAGGGAGAGATGACTAAGTGCTATGAACCTCATCAAAATTCAGACACATGGGAGAATAAATAAGTTCTTAAATTGGACACAGTTCATTTTTTAGCATAGCAACAAAAAAAGGCCTGATCAACTTTAAACTTTCAAGATTACAGAATAGTGAAAATCAACTGATGAGAGAAAAAAAAAGCATCCTTTATTTTTCACATATCCCAGCTTGTTAGGAAGCCATGATACAGCACCCCTGGAGCAGATAGGGTTAAGGGCCTTTTGCTTTGGCCAAATAATGGCAGCTTGGCAGTACTAGGGCTTGAACCCCTGACCTTGTGATCAATAAGACAGCACCTTTGAATAGAGGTGAGCTCTTTCTCTGTTTTGGTATCAGACAGACCTCTCACAGTGCTGCACATACTCTTAACAATTTCAGTTCATGTTTCCACAGTTCAACAAGATACAGTGTTAACAATAATTTTTCAAAAGATATGATGTAAAAATAGCCAGGCATACTGGTTATAATTCAGGAATAAAGGTATATATGACTTAAATGTTCAGTAGTGCAAATGATTGCCAAAGTCTAGTTCAGAAGCTTCTGCATTATACAGCACTATAAAAATACACTTTATTAACAAGCTGTAGTAATGAGTTGTGTTAATATTTACAACTATTAGCTCTCATTAATATTGGATGCTACACTATGGCACCTTTTGTAAGACTTTTTTTTATTTTTCTGCTGTGCCTACACTTGTGCTGGCTGCGTGCGTAAATAAGCCTTGAGACATACACATGGCAGCCAGCAGTCAAAACACTTATTTGAATGACACATAAAGATGTTAAACTCAGTTATTTTTTAAAGGCACTGCTGCCTTATGAGACAGCTTACACAGCCTGACTATAAACAAGTAATTAAAATGTAAATTGTGCTAAAAAGGCTACAGGTGTGATGCTAGGTCAGTACATTAATACAATTTCTTTCAGAAAGTAAAAACCCAAAAACTTTTTTTTCCTATTACTTTGTTACTACTAGCATAAATTCATGTTTCATGCAAAAGATTTAAAAAAATCATAGTCTTAAAAAATAAAATCTGTGCAAATTTAATCATCATTCTAAAACTTAGGTACTAAAATGTTACATAGTCCATTTCCTTAAATTATGTGATGATTTATTACATACAGTTAGCTGAAAAAAATCTGAAAAAAAAAAAAATAGCAATTTGCAAAATATTAAACATTTTTTATATGTTGTCTCATTTACATATTAATTTAACACAAAATGAAAACTTAAGCAAAAATATGTTGTATACTGTATGGGGTATATTTTCAACAGTTCAAGTTTGAGTTGAGTAAAGGAATAAAATTATGATGTGGAACCTGGTTTTAACTTGTCCCAACAAAATCAAACAGACTGAACATTTGAACAAGCAGAGGTTTTCATGGGTGATTAGCAACTGCTTCTCATTTTTCACCAGCTAAAATCTGTACAATGTTCAGAAAACATGTCAGTCCATTAATCTTTAGACCTGCGTGACATGTATCCAGCTAATTTTGACAGTTAACATTATGCACTGGTAAATGCTATGAGTATGTCAGTAGCTCAGCTTGCCCAGGGCCTGGTGATTTATCTTATCCAACCACCATCACACGGAGAAAATTACTTTACAAAATAGATAAAGATAACTTCTATACTTTCTAGGCATTTCTTTGCCTCTCAAACCACAGCCTACGAGGCATGACTGTATACTGCAGTAGGTGAAAATTCTCCTACTTCAAATTTTCTTAAAAATCATCATCAAGTCTCTGAGGAATTGATTTGTAATTGGAAAAATCCTTTTTCCACTATAGAGTGAATACAGCAGTTGTCTCCTACTGAAAATGCAATCACTAGTTTTCATCTTATAATCTTACCCCTTACAAAAGCCATACTGTTATTTTCCCTATTTCTCCAGACAGGTTTTCACTGGTGCTAACTATGCCTCTCTTACCAAGTTGCCAACTGTGCCAGAGGCTCTGGCACTGCTGGTGCAGCAGAAGCTTGCATCGCCTTTGTGTGCTCGCCTGATCCACTGGCACACATCTCCGGCATCTCAGGAAAGCCATGGTGCCGGAATGTGAAACCACACACTGATAGATATAACTACGAGGTTACTGGGAATCGGTAGTATCTTATTTAAAGCGTGTTGACAAAGAAAAGCTACATGATTTTTCATGAAAGACCACCAGATTTATTCTGTCATGTTCCCTTTCAGTAGGCTGATGTGTAAATGTGATTTGATTTTGAAACTATCAGCACACATCTGTAGTCATCTATACATCCTTTTCAAACTGACCAGAATTGTCATCTTAGATTCTTTCTCTCTTTCCCTCCCTCTTCCCTTTTCTCTCTAATCCGCTGTAAATGGCCAGAGTCTCGGAGGGCTAGAAAGCGCTGCAGGTGAGGGAGTGTTGCGCTTGGCGGAGCACTCAGTGAAGCACGGAGAAGAGGGACACAGAGGACCCAAACCTGGTGCTCAAGGTGACCTCACACACACATACACACATTCCTCCACACAGCACACTTTCAGGCCTGGGGCAAACACCAGATCCATTCTCACACACAAAAACGCATGATAAAAGAAACAGAAACAGGATAAAGAGATGGGCGCACCCTACTTTAGATTTTGTGCCAGGATTTGTGATGCTTTTATTACCATTTTTTAAGTGTAGACAGCACAGAAAGGAAGGAGTTATAATTGTGCACATAAAGATATTGCACATTACAAGCATTTAACAAATCACTCACATGACATGATGAAATATGAAAATATTTAAAAATATTGTTAATATTAATTATATTAATATGAAAACCTACCATACAAAGTTAAGGTTAGCGTTTGTAAATGTTTTTTAATTCATTCATACAAAATGGAATATACTGTAGTTCATCCATATTCATCTCACTTGTTTAAAGTCCTACATTATTTTGAGATCAGGTTCAATAAATGTGAATGGAAGGTGTAGCTGAGCTTCAGTTCTATAATTGGTGGAAATGTAAATCATTGCATTGCATTATGATGATAATGATGATGTAATACAGTTTTACACTGCTTTATAGGGAAATGATTTCATTTACAGAATAGAAAAAATGTACCTTTGCTCAAACATTTTGAACATTAAAGGAACATTAAAGGAAAATGTGATCATATTGCCAGTTTAAAGTATTATTTATCATTTATCATACTATTATATTATTTATCTAAATAATATATAAAATCAGAAAATATTTCAATATTATTTTGATAACCAAACTAACAACTAAAGGACACTGAAAATCTAAGAAAATTTAAAGCCTGAACACCTGATTGCATTTAGTTAAATTGAGTTCTTATGATCAAGACAGAAATATCAAAGATTTTTTTAATCACATTCCCATAATGTTAGTGTTGATGAAATACAGTATGTGTTGAGCGGTACTGTTCCCATGAAGACAGTAGAGCTCCTTGTCCTCCTAAATCCAAGTACCTGCCATAACCCTAACCTTAACTTTTCATACGAATTGAATTGAATTTGCAAGCATGAGACCATGTTGTCATTGGAATATTCAACTATTACACAACCACATTGCAAATATATCCAATTAAATAGATATTAAACATAAGGAAAGGAGTCATATATTTACAGAATAAGATAAGATACACGGGACTATGTACTGAATGGAATTTCTTACAGAATTAAGTCACATGCATGTCTGCCATTCTTGTGGGTTTTTAAACTGCACCCCTCCCTTATTACCCGCTACATATACACACATACACTTTTCTCCTCCCTCCTTGTCGGCTTTCTTTCTGATGAAAAGCAGCAATCATTACTTCAGTCATCGCTTCTATAGTATTCTCTTTAGGGCATCTTAATTATGAGTTGACAGTCACGAGCAAGTCCAAACAAACACACACACACACACACAGAAACAGTGCACACCCACTTCCAAGTTCCAGTAAAAGGCTGGATTTACAGCAGGCCACAAAACTACGTTTAGCACCACTAATTATCTCATCTTTTCCTCAGTCGGTATGCAGTGAAGGTAGATTGACTGATTCTTCTCAGACTGAAGGAAAGGCCCAATGTGTTAACACTCATCTTCTTGTCTAATTCAATTGTTTCTCGTTGTCAGTAACAAGTAACACACCAGCAATACCCCTCAGGCACTGCACTTATGACAAGCGGAAGCCAAGCTCAAGTGACTGTTGCCTCGTCCATGAAATGACCTTTGACCTGACATCTGACCCCTGCCTTGTTTCAGGAGGCAGCAGTTGTTAGAGAGGATAATGGGTAAAAGACAGGGACGAAGTTGCCGTTTCAAGCCCTAAGGTGAAAATCCACTGCCACCCCCTCCCTATATCCCCCATCCACACCTATAATTCTGTTTGTGGTGCGAATCTGAATCGCTCAGCCGTGTCTCCCTCTCCCCCTTTCTCCCCGCACCTCAATCTCCCGTCTGTAGTTTGTCCGCTAACAAGATCTGATGGCATCAGATAACGGCTGGATATTTGGCGCTGGGTGGCAAAGTCATTCTCCGCCGCCTTTGTTGCTACTGTCACGCTAAAGTGGTTCGTCATCTTCACTTATTGCCAAGGCCAACGGTTATTGTTCATCAAAAAAAAAAATATTCCAATATCAGATCCTGTTCCCACCCTGAAGATGATTGCAAGAGGAAATATGCAGGACATGCTGTTTGTATGAATATGTGTGCAAGTGAAATGTTAGCCACGGTTACTTCTAGCATAGCACAAAGCTTACCAAAGTCTCTCTCTCTCTAGAACAAAACCTCTCAAACTTCACACAGATCTTTATCCATTAATCTCTACCTGAAACAGTAAAACCTCTTCATCACAATTTCAGAAAATCAAGCAACAGCTTAATGAGTGTCAGGAGGCCAAGTGCTGGATCTGATCATCTCAATGAGATGAGAGAAGAGACCCTAAATGGATATTAATATCAAATCAGGGGCCTGAGTGGTGGGAGCAGTGCAGCGTGAAATGCCCAATCTGTGGATGTGGGCTTCCTGTCCCAGCTGGCACTAATAGGAGCTGACCCCCAGGCTGCCCTCGCTTAGGCTCTGATTAATAATGGAGAACGGGCACGGACGAGGACGCCTCTCAGTGCTCTCATTCCTGGAGGTCCCCCTGCGTCAGTCACCCCAAAAAACACAGGGTTCAGAGAAACCTTGGAGACTCCATGTATAATTAATGGTTGATCAGGATCAGAGAGCACAGTCAGGGGCATTCCCCGGATATGATGAGTTGGAACGAGTCCCACGATGCGGCATTCACTGCTAAAAGAAAGTACATCAGGGACAAACAATGAGATGGTGAAAGGGTCCCAACTGACTCAATACAATCAAACTGATGATTATATCAGCTTCTTGATGGCACTGTTTCTTGAAGTTTCTGCTAAGCTGACAGTTAAAAGGCTTTGAGCACGCTGTGTTAACATTCCTGGTTAAACATAAAGTCATTGTCTAAACTGAGAAAATCTAAGTAAGACATAGGTATGAGTGAACTGAAAAATTGTAATGACTTATTTTATGAGAAACAATCAGCATCTACTTAGAAAAGAGATCACACTAATTAGGTGTTCTAATTATTGTAGTGCAAAATATATATTTAGTTTACGATTGATATTAGACTTTGAGTTTTTACAATTGAGTCTTTTTTCTATGGTTTATCTTTGATATAATTCCTTTTAGTGGGGCACTAATTTAGAGTCCCATTAGGATCTGAAAACAGTCAATTAAAAAGTCCTTAAATGTAAAGACAGATGTTGGTGGAACACTTGCTTAATATTTAATTTAATTTAATTACTATTTGTTTTGTGTGTGGCACTAAAAGTGTTTAAACTGTAATAAAACAAAGTAAACTCCAAGTGCTCAAAATAGTGTAGATAATAATCTACTATGAGAATGTATGCCAACTGTGAAAAAACTAAACATACAAATAAATAGGTGCAGCGGGTAGTGTTGTCAGTGTGGGTTTTCTCTGGGTTGTCTGGTTTCCTCTCACTTCCCAAAAGCAGGCATGTAGGTGGATTGTCTACACTAAATTGCCCTTAGGTGTGAATGACTGTATGAATGTGTGTGCATTGTACCCTGTGATGGACTGGGTGTATCTCAGCCACTAGCCCAGGGTTCCCTAGGGTGTAAAACCATCTATGTCTGTGATAAGTTTGATTCAGTAATTGTCAACACATGCTTAAGTTCATGAAGTGTGTGTCAGTGTGTTTGTAAGCACACTTGTGGGCTTTCACTGCCAGCCGTTTTGTTTCCTCCAACTCCATCCACACGTTTTCAGTCTTCCTTTGAGGTGTTGATCAAACATGCCTAGACTCAAATGTACATGCAGGTGTCGTGTTTCAGACCTGAAAGTGTTTAGAACTCTTATCTCAACCCCTCATCGGTTGTCTGCTGCGTTGCACACTCCCTCTGGGGACACATGCCAGGTCTCGCTTAGGCCTGCACCCTCACTACACCTTGTGGCACAGCTGTAGAGCTGAACACATTATTCTGAGAAAATATAATGCTGAGCCATTTAACCATTGAGGAAATTTCAGTAAGTTTTACTGTGTTAGGTTTACTCAGTCAAAACCTTTTAAAACATATTTTTCCTAAAATTTTGTGTTTCTAATTGCATAGAGGCAAATGAAACAAATATTTTGCCATAAATTACATTTTTGTGTATAGTTGTATAATTACAAACTTGAATTTGAAGCTACTAGTTGCACAATCATTCCACAATATTATGTGATTTTATGTAAAGTTCACATTATATGCAAAGTGAATGTGTAGGGTTTCACTGCATCTGTATTGCCTTAAAGGCAAAGCATAAACTAACACACCACGGCATGTGGGCTCACGTCTTATGGAGTGCTTGTGAATTGATGTGCTGGTTAAAATGGATGTGTATTTCTATATTTACTCAGTGTGGCCTTTGTTATAATAATTGACTCCAAAACCCAGTGCAGCAACCCACAAAAATGTTGAAAAAAGAAGTTGATGGAGAGTGAAGACAAGAGCACTGGGAGACATGTATGTTCTCAGCAAAGATAAGCTTGTGGTATGAATACAATTTTTTTTATCATCCTTATAAAACAAAAATAAACATGTTAAACTGACTTGCAACCATAATCAGTGTAGAGAAAAATATTTGCACTTACAGTGATCTGTTATAAAATATAATAGTCTTAGTTGGTCCTTTAAGGATTCACAAAAATGTAGCTGTTGCTCAGACACACCCCTTGCTGTAAAGGAACAATTACAGCAGATAGAAAGGATAGTGCATGTTTATGAAGCAATCATTGCATAAAAATAAATCAATAAAAAACATAAAATGTTTCATTCGCATTTGAAATTAATGGGGCAGCCTGGTGGCAGTGGAGTGGAGTGGAGTACTATATTACCTCCCCAACAGAGTTTCTGGACTTTCTGGTATTCTTAGTTTGTGACCTAGTGAACCAGTATCAGAATGTATTTATTGAGAGAGACTTCAAAGCACTTTTGTAAGTTGCTCTGGATAAGGGTGTCTGCCAAATGCCATAAATGTAAATGTAAATGTAAATGAGTTGAAGTCCATTTGCAGTCGGACTTCAGGGTCTGAGTTTCAGTCTTGAGCTCTGGTTATGGTTTTGCATGCCCTTGTTACTCTGGTTTCCTCCCACTGCTCAGAAACATGCCCATATATTAATTGGTCCATGTGTGAATGAATTATTCAGTGAGCACATGTCCTGATTGTGCCATCCCATTCAGGATTTACTCCCACCTCTTGCAGAGAGGTTCTGTGACAGACTCTGGATTCACCATAGATTGGTAGTTATATAAAATTGCTGAAAATAATAAACGAACATTTATTAATAAATAAACAAGCTATTTTGTATCTGCCCTAATAGGTTTGCAATCAAAAAGTAATATTGTTGTAACAGTGGAAAAGCAAATAATTACGTAAATAATTGCGTAAGTGAGAATGTGAGTATGTAAGTAGAGTGAGTGAGTATGTGAGCGAGTGAGAGAGTGAGTGAGAGAGTGAATGAGTGAATATGTAAGTTGAGTGAGTGACTTTACAGCTTAGTAAAGGTATAGTGTCGTTATTACAGCCTGTGAGAGAGTAAACAGGTTAGTAAAAGTTTTAGAGTGTTTTTAATCACAGTCTTGGAGTAAAGTGAGTGAGTATGCAGTTTAGTAAAAGTGTTAGTGTCTTCAGTAAAGTCTGTGATTAAAGTGAGCGAGTAGGTAGGTTAGTAATGTATTACAGTGTCTTTATTACAGTCTGTGTATAAAGTGAGCGAGTAAGTAGGTTAGTAATGTACTACAGTGTCTTTATTACAGTCTGTGTATAAAGTGAGCGAATAGGTAGGTTAGTAATGTATTACAGTGTCTTTATTACAGTCTGTGTATAAAGTGAGTGAGTAGGTTAGCAATGTATTATAGTCTATTTATTACAGTCTGTGTATAAAGTGAGCGAATAGGTAGGTTAGTAATGTACTACAGTGTCTTTATTACAGTCTGTGTATAAAGTGAGTGAGTAGGTTAGCAATGTATTATA
>CM075004.1:18221770-18242917 GCA_037576675.1 Pangasius sanitwongsei | reverse complement strand
GTAGGTTAGTAATGTACTACAGTGTCTTTATTACAGTCTGTGTATAAAGTGAGTGAGTAGGTTAGCAATGTATTATAGTCTATTTATTACAGTCTGTGAGTAAAGTGAGCAAGTAAGCAGGTTAAAGAAAGTATTACCGTTTCTTTATTAAAGTCTTTGAGTAAAGTGAGGGAGTTAGCAGTTTAATAATGCATTATAGTGTCTTTATTACAGTCTGACTGGCATATTCCGGCTGTAGAAAACCACTGGAAGATATTATGATCACATTGCGTGCCCTTTTTCTTTCTCTTAATTGTGTGAAAGAGAGTTTGCATGACAGGCTTATGATCTGATAATTTCCTCCTGTCAGGATTAAAACACATAAATGTCATCAACCAAACTTCATTTCACACTCATGCTCTCACACATAATTAAAGTGCATTACAGGCAGATTTATGTTTTTCTCTTTTTTTTCAACAAGCATAATTACAGGGTATGACCGAGTCACAGTTATGTGAGAGGGCAAAGAGTGTAAAGAGAAAAGACAAACTTGTTCATCTGATTGTAACTGCCAGAGCTGAGAGGCAGAGAGAAACAGAGTGAGCAAAATCCAAAATCATCTCTTTATTTCTGCTATTGTGTTCTTTCATTTTGTACCTCCTTTTTTTTGATTATCTATGACAAATGCCAAGTTTTTCTGAAATAACCCTGCTGTTAATCTCAAACTCGCACCATTTTCTCACAAAATTCTTTCATCTTCAAGTCACTAGCAGATAAAACTTCCTTGCATTCCCCATCCTTTTTTATGCCATTGTAAGTAGAAACACAAGGACACAGAATGCAAGGGGAAGGCAGCGGCTCGTGGCCTGGTGGGAGGATGTGCCAGTGAAAATATTTAGCGACTGGGAATGAATCAAAGGAGATAATAAGTGTTTTGGTAACTATGGAGTGCACAACACCCCTCACTATCACACACATCCATCTCATGCCAGATGCCTCTCTGCACAAGGTGGTGAGAGGGTGTAATGTCTGGGCTGCAGTGCCCTCTTGTGATGGAGGAAGGAATTAACATTTGAAGGTCAGATTGACTCATTATTAAACCGAGTCAGATGGGGTTTGTCATTCCTCCATGCATTGGGAAAAAAGGTATCAAAACTGTACCTTCCCTTGTCACTGGGGTTGTACCTGCAAGGTTACATGTTTGCATGTTTAGTTTGCATGTTTTATCTAACTTGTTGCACTTGTATCTTTAATGCTTTATTCTAAAAATAATAAAATGTACAAAACTGGTCCTTAAGGTCCATTTATGTACCTTAAATAATTTAAAAGCTACACTATATCCACTTTTTCAACTAAAGATGAGTACCATCCCAGTGAAAAGGACCATTGTGCAATACACAGTACACAGGACTACATTAAATACAACAATAGTGTGAGACAAGTGCAAAATATACAAGATATACACAGGACAATATATACTCAGTGCACGCTAACTAGACAGGACAACAGAACAGTATAGGTTGGAAAGAACAGTACTGGCTAGAAAAGACAAGAGCACATAATTGCCTATAAACTGTAGACTGTACACTATCATCCAATTTAAGCTGAAAATTGTTCCAATAGCCGTAGAATGAAGAAAAATGAATTGCAAGATCAGTAAGTGAAAAGTGTCCCATAATAGTACTGTCTCTGAGGGTCCATGAGATAATGCTCTATTATTATTCCTTGTAGCAATCAAATAATCCTAGAAGGCTCTTTTTGTTTGGTAAGGATATTGGGTGTCATATTTAAGCCTACATTCTGCATGAAGGTCAGTACGTGTGTTAGTGAAAAGAAAAGACGTGAATGAAAGAATCTAACTATTGATCACTTTGTGTGTGATGGTACACTGTTAATACTAGGCATGCATTGTTTTTTTGTGTGCTATTTAGGTAAGGTGCCAGGAATAAAGCATTGCAAGGTTTGATTCACCAAATAAAAGAGTGGAAAGGTAAGGACAGAGATGGCAAAAATAGGTGAGAGAAAAATCAAATAATTACTCGCTTACTGCGTATGTAGGAAGTGCACATCAAGCTTATCCGTCCTGTGCAGAGCGAGGCTGCTCCCCCTGCCGAGGAGAGTCGACAGGATTATGCCACAGCTTGTCTTCACTCATGATGAACAAGGCCTCGTTAGCAGGCACTTTAATGCCGGCGTAGATAGTGCACTCATTAGTGTCACTAATGACCACTGCTGCTGCTCTAATCACACATTTTGTTCTCAGAGAGACTTCATGCAGCCTGCCGTCTTCTCTCTTTCTCTGTGAATTCTGCCATTGCGCCATCCATCCATCTTTTCACTCTTTCAGTCTCTTCTCTGTATTCTCTCACTCTCTCCCTTGAGTGACTTGATTCACAGGCTGATTTATGTGTTGAGGACAATAAAGCTAGCTGGTCTTAATTGAATCCAGTTGCTGGGAAGACACCACAGATCCATCAAAGGCTCAGGAAAAGTGCTTTCTGCTTTACACAGATCAAGCATTCACAGTCAGCCTAAATCAAACATTAAACCTTTAAGAATGTTAACCTACACACTCTTTAACACTGGCTCATGCTGCACTCAACTATTAAATTACTCTGACTTCAAAAATGTTGAGTACTCATGCAACCCAATCTCAGGCAAAATTCATACCCAGCTTGCAGAGAAGCTTATTAAAAGGTTCAACAAAAAATTCAACTGGTTTTATGAATTTTAGTCTGTAATATTACAAAAAATTCCTGCAATGTTTGAAAATGATGTAATAAAACGAATAGTGAGAAAATATTGAAGTACTATTTATATTTACTATTTATAGAACATTATCTATAGGCATTCTTAGAACATATTGAAAATTTGACAGGACCAAAATCGTTAACTGCTGCTAATCCAATATTGTCAACTGAGTCAAAAAAATTGAACAATAATTCTAAAAAACTAAACCCACGCCATCCCCAAACCTTAAGAAGCTGACTTGTGCAAATTTGTATGAATTAGCTGTTTCTCTGACATTTCATGTTCCTAAAGCAGTTTCCGCTGCAAGCGTCTAATCAAATGCCTGCTGCTTAACTGGCATCGCACCTGACTCCCACTCTTTATCTTGCAGGTGGTGAGTCCATAATATGGCTCCACATATCAGGCTGAGCATAACTGGGTAGCCCAGTCACCTGATACTCATCTGTGGACATCACCCCCAGGCTTGGCTCCTGGGATGTGTCCCAGAAACCCTAATCAGGCCAGGGTACATATAGTCCTTTTTGTACGTACATAGAGGTCTGTGGGATCACTCTTTTTCTGACCTCTCCTGTCAGATCTCTTTACCAAGACATTACTCTTAAGTTCATCAACGTACACAAGCCCCTTCACCATACCAAGCTCTCAAGCCGCTAAGTGGCGGGAGTGCTACAATCACTGTCCGAATGAATGAATATTTTTCTGACTGCTTTATATATTTTCCTATTTGACCCTCAGACAGTGATGGTATCATCCTATAATTGTTCTACACATGGATACCAGTTTTCATTTTATTGTTCCTCCTAAGAATGAATTGATGGGTTCCTGTATGGCTGATCTGAAGATAGCAAAAAGCAAGAGATACATGAAACATCTGTTCATTTCATACATTCACTGTGGTGGGAATACAAACTGGATGGGACACCAGTCCATCACAGGGAACCATGCACACACACACGTTCAAACACATTTTAATTAGGGGCAATTTAACATAGCCAATCCACATACTGGCACGATTTTGGGAGGAATGGAATCCCAAATGATCATTGGGAGAACATGTGAAACTCTGCACAGACAGTAAATCAAGATCAGAACCAAAGCAGGAACCCTGGAGCTGTGAGGGAGCAACGCTACCTGCTGCGACAATGTCCGTCCTGGTATGATGTTATGCCAGGATAGGGAAATCTGAAATAGTTGTATTGTTAAGGTTATGCTATTCCTGTATGGAGTATGTTCCAGAAGTGGCACGTTAAGACTTTTATAACAGTACTTATTCAAGAAGAGAAGATAAAATGATATTTCTGCATTGTTCATAATAAATTACTGAAGGTTACAAGTGATGTTCTTAACACATTTGTAAAAATAGTCTAGCCGATAACCAAATAATTTAACTTGCACTATCACTGTAATCATGTAATGTCTTCCTCTTTGAAAATGTGACTTTGATACCACGATATACTGAAAAACTGATATTGAATGGTATGATTGTACATCATACCGTGAATTTTTCATAACATTCCAGCCTCATCTATCATCAAAAATGATCTTATTTATTTTCTCATTTCACTAAGTTGGGACAGTGATAGTATCTCACTGTACTTGCTATCGGTTTTCATTTCACATATTTTTGTGTTGTTGCTCAGGAAGAATGAATTTCAGCATGGCTCTTCTGAAGGTAGAGATGGCCTTCTGTTCTCTTTTAGCTTTCCTGCTGCCTGTACAGTATTATTTCCCTGCCTTTTCTTTTGCATCTCCTTCTCCTCTGAATCCAAGGTATTTTATTCATGATCACTATCTTTTACATTGAATGAATACATTTCTATATTATCTGAAAAGACTTCGGAGGGAATCTGTAAAAGTCTGGGTCTTTTTTAAAAAAAAAAAAAAGAAAAAGAAAGAAACCTAGGGCTTGGGTGAAATTGTATAATAGCTTTTTTTTTCTTAACACTCGTTTTCTTGCCAGTCATCTTTGTGATACTTGCAAACACAGAGCTTTACGACAAGAGCCCTAACTTAAATCAATTTAAACCGGCCTTTGAAATTCCTTTTGCTACGCCATTGTGCACATCTGAAAAAAAAAAAGAAAGGCAAATCGGAATTGTAACATCTGTCGTGTTTGGGTGCCTTTCCCCCCACCATGCATTTCTTCCATCACATGCACAAAAGAGTATTGATCGATTCTTTTCCATTTAAAGGTTTTGAAATAAATCTTTAAAAAACAGAATATATGCAACATTTAAAAGGAAGTGGGTGCAAAGGAAAGGAGGGAGTAAGAATGCCAGTCCCCACAGGCAAGAGAAAGCCTTAAACACGCTGTGAAACAGAGGCAGCCAAGCTCAGTTTAAGCCAACTGGATGATTCATTTAAGCACATCTCTTGTCTTCTTAAGCAGTGTGCATTGTGCTGCTTTTAGGCACTCTCTCTCTCTCTCTCTGTTTTCTTTCCCTCTTTTTTCTCTGTCTTTTTCTAGTGCTCAGTACTGCAGATCTGTGAATCACTGCCTCATGAGTCAAATTCAAGACCTCTAGGCCTGCAATCAACTGCGAGGCACTTTAATTAACAGTCATGGCACTCAGAAAGCTCTTGTGAGAGGCACGTTACAAGGCAGTGGTGCAACATTAGTTAGAAATAGTCTGGGCTATGCTTCTCTAGTTCCCATCAGTGATCATTGATTCAACAATCTTATCTCATGCAATATTCATGGAAATTCTAACCAGAAGTTAATAAGAAAGAAATATTAATTAAAGCCTTCTTGACTTTACTTGGTTTGACTTACTTGACTTCTTGGCTTACAGTGTAATGGCCTAAAGAAATAATTAGGGTGTAACAATATACAGTCCTATATGTCTGATGGAACACCATGATAAGACAATCTGATATAGCTGTACTGGCATGTTATGATACATCAAAAGACAATGGGTGGCCCATCTTTTGTGTCTAGTGGTCTGGGAAAACTCATCGGATTGAGCAAAATCAAGTTCTTATGCTGAGAATATACACTAACCTCTCATACTTTAATAAAGCATGTTGTTGGATAACTATGTATACTGGCTGTTACAATGCTACAATGCCCCTGCTCTGTCACAAAACATAGAAGACAGAGAAGTGAAGTGACCTAATAAATGCCATTACACATGTACTATTTTATTCTACAATATTTAACAACATAGTACATTTGTACCAAGTGAACATCAGAGAATACAATGTTTTAATAAAGAAAATTTTTTTTTTTTTTTTTACTTGGCTGGAGCAATAGGATTTTGGAGCAAATGTATTGGTTCTATGAGCTAGCTAACTCTTTTTCTGTAGTCTACACGGAACATTAGTGTAAAGCGCTATTAAATACTAAATAATAGCAGTTTTCTTAAGAAAGAAGAAATCTTCTTGTTTCTATTGCATCACTCTTCCAGTGTTCTTGTATTTAGATGAATTAAGATCTGGATGAAAATTATTCACTACTTAAGTTAATTCTTTTCTGCTTCCCTGTGTCCTTTACTACTCAAGTGAATTGGTTTTGTCACTAGGTGATATTTTTTGGACTGGCTTCCCAAGTCAGATGGCATGATATAGCTTTTGGAACACTATTTGCTTACACTGCATCATATTTGGATCATTAGTTCTGTTTCTGTAGGTCAGCTCCCTTTCTCAAGGGATACAGCAATCATATTTGTTGTGTTTGAATTATGGATGTCTGTGTTAGAAAGATCTTGGATGAGCTGGGATGAACTGGATGAGCACAGCCTCTAAGTCAACTATCTCATTGACTACACTTCAAACTCTGTAAATTCTTGAGCCTCTTCGAAAAAGGGGTGAACAAGTGCAGTACTCTGGGGAAAAAAAAGCCTCTCCTGAACAGCTAGTAGCTCTGATACAAGCAAATCCTCACTAAGCCACTAAACTGTGTTTAAGCAGTGACCATGAGGAGAGGCCGGCATTAGAATCTCTCCCAGCCATCGGTGTGTGATTTCCAGTGCTGGAGCTTCAGGGTTGCAAGGAGAGAGAAGTGTGTATCAGGTGGTGTGTGTATGAGGAGGGAGGGGGTGGATGAGTGATCAGATCTCTACCCCTCTTAAATCGCACAGGAAAATGGAGGCTGCTGGGATTAAGGGGCCTCTGTAATTGTGGAGAGGTGGCAGTCAGAGAACAGTGATTCTACTGGATTAAGACAACAGTGTGTGTGTGTGTGTGTGTGTGTGTGTGTTCATCTGCACCCCTACGGCTATTTTGACAGGAGAGAAAAGCCTCTTCTGCTTGCTTCATGGGAAAAGGAGCTGGAACCCAATATGAGTGTTTTCATTTTTGAGCAACAATAAGGCCTCATGGCATTCTTTCTTTGTCATTTGAAGTCCATTAGTGTGTCATACACAAATCACATAACGTTCTACTTTTGCACACTGTACTTTGATCAACAATAATGACATTAAGGAAAACTGATTCTATTCAAACTATTTGTGGTGTGCTTAGTGATTCTAGTGCTAATTTGTTGGTTGATGCCTTTTTTTTTTATTGCTGTGAGAAATTAGCAGTTATGTGCTGTTCTGACATCAGTGCAGTTACAAGGGTGTTTAATAGAAACATAATTCACTGATCTCAAACATAAAGAATAACAGCCAATGAAAAGCCGGAGCTTATTATCTCATTCAATATTTTCCAGCAATGTTCAGACATATAAACATTAAAAACAGTGGTGACAACAAATGCTGAACTCAAAGATCCAGAATGCAATGCAGCTACTGTATACATCACTGTTGCACTGACTTATGTCAGAAACTAGTTAGCTGATGGTATTGATCAAAGATGGCGGTGTTAGCATTATAGTTGAAGGCTTGGAAGCTGATCTGTTTGAGCAGAGTCTACAGAAAAGGAGGTCAAACAGAAGGACTAAAGTGCTGCTGCATCACTCTCTTTAGGTAGAAATGAAGCAAAGGCTAATTCCCACTGGTGTCACTATCAGTAGGTAGTCAAACGGCATTATGGGTAATGTAAGAAACCACAAAGTGAAAACAGACCAGAGTGTCAATGATAGAAATTTAAACAAAAAAAAAAATGTCTACTCAGAATTGCAGTACAAAATTAATCTTGGATGCCATTGAAGATTGCATGTTAATTATACAGATTAATATGCAAGTCATTTAGGATGGATTTTTCCTTTAAGAGTAGCATTAACAGCAGATCAGAGAGAGAGAGAGAAAGAGAGAGAGAGAGAGAGAGAGAGTCATAACTGGAGCTTTTTTGTGTGCATAGAGGAGGTGACCCCATGTCTGCTGCTTGTATCAGCACCACTGCTTTGTGCTTGAGGGAAGATTTAGCCTCTCAAAGCATCTCCAAGCCCTGGCTTTCCTCTCAAACACCCCAGCTGCCATCTTGCCTTTTCTCTCTCTTAGACATTAATCTCTTTCTCCTTTTCTGCATCTCTGAAACACTTGCATTGTCTGAGCTCCTCAGCTAGCGTTCACATCCTATTCACTGTATATACACACACACACATATATATGTATTTTTGTGTCTGTGAAGAATCAGCAGAGTCACATTGTTCCCAAATCATTGTAATATCTATTTATTGTGGCAACAGCAGTGGATGCTGATGCTTGGGTATTCAAAAGAGCCTTAAGACTTCAAAAAGCTGAAAGAGCTTATCCCTATATTCCTAAACTCTCTTCTTTTATGCACGTCTTAGGCATTAAGGATAGGATTGTAAACACAGTGATTGTTCGACCACCACAGTGAAGCAGCATTTGTATACGTGGGTGGGGTGGTTTTATTTCACGCTGAAATCCACTCTTCTCATCCCTGTTTTCTCTTTCTGTCTCTCTCTTTTTCTCCCTTTCTTCAGGACGTTAAATATCAACTGTGCCCCTTAAGTCGTAACAGTGTACCGCCTGGAGTAATGTGCTTTTAAAGATATATTATGTGAGCAATTTTCCACCATATACACAGCACTGTTTGGAAATGAGAAAAGGCTATTTTATGGTGCCTAAAAACAAATTTGCTGCAGTGGAGAAGAAAAGCCAGAAAAGTGATTTGAGGAGGGAAAAATGCTGAAAAAAAACCCCCCTGCAGTATCTAGTCATCATGTAGCACAATAAAGGTAAGCTTCCAGTGGCAATAGAAGAATCAGTTTATAAATATATATGTATAAAATTTCCAATTTTGTGCCTTATTGCTATGTCTAAAATCTGTGCTTGGTCTTTCTTTAGTTCTGCAAATGCATTTCAAAGCCCTTTTCAAAGCCAAATACAATACACGCCAACCATAGAAGTTTAGCATTTTGCTACAGCTCAGGACGAAAGAAAATCTATTATGTGAATAAAATCCCTCATATTTACAGGCTGGATAACAAACACTGAAACAAAATATCTTATCAGCTTATATCACAGACCACTGCTTTGTACAACATTGTTCACATGCAACATTATTCACTGCATGACTGAATTCAGAGCAGGACTGAATTTCCTTCAGTAATGAAGCTTGCATTAAGTCATTTGTCAGAACGGCTTTACAAATAGTGGAAAAGTGCAAAGACAAATCTGCAAAGTTTTATAACCTGAAACACTAAAAACTAATGTTTTTTTTTTGCAAGTGCTAAAAGAGTCTTTTTAGTAGTAACTGAAGGTGACACATTCAAAGCCTGAGTGAGGACCAGCGCAAATGAATATGCACTAGATGCTAATGCAGAGAGGTAGAGAGAAGCATTACCCTACATTTTGTCTGCAGAGGTAACTGTTTAGACCACAGTGGAAGAAATGTGTGAAATGTGTTTATACTGTACAGGCTGACAGAACATGCGCCCTTTTCCCATCTACATATGTGATGAACATTACAATATTGTCTTTTTTTTTTTTTTAACTGGCTCTTATTGACATGAGCTATGTTTACATGGAAAGTCAAAGAGAAATAACTGGATATAGTTCAGCATGTTAGTTGAGTTTTCAGGTTAGTTTTACTGCTTGTTTTTGATTAAGCATTATATCACAGCCCTTTGAATGGTTGAGTCTGATTGGCCAGAAGGCGTCGAGTAATGTATTATAGCAGCACGGCTCTGACAGTAGTGCGAGCTGCAAGGTTTATATTATTGTTTATATAGTAGCAACTTACACAGGGATTTATATGGTATACACTCCTCATAACCAGATTTTAAAAAGCATGTGTAAATGTTTGAAACATTTTCTGTGAATGATTATTTAGCATTTTTGGAAGAAGTCTGCCATGTCATTGCTTTGTAACATTCAGAGAAAAAGCTGTTTTCAGACATGAGAAAGTCTTCAGAATGGAGCATTTCACCGTGACATGACAAGCTTAATTTGTCTTTTCTTATTAACTTCAAGAGAGAGAAAATAGTAAAATATGTGAAATATAAAATTAATACATATAGTATTTTTTTGCATTAAGTACAAATTATCATAAGTGAATGCTTATTAGTGTGTTAGAGAGAAAGGGATGCTAAACAGAACTGAAGTACACTTAGGCTCTGGCGCTGGGGGGCAGCTGTTGTCAATATTCAGTGGGGCTTGGTTCAGGCCCTTGAGGACCCGTTAACATGAAACAAATTGCTCTCTAATTGTCAGGAGAGTGAATTGTGACTGCGAGCATTTGTAATTCTGTTGGCCGAGCCATGCTGCGGCGCTTTAATTGAGCGAGCGAGGCTCGAGCTCAACTGACTGCTCAGGTAATAGGAATGAGCAGTGTGGATATTTTAATCAGCTCTCACTCCTCAACAGGATGGAAATGATTGTGAAGGGCCTCTCATCAGCAAAGCAGAACTGCCATCCATCTTAGAAGCTACTCAGTGCACATGACAATCATTCTCTCTCTCTCTCTCTCTCTCTCTCTCTCTCTCACTCTCTAGACATATGGTACATGCCACAGGCCCTTAAGCTTTAACCATGAGTCGGTGTGTTGTGTTAGGCATAATAATGATGGGGTCTCAATATGATGTGCTATGCGGTTCCTTCTTTTTAACATGTACAATAAATGATGCATCACACATCAAGATCAAGCACCAGATCAAGATGTGAAAGTGTGGACTGGTTCAAAAAAGGTATGTATGTAATAAACAGCAGCACATTCATGCTATTCTATATTTTTAACAAAACATTCCTGGTTACCAGCAAGTAAGACAAAAGGCTGTGATTACGACATGAGAGCCAAACGTCTGTCGCCGAGACTCAGTTCTTGTGTTACTGTGAATAGGGGTCAGTGCGGGCCATATGAGAACGCCTCCCTTTGTTTTTTAGCCTCTAGGATATGTGCCGAGGCATTTCATATGCAAAACTTTGCGTGATATCGCCGGACGCTCTCATTTGTCCTTGCTGCATTTGCCATTAATCTTTGGCCCTGTTGTGGTGGGAGACGGCACTGATTTGTATAGCCTGATCTCCACTGGGAATCTGAAGACGTTCGGAAATAATATAACGGCATTACGGCGGGCCGTGCTAAAAACATGTCACATAAATTATACATTAGCAAAGAGTGTCAGACCTCACAGAGTGATATGACAGCTTTCTGTTGCACTGTGAAATTCTTAGTGGGCTATGAGGAAAAAATAAATAAATAACAGCCTCTTCTTTCCCTTAAGGCCCCGGCCTCATCTCGGCAGCTTTCATTAACGCTCAAGTGGGCCGTTTCATTTGAGGCTGTTTGATGATACACAATGCCAGTGCACACACACACAGGAGTAAAAACCCTCCTACTGAGGCGTTCACAGAAAGGAATTAAGCACAGATTAGGATGTATTACGTTGCATTAGCTTTGTGTGCTTACTCTCTGTTAGACACTTTAACCCTAAATATGATTTGGATTGGATGACTTGGGTTCCTGCAGTTGGCTAAAGGGACATTCTGATGATTTGCTGTTTTTGCCATTTCTTCTCACAACTAAGGCTTTTCTTTTTTAGTAAAACACCATATACAACTGCCACAATAAAATTATATAATTTAAACCTAGTAGTCTAGGTAAAAAAAAAAAAAGAAGTACTGCTGGAAAAACTGCAAATTCTTAAAGCCCTGAGTGTCTACTTTCATACAAGCCATTAACAACTACTGTGGAGTGTGACACCACGAATAAATTCAATGCTGAACATGCTGAGCATGGGCACCCCAAAACCCCAAAAGGTGGAAATTCTATTTTTTGGCCTCTGGTAAGATATATATAACTTTACTTTTGTTCTATTTGATCAATTGGAAACTGTGAAACTTTGATGCCACTTTATTTTAGATAACTGTTTTTTTACAGGCTGCAGCTTACAGGATGAGAAGCAGTGTTATGTACTTGTAGCTACAATGGATTATGGAAATAATATTAATCACAACATATATTTTATGACATATTTTTATGATGTTACAATTTACAAAGTTTAAGTTTCTGTGAAATGAAATTCAGGCACGTTGTCCTCAGTTGTTAAAATTTGTGCACATTTAAAAAAAAATAAAATCAGGCTCAAATTCCACAACTAAACTCATTCTCTCATTAACATGAAAAAGCCACAGGGCTAACTATCAGCCATAGGGCTAATCTAAAAGATTGTATAAGAGTTTTCTGTCAGTATCACTGATGGCCATATCTGTACAGAGTACTGTAAGGAGTAAAGTGGACTGCATCTTTAACTCACGCCCTCCTCATAATGTCACTGTGAACTTTCATCTGATATTGTACACCCATGCACTAATGTCACACCTTTAAACTGAGACTCTTGTAGCTCTGCACCACTTATCCCATTGACATAGCTGTTTGAAGGCACTTTTCCTCTGCCTTAATAGGGTTACAATGCACAGTAATCTCAAGGAAAAGGGAAAAAAGAGAGTGAAGTACAGGGTGCAGAGCAAAATGGCCCAATCCCCTCAGGGCCAGGAAAACAAGGTGAACAGGGTACAACAAGTACTAAGGTGCACTTCTGAGGGGTACACAGCTAACAGACGCAAAAGCCTTGAGACTTTGTTGGCAGAGATGAATTAGAGGACTGGAAATAGCCTTTTCCACCTTTCCTCTAATACAGCCAGTCAACACGCACACACACCCCCACACCTCACTCCTCTATCTCTTTCACCCTTCTTCCAAACAACCACAAAAAAGACAGGGAGAGAAAGTCTAGAGGGAGAAAAGACTGCAACATGTTCAAAGTGAGACTCGGTTTTCAGTTCCCCAGAAAGCCGTTTCGATTATCCTGCGCATGTGACGCAAGCAGAAAATAACACGCTTGACCCTTTTGTACATGTACTTTGAGAAGTTTGTTAGGCCGAAAAGGCTCATAATAATTCACAGAAGCTCATGTATATTAAGCAGAAATTCTTCGGCTTTTATGATGAATTGCTAGGGTAACGGTGGGACACCTCTTTTGCATTTCAATACGCAGAACTGTCAGACTCTTATTTCATTACCCGACGTCACATTAGCTGATGGATTTTAATTTGATTTTTTTTTTTCATTCTCTCTGGCTCTCTTTCTTGCTCTCTCTCTTTCTCGATAGCCAGGTATCCACTGAGACCACAGCTGAACAGGCAGTCTCTTAATGCAGCTTTTAATGGGAAAGAAAGGAAATAAATCACAAAAATACAAGCATTATGCTTGGAAATTCTAAGGTTATGACTATGCATGTAAATTAACATAGCAGTTTTCTTCAAGAAAAGATTTTGTAAAAATGTAAAAAAAAAAATAAATAATGCCCTGCCCTTCTCTTTGCTGAGTGGGCAGGTTTGATGCTTGATTAAAGTCACTAAAATCACTGGACATCACTAAATAGCATCACAGTATAGAGCGGAAGCAATACTGTGTCATCTCTCTGGTCTTTTCTCTTTCTCTCTGTAAAAACCCCAAGCATTAATTTACAATACAAACTCTGAAACCTTTCACTCCTTGCTCACTTAAAGACAGAAGAGGGTTTTACTCATTTAACAAATGGCTTTTGCCTTCCATGCCCCCTGTTTAATCTGTTTGCACCAAATCCAACTAATAATGCATTAATGGAGGAAAAGATTATAGCAGCTGAAATGAGACACTCAGTGGAGGCAGTAATTACTCTCACCATAGCGCTCAATAAGCACACGCAGCCGCCTCAAAAGCAGGTCAGCATGAGACAGGTGAAACACTTGGATCCCCCGCCTGCAAACCACTTTATTATATTACTCATATGAGTGGAGGCATATAGAGCGATTATACAATGTTAACACATGTAACAAATTAGAATTATATACTGCATGTATTATTCAGACAGAAACTCAGCAAATTCTGACAATAAATGTTCCTATCAAATCAGGCAAATCAAAACAGGCAAAACACAGACAATGTAATAGTGTCATGTCAAACTCCATTTCCCAGAATTCTTTCTTGCAAAGTGGTGATAGGAGAAGAAGCTTCATGAAGTGTTGCAAAATGTGTTGAAATATGGTTCATTTCTTGAAATTTCAATTACCAGCTATAGGCCTCTAGTGATCAAATAATATACACCTGTATTTTATGTGAATCTGTTTCTGATGAAAACACTGCATGTGCAAAATTTGGACCAGTGAAAGCCAAAAATAAATAAACTGTTTTAAGCCATTTCAATTTCAAATAAAGTAATTCTTGAAAGTACACTATGATAATATCATAGCCTATACATGGACTTTAAATAATATGTGAGTGCAGAGATATCTTCCTGTGTGCTGATAGAGCTTAGAATGCTATTAATTACACCAAAGTTGTGTTGCTTTTATAGGTTGTTGATGTAATCATGTCTGTAAGAATAAAATCTATAAAAGAATAGTATGCTTCAACTGGACACTGAAAGAGTGGATGCTTGTACATTGCTACAGTATAGACTACTTGGACCAGCCTGCCAAAACTAGACCCGTTCTTAAAGCCGTAATTAAACAAAGCTTCAAGTCTTCATCAATGATATAATTACTTTAAAACAACAGATGGAGCATCACCTGAAAGTCACCTGAAAATCTACTCGACACATGCTTCGAAGCTCTGGTCCCCAGTTTAACAGCACTGTTGCAAAGCATTATCAGTAAAAGATCAGTAGTGGCAGTACCAAGCCTTTACTATTGAGTGTATGTTATTATGGTTCTGAGCTTGCTTGTTTAGTTCATTGAGTTTGCTTTGTCTAGTCCACCCCATTTGTTGATCATCTGAATCACTGCATGTTTATGTTCGTCTACTTTTACTTGGATACAAACCCCTGATCATATCTGACAAATAGCACCTGAACCTCTTAGAACATTTTTATGTTGTAAAAATAATCAACATTGATTCTATCAAACTTCTAACTTATAACTTTCTAATTTGCCTAAATACTACACAATCACAAACAGCAGTTGGCTAACTTGCTAGTGAATTTGGCTGCTGGCTGTAGTTATACACTAAAAGAAAATTAAATAGTTAACCTAGTGTTAGCTTTCTAGCAACCTTTGCTGCTGGTTTTGATTGCATAATAGAATAGTTTACCTCAAATTATCTAGTTTGTGAGCAAATGTGTCTGGTTACCTACCTCAGAAAGCTTCTGTTTGAGAGCTAATGATAACATTGACTAAGCTAACTAGTTAGTATGCTAATGTTAGCTAAATGATGCATTTAAGCAGGTGGCTTAGCTAATGTTGCTAAACTATTATACTGTGTCACTGAAGACAGTATTTCATGTTTAGCACTAAAGCTGGCCAAATAAATGTGTTCTTTTGAACAAGTAAAAACCCTTGACCAGCTGTACTAAATGTTCTTTGCTCTCACATGTACATGTTCACAACTATGCATCTAACTCAACATGTATGAAAAGTTATGAAGGTAAAGGTTAGGGTCAAATGCCATGTGTTTGGCATTTTCTTGCAACTTCACTTGTCCGCATGTGTTCAAATTTGTATAAATTCCTCATGAGATCAGGTTCCTCCATATTCATTGAGAAACAATGTGGAATAAGAGCATCCTCCTGTCTACCCTCTCCCACTGTAGCTATTAAGTAGCATCAGCTCCTTGCCATTTATCTTCAGCACACTGTTGTAATTCACTGAAGCCGGATGAATTGGTAAGATAGGGCCTTGTGCTTTAGTGCATTATTTCAGCTCATAATTCAAGACTAATGGCTAGTTAAGCTGAAGAGGGGATCTGAGCAAGGCTGTTAATACATACACAGTCAGGTAATAAGAGGTGAGGGATGACTGAGGGAAATGAATGATGGTGAGTCAGTTAGGGAATGAAGAAGGAACTAATGGGTCTGTGTGAATCAGTCCCGCTCTCTCTCTCTCTCTCTCTCTCTCTCTCGCTCTCATCACAGTTAATTAGCAGTGTAATCGTACACGCTTTGCTATTTAATCTGTGTGCAATGAGATGAGACATTAAGATCTGAGGAGATGTTGAGATAATCTTGCTTTGCTCACTGTAGCAATTCTTGAAAAGGAATATCAGTACACCATGTCTGACGCTAAAAGTGTGGAAAAATGACTTGGGGCTGAGCAATATACCAATTAGTGATTATTACTAAATATACACTGTTACCTTAGTAGAACTTTATCTGATGGTACTGGAGTTGGAATACACAATCGAAATATCAATTAGCCCACAGTGTATTTTGACCCACAAAATGTATTCATTTGGCAGCATTTTTGTCTAAGGGACTGAAGTAATGAGGTAGAATCTAATCTAATCTGAAGGATACGGGCCTTTGAAATGACCTAGCAGTGGCTCTCTGACTGTTCTGGGGTTTGACACAAATTTCACTAGTCAGTAATGCTAGAACCTTAACCACTTGGCAAAACGGCTTGATTGTAGAGGAGTCAGTGTTCAAACTTTGTATTTTTATTTAAAGAGTTTTAGGTTTTTATTATTTGATTAATCTGGGTTTGCTGGTTGTCGAGTAGCATTACAATTTATCATTAGCCAATAGAATTTATGACCATCATCTTATGTGCCATTGGTAACAGCAGACCCCTTCCCCCCTTTTCCCTTCTTCTCTGTGCATCCCTCAGTTCCTTAGAATGTCATCCCAACTGCCCACTCACTGCATTAACCGTAGGCTAACATAAAAGTAATTGGAAACTGACATGAGCTTGCACTCCAATTAATACTTGCACCAAAAGTCCCACTTGTGCGTAATCTGCAATAATAGCTCTGTGTTTTGTGGGAAAGCGGGTCAGCAGTATTCACTGCTCACCTTCTGACACTAGGCTCTTCAGCTTAAAAAAAAAAAAAACACCACTCTCTCCACATTTCAGTCTGCTTTCCCCCATCTCGTTATGTTGTGTTCCTCTATATCGCTAGGAGTCTTGGTGGGTTTAATAGACAGCAGACAAATTGCCAACATGGTTGTTAATTATTACCTCAGGCTGCAGTGACTGATGGGGGAAGAGTGTACCTCCATCTAAGTGTACTTAAACAGCTATAAATGCTGTACCAGCTCAACACCAAGACTCTCACTGTATTGTCTGTATTGTCTAACTTGACTTGTACTATCATCTCAAATCATTCAATTCCATAGATACTATCGTATCATACTCCCTTTACTCCCTGTTCATGTAATTAATATATATTCCTAAAACCACTGATATTACTAAGATGTGAAATTGTCATATGTTTTCCTGCAACAACACCCAATTTAAATCATTAAAATTGTTGTCTTTAACACAAACGAAATAGCTGTTGTCTTGCAGTTAGGTAATGAATATACATGTATATATAGGTAATGAAATACATAAATGAATAAAATGCATTAATAATGTTAACATACAGAGGGAGGCAAAGAAGATCCCAAAGAATCACTCAGTTTGGTTCCTTGTTGTGTTGTTGAGTTTCAAAATCAACTGTTAGATGCCATCTCTATAACAAACAGCTGAAAGTCATTGCAAGAGCCTAGTCAGTCTAAGACTGTCCATAACATGCCACTGGACTTCATCTTGCAGGTGGTGAGTTCACCCCAGTCACCTGATGCTCACTGGTGGACACCATCCCCAGGCCTGGTTCCAGAGGTGGGTCCCGGTAACCCTAATCTGGGGAAGAGATACTTTCCCCAGGGCTTTCAAGGTCTCAATCCATGAAAGGGTAGAAATGGAATTCAAATTTAAAATTCACACTCTGTGGCCATGCACACCATCCACATGCTTGGAGCAAAATAGGGTCTACATACAAAAAAGCCCCCATATTCACTGTAGAAATATCCAAGATTTGTACAATATTGAAAAAATGTGGTCATACAAGCTTCTCCAACCTTTTATACATTACAGGTAGAGGCTCCATGCTGTTAGTTTTTTATT
Organism: Pangasius sanitwongsei; assembly: GCA_037576675.1. Lineage (NCBI taxonomy): Eukaryota > Metazoa > Chordata > Actinopteri > Siluriformes > Pangasiidae > Pangasius > Pangasius sanitwongsei. The sequence continues at coordinate 18,224,975 of CM075004.1, read as the reverse complement.
CACAAAACCTTTATAGACAAACATACTGCAACTACACACGCTAACATTGTAACATACAAAACTTTTCTAAAGAATTTTTATATCTTATTTTGTTGTGTGTATCCTGCTGTAAATTCAGTAATACAGCCCGTATAGGGAAACAGGGCTTTCATTCTACTCAGCCATCTATATCAAGCCTTCTACGCAGGAGGATAGGAATGGAGGCGTGAAACAATTGCACAAAATGGCCCTAACGAGCTTAGAGCCTCTTCTTTCTTTAATCAAGGCACACACATGGAGCACAAAGGGAGACGCCGCAAATGCAATTCACCGTCATAGCCTCTGTTCTCATGCGAAGCAACCCAAGCTGAAAATGAGCAGACAAACAGGATTTTGACAGCCCAGTACACTTTCAAAACTCTCCCACCCTCCATCATTCTGCCTCTGTTCACTGCTCATGTAGCCCACTTGTGCACAAAGCCTTGATCTGCTTTGTCACCATGATGGTGTGAAAATGTCTGTAGGGATTCTTTTGATGTATCTCAACTTTTCTGACCAACCAAAAGGCTTTGCTGTATTCATTTCCTCCTTCTAGCCTCTTTCATAAGTTTTTTCCTTTACAAATACTGTTATTTAATATTTGCCTACTTCAAATTTACACGCAATGTCTTTTGAATTTGTACTTATAAATTTGTAAGAGATTGCAATTTATTCAAGAACTTAACATTCATACAATGTTCTAAAAAGACAACATTATAAATGGTTTGCTTCACAGTAATATTATAGCCTTGTTCACGCACTATTCCTAGTTAACAAAAAGTTAATCAAGGAAATGTTAGTGTCCTTACAAACATTCTATGAAATATTTTTAAAACAAACAGGCAGATAGAGTTAGTGCAGGAACATTATAGCTGTTATAGCCACAAACATTATGTAAAAGTTTTTTAGAACAGGGTACCATGGTGCTACAGCGGGTGGCATTGCTGCCTCACTGCTCCAGGGTCCCTGGTTTGATCCTGTGCCTAGGTTACTGTCGATGTGGAGTTTTGTCTGCATGTGTTTCTTCTGGGTTCTCCAGTTTCTTCCCACCTCCCCAAAATGCCAGTAGGTGAATTGGCCAGGCTACATTGCCCTAGGTGTTTGTGTGTGTGTGTGTGTGTGTGTGTGTGTGTGCGCGTGCATAGTTCCCTGCAATGGTCCGCCATCCCATGCAGGGTGTATTCCAGCCGTCCAGTGTTCCCAGGATAGGCTCTGGATAAAGTGTTACTGAGGATGAATGATTGAATTTTTAGAACATCCGGACAGATAGCGTTAGTGCAGGCATGCTGTAGTAATGCCTTCAAACATTATTTAAAACATTTTTAGAACACTGAAAACATCTTTTGAATGTTCTTTGAACCAAACGTTTCGAGAACTGTGATGTCCAGAAACATTATGCTAACCTAAAACCATTTGCTGGGATGAATGTGAAAATGATGGAGTAATTTAGCTCTTCGCATACTGTACTTCATCAAAGATTTAAAAAAATTAAGCTTGGAGAAACATCTCAACTATATAAATCACAATGAGTATGACTAATGCATTAATAACCTGTATAGGCATATATTGTGCTTTTAACCAGAGGCAAAAAATCTTGATTTTATCACTACATTTTATAGATTTTATAGACTACATGTACTGAGGTACGGTATTTCCAAAAACAGCTGATCAATCTGAGCTTATAAAGTGTTCTGTTGAACAAACATACTAATGTCTACATCTACATTTAATCACTGGCCACATTGCTACGGTCCAGCAAAGATTATTATTTGCTCTCTTTCATTATATAAATGTGCTTTTTCCCAGCACACAGATGAGGAAGGAGTTTCATTCAAGCGTAATCGGAACCTTGACATAATGTCGGATTCCCATCTGTAATTTGAAAGTAGAATGAAAGGCAAAGAAAGGAGGATGCCTGCAAGGGCACTAGGCTGTTAAAGATGGCCGTCATCGGCCCAGCTGCCCTTGCCCCTCTCGTATAACACTCAGAGCGAGAGGAATATCCCTTTGTTATCTTTCCGCTCTCTGTGGAAATGATCACCCTCTCCACTTCCCTGTGCCCCACGGAGCTTCGAGAATGAAGCTGGCCGGTGATGGAGAATAGCTACATTTATAATTTTTTTCTCCTTCGCTCTCCATAGATTAATTTTCCAGGAAGGCCTGTCACTACCCATACTGGGTGAGAGAGCGAGTGAAAGAGAGAGAGTACAAAAGGAGGGGTGGGGAGATATTGGGGCTATGGTGCAAAAGCCTTTTTTTTCGTTTCCCTTTTTTCCCCTGCTTTTTTTCTCTTTGACAGATCATTTTCATGCAGGGTATCAGGGGGTCTGGCCGATAATTGGCATGCAGATTGCTACTGATGGCGTCCTGCAACAGAAGAAAAGAGCCAGCTACTTAGAATAATGAGGCAGCCTCACTGATGGATGGCCAAGAGAGGAGGTCATACAAAATGTTTGAGACGCAATCCAAACCTGACACTCCTCCCCTCCTTACATTTTCCCCCAATATCACCATTTCCTGCTTCAGCCACCTCTCCTTTCTTCTGTGTTTTATTAGAATGCTAAGCTCTCTCTCTCTCTCCCTCTGCCTGCTTCACTACTTAGCAGGTGCATGAGGTCTTTCTTTCTTTCTTTCTTTCTTCTGCCTATCATTCCTTGCTTCTATAACACTTCATTTGTCCTCTGCTATCTCCTTTCTTTCTCATTATTTGTTTCTTCAGGCTCTGGCAGGGAGTGCAGGCTGGAGTTGTGTGTGTGTGTGTGTGTTTTGGTGTATATCAGACCCCGGTAGGTAGACAGGATATATCCAATGTCATGCCTCATTAGGGTACAGCACTTTCAATCCTGCCTGAGCTTTAATTACCAAGTGGCAATTAAATATTGCTTTGCAGTATGTCCCTGTGTCCAACACGCAGCAGGAATCTACCTCTGTCATCTATCTGCACTTGTGTATATATATATATATACAGTCAGGTCTGGAAGTATTTGGACAATGACCGAGTTTTTGTGATTTTACCTTTATACACCACCACAATGGATTTGAAATAAAACAATCCAAGATGTGATCAAAGTGTAGACTTTCAGCTTTATTTTAAAAGGTTTCACAAAAATATGGCATTTGCCATTTAGGAATTACAGCCATTTTCAGCAAAGTACCTCCATTTTCAGGGGCTCAAAGGTATTTGGAC
>CM075004.1:18195759-18221670 GCA_037576675.1 Pangasius sanitwongsei | reverse complement strand
CAATTAACTTCTTGTCAGTCAATTGTCCAAATACCTTTGAGCCCCTGAAAATGGAAGTACTTTGCTTAAAATGGCTGAGAATGAAAAAAACAATCAAGATGCGATCGAAGTGTAGACATTCAGCTTTATTTTAAGAGGCTCCACAAAAATATGGCATTTACCATTTAGGAATTACAGTCATTTTAAGCAAAGGACACACTGCATTACAGCTTTCAGCCCATGCTGACCCCTGTCCACGTAATAAATCACGTAATAAATCATTCCAGAATATTAAGATGGACCCCAGAAACTCTGCTAGCATGGAAATCAGTACATATTTATATACTGCATAGATGTGTATTTTGAAGGGGTGTAATGATACAGAATATCAGATCATTCAATACAAGGCTCTCGATTCAATTTGTCTTCCTATTGAATAATATGTTAAACAGACTATAATTAAGTATGCTATTTGTCATAAAATACGGAGGTGTAATAAACATTTAGAATTAAATGAGCCCAAACTCTCTCCTCTGAACACATTTTTTTTTTTGGGGGAATTTTGAATAGGGAAAAGCCTCATGAGCTAATATGCTAGCATACTAGCATATAAATGTACTTGCTCAGGAAAAGCAGCAGTGGCTATGGTCAGCAGCGTTCGGGCAGCCTTTCCTCACTAAAGAAATCACTACCGTGATTGGAAAGTTCATATTTAGTAGTGGAGAACACAGGAATCACACATCTAGGGCTACATAGAGCTAAATGATGCTGAAAACATGGCAAGCTGACAGCAGAATGTAAAAAGCTGATTAATTTAATTTTTGTCCCATTAGTTCAGCACTGAATTGTTTTTTGACCTGAAGCCTTTGCTAAAGTATCTTAATCTCTGTCAAACTAGGAAAATATCTCTCTGTATCTCTCTTTATGCATTCTCAGATAAAAAGGTACTAAACAGTCGCTGCATGTTACTATCAAAGGAGCACCTTTTGTACCTTTAATATGTATCTTTTACTTGGAAAGGCACATATAGTGCATACGTTTTACTCTAAAAACTAATTATGGCCTAATTATGTACGTATTTTTTTTTAAGGAACACTATTATCCAAATTTCCAGGGGAAAAATGCATATTTAAGATACAACGGATAAGGGTAACCACCCCAGTGACAAGGAAAGGTACAGTTGACTGTAAAATACTAACAAATGGACATATTATTATTAATGCAATGCAGAATTTATATATGTCATTTTGTTCTAAATGTGCAGCACCTATAGTATGTCCAGTAGTCCAAATTATATGCCTAACAGCAATTATGGTCACATTGCAGCTTCCTGCTGATCTTAATCATCTGTCTTTCACAAGGCAATAAAAAACTCCTTTTAAACCCACGTTCACCTCAGGAAGCTAAATACCGCTTTGCTCTGTATTATGTTACACTCAGCTATGTGATCAACTCCTGTGCCTGACACAACATGTCTCTAATAGCAGTATTATGATAACAACCTTTAATGTATATTACAAGAGTGGTTCTCAAAACCCCAGATGGAAAAAGATTTAATCTGTGCTTCCTTGCCATGCCTTCGGCATTGGGTTTAATTCTGAACCCTCTGCTGGGGCAAGTCAACAGCATGTGTTATTTTAGAACTGTGCCATTACAAAAATGAACAGCTCTTTGACCTCAGTTTGAGCTGTAGCCGACTACATGTCAGTCAGGAATAATTATTCTGACTGTAGAAAAGTATAGGAACAGGAATGTTGACACACCCTGGTTCAGACTTTGTGCCACATTCAAGCGCTTAGCTTTTATTACACGTGAACTGCTACATGGAAAACCACTTAACTATGGAATTGTCTGGATGTCTACTCTGCAAAGTTGTTCTGATCTCCAGCTTAGCCATAATACACAAAGACTGTCTTAACTAGCAATATAGTGGATTAGACTGAAGAAATTCTGTAATACAGGGTGTCCCAAAAGTCTTCATACATAGGGGATTGTGTATGCCAGCACCATGTCGGCTGTGCCTTCGTCAGTGGATGCTCATGGACGTCCACTTCTTGGTTGGTCCGCAACACTTCCAATCTTTTTGAATGTATTAATAAGTTTGGCAACATCGTCGTGTCTGAGGTGCTTGCCATGTTTCCTGTTAAAGTCGATCACAACCTTGTGACTGCTTCCCGATCCAGCCATGAGAATGATTTCAATATGTTATTCTTCTGCCAAAAGCATTCTTAAAGGCTATCTGAAAAATATATAACATAAACTAAGTATGAACATTTTTGGAAGATATTTTGCTAAAAAGTGTTAATTTTCCCTATGTATGGAGACTTTTGGGACACTCTGTAGAATGGCCAAGTCAGGGTAGCATTTGTATTGCATACAATAGCATACAAGGTAGCATTTGTGTTGCATACAATAGCATACAAGGTAGTATTTGAAACTTTCTAGAATCAATGCCACCTGGTAAAGTGTTAAGTGTGTAAAAACACACTGGTGGATTGAAAAATTTTCAGATTCAAATCAGTGTATCTCTACTCAGCTTGGGGCTTGGGAGTTCGATCCTGAGCTTAGGTTACTGTCTGTGTGGGTTTCCTCCAGATACTCAGGTTTCCTCCCACCTTCCAAAAACCTGACCTAGCATGGATTGGTGACTCTAAATTGCTCCTATTCCTGAATGCGTGTTATGTCTTGTGATGTCCTGGCATACCATTCAGAGTGTATTCCTGCCTTGTGCCCAGTGTTGCTGAGATAGATTCCATATCCACCACCACCCTGACCAGGATAAAGCCCTTACTAAAGGCCCGGACAGGATAAAGCCCTTACTTAAAGGCCCAGACACGTGGAGTGCCATGATCGTATAGTGGTTAGTACTCTGTGTTGTGGCCGCAGCAACTCCGGGTCACGGCATTGAGTTTTGGGGCAGTCGTGGCCTAATGGTTAGAGAGTCAGACTTGTAACCCGAAGGTTTGACCCTCAGGTCCGGCAGGGATTGTACTTGGAGGGAGTGAGTGACCAGCGCTCAACTGAGGTGAGACCCTTGAGCAAAGCACTGAACCCCCAACTGCTCCCCGGGGGTGTGTGCACTAGGATGGGTTAAATTCAGAGTATGGGTCACCATACTTGGCCACAAGTCACTTCACTTTCACTTACTGAAGATGAATTAAAGTATTTCCAATAAAGGAGGATCCACTAGTTGTTAAATAGTAGGAATTTCATACTTTTTCAATATTGACTTTGTTTAAATATTTGTTCACTTAAGATCTCGTACTACAAAATATTGCATTGTTTCATAATAGTGCCCATTCATTATTATAACTTTGATAAAAATCAGATCACATATTTTGAGTGACTCACACTAAAACTCTCATTACCATTTTCCATAAACTCCAAATAATGGATCCTTTATGTCTTTATCTGCTCTGGTACAATTGAATGAACTCCTTAGGTGATTAGGGAAAATGCAAAATTGTGCAATTCTTGCTTTCCTAATGAAGGCAAGACTGAATAAATAATGCAGTGGAACTTGATGGCCTCCTCCTGTGATCAGGCTTCCTGTTTGTGTCATCTAATAGCACAGTGGCTGGAGGGTGTACTGGGTCCTACTGATTCAGGTTTCTGGCACTGAGGTAGCTGTCTCTTATGCACAACCACAAAAATGGCATCTTTCTGTGATCGCTTATAATCCCTGCAGCTATAGTGAACGGATGCAGCCTACCAGGACAGCACACACACACACACACACACACGCTTTGTGATTTTATTAAATTCCTTCTTAGCTAGCAATTGTGGAAAATAAAACAAGAGCCATGATGTACAATATAGCTTATCCTTTAGCTTAGGAAGAGCCATGGGTAAGGGTTTGTATACTCTACTATATTCATTCACTCATTCATCTATTCACCCATTCATATTTAGTCTACAGTATAATATATTCATTCGTTCATTTTCAGTGACTGCTTTATCCTCGTCAAGGTCATGGTGAATCCAGAGCCTATCCCAGGAGCACTTGGTGCAAGGTGCGAATACACCTTGGATGGGAGCCAGTTCATCATAGGGGTTTATATCATTTTTCTAAAAATGATCTTGGTGGTTAAAACCATTTGTTCAAAAAAATAAACAGGCATATAACATGAAGGTGTTGTTATTTTCCTTAATGCTTTATTATGAGTTTTTGCAGTCTTTCAAGTCAGGTGCTCACAGAGAACCTATTGTGAGTACTTTTCCTGAACCCTACTGTCTGGTTCTCCACAGACTTCACAAAGCACCTGTCTGAATTTTGGGGTCAGTGAGAAATCCAAGTTCCCCAAGAGACTGACAATGAAGTTTTTGATTCAGATTTTGGACTTTACTTGTTTTTGGTGACTGTTCCTTAAACAGCCTCTTGCACCTTCTTTATGAACGATGTTATAATTATAATTATAATTCTGCATTATTCCCAGGGCGGGATGTCAGTGAGTGAAGATGCTTTATGACACCCTACTGTATGTGGCATTTTAAAAGCCCATGAATAATTGGACTGTGACTGTAATTATAAAGCAAAATGTCACCATAGATTCACACATTAATGAGTAATAATTGCTATTATAAAAAGCCATCCTATTATGTAATTAAAAGCTTGTGGCCGAGATAAGGCTTTTGTAATGGGGCTATTGTTCTTTCTCTAAGGCCAGAAGTTATTACTCCACCACCACAGCTGTGCTGCCAACCCTGCTGGTCCTTTATCTCCCCTAATCCTGAAACACTTGATCCTGCCTGAGTCAGGGTCGTAGCCAGAAGTGCACAAACAGGAAACCAGGGTGTTTAAAATAAGCCTCAATTTCATCCAGTCTTGTACAGGTTCCCTATTGCAATACATAATCTCGCCAGCTCTTCACATCAATTCCAGACAGAAAGGCAGCAGATCCACTGTTTCATTCTTCATGCTCTACCAGGAAGCTGTGTACAGTACACAGCAGATCAAAGCCTTAATTGAAAAATAATTATGGGCACTTAATCATGGGAAGTGGCATGCTAATTGAAGCGACAAAAAAAAAACAAGGTGCCGAGTGGAGGCCCTCCGAATGGCAGCAGAAAGAGGATATTGTTTGAGCTGCAGCCTTTAATAAAGCGTTCGTCTTCAATCCCCTATTGTCTCCCAGATTAAATTGGAGAGGGGCCATTAGTGGAGTTAATTGGCTCTCTAATTTAGATCTGGCCTGGCTGAATGCATAATGGATGGGAGCTGCAACATCCCATGATGGGCTCACTCTGTCACTCCATACTGCTGGACCCTGATTGGTTAATTGCTCAGGAATCTGCAAAGTTTGTGGCCCATCCTTCAAAAGAGAGAGCATTTTGGCATCATCTAGCAACTTTATGCTCTGTGTCACAAGATGTCGTCCTCTCCCATGCATTTGTCACAGTTGTTTGAAAAACTTGAGTGATACAGAGAACATTAGATACAAGTTTAATGCTTAGTTTAGAACATTTAAGACGATATGTATACATCAGTGTCTTCATCAGTGTCTGACCTCAGAGTAATCACATCACTGACTATTGTTTACACATGATCCTCATGAGTGTAGTGCAGTGAGTAGAGTTGGTTCTGTAAACCTCTGGGCTCTCTGGTTTGATCCTGGTCTTGGGTTACTATCTGTGTGGAGTTACATTTGTTCTCTCAGTGTCCATGTGGGTTTCTTCTGCTTTCAATAAATTTCCCCTAGGGGTTAATATGTGTGTATGGTGCCCTGTGTCCCTGCCTTGCACGCAGTGTTCCTGGGATAGGCTCGACATCTATTACGACCTTGACCAGGATAAAGTGTGTACTGAAGAAGAATGAATGAATGACTGTTCCTAATGATTAGTCTACTTGTGTCTTATTAAGCTGTTTTGTATGTTAAGATGAGGTTGCATAGTAACTTTGATCCACATTCTTTAGTGGCTCTTGAGAAAAGTGTTTCCTGTAACCAGTTGAATTGACTGTGGCCTAGTGTAAGCAAAGACAAAATTAGTTGCAGATTGGGCCCTATTCACTCTACAGTTGTCCTGCAGGAGAGTGGGATTGTCAATGTTATTTTCTGCTTAGGCATGAAGCACAAAAAGGCAGCCTCAGAGTCTGGCCAATAAACTAACCATCCAACGGCATGCTATGCTACATTAGTTCATGTTTATAACCTATTAACATTGTACAATAAGGTGCTGCTATTAGTAGATGAGACGATTTTTTTTCAGGGGAGCTTAAGTTGCCACTGTGTTTAAGTTTATGAACTATTCAAAATGTAAACAGCTACACCACAAAACTTACTGATTAGTAGGCCTCATGTCCTCAGTTTGGACGGCTACAACTTCCAACAAGCAATGAAAACCTGAGTACACCACTTGATACAGTACTTGAGGGTTCTTCCTGTCAATGTAGGATAGTGTTATTGGCTACAGATGATGAAGATGTCACTCTCTAACAATGTTTTGCTCTATAATCATTGTTGCACTAGTAATTTTGACTAGAAAACAAAGGGGTAATATTTTGAAACAATGAAAGGAAAATCTTCTAATTAAGGTTTCTTGAAGTGGGGTCCAAGTAGATAAAGCAAAGCCAGTTCAACCATTGGTTAGAATTTGAATTGGTTAAGAGATGAACAGAAGGCCAAATGTCAAATTAATTTCCAGTGGGTGGGGAAACATGTCAGTCCAGGTCTTCTGGAAAGGCAAGACAATGAGCATAAGCTTTTGCCTAAACATTACATGGCCTTGATGTATGCAATCATGTATTTTACATGCGCTTATGTAACAAGGCTGTTAGGAATATTTCGTTTTTAGTTTATTTTTGATGTTTCTGTTCAGGTTTTTGGAAAACAAAAAAGTGTTTTCCGAAACACTTTTCAGGGTTAATTAAACCCTAGTAAGGCAACCTGATAGCCAATAAGTGATTTCCCCCAACATACACACAGGAATATAAAAATACAAAAAGCAGTGGTCATAGTACATTCTAATAATAAATACATGTTTCTTTCTCTGAAATAAGTCATAATACAACATTACCACTAGATGGAACATTTCAGTAGTAGCCTAGATATCAGCTATATTCTTAAAGTGTCCTTCAAAAGATTTTTGGAATAATTAAGGGTTCTTAGCTTCTTAGTTCTCGCATGGAAAGCATTCTGGTAGGGAAACACTGTATTGCAGGGTTCAGGACAACATTTTATTGATGGGAATTCTGGCTCTTTCCAGTGATTCAGAGCACTTGGCTCAGCTCACTACAAAGAACCAATACTTTTGACTCCCAGATTGATTCTTACGAGTTTTTTTTTCTTTCTCAGAATTATCCACGTTAATGGCTTTTGCCTAAATCTTGCTTAAATTGTTTAGTTACATTGTACTCTACCTTCTGATTAACAAAATGACATTCCTAAGGTACTACATACTTGCATTGATAAATTCTATTATATTTGACCATTTTTTCTGCTATTCAATATCCAAGTACTCTACACCATATACTCCATCAGTTACACACCTTAACATGAGTAACACCAGTAACACCAGTTACATCTTACGATTCTCAGTGGAACTGACTTTTGTCCTGTTTTAAATAATTTAAAAACTTTAAAAACAAGATTCACTTTTTGATCATAGTTGCACTGTACTTGATTAACAGCTTTAGAGAATCAAGACTACAGAATCAAGATCAATTTTCAGCAAGAGCTTTCTATTGACTTATTTGTTTTATATTTATATTTCTTATAATAACAATAAATAAATTGCATAGTTGTTTTTTTTTAATTCAAGGATGACAATTTGTTTGCATTTATTTAAAAATTTTGCCACATAAAATGTAATATATTTTGAGATATTACAAAAATAATAAATAAATAATGATACATAATGATAAATAATGGGTGGCATGGTGGCACAGTGTCATCTCACAGCTCCAGGGTCCCCAGTTCAATTCTGAGTTTGGGTTACTGCATTTTAAAATTTCAAATGTAAATCCGGGAACAAAGATGGCCACTCAAGCACATTTCAGGACCAATCCCTTAACATTTTGGTTGATTTGGATGTATGCTTAGGATCATTGTCTTGCTAGAAATTCCAATGGTCACCAAGCTTTAAGTTACACTTTGAAGACATCACATTATTCTCCAAAATAGCCTGGTATTTTGAAGAATCTATGATGCCAATCACACAGTCAAAATTGCCAGTTACTACAGTAGCAAAACACTCCCACAAAAGGACTGAGCCACCTCCATGCTTGAACGTGGGGATGGTGTTCTTTTTGTCATAAGCCTTACTTTTTTTTTTTGCACCAGACATATCGTTTATCCATGATTTCCAGTTTTGTTTCATCACTCCATAAAAACTGTCTTCTAGAACTCCACAGGCCTGTACAAATTCCTTCTTGCATATTAAACTGTACTCTTTGAGTGCTTCTTGGTGAACAGTGGTGTGTGGCCAGGTGTCCAAGCAATACAGAGTTCAGTGTTTTAGTGTTCATCATTACTTTTGTTCCTGCTTTCATCAGGTCATTTAATGCAGGTTTTTTTTCTCAGCTGTTCTGTTTAAAGGTCTGATTCCCCTTGGTGAACTTTTGCTCTTCCATCCACAACCAGGTAGGTTTCCTGCTGTACCATGAGATTTAAACTTGCTTTTGTCGCTGACAAGCGTGTCTCTTGGAAGTCAAGTCTCTGGGATATCTTGTCTGGGATATCATTACCTTCTTGGTGTAATGAAATTATTTCTTCTCTTAGCTTTTGTGAGAGCTCTTTTTTCTTTGCCGTGTTTACTACTGAGCTTAAACACATGCATAGGTGGAATTTATATACTGTATGTATCACATCTGAAGCAAATGAAGCTTCATCATAGAGTTCCCAATAGCTTAACTGTGTTTAAGCCTTAGAGAAAAACAAGTGATTTAAAAAACCAGTGATATTGAATAGGGGTTGAATAATTAGAACATTCGAGCAGTATTAAGAAGATATCCTTCTACTCAGAAATATCAAATTATCACATATTTTCCATTATCAATTTGAATGTCACTCAACTGATACAGAGCTAATTTTAAAATATTCAAGGTCTTCAAAAAAAGTGTGAATTTGTAAATCGTTACAGTCTCACGAGGGTTGAATAATTTTGAGTGCAAGTGTATGTGAAAAAGCTCCCACTCTATACTTGAAAGAGCCAGCTGAAAGATTATTTATGTTTCCTACAAGCTGTAGCAAGAGTGTGCACATTATTTACAGTCCTAGTCAAAAATAGAACAGAATAGAAGGTCTTTTGGTCAGAGTGGCCTTCTTCTGAAAATAAATGAGGAACACAGAGAGCCTTCTACTTTATAGTTATAACCAGCTGATCCTCTCAGTATCATCAGTAGATGTGTCCTATATTTTCTAGGAGTTGTTCTGGATGTTGCATTGGCCTCTGGTGGTGCAAAAGTGCATAGTGACTTTACTGAAGCTCAGACTTGATGAAGGCAAGCAGAAAGCAGTGGCATTATGGAGCATCAGGTTGGACTGGAAATAAAAACAATTACAAAGTCCGGGAAGGAAAGAAAACAGCGTTTTCAAGATTGATTTGTTTGTTGCTAAGTAAAATATGTACAATAATCCTACATGTTGGTATTATAGCCAGTCCATATTGAGTGAGAAGCCTCCATGACCCAAAATACAATCATGCACTGCTTAGAGCTACAGTACTTATAGGGAAAGGAAAATGCACTCCCTGTTGCCATGCGCCCCTGCTGTTCTGTAATGACTGTGCCCTCTAGTGGAAATGGAGGAGTAATACAAATGACTCTGTGAGTATTGTGAAGGAGAGTCATTAAGGAAGTAGGACGCGTGTCTGCAGGTGAAGGGCTCTAAATGCCCCCATTTGTCACCATTTTCCCAGAGATCCTTTCATCTTGATCCTCTCTCTGCTGCCTCACTAATGGACGTCCAACAGTGATTGCAGGTGCCCAGAGTATGAGAGTAGGAAAGGACACACTGAATCTTTAGGCTAGAAACTTTTTTATTTCCCTTTGTAGGGGTGTAAGAAGCTGTTCTGAGGTGTAGCAGGACAAACAAGCCGCAGCTGCTGAAAGGGTGGCAGTAGGCGGGATGTGTGTTGTCGTGTGAGAAATGGGGAAATGTATGATTCAATATTTAATCTCATTCTGAGATGAATTGACACCGATAAGAAAGCCAAGGTAACCTGTTGTGTTGACAGAGTGATAAGAACAGGTACAATGTTCACTGTATGCACAAGACCTGATCCTTCTGCTTTGAGGTTTCTGTATTCAGCTTGTGTAATTACTCAGCTAAAGGGAAGGGCTACTCATTTAATTTCAGTTACCACTGGAAAAGGTCAATTCTATCATTCAGAATTAGTCTGGACTTGAACAAATGGGTCCAAAATGGTCATACAGTGTACAATGCCGGATCAATAATCTTCCTATTTATTTGTAGTTTTCTTCCTAAGTCATAGAAGACCGAAATGTGGCTTTTTGCTAATTTTCATCAACAGGCCAATGGCTAAATCCACTATGCGTGGTTTAAAAAATTAAAAAATATCACACAGTGACAATACAATCAACTGATTCAGAGAATTCAAAAGTTCACTTCACTACACATGAAAAAAGCTGATTATCAAAAAGATGGAATTCTTAAATCCTTTCAGAGGGGCAGATATTATCCAAGTAGCTCTACTACCAGAACGTACACTATATGGCCAAACGTTTGTGCACACCTGACCATCACACCCATATGTGCTTATTGAACATCCCATTCCAGATGCAGTCCCCTCTTTGCTGTTGTAATAACCTCCACTCTTCTGGGAAGGCTTTCCACTAGATTTTGGAGCATGGCTTTGGGGATTTGTGGGGAAGAGCATTAGTGAAGTCAGGTACTGATGTTGTGTGAGGAGGTCTGCAGTCAGCGTTCCAGTTCATCCCAAAGGTGTTCAGTGGGGTTGAGGTTAGGACTCTGTACTGGCCACTCAAATTCTTCCACACCAACATTGACAAACCATGTCTTCAAGGACCTTGATTTGTGCACAGGGGCATTGTCATGCTGGAACAGGTTTAGGCTATTTGAGCCTGAAATAGCCCACAGCATACAAAGACATCCTAGACAATTGTGTGCTTCCAACTTTGTGGCAGTTTGGTCAAGGCCCATATATGGGTGTGGTGGTCAGGTGTCCACAAAATGTTGGCTATATATTATATTCAAACAACTTATCTATGATGTTAGATTAGTAGCTGCAATTTGGAAGCCTTGTTCATCTACCGGTTTGACCAGGTGTCCACTTACTCTTGGCCATATAGTGTATTTAGACCAATATTTAGACTTTTTAGTTTAGATCAAAGGAAACAACAGTATTCATATTGATTGAGAAAAAGTTGTAAAATAATATATATTAATAATAATAATATATAAGGATTATAATATATAAGGATATTAACTTGTTTGCATTTATTTAATTCTAATAATATGTTTTTGAGGTAAAAAAAATTATTTAAATTATGTCAGAGTAAACTTAAGTAGTTTCTCCTATTGTTTGAGAGGAGAATTTAAATTATTCTATGTATTGTTTGTTTTATGCAACCATTTTGGTCATTTTTGTGAAGGGTGCCAATAATTCTAGGTAGCACTAAATGGATTTTAATAAATTAACACCCTCACCCTGTGAAATAACAAAAAAAAAAAGGTTTATGGCTCATGGTTATGGCTTGGGCCAGTCACTCCATCATTTAACCATCATCACTGATTGTTTATCTCTTTCCATGTTTCATAATATGGTGGGTAGCATTGCCACTTTACAGCTCCAGGGTCCTGGGTTCAATCCTGAGCTCAGGTTACAGTCTGTGTCGAGTTTTGCATGTTATCCTGTGTTCATGTGCATTTCCTCTGGGATGTCCAGTTTCTTCCCACTGTCTAAAAACATGCAGATGGGCAGATTGGCTATGCCAAGTTGCCCCTAGGTGTGACTGAGTGTATACATGGAGCCCTGGTGATGGATTGGTGTCCTATCCAGGGTGAATACTCCAACCTGGGCCCAGTGTTACCCGGATTGTCTCTGCATCCGCAGCCCTGACAGGATAAAGCAGTTAATGAAGCTGAATGAATGAATGCAGAGTGGCACAGAAGGTAGTGTTGCCACCTCACAGCGTCCTGGTCCCCGGTTCAATCCAAAAGTCTGAAACAGCTGCTGAAACAGCTGAGCTTCCTGGTGATAACCTACCAAACATGGGTCTTTAGAAACATGAGTGAAGCTGGGAAACATTATGTGATCTGTTTTTGATGGCCCTCAAGCTATTAAACGTGTTAACCAACAGTGCACGGTGGTGTAAATCTATTCTGCCATGTGCTATGGGCCTTTATATTTGATTATAACCTAAGCACATCACAAACATCTCTCCAGGCTGCATTAGCAGTGAAAGCATTGCTGGCATTAGCACTCGGATGGTCAGACTCCATCTAATAATCATCCAGTAGTACATGATTATAAGAAATAACATCTTAGTGTAAAGTCATTGTTGGCCAAACTGTAATGAATAGTTTAATAAGTTGAACTTTTGTTCCTTGAAACATTAATTTTTTAAGAACGTTGCTGGGAAATGCCATACAATCCATCACTTGTGTTGTGCTCTTGTGAGTGATTAATGTAGTATCGGCCAGCATTGGTTTCAGTTCACAATAATGACGTGTGTTTGCATTTGTTGCCTGTGCGGAAGCGTTGTTTTTTGCTACCTATGAAGCTGATATGACTCTATGCCACACCTCGCCAGCAAATGTGCTTTTTGTCATTGTGTTAGGTATTTTAATGAAAGAACAGTGTTATTGTTTACTATTATAATTCATTCCTTTAACATTAAGTAACCAAGCATGTTTAAGCTCTGGCGTCTGAGCAGATGGTTTTAGGGCTGCCGAACGCGCTCTTACTATGCGCTCTGATTCAAGAAAAAACAACTTCCTCTTTGGGACATCTAAATATTAAGGAAAAAAGAAGAATATAGCTCGATTTTTACAGCATTGTGATATAAAAATGAGAAAATAATCAATGTTTACCAGTTATAAATGGGTATGAAAAAGGTTTCAGAACAAAATGAAAAATAACAAACAGGAGTTAATACCCACGAGTCTATGTGTTTCTACATAAAGTTTAGAAACATCAGCAATTATCAGCAATTTTGTAAAATACTCTCAGAATACAACTAGGTTATTTTTGTTCGTCTGTATTCATGAGTTGTATATCCTGAATTTATTCTACAAATCCTTTCATTCCATCTTTCAATATGCAGTGTTGATTTGTTTGTTTTCATGAAGGAACAAAAATGAAGACAAGAAGTATCATAAACATAGAAACTTCCACCCCATTAATGTTACTTCTCACTTTTGCTTATCTGAGTTTCGATACGGTTTCATGTTGGTCCATGTGCAGCCTTTCTCTAACCGTTACCCCATAAGTCCCACCCTGTCCCTGATGGAGGTGGAAAAACACACAATCTGACAGAGAGGTGTAGTCATAACTAAGGTCAGCTCCATCAGAGTCAGGACATTTGACATAGACTGAGGCTGAGTCTAGCAGCAGCTGTGCTAGCTTTTAGTTTTATTTGTATAACCTTTGAGGAGTGTGAGCAGGCACCATGGCGGTGACGATGTGCCAGGTGATGGGCTTTGTGCTGGGCCTTTTGGGGCTGGGGGCCATCATTGCTGCTACAGCCATGGACATGTGGAGTACAGAGGACCTGTACGACAACCCTGTCACATCCGTCTACAGCTATGCGGGCCTGTGGAGGTCGTGTGTAAGACAGAGCTCGGGATTCACCGAATGCAGACCCTATTTCACCATCCTGGGACTCCCAGGTAATGTTTTATGGCTCCTCAAATCCAGAACATTTCAAATTGTGGGGCACCTTTGAGGTAGTCTGAATTTAGGAAATGATTTCTAAAAATGTACATTGTATGATATAATTCATATAGGGCTGCATATATATATATGTGTGTCTGTGTGTGTGTGTGTGTGTGTTTTCTTTTGAGGATAGGAAAGCATTCCCTGCTTAAGTATTAAAATCATTCAGTTATCGCAAGATATGCATATCGCATATACATTTTGATACTTACTTTGATAATTTCGATATGTTGTGCAGCCCTAAATGAATATATCAGAAGAAAGTCTTTAAAAAAAAAAACTAAAGAACATTTAGACCATGCCACTGAGTATCCTTACAATGTCCATGATGTGAAAAAAAGAAATGAAAAAAGAAATATTCAAATATTTAACATTTTTGATATTCAAAAAACTAATGTGATCTAAAAAAAAAAAAAAAAAGCAATGTTAAAGGTTATACCCATGGATATTATAATAAATATCAACCAAAATGTCAAATAATTAGATTTCATTTCACACCTACCAAAATAATCATATTTCATATAAAATTACACAAAAAAAAATGTATTATAAAAATAATTCCTAAATCAGTGCATTTGCCCTAATTTGAGAAGCCTTTAAACACACACATTAAAAACATTGTAGAAATTAATTCTGCATTTACAAATGAAGAAAACTGATCTTGGCACGATGCCCCGTGTGGTCAACTGACACCATTAAGGGATGAAAAATGACACCATTAAGTGTTGAGAAACAAAGACACACCCTTAATGGCTCAGTTGCGGAAATAGCTACCCAAAATCCTCACCCCATACCTGAATCTGGGAAAGGCACACATCAAACTTTTGTGCAAACATATGATGCGACCATTAGATCCACAGCGATAAGACGCTGCTATTCCTGTTTCAGTCAAGAGCACAGTGGTGGGCAGAAACTGGCCAGACGAGCATCAGTGCTAACGGACAAATGTCTACATTAATGTTACAGCTAGTGGGGTTCATGTTGTCAATATTAGGGACATTTTTGATCAGCTCCGCAACAGCCATAGACATGTGGACCATTGAAGACCGTGCTTTTACTGTAGTAACTAGCATTTATGCATATTATGGACTGTGGTACTCGTGTGTGGGGACAGAGTATGGTACCACACAATGTCGGCCATATTTTACTATTTTGGGGTTGCCTGGTGAGTTTTTTTTAAAAAACCATGGGTAAATAAATATCAAAGAATATTATGGTTTAAAAAAAAAAAAACGTGTAGAAAGACAAAAGGACAGCAAATTAAAGATGCCATTTTCTGTTGAGCAGTATGGACTTGTTTTCTTACTGGGTGTGACCCTTGATAAGAAACTTTTGTTTTACTTCATGTACAGAATTACAATGCTTAAATAAATATTAAAGGTTGGAACTGCTTTATAAATTGCTTTAATTTTTGGCACTCATACTGATCGCTACAAAACAGACACGATGTCAGAAAGGTCAACTATGTCCTTGTGGACAAATTATATTAAATGCATTAGCTTTTAGATCAAAGTCATTTTGTACCTCACGTATAGAATTCATGTTTCAGAAATCAGAACAGTTTTTAATAGCTTCTGCTATATTGTATGGAGAGATATACTATAATTACATCTGATATTGTAATATTAACTCTGTTTTTCCGTCTTTGTCCCCTGATTGATCCTCAGGCCTATTCCAAGGTGTGAGAGCGCTCATGATCGTGGCCATCGTTCTCGGAGTTATCGGTGTCCTCATTGCCATCTTTGCCCTTAAGTGCCTCAGAATGGGCAACATGGAGGACCGTGTGAAAGCAACCATGACTCTGACTTCAGGGGTCATGTTTGTTATTGCTGGTGAGAAATGTTTATTTCCCTTCATCAATATTTCATTCTTCCAGCTATTATGAATTCATAAATTGTTAATGTGTGCTACATTTTCTTCTCTCCAGGGATCTGTAGCATTGCTGGGGTTTCCATCTTTGCGAATTTGATCGTGACCAACTTTGCGCTCACTACCTATACCTCACCTAATGGGTTGGGTCTAGTTGGCTCTGGCCTTGTTGGGTCACCTCTTACTCCGAGGTAGGAGAATGACACACATTGGGTAATACTGTGCAATTACCATCCTATTCAAACCCTAGTATTAATATCACTATAATGTCATTATTGCTGATGTGTCTGTCAGGTACACGTTCGGCTCGGCCCTGTTCGTTGGTTGGGTCGGTGGAGGTGTTCTGTTTATTGGTGGAGTAATGCTGTGTTTGGCTTGTCGTGGACTGATGCCTGAGAAGCGGTGAGTTTTAATTCCAGTAACAGTAATTTCTTCACATTACTGTTTACTGCAGTACATCATAAATATTATACAATAGTGAGGAAATGCTTAGTCATATTCATGGTTAAAACAATTGTGTAATAATCCTGGCTTTAGCTATGAAGGAACGGCGTACAAACCTGCAACCCAGAGTGGCATCTACAGGTCAGAAGGCTATCCCAAGACTTATAACAGCTCCTACAAGGCTCACAGTATTGACGGCAGACAATCCAACCAAAGATTTGACTATGTTTGAAACTTGCTAATGGGCATGCAGGGTAGATGACCATGGGATATTAATATTACCAGTGTAAAGTGGAACAGAAGCAACACAGTGACATAGCAATATGCATGTAATACTAATACCATAGTAGTAGCCCATAATAATTCTTTAACAGAGGAGTACTTATAAAACACCCATAAAGATCAAATAGAGCTTGTGATAGAGTCAAAACTCTGGTAGAGAGAAACATTTTGGACTTGTAGACTGAAGTCTACTCAATATCCAGGTCTCAATATCCAGAAAACTGATTCCTCCCTTTTTACACGGAGTGCAGCGGTGTTATTTCAGGTATTTTCTACTGTTATTCATTCTGGCTGTGCTTCTGTGTTACTACTTATTTTTCAAGCCTGTTTTTTGTAGGTTTCATTCTATTTTATTTTATGTCAGTTATTTTTATTTTTAAATTTAAGTGAGTTTTAATCTGGCCAATGCTTTCTGACAGGTATTAATCATGTAACACATAGCAACACATATACTGGTCTATGCTCTTAGAACTCTACGAGAGAGCATCGCGTCTTGATATTTGTTTTAGGACTTTTATGTTTAAGATTTTTCTTTTGTGCTTATGAGCTGAGAGACTGAGAGTTTTGTACTCAGTTTACAAAAGTGCGTTATTTAAACTGTCCAAACGTTATGGCTTCTTAACATGTATGGTTTATTTCTGTTTTGATGTTCTTGGTTATACAATATTGTATTGTTGTTCTAAGTTTATTGGCCCACATGTAACCGTTTATCTAATGCTTTTCAGCATTTCAGTTTTGGGCCAATTGTGTCCTTGGTTCATATCATGGTTGAGATACTCCTGTGCTTTGGCATCCAGAATAGGATTATCTTATTTCCATCATCATTATGTGCTAACGTGGGACAGATGAAGTGTGGGCCAGCTCTTTTCTTATTTACCATTTGAGCGTTTGCTATCTGCTATCTTATTTACTATTTTTAAATCAGGTGAAAATATAGTTTCTTTTGGTAAAATAAAGCTATACCATTCTATAACATTCTTTTCACACTTGTTTCACACTTTATTTTCAGCACCTATGCACTGCTTACATGAAAGTACAAAAAATGTGCAACACCCATTTATTACTAAATAAACATTTTAAGACATATTGCAATTCACATATCTTTAATAAATATATTTTATGGTTCAGTTATAGAATTCTTCCTACACTACACACGTGAATGTATACATCTGTATACTTTTTAACCTGCTAATAACAATATAAATGAAAGCAAGGCTGAAATTCTTTTTTTTGGCACCAAATCCAAGCCCAAAGTGCATGCAGTCTAGGTGACTTCATAGATCAAGGTGGGAGATATGAATCAGGTGTTAGTCTTGACTGAAAACACTGAAATCCCTTAGTGATTAAAGTGTCTTTCACCGAGAAAAAGCTCACGTTACATCTGTCACACACAACATTCTACAATATGGTGTTTTTTTGTTGTTGTTTTTTTTGTAATATTATTGTAGTACACTGTTACTGGGTTATATTAAAAATATGCTGACAGACTTCAAAATGCAGCAAAAAGACTAGAAATTAACACTCACTAGAAGCATGGAACAAACCACCCCTATCCTAGCATCTTTGCATTGCTTTCAGGTTTCTCTTAAAAAAAAAACTAAACTTTATTTGATTTTAGAGCTTTCATATATATATATATATATATATACAAAACAAAAATATTGTTTTTAATATTTGTATTTTTTTAATGTTTTTTTAATATTGTTTCTAAAATATCAGTTACTCTGACATTAGTACCTCATGCCTAAAGCCTAATCACAGCCATGCTGATATTCACTACTACAGTACTCTCGCTCATGCAATGCTGCTTAATTAAACGAAAATTTCAGCTTTAGCTTTTAAGTTTTAAATGTCTACCTCCTTTCATTTTCATTGTCTACTTTATTAAATTTTTTTATTTTAATTTTTGTTTTATGCATTCTTATTTTTTTCTTTAATTTTATATTCTTTTCAATTTATAATCTTTCTTTAATTATCACATGTTTTTTCTACTATTTCTGTAAAGCACTTTAAGATTTTAACATAAGTGACGCGTTCACCTGTTTTTTCAGCAAACAGTGATAATACCTGTACATGCACATGACATTTACATATATGCATGCACACAGATGAATCAAAAACCCTAAAAGATTAAAATAATGGCACATATGAAAGCTGCCATATTATTATTATTATTATTACTATTATTATTATTATTATTATTATTATTATTATTATTATTACAATTATTATTATTATTATTATTATTATTGCTATTATTATTCATGTTGTTATTGCATTTAAATATTCACTTGCATTTAGCTTCATTTGAAATATATATAATAATCTGCAGACAAACTATTACATATAATGTAGCATGAGCATGATTAAATCACAGAATATTCTTTCTCTTCTTATATGTTTGCAACAGAAACCTGTCATAAAATGGCCCTTAAATTTAACTTAAATATAATTTAATTTTAATTTAAGTCACATTTCCATATTAAAGATAAACAGTATAATATGTGCATGTAAGTGCTAACTAAAGAAGGTAAGTGATGGTTTTAAGACTTAAGAGTTATTAAATGAAAATGAAAATTGAAGAGTTAATTTAAGAGTATTGAAGCCCTTCACCACGCTCCCGGTCTGCTGGCAGCTGAGCTCCATATGCTAGTGCCTGAGGTGATGCCCACATCTGAGCTCCTGCGTCCAGCTGTGGGTGGAGCAGTGAGCTCCTCGATGGAGGACAAGTCCACGTCACTCTCTTCCTCAGACACCTGCAGAGAGAAATGCACACTGCATCATGTGTGTTTCAGCCACAATGACCCTTAATTCACAATAAATGGAAAAAAAATCCTAAAAAACCTGATGAGCTTTTCAGTGTGCTTGGTTAGGATTAAACTGACACTTCCTTAATTGTAATGTACCAGTAAAAAAAACAAAAACAATGTACCAGTAAAAATGACCTGTACCAGCTGTGAAGTTGTAAAAATCACTCATTTCAATTTTGGTGAAACAAAAATTAACAAGTATTTTTCTGAAATACTTTATAATATTACATACAAGTTATAAAGAAGAGAAATGACAAGGTGAATCTCTTTGACGTCCCATTCCCAACACACACACAAACACTCCTGGGCAAGAAAGGGCATTTGTGTGGCAATTTTCATGAATAGTATCAGACAAATTGTGCATTTTAATTGAAGTTAATAACTGCATTACAACAACATAGCTAAATGCTATAAGAACATGAGAGTTCATTTTCTTTAAAGGTGTTGGTCTGTTTTTCTGTACCGCCTGTTGTTTGATGATGGAGGGTCGAGGTGAAGGCTGAGAGGCCGGAGGCAGCACTCGTATTCCTCCTACAGGATTTGTGATGCTGCTGCTCAGCTGCTTTTCTAAACTCTTTGTCAGCGTTTGAACAACTGAACCTGAGACCAAAGAGCACAGAGAAGGCAGGTCAACCTGACACTCCCATTAGCAGCAAACTGGAGGCAGATCAGTGACCTCTCACCTTCTAACTTGAACGCGTGGTAAGATTTCACTTTCAAAACAAACCTTAGGACACTATGAACAAGAGTGACTGATAGAACTGATTCAACCTGTTCTAAAAACATAGATGATGGAGTATCTCTCCTTCTCTCACCATGTGCACTAAAAGCCTGTTGTGGTTTTTGTGTGTCTGATTCGTCTGAATCATCGCTGTCTGACCAGCTGAGCTCGTGCCCTGCTCTCTGCTGTTCCTTTGTTGGCGTGAGGTGCACAGAGGTGGACGGTTTGTCCCGGGAGCTGGTGATGTAGGCACTGTCCTCGCCTGACTCGTCGTCGTCCTCCTCTTCTGAGCTGAAGGGTGGAGTACTGAGAGAGGGAAAGCGTACATTAAACACACATCAGCACTTGCTGATAAGAAGAGGGAATATTGACCTAGGCCTGGCATGTGTGAAGTATGCGGGATAAAACAGTGCAAAAAATAATACGCTCATTTGCATTTCCTTCAGCGATTCAGTGTTATGTGGAGCGGATTGCGTTAGATGGACCTAACAGCTGCACAACTTGAAAAACTTGAGAAATGCAAAGTGAACTTTGGTGAAACGAGGGTCAATTTTCTTTGAAATATGTTGAATATAAACGCGTTCAAATATTTTCCTTTTTGTTCATTCATTCATTTTCAGTAACTGCTTTATCATTTTATCCTGGTCAGGGTCGCTGTCTTTCTTTTATTCTTAAGCATTTTTTTAAAAAACGTATCTAGTTTTTAACCTACGGACTTGATATCTCAAGTATTTATTTTATACAATTTTGCTATTTAGTCCTCTAATGCATTCCACGCCTTCTTCCACTCCACCTTCTCTTACTCTTTTACTTTTCATCTGAATTTTTTTTTCTTTCTAGGATTGTTGAAGTTTACTTTAATGTGAATCACACAGAGCATGCATATGACCCAGACAGTCGTTGAGCACACCACTGTTGGGATGTCCGTAATGAGACTATGCTGCAAGTAAACACCCAGAGGACATTAAGGCCTGGTCTTGAACAGGTTACAGCATTTGGTAGTTTTTGTCACTATGCTGTTCAGTCTGATGTATGCATAGAACCTTAGCTGCCCCGCTACTTCTTTATAGTAACACAGAAGATTTCAACCCAACAGAATAGGAGATATTTTCTAAGAAATGAGGGTAAGGTATCTTGAGGACACATACTCTGTGTTACCCCCACTGACACACTTACAAAAGAGTTACCTGAAACTGTTTTAGCTTTACATGTCATAGATTTATCTTATTTATGTGTGTGCTGGTGACACACTGTAGGTGTGCGTCTGTGTGTGTAGGTAAGCACCTGCTCTTCTTTTGCTGTACTGGTAGAATCGGGGTGAGTGAAGGAGCTTTGGAGCGTGGTGCAGCTGTAGGAGGCTGATGAATCTCACGTTTCTGTGGGGCATTTTTGGGGCTGAACTTTCCGCGTCTAGGGCTCTGTTCCATGACTGGACTATGAAGCTTCCTTCTCTCTGAAGAAAAACCCAAGAGCAGAACTCAGCAGACAAAAAGCAGAACCATTCAAAGTAACTAAGTCTTAACAATAATATTACTACGGCCTTACCGTGGTGATTTATGATCATCAAATTTTTATCTATAACACAGCCACAGTTAATAGTAAAGGTAAACAAATGACAGATAGAATAACAGTGTTTTGGTTTCCAAAACACATGTATAAATTTGGTAGTGACCGACTGGTCTGTGAGTGGTATATGTGCTTAACCGACTTATATAATATTTGCATACGTGCATATAATATAAGTGGTCTGTGTGCTTCTACTGTGTGAGTATGCGCATGTGTAGTGTGTGTTCTTACGCTGCATGTGTGTGTTAGGCGTAGATTTTCCCTGGCTTCTCTGCCGCTCTCTCACTCTTTGCTGTAGCTGGTCTTCAAGGTTGTTTCTCAAATCCTGCAATTGTGACTGACTCCTTAATGTCTGTCCTCGCTCATAGATTAGACTCCTCAGGGTCTGAGTAGAGATTCCCTTAGTGCCCTAAACAACACAACAATGACTATAACAACAATACCACGAATATAACAACATGGCTTCAGCACGCTATTCAGCACAACGAACAATCAGTAAGTGGCTACACAATGTACATATGTACTGTACAAAATATTGCACATTGTATTGAAGTACTGATGCACTACTGCTTCACTTATAGGATGTAGTTTTGTTTAGTAATCCTACCACGTATTTAACAAAAGAGTAACCAGTATGTAACTAGAGGTCATACATATACAGTAAGGTCCAAAGGTCTGGATCCACCATTCTTCTGTCCTTCGTGACTGAAAGGAGGCACATAATGCATAGAGGACCATACCATTCATGAAGCCCTTGCCCCTCCTTGTGAATGAGTGTGTGAATGAGTGCGTGAACATGTGTGTGCCTCTGCAATGGACTGGCATCCCATTTAGGGTGTGTTCTCCAGATCCACCATGACCTTGACCAGGATAAAACACTTGAAGATGAATGAATGGAGAGTTTCGGGCTGAGTGAACTGTAGTAAGTAAATTGTACTGGTGGCAACATATTACAATAAAACATATAGGTTTTTGCTACTTACTCCAGCTGTTTATTATTAACTTATCATACTAGTTTACAGTTTAAATTGTTTAAATTATGTGTATCTACCTTTCTTAGTCCCATCTTCTCCAGTCTCTTCTGCAGTCTTTTCTTCACGATGGATCTGAAATTCTTCCTCTGAACTGGGATTCCTCTCACTGGTTCCACTTGGGCTGCCACAAATTCTTCCAGAACTGACATGACATGAATGCAAATAAATGGTTCAGTGCCTGCCAGTGATTTTTTTTTACTATACAGTGTTAATTACTTTATGTGGTTAATGAATATGGTTAATATTTTGCAAAATCATACTCTCTTCCTTTTCATCACCTCCTTCTTCTTCTGGAGAGCTCTGAGCAGCCATATTTGGAAGTGGCTCTACAAAACAGGAAGGTGAATAGTGCTTATGCATCAGTGTCATAGTTGTAGCATTATGTTTCACTTAGATTGCTCGGATAACTACAATGTAGTATTTAAGCGGATACTGTGATATTTTCCAAAAAACATTAACTTCTTCACTTCTTCAGCATTTATTATGCTGTTCCTGTCCTACAATGAATAAAACAATTAGAGTTTTTTTTTTTTTTTTTTTTTACATGCCTAATAATGTAACCTCTTATAAATCAGAATAGCCAAAATGTCAGTGGTCAGTTACCTGACAGTGATCTGGACATCAGCTTCTTTATCTGGAATGAAGAAAAAAATAGTTCTTGTGAAATTACACTTTAGGACCAAACATCACATGATGGAAAAGATAGGATAATACTGTCAGGTGGGACAGTAACTTTAATGCTAACTTTGCTTAAACTAAGACTCCTCACCTTCTTTTTCTGGGAGTGGATGAGTGTGTCTCTCTCTCTGAGCTGAGAGGAGAGAGAGAGAACCTGCTGCTTCAGAGAGTTCACACTAGAACTAGTGCTTTCCTCCAAAGACAAGGCCTTCTGCAGCCTGATATTTTCACTTTCCAGCTATTACACACATATACAGGGTGCAATTATGACACATAGTCCCAATGCAATAGACCCTCAGTTTCTGAAAGACAGTGTTTTGATATAATACTTGCCTAATTTTCTCGTAATTGCTGGTAATTTCACAAATCATGTACAATCGTGTACTCTCACCTCTTCTTTCTCCAGCTGGTGCCTGTTCTGCAGCTCTCTCATTTTCTTCTTCCATTTATTCTTCTAAAAGACACAGAACATACTAGACATGATCATCTGATCTCATGATCATACTTTCTCCAGCACCTCCTGGACGATCCCCAAGCACTAAATTGACAGCTTTTTACCAGTATGGTTCAGAACAGCGGCCCTCAACTCATTACTCATAAACAAGACCCCAAGATACGCAAACTTTGACATTTGGGGTAGGTTTCCCTTTCTTTAGCTTAATGATCAAATCTGCATCACATTTTTTAAATAGAAGAAGAGTGCACAGCAAACAGTGAGAAAACAAACCTTCTGATCCATCTGCCCCTTCAGCTCTCTCTCTCTGATCCTCCTTCGTTCTTTCTCAAATTCATCCTCACCTCTTAGATTAGACATGTTTCTCTCTCTGCTCTCCAGCTCATGCAGTTTCTGCACGCACAAAACAACACACACAATGCAGAATGATTAAATATATATTTGGAGCTATTCATGAAGTAATTCATGAACCAAATGTGTGAAAATAGCCAAGGTTATAGAAAAAGAAAACTGATTTCTTGGTTGATCTTCGCTGATCATACAGTTATATTGTACTGACTTCCAAGTCAAGGTAATTTCAAGTCAGTGTCTGTACTCTTTACTCTTTTTCTTACTAGGCTTCTGAAACTTCTAAAAGCCAGTGTAACATGTCATATGTTTTCAGGCCTTACTAGATTCCTCACATATCAACGCCAGAAACGCTATCCAACTACACTACCCAGAGTTCCATGCAGCCATAAATATGGCCGCTACTAATGATACACACCTCTACACAATCACAGTATAAGAGGACAGTCTGCCAGCGTTTACAATACATCTGCTGTTTACCTGCACTTGCATCAGCCTCGTGACACTCACATATTATAAATAATAATATGTGACACTCACAGATTTATTATTTATAAAGCTATCAGAATTCTGACATTACTCTTTTTTAAGACTCAAAATGTACTGTGTGTGTGCAATTTTGTGCATACAGTTACAAGAAATAATTTTGCGAATCTTTGGAATTACCAGCTTTATTTATTTATTTATAAAATGTGGGATGGCCTGGAAAAACATCAGAAAACAAAAGTTTTGACCAAAATTGAGTTTTTTTGTCAATAATATTGTATATTTTTATACCTCTCCTGTAGGAAAATGGAAATATGTTTGGCAAAACGATGTTAGTCTAATGTCAAAACAGTTAGTCTGCCTAAAGATGTCTCAAACCTTGCTAGCTAATTGTGATTTCCTCAAGTAAGGAATGTCACGATTTTTGACTAGGTGTTGGATACCTATATCCCATCACAAAATGGACATTAAGGCTAATCATTTCAGTTTGTAATCAATATTGGTGTCCACCAATTATGGTGACTGGACAACAATAGTATATGGACATACTGTTTAGTATGGTAGTATGTGGCTTTGGATGCTGCCCAAGTATTCCTCAGAAGAATTTCCTGGTGTTCAAAAACCTTTCAATGGCAGTGGACATGATTATAAATACCTTCCAGTTCTTTTAAGGGCTAAAGTTTGATAGCCTTACTGTTTTGCTGACTATTTTACATGATTACATGATTATACATAATACTACTTGAAACTGCAAGATAATATTGTGCATTGTTTAGCATTATATTGTACATGTACCCGGTTCACTGTGATGTTGCCTCACCAGATGATGTACTGACTAGACTTCTGACAAAATAATCAGATATACAGGCTGAATGGGTAAAGCACTGACCATTAACAGTTCTGTCTTATTCTAGATCTGAGGTTATATCTCCATCTACTGCCTGCAATGTGTAAATGCTCCAGCATGGTACAGACTCACAGCCTCTATGGAGACGCTCTTGGTTTTAATTTGTTCAAACTCCTGGTGAAGAAGCCGTCGCAGGCCATCAATTTCATCTTGAAATGTCCTTTTCTCCTCCTCTTTGTATCTCTCTATCATCTCCCGGTCTGACACCTCTCTTCTCCGCTGCTCCTCCAGCTCCTACTTGGTAGAAAATATATATACACATATATATATATTTGTGTGTGTATATATATATATATATATATATACAACATGTGCATATATATGACTTTATCTTATGAGGTTTCACAAAAATATGACATTTACCATTTAGGAATTACAGCCATTTTCAGCAAAATACCTCCATTTTCAGAGGCTCAAAGGTATTTGGACAAAGTGACATAATTGTAAATATAACCATAATTTTAATACTTGGATGA
>CM075004.1:18170064-18181872 GCA_037576675.1 Pangasius sanitwongsei | reverse complement strand
AGGCCAAGTGATTAGGACACCTGATTCTGATCATTTGGATGGGTGACCGAATACTTTTGGTAATATAGTGTACCTTTGGGAATTATGGAATTATTATACCTTTTGAAATTTGTCTCATCAGACCATAACACATTTTGCCACATGGTTTGGGGTGACTTAGTTGGGCTTGGATGGTTTTTGCGAGCAAGGGCTTCTGTCTAGCCACCCTACACTGTAAACCCTAATGTTGTCTTTACTTAAACAATCAAGTAATCATGACTAAAACTTACTTAAAATGTTGCGTTTTGTACCCATAATTCAAAAATCTAGCTTTGTTTAACTTATTTGCATACAAAATACATATACTTAAGATTTCAAGTGTTATGAACTCAAAATTATGATTCATTAAAATAGCTCATTCTGGCCTTTCTTTGATGTGATGTTTGTGTGGCAACAAGAGAACTAACGCATTGATCGGTAGATAATTGCAAAAAGGCGCTCCTCTTTGTCTTGACTGTTGCTGGTACCGGTGTAGTGAAGAGTTCATCATAAGTAGCCAAGACGACTCTGTGTGTGTTTACAAAGAAATGACATCCTCATGTAGAGGATGTTTTGCAAATAAAGTTACATGTTGCTAAAAAGTGGTAATTTCTTCAATGTATGCAGACTAAGGACACCCTGTATTCAAGTACACTTGAAATGAACACTAAGCTAAGTGAACTTAATTTTTGTAGTAAATTGGTTGCCTGGTAGACTAGTGGCTAGCATGCGGCGCTCTCACCACCGTGGGCCGAGTTCGATTCACGTTAAGTAAACAATAAAATATGCTATGTGAACACCAGGTTAGGTTAACTAAGTTATTTAAGTACACTATATGAACACCAAGTTAAGTGAACTTAACAATTTAAGTACACTCTACATGAGCATCAAGTTAAGTGAACTTAAATATACAAGTTTTGGGAGACCCCATTACACAATTAAATTGAGGAAATGAGTACTCAATCAATTGTGTACAGTCAACTTGTTAGGGTTTTCAGTGTACCCCATAGCCCAGACATATGAAGAGATTGTTGTCACATGCAGAGAGTAATCAGTACTTGTCAGATATTCCTGCGGCCCCTTTAATGTTGCTGTAGATCTATTGGCAGCCTCCCTGGTAAGTTTTTGTCTTGTCCTTTTCTAAATTTTGGAGGAACTCCTGTTTTGGTGATGTTACTGTGGTTCTCTGTTTTTGCCACTTGTTGATGACCGCTTTTACAGTATTCCATGGTATATCTAATGCTTTGCAAATACTTTTGTACCCCTTTCCTGATCGAAACCTTTCAACAGTGTACAGGCTTTGTAAGTTCTTTGCAGACCATGGCTTCAGCAGTCAGATGAAAACAAGGAGATGTGAAGAAACTTCTACAGAAACAGCTGATCTTTATTTGGGGCTAATCAGAATAATCTCATTGATGACAGCTATATGATAATTACTTTTGAACATGAGATTGAATATGATTGGTTCATTCTGAACACAGCCACATCCCCGAATATAAAAGGATGTGCACACTTATGCAACCAGGCTATTGTAACTTTCCCTACTTTTTCCTAAAATGTTTTGATTGCTATTCAATTAATTTTTATACGTTGTAGTTGGTTTGACTCTGCTAGTTGGTTTGAGGGTCAGATTAGCTTCTTTTAGATAGCCATTTCTACTCACTACAGTTGTGATTTATTTGCCCCCTAAACTTGTGCTTGTACTCGTGCTTGTATTTCGAGCTGTTTCTTTTATTCTATTACACATTACAGGTTTTCCATAAACATTGTCATAAATGGTGTTTGATACTGTTTGGCTTTCTTTTACAGCATTGTTGTTGTTGTTGTTGTTGTTGTTGTTGTAGCAGAAAGTGCAAAGGCTACTTACAGTAGCAAAAACCCTAAAGTGTGGAAAGGCCTCTTTTACATTAGAGGAGGTTACAATGATAATATACTTTTCATTTGATTTCAATGTTTAATTTTTCAAAATACACATTTTCTTCACCTACTTAGTTTTATTTGTGTGTTTTGAAGCAAGTGCGTGATGATTTAGATATGCAGTCTTGCACAAAACTGGCAGCTAGCAACATTATCCTTGTACTGCTAGTAAATAAAATAAAATAAAATAAAAAACATGTAAAGGAGCAACTTTTAACACCTTGATTAACCAACTACATTTAGGTTAATCCTGAAAAAAAAAATGGTTGAACTGTCTCTTTAATCACCATATCTCCTGAAAATAACATATTGTATGAAATATTTGCCTGAGACTTTTACATGTTGCTGCTGTGTTGCACCTGACTGGTGATAGAAGGTGAATGGGGCTATTTTAAGCTGCAGCAAAACACAGGCGATTTGGCAGGCAGCAATTTCATGCACAGCTGGTGTCTTATATCTTTCATCCCTCTATGCTCAGTATTAAGGGAGTCAGGGGACACTGCACACCAGGGACAAACCACAAAGAACGACTTCCTATCTCTATAACTTGTCTTTTGTATTTCCATATAAAGTAGTCTCCAGTGAGATAAGACTGTGATATGAGCATTTATGTTGTCAGGGAATTTCATATTTTGGCTTAAATGCATATTTTGTCTTATTTAAAACTGATTTTACTTATGTGCTTTTTTGCTAGCATATTTATTTACAAGTATGCATTTTGTCCTGATTTACTGTGAAGCAAGTACATAGTTATACAATTTACATAAATTATACTATCAATTTTAAAAGTATTTAAAATTCAATTTTAATTCAATTCAATTTTATTTGTTACTTGTAGAGCACCTTTGTTGAGCAATAGGATCAACTGAAAAATCACTGGGAACTCATAATACATAAATGATATGGCAGTGGAGGCACTCTTGGCCATCCTCATAATTTTGCTTATTTCTGGTATTATAATTTGGCTTTCAGTGGCTGAGTGCTAAAATGCTAAATGCTAAAATGGTAAAATGGTAATATCAGTCAGCCAGCAGTGTTTTCAGAGGGAAGTAGCTAAAGCGTGCTCAAAAGGTCGCCAGACGTCGTTAGATGATGTCATAGACTAATCTGCATATAAATTGTAAATCATAATCATTGATGTGTCAAATTTCAAATTAGGGTAGATGAAGAAGGAAGATTTTCACTTAGAATATGATAGAATAGAATACAAGTTTTATCAGAATACAAAATAATATAATTTATATCTTAAATAATTGATTTCTTATTGAAAGAAGTCATCTATGGTCATGGCACCATGCACAAAAATTTAATGCATTTACACAATACTGTCTATTAAGTATTTTATGAAATACTATCTAATAAATACTTTCTATTAAGAATGCAGACAAAATGAAGCAGTGACAGTGAGCAGTTGTGAAAGGTGAGTTAGTCATGAAAGGAAACAGTGCTAATAATGCTAAGCAATAGGTTCAGCTGGAAAGTATGAAGAAAATATAGAGTAGTGAAGGCACTTCTATCCATCCTAAATAATCATTATGGGTCAAATTTATAAATCTTAAATGAGCCGAATTTCATTTTCAAGCACTTTATTGGCCGAGTGGGCAAACACTAAATGCTAAAATGCTAACATCAGCCAATTAGAGTACTTCTGTAACACGATTAGATGGTAAGTCATGCAGGATAAATGAAATCATCAAACACAATAAATCAATGCCTGCTTAGGGAAGATGATTATTTGAGAGCTAGGTTTCTAAAAAGTTTCCTTGTATATAAACTAGTCTATAGCCACATTATTCCCTGCTGTTAACAGCTAGTGAAATTGTTGGTTTAGCTATGAAAGTGGACCGCAGATGTGCTCTGACATGGTCCAGCATTGAGGAGTTGAGTGGAACAGACAGCTGAAACAAAAATGAGCTAGATAGGAAGGAAGCTTTTGGCTTTATCGACTATTTCTATATAAGAACTGTGTGCTGGGTAAAATGTAAAGCATAATTAATGAAAGTCACCTGTTGTATAGAGATAGAGCTCTACTACTATACTGTATTTACTATGCATTTCTGTTATTCTCTCGGTATTTTTCTGAAGTTAGGTACATTTATCACCTATATCTTAATAGCAAAATAAGGCAATGCCCTCAATAAATAAACAGCCTACCTCATAGGCTACCACACTTATAAGCTCTAAGGACATGAATAAGCAATAAGCAATCAAGACATGAAAAAACATTAATAATCATTAATTTGATGATGTAAGTTAATTAAAATATATAATTGCAACACAAAGTTATAAACACTTCTTTTTCAGGCTCTTGTTTTTTAATACCACTCCAGCATAGCTTTGGCAGTATGCATAAGGTTGTTGTCCTGTTGGAAGGTGAACCTTCAATTCTCTAGCAGACTGGAACAGGTTTTCTAGGATTGCCATGTATTTGGCTCCATTCATCTGGCCCTGAACCCTGACCAGTTTTCATCCCTACAACATGATGCTACCACCACCATGCTTTTCTGTGGAGGTGGTTTTCTCAGGGTGAACAGTGTAGGATCACAGAGGTACAAAGTTGAGAATTAAAGCAGACCTGGTGTGTGTGTGTATATATATATATGTATGATATATCTTTTTTACACTCTCGACAAGCACTGTGAAGTACAGCTCTGCTACAGGCTCTCATACGTCAATGTCCCACAAGATGACTAGTATAGACAAGCTCCAAGAATCCTCCCTCCAACTTTGGAAAGCAATATATAGCAAGCAAAATAATGGATCTTCAAATGCAGAAAAAAAATGAATCAGCTAAAAAGGGCCAGGCTGTGAATTAAGGTTTAATTGTCACCTTTAAAAGTGCTGATAAGACACTTACAATTTCAGTTTTTAAAGCAACCAAACAGGATGAGCCAAGAACACATCCAAGAAGTTCAGATGGTGCAGCTGCAATGTGGAGAAATATTACAAAAAGCAGTCAGCTTTACACATTAAACATTGCTGTTTTTATACAACTAAAATGCTTTATGTTTAATGACCTGTTATTTTACATGGAGTCTCAAGCAACTTCATCATGATCAATTTCTGATTGGACAGCCCTCTCAGGAACTGAATAAGGGAGT
Source organism: Pangasius sanitwongsei (assembly GCA_037576675.1). Lineage (NCBI taxonomy): Eukaryota > Metazoa > Chordata > Actinopteri > Siluriformes > Pangasiidae > Pangasius > Pangasius sanitwongsei. Next base: position 18,176,836 of record CM075004.1, on the reverse strand, counting down.
CATAAGCCACCCGAACACCGACTACATCCTGTTCAGAAAAGAGTCAGCTTGTTAGTTCTCACTTCTTTGTTCCTTTAGCTAATACTGAGAGGCATCTCACTGTAACTGGATGAAAACAGCAGTCACTTGCTTGTTGGCTGCTGCCAGGCACATCAGAAGCTTCTTCCGCACCACATACAGGAAGTTCTGATTGTGGATGCTGGCAAACACATTGCAGAATGAAATCTACATGTGTAGTAACAGAAGGTAATCAGAGAAACTGGCAGAGTAAACAAACAAACGATCTTTGCCTTGTGGAGGGCATGACGCTTCAAACCAACTTGCATAACCCCAATGTCTTCAAGAGGGCAGTGATGAAGTGATTTGTCCCTCTGTCTCTCTTATCATTAACATGATACCATTAACATGCGAAAATGATCAGACCTGATAAAGGGCACCTCCCCCTTACCTGGGGTAAGACTCTCCTGCGGTGCCAGGAGCAATGGAAAGTTAAAAATCCCACAGAACATTTGATACAGGCTTCCACTGGGGGAAATAGCAGCATATGCAGTTACACATGAGTACTGATATGCTGAATCTGACTGAGCCGATGAATCACCGTAGGGTGAGTAAAAAGTGTCCTCCAGCATGGGTCACCTCAAGTCAAGTCAAATCAAGTAAAACCTTATAGGAGGCTTGCTGTGGAGGTTTGAAGTGATGACAACTTTGTGATGCCACAAAAAAAAATCTCTTATCTTTATGCAGGTAAAATACAGCTTGTGGCTGGTATAGTATAGGAATCGCTTCAGATAAAACTCAGCTGAAACTCAAGATGCAACTGCATTTACTCAAGTACTCATCGAATCATGATTAATGTCAATTCTCTTCATCAGAGTAATGAAGACTACAGTTGTCTGAGGATTCCAGCAGCACCAGACATATCTTCCAGTCTCAACCAGCTAGAAACGAAAACACATAACCAACAATTACAATGAGAGGGTATGGTTGTATCTCTGTTGCTGCTTTGCACACTGACCTTAGAAAAATATCTCAAAAGGTGAACTGTAGAACTTGCCAGAATAAAACTGACCCAAACCCTCTTGAACTGTGAAAAATACTGCACAAAAAACAGAGATTCTTATTAAAGCTGTTTCATATAACCCGTATTTATCAGGATTTTTGTTTCTTTAAGGTGACCTTGGAAATAAATCATTGGTTATTTATATAATTATTTATAATGGTGCTTTTCATGGCATTCCATCAAGGGTATATTCCTGCCTCACACCCAATCTTCCCCAGATCCAACACAACCCTGACCTAAACTCCTCTGTCCTGAAGACTTTTCTGTGCTAATAGACTTCACAAAGCACTGTGACTGTTACAAAGAAAAAAAAACGCTGTTACAAAGTTACAAACACCTCTTCCATAAATGAGAAATAAATTTCTCCTAACAAAAAACATCACCACATCAACGATTATATGCTTTACTTTGTTAAACAACATGGAGGTGTCCATGTGTATGAGCTTTTACTATAGAAACAATAACATATTAGGATCAGCACATATTAACCTATCATTCATGCTAAAGCTGGAACCACTTTCCAAGCCTTGCTGTTATATGAAAATAATGCACACCTTCTGACCAATCAGATTCGAGCATTCAACCAGCTGTGGTGTAAATGCCACAAATGAGTTTTACCTCAGGTGGTGAGACTTGAGAGACTGCTGTGGATGATGCTGATGATCAGAGTGTTCTGCTGAAGCATGTGATCAGATGACACTCTGATGGATTTGATCTAAAATGGATCATAAGTTTTGGCACAAACATGTGGAGTCCATGCCAGCTCGAGTGCACACTGTCATTAAAGCAAAAAGGGGACGTACCAAATACTAACAAACTCATGTACATATTTCATGTGAATATTTCTTTCTACTCCTCACTCATTTTTGTTAAAATAAATTGTTGTATTAAATTAGAATTTAATTATTTTTTTTAATTAAATTGTCAGTGAAAATGACCTTGGAAAAAATCGTTGGTTATATATAATTGTAGTATATGAATTCAATAAAATTTTAGCGGAAGTGAATGTGTGTGCATGGTGCTTTCATCAAGGGTGGATGTTTTACTTTGTTAAACAACGTGTTTTTCTAAATCCTTTTATTATTAGTCTTAGATGTGGATCATCTGCTGTACAAGTTCCTGTGTATGAGCTGTTACTATAGAGACAATAACATATTAGGATGAGCCCGTACTAAAGCTGGAACCACTTTCCAAGCTGTGCTTTTATATGAAAATAATGCACACCTTCTGACCAATCAGATTCGAGCATTGAACCAACTGTGGTATAAATGCCAAGAATGAGTTTTACCTCAGGTGGTGAGACTTGAGAGACTGCTGTGGATGATGCTGATGATCAGAGTGAGAACTAATTTCCCATTGTCAACTTATAACTCTTTATGAGTATTGTTATTATTTTTGAAAATTAAATTGTCACTATCTGGGGAACACAGTGGCTTAGTGGTTAGCATGTTTGCCTTGCACTTCCAGGGCTGGGGGTAAATTAGAAAAGAATGCAAAATACAAGCATTTTGACTAGTGCTCTCAGAGTTTTGGACCTCACTGTATATTCATTGCAAACTGTCAAATTTGACATGTGAAGGATGTGAAGGATTTTCCCACACATGCACATGAACAGTGCAGGTTGCTTGCATGCAGCTGCTGATGCAGATGCTGTTTGAACACAGGGACATGACAACAGCAGGAAAAAGAGCCTGGAGTTTTAAAAATCCCTCACTTCCTGCCTCCTGGACTTTCCTTACTCCAGTACTGTAGATGGCACTGTAGGAGATGCATCTCTACCTGACTTCACACAGCGACAGTTCACCGAGGAATAAAGCCCCAAGAGCCAGAGGAAAACCGCACACACACATACGCACACACACACTCTCTCTCTGAGGCAGCAGCATCGCGGAGAGCTCGCGACTGTGGAGCACTTCAACCAAGCAGAGCGTACACACATGCATGCCTAAGGCACAACTGAAATGCAATGCACTGTATGAAATCGCCTTGCACACTAATCCTTGGGCATCATTTTCTGCACGTTTTAGACCTGATCCAGTGTTCCGGCTGTGCTCGTCGCGCGCATGTGTGTCTGATCCGCGATTTCTGAGCCTGCATTTGCGGCATGACATGCAGATAGATCAACCTCATCCTCATCCTCATCATCCTCATCATCATCACCATCATCATCCTCCTGTAGTGTGGTTTAATGGGGCTCCTGAGGACCATGATGCCGCCCAAGTTTCAGCTCCTGGCTCTGGTGCTTTTCGCGCTGGCCATGCTCTTCATCGAGAACCAGATCCGCAAACTGGAGGAGTCCCGAGCAAAGCTGGGTAAGAGAATCCTGCCACACTCAGCACCGTGCTTCATACATGATGCACCAACATTTAGATGGAGAAAGGATTTTTATTTATTTATTTATTTTTGGACATAACAGCCAAACTCGTGTGTACATTCCGCACAAGTTGTGAGTGCATCAAGCAGACAGATGAGCAGTGCTTCAGCTAAGCAGTTCTCCAAACCTTTTTCTCTTGCAGGGGAAATGTCTTTAGGCAAGTGCAGAGTAACTGATGCTAAGCTTTGGTTTGGGTTTTCTGAATTAGCCTCACTTTCTAGGTAGCTGTTTTTGACTGACAGAAATAAAATGTACATCTGAATAACTAAGCTAGAAAATAGTTGGTTGAAGAAAAAATGTATCTAGATGTAAAATATCTGTATATATTTACAGGTTGGCTGTGTTTAGCAGGTTTGCTAACAGCTTGTGTCCATGGTCTGTCTATACGGGGTGGAAATTTGAACAAGTATGAAGTATAGTAAAAATAAATAAATAAATAAATTAGCTGTTTTTTTTTTTTGTAACAGTAAATTTTCTAAGGCTGTTTAAATAACTTAAAATATACATCTGACTAACTGAGCTAGAAATTGGCTGGTTGAAGAAAAAAAATATATCCATATATATAAAATATCTGTATATATCTACAGGTTGGCTGTGTTTAGCAGGTTTGCTAACAGGTTGTGTCCATGGTCTGTCTATACGAGGTGGAAATTTGAGCAAGTATGAAGTATAGTGAAAAAAACAAAAACATTAGCTGTTATTTATTTATTTTTTTGTAACAGTAATTTTTCTAAGGCTGTTTGAGTAATTATGCAAAGTCTACAATCTGAATAACTAAGCTAGAAATTAGCTAGTAGAAGAAAAAAAATATATCTAGATATAAAATATCTGTATATATCTACAGGTTGGTTGTGTTTAGCAGGTTTGCTAACAGGTTGTGTGTACAGTGTGTACACATGGTCTGTACAGACTGCCTATCAGTTTGAGCTCAAGTACAAAGAATAGTTAAAAAAGAAAAAAAGTTTTTTTTTTTTTTGGTAACAGTAAGGCTGCTTGAGTAACTTAACACTGTATTCACATTTTATTAAAATATACACTATAGGAGCTGAACATTGAGAGATTTAACACCTGTGAACCTGTATGAGGAACAGATGTGTTTAGCAAAGACCTGAAAAATAATCCTGATGCTTAGTTTCCTTTTACTGGGACACCATGGCTTTGCTTTCTGTATGAGAGAACTGAAAATGTATCTTCCTAGATAATTTAAAAGAAAGTGTTCATTTTATGCGTTAATTTTATTGAAGTGCTAAGTTTCTGTGTGGTGTTTCATAACTGGTAAAAGCACTCATTGTAGTGTTGAAGATGCTTCACATCGGTAACTGGAATCTGGGGCGAAATGGTGAAATATACTCACTTAGTTATATTTTTATTAGGTAGGCTTACCATATATACTGACTGTATCCCATCTTTTGCTATGTACAATAAGCCTTCCTTTACCCCGTGTATCACTGGAAGGGGACCACGGTTAAACAGATGGACTTTTCTCAGCGCGGTAATAACGCTGATGTGATAGAGGTAAGGTTGTTCCAATACGAATGTATCAGACACAGCAGTGATACCATCATGGTCCCTTTCCACTGCCAAATTGTACATAGCAACAGATATAAGGTTCTTGCAATGGCACTATTTAATACCAAGTATAATATCACAATAAAAAAACTACATAAATTATAAAACACACTTGTTATTGTCTGATGTGCATCACACTGCTGGATTAGACCATGCTGTACTGCATTTCCGTGTTGATTTGTTTCTAGGAGCTTGTGTCCTGACATACTTGATACTGAACAAAATGCTTTACTTGTATGTTTCAGATATGCTAATGGCCTTGAAAGTGGAATTTGTTGTCAGTTTTTTCTCCCCTGCTCTACCCTGCCTTGCACGGAATCAGTTCATAATTTTAGATTCTGTTGCAGTTCTTTATATTTAGCACTACACTTCATGTTTTGAACACCGAGTGTGCCATTTTAAAGCAGTCTACATAAATATTAGGCTACAGCCAAAATATTAAAATCCAGTGCATATTTGGATATGCCATTCCCTTGACACTTTTTTTTGTTAGATAAGATATTTAGCATTTCTTTCTGCACATGGCTTGTGCTGGTAGTTGATGACTTAAGTGTTGTCTATTTAAAAAAAAAAAAAAGAAAATTTTTATATATATTCAAATCTTGCTGTCATGCCAGTGTGTGAGCAGTAAGAATTAACCAACTGAAATGAGCACACAGTCAGAATCAAAAGAAATAGCGCTCAGAAATTGGCTTTTTTCCCCACTGGCTTGTATGAGACTGGCTTCTGGTAATTGCACATGTCCTCTAATGGTGTGTGAGATGATGGAGGCTTTGCGGTGCAGGTGCACGGTGCTGGAACTGGCATGTCTCTGCTTTTTGGCTCAGCACGGACTGTAGAATGAACCAGATGAAGTCTAAAAGCTTGTGCTGAATTCATTGAGCACTTAACAAAGTGGGAAACTGGAGCTGCTGATTCTGTGGAGCAGAGCAACAGAGACTGGCTGATTTTCTCTTCATAAATATGACGGAGAGAGAGACATCGTTTTGCTGAGAGTAATGTGGTCTCGTTTGATTGTACTGAATAGGGTGTGTAATTTCCTTTTGAGTACTGAACAATTCTTTTGATTGTACTCTATGTGGACTGTGATTTTCCTCTGTAATTTTAGCCTCATTTTGTATCGCTTTTCTTTTGCATTAGTGCTACACTGTGAAGAGGAATTGGCAAGCTCAACTCTGAATCCTTGATTTGCATAAAAAAGAAAAAAGGATTTACCATGGTACTGTCCTGCTGAATATAAATTAAATTCTGCGATGGGTTTATTACGACTGTGTCTGCCAGTTCCATATGTTTCCCCTGACATTATTGTTTATCCTTTGCACTATTAAATGAAAAAGCCACAGGCAAACATTTATTTCCAATGGGTATGCTCAACCTGGTGCTGTAGTTCTGGCACCAGCGAGAAAGGCAACAAATCAAATTGAGATTTTTATGTAAATTAGTTTTGACACAGGAAATTGATGAACCAAATGATTGGCTCCTGTAAATTCCTCCGAACTGTTGTATGCCATGGATCCTCTGATGACCCCCAGGTGTCTACTCAAATTTTTAGCATCTACTTGCATTTGGTTTCCGTAATCCCCACCTTTAGCATTTTTCTTTTTGTAGTACCTGAACTAATTGTGGAACTACCCACTTTTTGGCATTTTCGCACCTCCGGAACTGGGTGCGATTTTGGTACCGGACTGCCTCTTTCAAGAACCAAATTAGCTCCTACTCCGGAGCAGGGTCTAACCAGCACAACTGGTACTATCCGTGACGTAAGTAGA
>CM075004.1:18150549-18169964 GCA_037576675.1 Pangasius sanitwongsei | reverse complement strand
AGTGCAACACAGCTCCGATCACAGCGTCCTCCATCCTCCGGTTGTTTACGTTGTTCTTCTTTGTTTCTGTTGTTGAATGCTGCGCACAAATGACGTCGCTGTCGACCGGCTCACGTCACTTCCTGGTGCCCACTGTTGGTGCGAATGCAACCCTTTGAATGGTACTGGGAAACAGTTCGCGCAAAATCGCCCAGTACTTTAGTACTGTAAATTTAGTTCTGGGACTAAAGCGGTGCGAAAGGCCCTAGTAACATCAACCCCCGCCCCCGGCCCCACCCCATGTGTGCTTTACGTAGCAATGATATAAAATAAGATTTCACTGCAGCGCTTGCTAGACGAATGGACTATGCTTACCATGTCCTATATATGTCATGTGTATTTATTTGTACAAAATAATAAAAGCAAAGTAGACAGTTTATTTTAGTTAATTCAACAGAAATTTAATGTCAGGTTAGGAAGATACTACAACCAGGAAAATGAACACAACTGAGGGTCTGGTCTTGGTCTTGACATGGACTCGGCCATGTTGCCCCCGTCATACTCGGCCTTGACTCGGATTCCACTGGCTATGGTCCTGGTCTTTACTCGGTCTTGGCTAAGGTGGTCTTGAACCCAACACTACGAATTTCTGATTAGCAATAAACATTTACTTAAACATTTTTAGACAATTACACAATAACACTTGAAACCACAAAATTTATCAGAACTTTGCATTTTCCACAATAATCAGTGTCTTTTTATAAACACACTCAAGCAAAATGGAATATAATATCAGGATTTAACCTTGATATCCATTAGACATTTGTTATAACCTTTTATATGACAGCACTGAGGAATTCTGGGATCTGATTGGTCAGAGGGTGTTGATTAATTTTCTGTATCATGGCTCAGACAATAGTCTGCATGACAACTCGCAAGTTTGCATTAATGTGCTCGTTCGTTTCTATAGTAACAGTTAATTCAAATTCAAAATCTAATAATATACGGTTTAAAGTAGAAAAAACCTGTAAAAACATGCCAAAGCTGTTCCTTTAGGTTTTCCACAGTGGGAAAGTCTTGATGTGCTTTCTCTGTAACAAGCTGCACTTTATTTGAGGGAAAGACTGTTTATAGCTGCTGTAACATAAACGACAACAGGAACTAACCTGTTTTGTGGAAGTTCCACAACATTAAATGTATCTAAACGTGAATAAACATACATTTTATAATAAGTAAAAAATGTAATCTTTGACAAATCACAGTGAAGAAGAAATAAAACACTTCGGTATGTACGTTTACAGGACAATAATCAAGTTTGCGATGGTGACATTAACTCGCCTCGGGCTCCATTATACCACCCGTCTTGTTTTATTCCTTCATATAGTAACAGCTTCATAATAAATAGTAGAGTTTAGTTTAACTTTTTGTCGGGTAGCGTGTAGCTTTCTGTGTAAAAATATTAATGTGAAAAATGAAATACAGTTATTGCTACTTTTCAAGTAGTCAGTACTATATCCACTGTGCCATACAAACTACTAACCTCTGAGTAAACAAAACAGTTTTGAGACGAATCTAGGTCTACACCACACATGTTAAGTTCTTTCTGCATAGCCGTGTCTCACGTGTTTTTGATATTAGCACCATATTACTTGCTTTTAGCTGTTAGCAATAACAATATTGTCACGCTGTACAGCCCTGGCTTTGGTAGGTGTGTGATACCATGAATAGGTCTGTATGTAACTGGAAGGGGACAATATTATAATGCCATTGTTTCCACTTAAAGCATTTTACATGATCAGATGAAGTCGCATTGTGCAAGGCTGGCCACATTAATCCAATTACATCGTTTAATTCAGAATGGTGCACACAGTGCTTCTTTTAATTTGAGTAAGTAGATTTTTATTTAAACCACCATCATATGCTAGCAGTACCAGCCATGTACAGAATGTGTATGGAGATATGAATCACTCCATTAAGACGGGAGTTAATTAAATCGAATGGAGCGGAGCCGATTGACGGCAGAAAGCATTGATGGATGAGCATAGAGGCTTCTCACATGTGCAGCCTCACAGATGACATGAATGAAATCTTACTGAAATATTTGCCTTCTGTGGCATTGAATTTATAGCCACTAAACTGTAGACTGTATTAGATTGCACCCACATAACATACTTCAGTAGGAGATAGAAAGCTCTTAGCTTTCCCTCTTTCCCATGTTGCTACACTGAAGGCTGTACATTTAATTGTCAGATGTTGCTAATAGACAACATAGTGTAGTGGGTGACTCCAGACTCTATTTCACTTTTAAGTTTTACTTGCTGCTTGGCTTTTTATACACTTGACTGCATGTTAGACATCAAGTGAGGGGTTTCTTGGTATTGGTCAAACATCTTGATCAAAAGTCCCTGTCTTCTAGTGATGTAACAACGTCCAAAGTTTAGTTGCTCTAGATGTGTGTTGATCTGTGTAATTTTATCTATAAAGGACTGGTGTGGATGTAGATTTTCATTCCGACTAATCAGAAGTCGCACCTGGTCCCACCTGTTTAATCAGTTGATCTTAGTCTTCAGTTGTCTATCGGCTATGGCTCCAGCTGGGTCGGAACGAAAACCTGCTGCCATGCCAGCTCTTTATGGATAAGATTGGATGCCCCTGATGTAAAACCCCTGGCCTTCTAGTCCACAAAGCCCAGACAGCTGCTAAACCCATGCAATCTTCTAGACTGCGATCTTTATTAGTTTTTTTTTCTCTACCATTTGGTTATACAATAAACCAACATGTTACATTAACAATCAAGTTGTCTTTTCTTGCTCACTACATTGGGTACAGCATAATGGCACCATAGAACCATAGTGGGTTCAGTCACAGCACTCCAGTAAGTGTCTGTTGAATATTATGACCTGTCATGTACTATGGGGAGTATATTGCAATTAAACAACATCACACTCGCAAACCACGATTGCGTGTGTGATATTGCTTCAATCCGACGGTTCTATAAACAAGAAATTAATATCGAGTAAGTGACATTTTGGACACGATATGGCCAAATGTGGGGTTTATTTTTGCACTGCTAGCAGAAGTAGATCCCTGGATAAACAGTATTTGAATAAACAGTAGTTGTTTTGTTGGTGAGTATCTTTTGGAATAAACATTGACAAGTCGTACCGCAGCCTTTGCTCTTATTTGTCCCTTTTTGCCGTTTATGCATTTTATTCATTAGACGAACTTGAATGCCTTTGATTAACCTACAGTGTATCTGGGAAGGCTAGTGATGTACAAGACTCTTAAATGAGCTAAAGTGGGCATTATATTTTTCGATGAAAAGCAGACACAGTTGGGGATAAATCTCTGTAATGTACACAGGCAGAAGCCTTTGTGATTAAAATGATAAGGAGAAAAGCCAGTTAAAACGCACACTGCTTGAGCTCCATTTTATTTGCAAAGAGATTAAACAACTGAGGTGTGGAATTCAATCAGTTTGATGCAAATAGCGTGTAGTGTAGTCAGTTGAATATGTTTTGGGAACAGTATGCCCCAGTGGATAATCAGAAATTATTGAGCAGTATTGAATCTGAGCAAAGTTTTGAACTGATGCAGTGCTGACTGTATTTCATACTTGTGATCCAAATAAAGCATGACAGCCACAGGGATGAACAAATCATAAATTCATTGGCTAGCCCTGTGAGCAAGTAAAAGCTCCAATATGATACCCATTTCCATGTTTCGGTTGCCTGGAAACTTAACTGACAAGGCTAAAAAGTGGTAGCTCATGTCACGTAGTAATGTATAGTCAGCTATTTAGCTAGTTGCAATTAATAAAGATGAATAATAATAATAAAGCTAAGCTAAGCGCATTAATAAAGATGAACGAGATCACTGTTATGTAGCACATTGTATTTACATTTTCTAAAAAAAGGCAGTAAGTCACTGGCCATCTTTTTTGTCATTGTGCTGCAGTGTTCTGTCCATGCATCGCATGTAAAAATATTAATTGAGTCATCTTCATTTCCTGACTACAGAGATAACTACATGTTGTGCTAGCAGGAGGAGTGTTATATGACGGCTTGGCACTGGAATTTATTTTTCTTAGTTTTGTCAGTGTTTCGGCTGTCGTCCGTGCACACCAATTTAATCTGCCTAGTAAAAACCAGTCTACAGTCAAACACATCGAGCCTCGGACGATGTGTGTAGTGCGACAGGGATGTGTGTAGTGCGCCAGGTATAGTATTGGGAATGGAAGTATAGTATTGGGAATGGAAGTATAGTATTGGGAATGGAAGTATAGTATTGGGAATGGAAGACAGATTCGAACTATTGCGATGACTATCAAGTTTTAAATCTCTGTCGGAAAACTTGGTGTCTGCAGCTTTAAGATCGTCAAAAATAAATTGCGTTGTATCTCGTAACATGTCCTTCGTTTTTCCTTAATAGCTTTACTAATGTTGTCTGTCTTTGGAGCAGGGCACCAAAACGTCTGTGTTTGATGCATCTTAGCCATGATAAAACTGATTGTCTTTGCTTGCAAAATATGAGCAGGGATTAGATTAAGAAAGTGAGACAACGTGTTCATCAGGGTTACATCGCCATACTAGAATTCAAGAAGTATCTCTGCTGCTGTTCCCCACAGAGCACATGCACAGTTTCTATAAATTTATATGCATTTTATAATGAGCTTAGTTACAGCTAATAACCTGTTAGGTTTATTTACAGTCCCAACTTCAGTGATGCAAGCATTACTGACCTTGTCAATGGGTAATTAATAAAACAAAAAGTGACTAAATGCTAGTGACTAGCAGTTACAGTCGACTTGTAACCAGTTTTTTTCAGCTGTAATGATGTAACATATACATGATACGTGGTATGAATTTCTGACCACACCCACTTCTCTCACCCCCCAGGATGATGGTGTATTGCATATGATCTCACAAGCCTACTGTGAAGTGCATTCCTTTTAAACCTAGAAACCAAATGTAAACCTTTAATGCCTCTGATTCTCTCCATGTGGAGGAAAACGTTGTGATTATATGACCACCTGACACACTAGTACTTATGAGTCATGTTATGTGTGTGGTACACCTGAAAAGCCTGAAGTGCCAGTTTTAAAGGACTCTGAACACATGGTTTAGGGCAGGCTTTGCACCCTGACTTATGACCTAGCTAAAGTTCAACTGGCATCAACTGGTTATCAAAAATCTAGTGTTTATAGACTATAAAAGCTGACATTCAGCTACAAATGCCAAGCATGACAGAAGCTGAATCTGAGACCGATAATCTAGGAAAATGGTTCTTTAAAGATTATTTGAATGGTTATAGCTTTCTAAAGAGGTTCTACTTATAACCTTTTGTCAAAGGGAAACCCTCTATTGTAAAGTTGTATATATGGGCAACATAAAGGATGGTTTAACTTGCTGCATTTAAACTCTCACCGCTGCAGCTCGGGCTCGATTCCTGGCCAGGGAACCAACCCCATGCAACAGTGTGGTCTCAGTGCCGGTCCCAAGCCCGGAAGAAAAATGGGGAGGGTTGCATCAGGAAGGGCACGTGGCGTAAAAACTGTGCCAAATCAAATACGTGGACCAATGATCCACTGTGGCGACCCCTAACAGGAGCAGCCAAAAGAGTAACAACATACATCAAGGCTCTATTGTAGCTGCTAACCTGCTTTTATGATCTTAATTTTCTTCAGAGTCATTCTGTTTCTCATCATCAAACCTGCCCTCGTTCCATGTTATCATAAACACACTGGGGAAACAGAAAGGAGAAAGGAGACTTCAGCATGCACCCAGAAGGGTTAACTTGTATGATTGATATATGTTTCATGCAAACCCTGTACATTCTACACACTTCGATGTTGGCCACATCCAGAAATACCTGGTTCATGTATTTGGGCTGTATCTCACTGCAGTACTCAACCTCAGCTTGAAAGTGCGAGTGTTACCACTAAAATATTTCTGTTAGCACAGCAGGCACACTTGTGTGTGCCAGAAAACAGTTGGTGAACACGTTGCCGACAGCAATTTCATTCCACCCGCACAAGATCCAGATCCGCTGGAAACATTTTTATTTTTACATTTACATTTATTTACTTGGCAGCTGCGAATCCCCGTCAGCAACAGTGTTTCTCTCTTCTGACCCAGAAATGGATGCAAGAACGGACAGGGACAAATAAACTAAAGATTAGGGTTGAGATAGGTGCTGATTTTTAGAACTGCACACATTACATTTAGTTACATTACAGACTCAGCAGTACATAGCACATAATGAGAAAAGAGAAATTTCATGTGTGTGGTGGTTTGGGGAAACCCATCAGATGTTGCTGTGGCTGAATTCTGGCAAACCAAAAACCAAACAATGTTGGGTTTTACCGCTTATAACGGACTTTCACACCTCAGCTTTAGAAAACCAAACAACTATGCTGCAGTTAGAATTGAATATTTATGAATATATTAGAAACCATGAAACCATGAATCCGTGGCTTTGGACTGCGGTTGCTGTGATAGCTTCAGGACTGCGATTTGCCGTAAACAGTTTTGCATTTAAGTCTCCATCAGTGAAGTTTGATAACTTCAACCATTTTCAAAATTCAAAAAAATTTATTCAAAAATGTAACTTTGATAATTGCACTTTTGATACTATATTTCTTATTGTAAAGCACTTTGAGTCAACTTTTGTTGTGTTATATATGCTCTTTAAATAAAGACTTGACTTGACCATGTAGTACACAGTTATAGAAGGGAATTATTTAAATTCGCACTATCCGTTGTCACCCTTTTGAGTCTGGTCCTTGGCACCGTCGCCTCTGGCTTGCTCGTTAGGGATACATTAATAAATTAAAAATTTATATCCTGAATTTATATATTTCTCGAAAGCTACTTTGTGAAAATGTCCATTGTTAAAAGTGCTATACAAATAAAATTGAATTGAATTTTTCACTTTCTTTTCACTTTTTTGTGTGCAACCTAAATGTAACATTCTTGTGGTTGAGATATGTGTAAAAGAGAAACATGTTTCCATTTAGGAAAGTCTGTAGTTTCTGTACTACAGATTTTAACTATATACAGTAGAAAATGGTAAAGATTTCACCAAGACACATACATTGGTGTCCAAAGGTCTGAGATCACATTGAAAATCTGGGATTTTTTTTTTCATTTAAATTGGAAATAAACAGAAGGTTTTAAAATTTTGAAATATTTTAAAACAAAGCAAGTAAATGGTCAATATCTTGAATATTTAATGTTTTAGATTCTGCGCTATTTCTAAGTCCCTATTTCTAGGTCCCTAAAATGTCTGATACTGACCATGTTAACTGCTTTGTACAAAAGGTCAGATTTGCCTCACTCCTAATCTGTTCTGCTGAAGCATGTGATCAGACGACACTCTGATGGATTTGATCTAAAATGGATCATAAGGTTTTACACAAACTTGTGGAGTCCATGCCAGCTCGAGTGCACACTGTCATTAAAGCGAAAAGGGGACGTACCAAATACTAACAAACTCTGAAATTCATGTAAATATTTCACTCATTCTACTCTTCACTCAAGTTTTTGTCAATAAAATAAAATATAATGAAATAAATTCTTGTATTAAATTAATAAAGAATGTAAAATAGAAGCATTTTCACTACTGCTCTCAGAATTCTGGACTCCAGTGTATTACTATCTAAGTAGTTAAATCCCTTTTTTTTTAATCTTATGTTTATTTCTTTTGATAAGTAATGCTATCACATTTAAGATTTTTTTTCTGATAATGAAAATAATGAATGATTTAGCAGTAGCATCGATGATTGATAATGGTAATAATTACACTTTCTAATAATTGATTACAGTTTATCACTTGATGATGATTCAGTTTTGACCTGGTGTCCTACATTTTAACAAAAAAAAGCAATAAGAAATGCATCAGACAATAAAGAGAATTTATTTATCTGTGGAGCGCTGCAGTCTTGATATCGTGTTCCATATAAATATCAATTGAGGCTTTATACGTGTAGTATACTGACATTACAGCCGTCGTTACAATGCGTGTTGTGTAAATTGAAGAGTGAACTACTGAAAAATCTGTTACATGAACAATAAAATAGTTTCACTATTTACAAGCAACTTGATTAAAAAAAAAAAAGAAGAAGACATGGCGCTTCCACCTACGATAGGGGGAGGCTATTACCTGATAGACATCACCTGATGTTAAACGCTTCTGAGCAGTTTCAGAGCTCTAGTTTCTGACCTCCATTCATCCACACGTCACTTCTAGTTAATCACTTGCTTTTTCTAGTGTCTGTCACGTGGATTCCTTATACACCTGTTCATTTAGAAAATGAAACTCTTAAATTTCATGATTACGTTTTACCAGCAGTGGCAGCTGATTTATTGTTCATACAGTATAAAGCAAGTGAATAAAATGGGAGGGAAAAAGAAAAGAAATGCGTCTGAATAAATGATGTCACTTGGTGGGCCATGTAACACGTCAGCCAACACTTCTCTTTTAATTAACCTTTCTGCCCTTTTAATCATTTTTTTCTGATGGGTTTTCGGTGAATACTGTATGAAATAAAGTGCCCATATGGAGCAAAACGTCCAAAAAGTGTCTAAAACTAAAGCTGTTCAAATACTGATCCTTATTTTTGCCAGATATAATTTAAATTATTGCCGTAATTCTATCCACTCTATAAGAGGTCTATGGAAGTTTGAGGGGGGAAAAATCATGGATGGGGGAATGTTCCTCCAACTACTTTGTCTGAGGAATATTTTGTTTTAAAATATGACTTTACAAAAGTAAAAACTCTTATACTGTGAATTTTGAAGTTTTGGCATCTGTTGTGCTATAAAAGTGTCACAACAGCATATGGCTGCATGAGCATTTCTAGCCGACGTCCTTGTTAGCAGAAGGTGAATTCCCATGTCGGACACATCGAGCTGGCAGGCCTGGGAGACAAACTCATTACCCAGAGGCCCATGGGGTGGCTGTGAGCAGGACACAGGGACACAGTCTTCAATGGGTGTCCTCGCTCTGATGACTTCTAAACACAATGCTGTATTCCCATGTACCATTGCTCTGGACCTAGAGTGTAGGCCTAATCTGGGACTTTTTATTTTTTATCCTTTGCTTTTCTGAGTAAGCGTGCTAATCATTCGTACGATATGTGTGTTGTACGGTGTACAGAACTAGCGAATTGTTTCTAAAGCACACATGGTGCACCATGAAACTTCAATATTGTGATATTATATTGTACTACAAAATGCAGTTATTTAAAATCATGGACCACATATACATATCTCCCACTGAATGCACAGGTTCACTTGGACATCTCTCATCTACACAGATTATGCTGATGATTAGACAAACTTTGCTATAAATGTTGAAATTGTTCTGCTCCTTGTTACCAGCAGCCAGTGAATCATGTCCAGTGAAGCGAATGAGGCAATGTGTCTCAGTCAGCATATAAATCTGAATTTAGCTCTCAGTAATGTGCTGGCTCAGGTGCTGCACCGGACAAAGAGATGCATTTTATGTGTAGGATTTCTAATTATCATTCTCATCCTTAATAATAATAAGGATTGATGTTTTTAGGAGAATCGAGTGGAATTGACTAGATATTAGAGTTATTGAGCCATATGGAGAAGATTCCAGGCCAGACAGAAAAGCAGCCACACCGTGGTAAACAGTGTAATTGTGAAAAGCTTGTGGTTTAAAGTTTCAGCAGTGTAGTAGCAACGAGGAAACAAAGAGCCTCACTTATCAAGCTGGATACGAATGGGTTTATGCGTAAATTGTTCATATGAGTGAACAACAACAACAACAACAACAAAAAAAATTGGTATTCATGAAAATCCTGTAAATTTGGGGAAAAAAAAAAACTTTCATCTCCTGCTCCTGAGTGTGCGTGAATTTATAAAGTTCAAATCACTTATTTATTTCAAATACACACAAATTAAATATTTTTTTAGAACCCTTCATCTCATGTAGGCCTAAATGGCATTAAGGAAATAGTGTGTGTGTGTGTGTGTGTGTGTGTATATATATATATATATATATATATATATATATATATATATATGTGTATGTGTAATAAATCCATTTTAAGACAAATGTCTTATAAAAGCCGTGTGAAAGGGGGATGTGCTGGTCCGTGCAGATGGTAGCTATAAACTGAGGTGGTGCAAATAGCAGAAATGATATTACTGGAAGAGTTAGCACATGATGCCCTTAGGAGGCAGCAGATATTTAGAGACTGGTATGATTTTTTTTAATTTATTTATTTTTTTTGAACAATGAAAGCTGGGTTATAAGTTGGTTCCGTATGCTACAGCATCTGGTCGATTTTAAAAAGATTTTGCTTTTTGGCGTGATGTGTCCTCACGTCTTCACATGCTCATGTCACAAACAAAAGCAATACTGTATGTGTGTTGCGTTTCATGTTTTTCCCTCTGTGTGGTTGCTCTTCTAGCTAGCATGGAATCTTCTTCATAGTCATGGTGCCAGAATTTCAGCTTATAATTAATGCGATTCTTGATACCAAAATGATACATTGGCATACATAATTCAAACAAAGTTCGGTATATTGTCAAATCATGTGTTGGAGCCGTGTAGTTGCTGGTGTAGTGGTCTAAATGCCACAGGATCCCCCCCCCAAAAAAAACAATGCACCAATAGATCATTTGTTGTGGTTATAGTTATAAACCTGCAGCACAGACTAGCCCCTCATGCAGCAAGTAAAGGTGAGTAAAAGACCGTTTTTCACTTTATCTGTAAACACGATGCTCGAGCCACTGTGTGCAAATAAGCATTTGCACTCAGATTAATGTTTGCCTATTTAAATGCAACATCAATATAATGCAATGTTGGAATACTGAAACGGTATTTAACTTTTGGCACCTCGAGCCTGCAGAGGTAACTTGGTAACCTGTCATGTAGAACATCTCATCCAAAGATATCAAATAATTTTTTTTTTTGGTTTAGTGTTTTTTTTTTTTTTTTGTTTGGTTACTGAAGCTTGGCAAATTTATTGCCACTTTTATGGCATGCTCTTTGCAGGGGAAACCTGGTGCTACTGTTATTAGTTAAGAAATCAGTCTGCTTTCAGTCCTAACTGAAGCTCTGAAGCTGGTGCCAAGACTGAAGTGGATAGTAATAAATATTTTGCCATAAGGAAGATGGAGATGCTGAATGTGTGGATGCCGGAATATGAACATTACACCTTTTAAGTTTTAAAGGAATCAGGAGCAGGGTTGCACGGAAAAACTGAAAACGAACAGCGCTGTAAATACTAAATAGTTCAGTATAATACAATTTTCAGTGGCACTACCGAAATAAAATGTTGCACTATGAAAAATAAAATGCACTATTGAAAGAAGCATTACAATTTACTTTCAGGTTCTTATCCAGTGGTTCACTGATGATCTCAGTGTACAGTCAACACCCAAAACAACCCCATCTACTCCTAACAATCAAATAATCAGTTACTTCTGCAAAGCAGTGATCACTAAGCCTGTTCCTGGAGATTTACATTCCTATAGAATTCATTCCCAGCCCTAATCCAACAGATCTGATCTGCCTAATCAAATACTGTGATTATGCAGTGAAGGTGTCAGATTAGGGTTTGAAATGAATTCTGCTGGAAGGTAGATCTTGAGATGCCAGGAATGTGATTGCGGCTGTGAAGTTGGTAAATAGCACAAAGTGAAACATAGAGCAGAGAGAGGCGACTGCTGTGCATCAAAGCACAACACCAGCTAACAAAAGAGTCATGTTTCTGCTGATACTTGGTTATCCCCAACTTCACCTTAATTACAGCTCCAGTCCTGCGATGTAAGTCTGCCTGTCAGTTTTAGCCCACGGTTCCACTGACTGAGTGCAATTCAGGGATTGTGGGGCCTATTTTGGTGTTTCACTAACCAATTCCATGTTTTCTATGGAATGGAGATCGGGTGATTTTACAGGCCAAAGTGTCTGATGGTTGCATCATGCTCATTGCGTACAGATTTGGCCCTATGCGCTCTACAGTTGTCATCCTGTTCAATAAGGCATTGTCATTGATGGATGCGATTATTTTTTTTCTATGAGGTTATTTATTTATAGTTTTTTCCTTTGAGTAGTGCTGAAAACTAAGGATGCATTGATACGGTCCATTACTCTGCTCATTTACTCATACTCATGCTTCACAAAGAGGTCAAATAGGCACTAATCAGGTACCTGGGTTTGCAGATTATGCCCATTTTACACCAGAAGCACTGGTGCATGCACAGCAGGAACCGCTTCAAGATGCTTTTCATTTTACACCAGGCACTGCTCTCCCATGGAGCATGCATGTCTGTTTTTTTTTTTTTTTTTTCTGTGTTTACTGAACATTACTGGAAATACATTATCACTCTTTTTTTTTTTTTTATCCTGTCAACTTCATATCTGACTGCCTGCTTCCATCCATCAGAGAACCAACCCCATGCTACTGAGACTTGTTTCAGTCCTGAAGCAAACCTCTAACTTGCACACCACGACAGTGATGCTCTAATTATTGCCACATGTGGCTTCTTTCACGTTAACGTAGGGCATAAATAATGAACGATTAATGCTTTCAGTAGTCGAATACTGGCGACTCATGTGGTGAGAACAGGTGTAAGTGTTGGGGAAAATTTGATTTTGCAGGAAGAATATTATTAAACAGTCTCTCTCTGACCATGCTTGTGGAACATGTGCAAGCCACAGTTATCAAAGATAGATTTATTATTAAGTTCTTATATTAGCCTGTTTGACTGGTAACTGATAATGACTTTAATCCAAACCTCAATAAATAACTAAATAAAAAACAAGTAGTGCTGTAATTAATATCAACTTGAATCTAATGACAGTTTTGTAGGTGAAATGTTTCAGAATAAAAAGCTCTAGGGCTCTAATAGATAGCTAAATATTATTGTACACACTAAACTAATGAGCCTAATATTTGTTGGATTATGTTCAAGAGATAAATCCGTACTGAGAGGGTTTTCATTTAAAGGGTGAAATGCAGCAGAATTAAACTTGGCTTGGTGACATAAGCAACATTTATCTGTATTCAGAATGTATTGATTAGCCTTGAACATGATCCGTAGACAGCTAATGTGGACAGTTCAGCTGCACAATAGACATTGATTGCAAACCTCAGTAGTGATTTCTGTGTACAAATGTGGAAACTAATCCATAGCTCTTAACTGTCTCTCTGATTCATTGATGGAGGAAATACCAGTGCCAGCTGTAATTAGTAGTGTGTTGGGTACAAATTTGGGAACAGATTGGTTTGTGGATAATATTAGGCTACCTGCTATGAGCTGCTCTTTATCTGAGCTTGTGACATGTATGCTGCCTTATCTTGCTTAAGACAAAGTCAAAGCTGTACTGATTGACAGACTGGTCTAGTGACGGCAAATGGACTTGTGATATAATCTTTGAAGCTAATTTGCCACTCCTCTGGTTGACTTCTACAGTTCTGCATCAGTTTCTGTCTGATTCCAGTTTACTCCAGTTCCATCTTAATTCAGGTTAATTCAATTTTTAATTCAATTAGTACTTTTAACAGTAGACATCATCATAAAGCAGTTTTACAGAAATCAAGATGTTCATTTAGTTTCCTAATGAGCAAGCCAGAGATGACAATGGCAAGTAAAAAGTCCCAGAGATGACATGAGGAAGAAACCTTGAGAGAAACCAGACTCAAAATGGAACACATCCTCTTCTGTGTGACACTTGGATAGCGGGATTATAAAACATTACTCTTCTCCAACTGTATACTATAAAGTCAAACAGTGTGTGCTTAAGCTTAACCTTGGTTGGTTCCCAGGGTCTTTCCTGTATGTTGTGTGTAAGGCTTAGAGCTCTCTTCTGAGATGTTTTGCTGTAAGAGCAGTGAGTAAATTCTGAACTGGAGGCAGAGTCGATGGTGAAAGTGCAGAGACTGCCACCGTAATTAGGCATGATTGTTGATTGGTATTCTGAATGTATTTTTTTTCCTCCAGGCTTGAATGTAAAAATGTAGAATGCAAACTGTTTCACATAGAGCATTACTGATCAGCCTCATGGATCCAGCGGTTCAGAGCTCTGGTCAGCGTGATCACTGTGTTAATTCCATATTCTGTCCGTTGTTTTTTCCATATGTTTTCCCCTTCATTCTTTGCAATGATAGTCATGTATCTGTAGTTGTTTCCAATATAAACACAAGATGAACTACATACAGTGCACAATTATACGTATGTATGTAGGTTAAAAGTATACGGCACGTTTTTCGGGAACGTTTTAAGCTTGGAGAGTGTCTAAACCCTCGCTAGCTCAGTGCTGAACAAAGACACTGTGCTCTGCTGCCTCTCCGCTCCTTTAACTGAAATCTTTGTATGGGTGAAGTGGCTAGTGGCTGCTTAGAGACTGAAGCTGAAAGCCACAAACCTTTAGAGCCCAGTGTGGGAACAACTTGGTGCCTTTTTTGACTGGCTCTCTTTTTTCACTCCCTCCTTATATACCCTAACTGTAGTAAGCTGCTTGTTCTGGAGTGGATTCTCTGCTTGGTGGGGGGATCTCCTTGGCAAAGTGTTCGTTGAGAGAAAGGGCTTTCTAGGGGCAGCCGATGATTGACAGCTGCCTCTTGCAGAGAGCTAATTCTTGACTGCAAGATTTCTCCCTTCGGCCTTATCGCAAAGACGGCCAGACCCAGACTGACTGGGAATTGTGTCTAAGCAACCTCTAACCGTTGTCTGCTAAAGCGAAAGGGCTAATGAATATTTGTCACACACCTCTTCGGGTGTTGCTGATGCCTGACTAGGTTGTATGTCAGCCTTGATTTGTGCTGCTTTTTATTAAGGGAGCTAGGGCAGATTTTGTCTTTGGAAATGATCAGTGAAAGCGAAAAGTAAAAGGATCTCACTGGATTTACCCCATGCTCGACCATGCTAAAGGGACATGTTAACCGGGGATAAAATAAGTATCACAAATGAGTGACTAAATTCCTGCTTGTGGGACGACTGGGCCATAGTAGATTAGGCCTTTTCTATGAAACTGTCTGATGTAGCATGTTGTGTTTTCACCTGTGACAAAAACTCAGCAAGCCATTGGCCAGTGTTAGGCTATGGTGTTTTCGCTTCACTTCGAACATAAAAGATATTATTTGAGTTATGCTAGCATCTTTATTTTCCATATTTATATTTAAACATTTTCAGATTGGCTTTTGTAGCTTTAATTTAATACAGATCAATAATTAAATCATAGACAGGGATATATTTCTTGAATCTACCTCTGGTAAATGCCTATTTAAGGACAAATCTTTAGTATGACATTTGAAATCATGTTTCCTGGGACTTTTTCTTGCCGTATCATCAAACAGTTAATTGGCTGCATAGAGATGAGTGATAAAATCACTTTGCACTGGCTACACCACAGTTTCTTTACGGAGAGATTGATTAGTCCTGCTTTGGATTTTATGCCTTGCAGATGTACTTTAAATTCAATCAGATTCAAATTTGACCCTGTTTTCCACCTACCTTACAGAGCTTTACCACTAAGACAAACAGCTGTATGGGAAGCGTCTGTTTGTACAGGCATGGAGGTAAAATTCTCTTTGTTTCGCTGAAAGTTTATAGCAGGAGAAAACCCTTCACATGGTGAAAGTTTCTGCTGTATGAAATTCTGAAAAGTACAGACTTTCTTGCACTGAAATATGTTTCTCTCTGGTACCTCGCATATACCGTGACACTGGGCTCAAAATACTGCAAAGCAATGCGACAGATACTCCATAATATGCTGGTGGGAGGATGAGATATTTAAGATGTTTAAGATGCTAAGATGTGTTTTCTTTTTTTTTTTTTGAGAGAGAGAGATTGAGATGCTTTTGCAATTCTGTATCTGGGAAAATAAACAGGTAAGTAGCTTTCAGACTCGTAGTTAATCCATCATGATGACTCATAACTCATAAATAATAATAAAAATGCCTAATTTACTATTCAAATTAAATATCAAATTCCTGCTTACTAAATATTTTTGAGCGTTCAATGTAAAATCATGCCTTTGTCATAAAACTGGTGGTTTTTTTGGTTCATTTTTCATACATCCTTAAGCTGAAGGAGATCAGCACAAGGCCATCCTGCTGGCTATTAGGCAAATCTATTCATGGTTCAGCTACGTGTGTGTATTTAATTAACGTGGCTGCTCTACATTGTCCTCTTGTTTCTGTGTTTGTCTTACCTCTTCAGGCCAACTGCATATGAATCATGTATTTCAGTGATGAATGGTGCTGTAGACTCTGTGTGGCTCTATCACTCCAACCCACACCTCAATGACACCAGCAATGTCACACCAGGCATCCCTGATCAGTACAACTGTGAGGTTTTGATTAGCATTTCTGTGCATTACTCCTTTGCCCTGCTAATGACTGTATGGTCTCCCTGGAAAGACTTTCCTACATTTTTATTTGCAATCTCTTAATGTTATATAGAATAATATAGACAAAAAATAAATCATGTCTTGCACAGCTGAGGTAGAAGCTGTTTTCGAAGGTTAAAATGCCCAATTTTGCTCAGAACATGGCAGGTGGAGCACGAATGCCAGACTTGGGAATCGTGCTCGTCTGAGACAGCAGTTCATCTCCATTCCTGTCACGCTCTGAGCTGGCGACCTGCTGCTGGTGTCTGTGTGTGGGCATGAATGTGCTCCGACATGCGGTCCTGCACCCATTCACTGCTCCCCTCTCATACACATCCACGACCCCCACCCTCATCACCAACCTCGGTGCCTTCATTTGTCTAAAGTCTGAAAAGATTCGCAAAATTCTGAGGAAAGAAAGAGTGGTTATGCTTTTGGTAACACTGCTAATTGTGCTTTTTTGTTTCCAAACACATGCATATTAGTTACTATTGATCTGTGAGAATACTTCAGTTTAAATGTGCCAGTCATAATGCTGCTTTTCTGGGTTTTTTTTTTCTTTCTCTTTTGCCATTTTCACACTTCAGTTCTTCCCTTTTCTGAGGTTAATATTATAGGACACTATTCGTGGAGAAATACGTGTAACGCAGGCATTAGCAGCAGCGTGTTTGGGTGGCAGACAGCTTCAGTGCTGTGGTGCTATCGATCTGAGTGGTGAGAGAGATCAGTGGTATCTTTTTTCACATTTGTAAACTTCTGCTGACTCTCTGACCCTCACCGATGCAAGTCACAATGGGTTTGGTGCAGAGAAAGTTCAGAATGTGCTGAATTAGCTTTGGCAGAGGAAGATCGTAAATAATTCAGATCACTCTCTCTCACCTGACTGAATTATTCGAACAGCTGAACAGCTGGTGTCTCATCACCTCCTCTCAGACCTTTGAATTGTTCAAGTAGCACAATTTGTTCTGTTAAGTCAGATAGAACCAGTTTCTATTTTTATTATTCATGTGCTAGATTGACAGTAAAGATTAAGAGCATAATGTGTCTTGGAAAGATGAACATGGGAAGCATGAATATGGGGACATGGGAGCATAAATGTGAGCATGGGGGTGGAGACCTGGGAGAACATGGAGAACAGGTACGTGAGAAATGGGTATATGGGGAACAGGAACATTGGGGTAACTTGGGTGAACATGGCAAAAGGCAACACTGGTGAATTTGGGGAAGGGCAAAATGGGGTGCATGGGACAAGATGGGGGAAAGGGTACATCGGGGCAACCACTGGTGGCTCGGTGGTTACTGATCAGAAGACCTTCGCAAGGCCTTTAACTCTAGCTGCTCCAGGGATGCCATAATCATGGCTGACCCTGTGCTCTTACCCCAATTTCCTAGCAAGCTGGGATGTGTGAAGAATATACTTTTTTTTGCTGTACTCTAATACATATGCAACAGTTTTTTTTTCCCCTTCTAGTGGTGTAACATTCATTTATCTTTAGTAACAGCTTGGTCAGGTTTCCAGTGGGTCTGGACCCTGTTCTGGAAACACTGGGTGTAAGGCAGGAGAATTCACCCCAGAGTGCCAGTCTATTGCAGAGTGGTGTAGAATACGGAGTATTGTATTATTCAAGACAAGGATGTCTGCATATAAATTTGACGTCTGCGTATTGAACAAAACAGACTTTATAAACAGACTTAATAGTTTCAATAGACTGTATAATAAAGTAGGTTATTTGTCATAAAGTACTGCTTTTATTTTAGTGAGGTGTAATAAATGTTTGACTTTAATCAAGCCTGCATTCCTCCCTCTGAAAAAGTAACTTCCTCTTTATCTGAATCAAGAGAGGCTACAGGAGAGACTGCCATCCTCCTATGCACGGTGTTAGGTGAGTGACTAGTGTATTAGTGTATTGGCTTGTTTAAAAAAAAGCAACAGTTGGACTGCAGCAAGCAGGAACTGGAAGAGTCGCTACAATTTTTTTTTTTACAGTCTGGTGTATTGGAAAATGTCTTAATAAGTTACAGTGCTGATGGCCAATGATTGGTGGACCGAAACATTACAGAGCACCAAATCTGCCAGTTAAGAGTGCCATACACCAGTGCTACCACCACAATCATGACCAATTTTTTGTTACATCTCTGATATTGCACCCCTAGGGGTTACATGGGGTCCAGTGTTACACTCCATGGGGTACATGGGTGTACATGGGTGTAGTGTACATTGGGAATGGATATATGGGGTTAAATTGGGTATGGGCATTTGGTGACAGTATCCTGAATATGAACATTTAAAGACATGGGGTTTCACAGGGAATGGGAACATGAAGTTGAGAATGAGGCAATGGATAGATAGGAAATATGGGAATGAAAACATGGGGAACAAATCCATGTAAACATGGAGTGTGTGACCATTGAGGACATGAAGCAAAAGATTCTTTGTGACTTGTGACTTGACCTTCTGCCCTGCTTTTTGGCTCTGGATAATGGATTTGTTTTCAGTTTGGAGCTGGTCAGTAGTGTCTTACAATTATCTTAGTAGGAACCATTCTGCCTGTTTCTCTTGAATGATTTGGGTAACTTGATATTCCCTTTTTCTGCCAAATCATGAACTCTGAACGTTCCTTATCATTCAGCCAGTATGGACCAATTCTTGAAATGATGTTGAAAAGCATATAAAATACTCTTCTGAGAGAAGGAGGGGATTATTTATTTATCTTTAAAATTTGTATGTTTATCTTCAAAACAGATGTTTGGGAAAAGGAACACTTGAGAAAGTACACATTTGCATTTATTAATTTGGCAGACATTACTTACAAGCAAGAAAAAATCCAGTCTAAGCACAGAGCTTAGCAGTTGTGGGTCTTGCTTAATGCCCCAGAAGCACCTCTCTGGCAGTCCAGGGATTTGAGTTCACTGCCAGGGGATGCATGAAAAATTAATCATTTTGATTGACAGTGTTGTAAATATTTCATCATAGCTTGTTTTACTGGTTATATACAGTCAGGCCCATAAATATTGGGACATCGACACAATTCTAACATTTTTGGCTCTATACACCACCACAATGG
>CM075004.1:18124909-18150449 GCA_037576675.1 Pangasius sanitwongsei | reverse complement strand
TGTGGTGGTGTATAGAGCCAAAAATGTTAGAATTGTGTCGATGTCCCAATATTTATGGACCTGACTGTATATATTTCTTTAAACTATTTATCTAAATGCATTGCATTGCATTTACACTCACCGGCGGCTTTATTAGGAACACCATACTAATACTGGGTAGGACTCCATCAAGGACAAATTCCTTTGAGGTTCTGGTCCATGTTGACATGCTTGAATCACACAATTGCTGCAGATTTGTAAGTTGCACATGCTTGCTGCAAATCTCCATTTTACCACATTCCAAAGGTACTTGGATTCAGATCTGGTGACTGGGGAGGCCACTGAAGTACACTGAACTCACTGTCATGTTCATAAAACCAGTTGAGACATTTTCATGCTGGAAGTAGCCATTATAAGATGGGTAAATTATGGGCATATAGGGATGCACGTGGTCAGCAACAATACTTGGATAGACTGTGGCTTTCACATGATGCTTGATTAGTATTAAGGGGCCATTGTGTGCCCACACTATTAACTGCCACCACCAGCCAGAACTGCTGACACAAGACAGGTTAGGTCCAAGGATTCTTGCTGTGGATGCCAAATTCTAATTCTACCACCTGTATGTTGCAGCCGAAATCAAGATTCATCAGACCAGGTGATGTTTTTCCACTCTTGTGCCGACACTACTGTCCGGTTTCAATGAGCCTGTGTACACTATAGCCTCAGATTCTTGTTCTTGGCGGACAGGGGTGGTACCCAATGTGGTCTTCTGCTGTTGCAGCCCATTCACCTCAAGGTCCTACGTATCGTGCATTCTGAAATGCTCACCACGGTTGTAAAGAGTGGTTGTTCGAGTTACTGTAGCCTTCCTGTCAGCTTGAACCATTCTCAGGTTCAGGTTTTTAAAATAAAATTGCATGGGATATAGCCAATGCTAATATTCATGAACAAATAAAGCTGAAAAATGTATATTAAATGTGCATCATAATTATACAGTGTGTATTAAAAAGTCCTTCTAGGATATGGTTGCATTCATAAGGATGTTTTGGTAATCAATTACCATTGATTTGATTTCTATGGAAATGGTGGCACTGACTGTTTTGCATCATTGCATGCCTTCGTGTAAACATTGCTCTCTATCATCTTTAAAATTTACCAGAGATTAACTTTTGATGTCACACCTGATGTGGCTGTATCTTCAGCCAATAGGAGACTGTCAGGGCGAGAACTTGCTCATTCATACTGATGTTGAGGAAGATGAATGAGAAACTAATTTCAGTAGTCAGTTCACATCCTGAGCTGTCTGACCCAGAACTAAAAATCTATAAGGGCAGCTCATGGTGAGCTTTGGTTTGGCAGAGGGTCAGGGTGTGCACAGGTCTACTGGGAGAAAAAAAAATACATTCAGCTGAAATTAGTCTCTGCCCACAACAAACCAGCAAGGTGTACTGAATAGGGCTGAGTGATGCTATAATATTGATATTGTGATAAATTGTCACAATACACTTTTCTGAGCTATTGTGGGTATTGCTATATCGTTTTATAACTGGTAACAATTACTAACTCTGGAAGCAGCTGATTTGATATTAAAATTTGTACTGTTTTGAATCTTTAAAATTGTAAAATCTTAGTGTTTTACAGATTTAAAAAACTCCTCCTTTTCTGAGTAACTATATTTGTAAACAATAAGTATCAAACTTAATAAACAAATATTTATAATTATTTGTGTTTTAATGCAACACTACTGTTTTGCTGGCAGTTTGTTAGCAAACCTGTATATTGTGATGCATATAACATAAAGTATTGTCTTTAAATATTGTAATATATTGCATATTGCATATATATTGCATAAATCAATATTATATGCATGATATTGATGCGTTTTGTAAGGGATCCCAGATTTTTCTTCTGACTCAGGCCTATTTAACTGTTAGAAGCCTAACTACTAAGTACCCTAACTACTAAGTACCCTAACTACTATTTTTGAATCGCAGCCTAAATGTAAAATTACATGGACTAAAGAAAATGAAGAAGTAATATCAACGCTCACAGATACAGTATGTTTACATCACTGTTTTAAAATAAATCACATTTGAAGAGACCTTTATCTGCACCAGCTGTCCTTGGAACCTTTCATCTGTCCACTGATGTATCAGTCGGGTCCTAGCGGCCTGACGATCTTTATATCTTTCAATCAGAGTCATTTTAACTGACTTTATGGGTAGAGCATCTCGGTGTCAGCTAGCTGCACCCACATCCATCAAAGGCAAGCAAAGATGCATTTACCTCGTGAGATAACTGTTCTCAAGTGTGCTGCGCTCCTATTATCCTCCCATTCACACTCTCGTCCTCCCACTTTCACAGGACTATGGTGGTGTCTGCAATAGCTTGATCTCTGATAAAAGTGAAAATGGCTGCGCTGTACGTTGCGCTCTCTGTTTCACAGTCCCTTGGTAAAAATTACTTACAGGCTCATGTCCAATACCTCTTCCGAGATCTCGGCTGTATTATTCATGTCCCATCTTTCAGGGCCATCTGAGGTTAGACACTATTAATATCTGAGATGTGTGCTGTATTGTCTCCTTTGATGCATCCTCATTGGAATGTGACATTCTCATTGGAATGAATCTGAGGTTAGACACTATTAATATCCGAGATGTGTGCTGTATTGTTTCCTTTGATGCATCCTCATTGGAATGAGACTTATAATTAGGCTAATTTTACATCTGCTGCCTGATTATTGGCCTTACAGAAGCGTCACTGTCTTGATTATTGCTATAAAAAGGGGCTTTGTAGTACGACACAAAAGCCACATGGATCCTCTGTTTTACCCCTGAAAGGCTTTGGTATCCCAGGCCAGTGAGTCATTTAATGAAATGCAAAGCTAGAGACTTGTGGCGCTCACAGCAGCTTGTTAGTCTTGCTTTGGTCTTGTCCAGTGAGTGGTTTTACTCTGTTTTTATTCATTTATTCATTGATTTATTCAATTCCTCCAGTTTGACATATGATCAAAATTATTTTTTTTGCACAGTTTATATGGTCCCATAAATCACGGCCTATAGTTGAGTTAAACCCAAGAGTTAAGAAATAATCTCCTTGTGCTTGCTGTAGATGTGGTGTCATTCAAGCTCTTGCCTAGTTGTTTCCCTCTGCTGACAGTTATGATAGATTATGGATATACTAGTTTTTCATTAAACCCTCTTTAAATTGGTCTGGACAGTGGTGTTCAGGCTGTCTTTCGGGTTTTGTGTCCAAACATACACCTTTTCAACCTTTTCTAATACAACATCCTGAATGTGATTAGTTATAGTCTATTATACATCATATATAGCTAAGTGTATTGTTGTAAATGACTGAATGAATGCTGATGTTTGGTCTGTGTTTGGTTTCTGAGGTCATGGCAGATCACCGCTGTGTTAAATGCCCAGGTGATTTAGGAAGTTCTGATATACAGCATTCACAGCAACACGCTTGTCTTGCCCTGCTTGCCCATTAACACTGGATAAGCTTGGGACTTTTTCATTAATTATTTTGGTTAATTAGGTAGTTCTCCGCGTTCACCTAGAAACAAGATGAACCTTGCATTTTTGAACTACATTGACTTGTGGTTCACAAAGAGTTTTTAGTTTCTGAAAGCTTGATTCAGGTAGACTCTAGGGCATGGCTGAACTGAATAATGGCACTGTTAGCAATTTTACTCATTACCAACTCATTATATCGGGCGATTACATTTTTTCTTATTGGTGTGTTACTCCAATACCTTTTTATTGTTAAAGGGACAAGGAGCAGGCATATTGTTTTCTGTGCCCAGAGTTCAAAATAGTTATAAAATACATAGAATCCCAAAGTATCATTTCTGGCTTGAATGCTGATCAATGTCTTAAAGTCCAGGTGAACCCAATATCATGGTAATACAGTAAAGGTTAAACAGTTACCAAGGTGTGATCATTGTATAATGGTACATATCTGGTATAAAATATTACAGAGTAGGCCTGAGACAGAATTTCATTGTCTCAAATAGCGTGATATAAAATACTGACAAGACGAGTTTGCTTCTTATACTGTGTATTGCAATATTTCCATTTAATATTCATCATGAGCTCTACCTCTCCTCACACACTAGGCGGCAATCAGCAGCACTAGTGTTACAGTCCCTGTACCGGTCTGTGATGGTGAAGCAGGAGCTCAGTTTGTGGAAGAAGCCCTGTGTTTAGCGGTCAATCTGTGTATGTCCCTGTCCTCACTTCTGGTTATAAACTGTGGGCAGTGACTGAAAGAATAATGTTGTGAATACAAGTGGCGGAGATGTAGTAGAGCCACGGCTTCTCGGAATTGAGAGAAACCAGTTCGGATGGTTTGATGGCTCCCACTAGAGCTATATCAGGCACGTCCAACTGGACGGAAACCCTGGGGCAGACCCAGGACCTGCTGGAGAGATTATAATCTCTCAGTTGGCCTGGAATTGTTTGGGGATCCTCAAGGAGGAACTGGAATCTGTGCCTGGGGATGAAGAAGTCTGGATCTCAGTTCTTTGCCACCATGAATAAATAAATGAATGAATTTCTTGGTTTGGTAATGGAGGATTTCAAGATTGGGCAAGTGTAAGTCTGTACATGTTGTGATTCTATCATTTTTGTCCTTTCTAATGTCAGCATGTCTTTACTGGAGAGAGATTGTGACTAGCTCTGTGAAACATGGAAAAACATGGTAAACCATTTACATTTATTTTTTTACTTTTTTTAAACTACGAAATGCCTTAAAATTTAGGTCGGATACACTCCAAAAGCTAGGCTGTTGAGGATACACAACAGCCATGCATATCACCCCCCCCCCCCCACACACACACACACACACACACACACTAGGGGAGGAATGCTTTATTTCAAAATCTCTCTGTATCTGTATATGTTTAGTTGCTGTAATCAATACCCAAAGGATTTTACTTTTTTTAAAAATTTTTTTTATTAATTGTCAACTATACCACTATGCCCCTAGAAAACACTGGAAAACACTGAAAAAAGGCTGCTGGAAAATGAAAAGAAAAATTTGAAATCACAAACTATACCAACAAACAGCAATTCTGAATCAGACGCCAGGTAGAACTTTCTGGCAGGCTTTCTGTATAATGTGAGTGAGTAAGCTAGAGTACTGTCTTTAAAATACAATCACGTCTTTCCCATGGTAACTGGGTAATTGATAGCAACAGCCATCTAATGATATTTTATCAGATTTACTCTAGTTTTGGGGGTTTGTTACTTTCTGGAAATTTTCCAGTAAGATTTTCTTTTAATAACAATGGAGAACATCCATTTAAGGACAATAAGTGTACAAGTTAATCTTTTTAAACTTAATTAAATGATTAGTGTTTGGAGACCCCAGCTGAGATGTGCTGCCCTGCACACAGCATGTGGTCTGCGTGGGCTTTGGGGAGCGACAGCTCTATTAATAAGATCAGATTTTTTTTTTTTTTTGGTAAATTATGGGCCTTTTTTTTTTTTTTAATAGAAACATAGAAGAAATATGTTTTTTATTATAAGGCAGTGTTTAGCTGATGAAATAGTGATATCACCACTGATGATAGTGACACACACACACACACAGATGTAATTACTTAGCAAGTTTTATGGCATGTTTGTTCTCAACATTGTTTGTAATGAGGATCAATCTGTTGTGTTCTTATTGATCTTGTTGCTAATGTGATCCTGCCTTACGGATGTGAGATAAATAGGCTTTGTCACTTACACTCTCTGAGACAATACCATACTTCAGTTTTTGAAAGGAGCATTGATTAAAAGTACTGTTGCTAATGGACAATCTGCATTAGAAAATTAAAGAGTGTGAGCTGGGTGGTGTGGCTCTTGTGCACAATAATTACTCAATGCAAAATATAAAGGGGGATCATTCCAGTTAATCATGGCTAACTGTTAGTCAAGTTATGTTACTGCATATGCTGCATTTCTAATTAGGGCACACCTTGGATTTAAGCATGATTTATCAGCATCTAATATACAGCACAGTCTGTAGTACAGTAACAGGTTTTTGTTAGTGTTACTGTCCTCTAGTACATTGTATTTGAAATAAAGCAATGATGAGAATAAATTTGCAATATTTCAGCTTTAATTTTAGGCTATTTACATATATATTGGCTGAACCACATAGATGTCGCAGCTCTCACATCGATGTTGCAGCTCAGTCTGCAATTTCCAGAGAGCAAAACTAACTGATGTGTGCGAAACAGACATCATCTGACACTGGTTACCTTTTGTGGCGATGCGCTGCCGGGTCTGTAGTGCAGCCATTTTATGTCCTGCTTGTTTTAAGGGCTTTTTGCTTTCAGTTTGTGAACTGCAAAAACTGTACTCGCTTTAGCAGAGGCTTTCAGGCTAGTGTCCTGCTATAAGGTGAACCTCGCATGACAAGATGGAGTTATTTTGTCTTTTTACCTGGTTTGTGCATGACCTGACTTTTTTTTTCTAACCAACATCTCCCCCCCACATCTCCCCCCAAATAGAAAATGATCTAGACCTGGACGTCTGCTATAAATCAAGTTCATTACAATGGAGTACAGAATCAAAACAACCACATTCGGTCACTATCCAAAAAACACCCAGGCTAAACCAAGACAAAAGTTCCATGTCAAAATAGGCAAAAGTGAAACGGTGAATTCCGAACTGTCTTTTGGAAAGCAAACTGGAGGGGACTGGACAGAACAGGAACTTGAGTGGATTGAGCAAATGAAATATAAATATTATATTATATAAATGCACATTGCACTTCTAAACCTTCAGGTGCTCACTGCTACAGTGATACTATTACGGCAGATGGAGAACAGAAAAGTAGAGGAAAAAACAAACCCTTACTCGGATGGGAAAGTACAACACACGTACACACATACTGCAGACACAAACACCTTTTAAACCTCTATAAAAGCATGTACTAAACACTGAGTGCTGCACGAGAGCAAAGACATTTTCACTTTCCTTATGAATCTAATTTTTAATGCTCTCACAGCCTGATCTCAGTAATGACTTCTGTTTTCATAATACATACCCTGAGACTTCAACTTATGTCTGAAACTTTGCTACAATTCCCACTAATTCTGAGTTTATCTTTGTTGCAATATGCTTTGTTTAACTTCATCAGAAATCATACATATATTAGGATCACATGTATTTATTTAGCATAAGACGTCTAATTGATAGTGTTTGTTACTGGGTTTGGTTTCATCTTCTAGGAATCATTTTCTAGTACTCTAATATACACACACTGGCCACTTTATTAGAACCCCTCTAGACCTGCTCATTCATGCAATTATCCAATCAATCATGTGTCATCAGTGCAATTGGTATAATCATGAAAATACAGATCAAGAGCTTCAGTTAGTGTTCACATTAAACATCAGAATGGGGAAAACATTGCTCTCAGTGACTTAGATCTTGACAAAACTGGCCGGTTGAAGATTACAGAAAGACCATGCAACATTTTTCCAGTCTTCAACTGTCCAGTTTCAGTGAGCCTGTGCCCACACTAGCCTCCTGTTCCTGTTCTTGGCTGACAGTGGAACCTGATGTGCTCATTTGCTTGCACTTGTGAGAGCAGCAGGTGAACTTCATTCTGGAGGTAAATCTCATTCATGCCATTCAGCTTCCTCGTCTCTTATCCATTTTTTTATTACAATCCGACACTTGCATCGGTGCATAGTGTCACCGCTGCTATTCTTTTTTTATTTATTTTTTCTGTTTGACAGGTTTGCCAGATGCATTCCTAAAGCAGCCCCAAAATGCAAAATATTCCTCTTTCAAACCCTACACACTGATTTCAATGTCTAACAGCAGGTCTACTATTGTAAAGTGTATTGTATTATTTATAACACCATTAAATACATATTCGCACAGAAAAGACATGGCTTGCCTAAATACTATATTATACCTCCACCACTAAGTGGCAAAGGCATTATGTTTTCAGGTTTTCCGTGCATCCATCTGTCTGTGCGTCTAATGCACAAAATAATGCCTTCATACAGTAATGCCCAGAGGCCAGTAGAGAATAGAAAGAAGGGATACGGATATGGGGCTGTATTCAGAGTAGAGTTAAACACAGGTACTGAGGTGTGAACACTGTAAATGTGTACGATAATATTCAGACCTCAGATGTAACAACAGACTTAAGTGCTTATAAGAAGTTGCATGAGGGTTGTACTCATGGTGTGAAAGCTTAACAAAAAACAGAAGCGTGCCTCTGTTGTGTGTGATACTGACCTTGAATGTAAGTCAGCGTTTCTTGTGTTAGACAGGCTCGAGTGAGCAGCAGTTTCTGAAAGACAGGCAGTTTATTAAAATCACGTAAAGTAACTGCAGCATCTTTTTTTTCCCCCTCTATTTGCACTCTGTTTTCCGATGCTCTTCTCTGAGCTTAGTTCGTCTAGTCATGAAAGAAGCGACAGAGTCGAGGATGTAACTATTTCTTCGGCTCCAAGCTAAGATGATACAGACACAATGGAACTTCTTAATATGAAGTTCTTTATGTAGACATCTGAAAAATAACTGCTACTGTACATTAGTTTATAGGCAGATACTGGCAGCCAGGAATTTTAGGAGCTGAGGTTTTTTTGGGATTAATGGCATGCTAAAGATAAATGGCAGCATGTCATTGCATAGTCTGTTTGAATGCTGCAAATAAAAAAAAAACAAAAAAACAAAAACAAATAAAAAAAACAAATTATAAAATAAGATTGGGAGTGTAGCCTTGATTGTGTGGTGGGTTATTAATAGACTGCCCAAGGTTAAAAGAATCAGGAAGATGCATGAACTCGCTAACCACAGGTTAGTGAACACATTTTAGACTTTTGAAATTGAGGATTCAAGCCCTTAAATTCCAAAGCCTTATTCACAGCTTGTCCTGATTAAAACAAAAATCCAGCAAAAAAACATGCTAAAACTGACCCGGT
Source organism: Pangasius sanitwongsei (assembly GCA_037576675.1). NCBI lineage: Eukaryota > Metazoa > Chordata > Actinopteri > Siluriformes > Pangasiidae > Pangasius > Pangasius sanitwongsei. The sequence continues at coordinate 18,141,520 of CM075004.1, read as the reverse complement.
AGCAATACTCGTTATTGAATCAGTGCCTTCGTAATTGATCATTTCTCCAGTATGTCACTGATGTATATTGTAGTCACCTCAGATACAGGGTTATGGATATTCATGACAATTTTTTTCTGGGCGAATGTCTTCCAGAAGATCTTTCAACGAGAATGAATCCTCTATTTCATCCTGTTAGCCACGTGTACTCCGCACACAGTGGAACAGAGAAATTCAGTGTGTGGACAGTAGACTTTGAAATCTCCATTCATTTTTCTGCTTGTTGCCTGGGGGGCCGTCGGATTCCTTCCATGCTGGAAGTACTGACAGTTTCCAGTTTGCTGTGTTAATCATGCTGATCAGAAGTCATTTTTCTTATTCGTCGCTTAACGAGACAGGGGATTTAGGATGAATCTACCTCTACAGATGCACACTGTTATAAAAAAAAATCCATTGGAGGTCAGTGGAATTGCCTTCAAAATTTCGAACAGATTTTGGGATTTTGGTTTAATTGGTGGGATGTTACAAAGCCTGTATTATTAATAAGTTTTATAAGGAAATTTTTTATCTTTGGAATAATTTGTTTTTTAAAAACATTTGGTTTTAACAGTGAAAGCAAACCGTACACGAACATAACAGACAGTAACAAAGCTAGTACAACAGAACAATTAGCAGAAATCCACCAAAAAAATGTGAGCATTGGTTTCTCTAGAGAAGTAAAGCACTAATGAGTGTGTGTGTGTGTGTGTTGCAGAAGGGATGTCTCTTCTTTGCCACAGTTCTTGGGTTCTCATATTGCTCAAAATCTTGTTCCCATATGGAACCCCTGTCCAGTTCTCAGTTAGTCATTCTTTCTAGAGCAAGATCAATAAAAAACGTCGCTTAAGTGCGTGTGGTCACTATAGCAATTTGGAATACATTGGTGTGAAATAAGGCTGGTAAACAGAAAACAAATGAGAAACTCTTTTTGGTATGTAGCCATGACAAATACAAAATATTTGTTCTTTGTTGGTGCACTCATCCCCAATGGATGGTGTGAATTCTTATGAATACTATGTTGACAGTAGTAGGATTTGTACTCACTGCGTATTACTGCAATAATGGCCTTAGCAATGCTCATATCATGGAGGAAGGAAATATGAAGTATATAATTGGTTTGGTGAGTACTCTGGCCATGTCACAGGTTCTTTTTCACCAGTAACATAGGCTCCGAAAGCAGGATAGGACATTTCTAGGAAAAAGAACAGCTAATGGAAAGTATTCAGGTGTATGCACTATTAGGTGATAGCATTTTTATGTTGACTAAAGTCTTCTAACATTTTATAAATATCTAAAATATGCAACGTTATGAAACAGATGTAAGAACTCTTAGTTTCCTGTCTCTCGTCTTCTTGCTCCATCAACTTGTCTTTTTTCAACATATTTGTAGCTGTCTACACTGGGTGATGCATTTGGGGATTTGGAGTGAGTCACTAAATCACACTTGATGCATTTCTGAATTGGTTTTAGACACAGGTCTGACCTAGCATTCGTTTTAACCAGCGTTTCAATCCCCGAGACGTGAGCCGATGCGTTCTCGAGGCTACGGGTCTGGTGTGAATTCTAGACATGACTGGTTTAGTGTGAAAATGTTGAATGTGAATGAGACATTTCAATATTGTTCTTTGCAAGTTTGTACAGGCTGAATGAAACAAGTCAGCGGGTTGTGTTTGGCTTGCAGCGCTAGAGTTTTAACACCTGTGCTCTATGTAATCAGGGTTCACCAGTCTGTTTTAACATATTGACCTATAGCAATCGCATTGGGTTGCAGTATAATCCCAGTTTTTGCAGACTGGAAGTGCCTGTGCATGACGTGTAAAATTTAGCAGTAGATGCCATTTGACCTGAAGTAAAGCTTTTAAAATGAGATTTCTTATTCTTACCATAAAGAGATAGAAGTGGAGTTTTCTTCTTAGAGTGGTGTCTTAAATAATCTTGTCAGCTCTGTTTGTTGCTATGCAATGTTTTTCCTTCTGTCTCTCTATAAGGGAAGGTCTTTTGAAGGTCATTAATGGAGCAGGCCATTTTTAGGGACATAAATGAATTAGTCATGGGGATGCAGGGAAACTGCACAAGAAACAGGCTTGGATGAAGAAGCTGTCACTATGCATTTGGGCCAAATAACTGAATCACACACTATTCTTGCACCTTCTCTACAGCAGAGATGAGCTGAAGTCTAGAAATATCCCCTGACATGCTACTGACCTACCTTTATATTACTCATCTATTTTGCATAATAGTTTTAAGGAAAAAAAAAAAAAGGTCCCGGTGAAGATGATGTGTGTTAAAGGAAAAGTCCACCCTGAAACACTAAATAGTGCTGATTTGTTGGTTGGTGCTGTGTTTTATTCCTGTGAGAAGTTGTGGGCCACTCTGGCGTCACATGGAGACACTGCTAGCACAGTTACGATGGTATCTAATAGGAGAAAAGCTTTCAGTGATCTCAAACATAAGAAATAAGAATCAGGTTTTGCTGTTAGCTCTTAACACGAGAGCTAGAACTTCTTTTCTCACTCAACATTTCTAATGTCATATTAATGAGAAATCCATCATAGAAGTAGTAGAAGTAGACAAACACAAATTGGACTCAAAGTTCCAGAATGCAATGCAGCTGTATGTTGCAGTTGTGCTGAGTCAGTGGATACAGGCAGCAACAAATAGTAGTGATCTATAAGATGACGAAGTTGTTGATGGTATTAGCATTAAGCTTTAAATCCTTGCCTGTTTGGGCAAAGGTTAAAGCACCGCTGCAGCAGTCTCTTGAAGTGCCAGTAGTCTAATGGCATTATGGGTAATGTAGTAGTAACCATCAGTTAGGGGTCGCCACAGCGGATCACTGGTCCGCGTATTTGATTTGGCACAGTTTTTATGCTGGGTGCCCTTCCTGACACAGCCCTCCCCAGTTTTATCCATGCTTGGGACCGTCACTGGGAACGCACTGTTGCATGCAAGCCCAGTAGCTGGAGTTTGTTCCCTGGCTAGGAATCGAACCCGTGCTGCAGCAGTGAGAGCGCTGTGGCCTAACCACTAGTCCTCCAGGGACCCAGTAGCAACCATCCGTAAACCAAAGTAAGTGTTAAAAAGCAAAGTTTTTAAATTGACAAGTTGATCTAAGTTTTGATAAAACCAAAACTACAAGTAAATAGTAAGCTAATTCTAAAAATACATTTGGCATTTTGGATTTAATAACGTTAATTATAAATATTGATTTGCAATTTGTTCACTGTGTTTTTTTTTTTTTCATGGAAGTTTGTACCGAGATAGAACACAGAACACAGCAACGGGTTTTTACGACCACTACACCAATGGGGATCTTAGACCAATGAGAATCTGAGAGTGGTATTGATCTTAGACGCTCCATCCACAGCCCAATTGTTATACTTATTATTGTGCTTATCGTACACTTATCTAGCCACAAGCTTCATAATATTGCCGGTTGGTAATTTGCACTTCCATGCATATACATTTCCAAGCACTAGTTTCTGACTGGAAAACAAATTTTCAGCTGACTCACTGAGCCGTCTTTAAACAGTGCATTGTTTGAAGCAGTTAGTGGCAGGTAAGTACGATAGTCTTGCGGGTTTGCATATGGTGCCCAGCAGCATATATTCCTTTCTCTATGTGGCTTATAAGAAAAGTTTATATAAGAGCAATATCTGCTTTTCTAATAATGGAATACAAAGCCCCACTTCCCATCTGTAGGGCATATGGTGCTACTGCTGCTATTTTATTTATGGACACCTTTAAGGAAAACATGGACACCTTTGCCCATGTTTTCTTATTCAGGCCATTTGATCCAGGTCAGAAGATTTATTATTATTATTTTTAATATTTGTCTGCTTGAGGTGGACAGGTCCATACAGTTTTAGCTTTAGCTGTTCAGGTCAGAACTGGGAGGGAAAATTAGCACAACAGAATGTGACAGGATAAGAAAAATGTTCACACAGACTAAATATAATAACTGTGTTGGGGAGGCCAACTGTTCTTCAGCCTTTCAGCCCACTGGTCTGCCTCATGCCTTACCTTTTCTCTGTTCGATGACAATCATCTGAACGTACTATTTTCAAGTGATTAAGAGTCCTCTTAGTTCTCTGTGTGTTTCACAGTTAATGGCAAACAACAGGTTTACTGGTTAACATTTACCATTACAAGTTCACCATTATAACATTACATCTTTGTGTGGAACCATGGAAAGCTGTACATGGTGCAATGTGTCCCTAACACAAGATGGTTTTTTATGGGTGAAAGTTTGCTTAGTTTATGATGCCTTGGCTAAAATGAGCAAGATCTGGGTGCCTTTTTCATCATCTCATCAAGGACTATAGATCAAAGTAAATACCGGAACATGTATAGAATATCATTGACAGAACGCCTTGAACGTTGTTGCCAAGTTTTTTGATCTTCATCTGAAAATTCCCTTTGAAGAAAACATTCACCCAGACTTTTCATTCTTCAGCTTGCACTGTGGCTGGAAGTGAAAGCTTAGAGGTCTACTGTCCTCAGCATTCACAAATGACTTTGTAAATCTTTCTTTTACTCTGATATAGCTAGACGAATATGTCTGATCTGTTTTATTTTTGGTGTACATTTTATTCCGACAATCTGTTATATGATGTACTGCAAAATGCATTACGATTCATTTTAATCAATCTTATTTAGCCATCTTTTAGTAAAGTTGTGTGTAAATGTTTTGGTAGGCCAAGCCTAAGTAAAATATACATATTTACAAAAGTTTCAGTAATGCTGATTTTCTTCATACCTGCATGCATATGTTGGTAAATGCCATCCTGGTTCACAGTACTCTCCTTATATGTCCATTTACACAAACTCAGGAGCTTTTAAAGGATATGAATGTTTTTCCAAACTGGGTTTTCATTAATACTACATTTCTTGTGTAAATTCTCCTAAGAATAAATCCATTCATCTTCTTAATCTTCCTGTACATAAGGTGATGTGAAGTCATGCCTGAATGAATATGTGTATATTCTGTAGACTTAAATTTGAACAGCATGTATTAGAAACTGAAAAATGGACTGCCATTTTAATGTTATCATATATTTAAGCGTCCATAACTTTTTGATAAAATGGTGTGCTGATTTGTAATCAGTATAACAATATCTTGTGACATTCCTAAATAATTCTGTTCAACAGACAAGAAATGTACATTTTATTTAAAAAAATAGAGCGTCTATTCCGAGCCTGAGGAGCTTAGTGAGAGATTTGGAAGGAAGCATAAATCCCCAGGGCAAATGTTATTACACTGAAAGGAGTCCTGAATTCACTTCCTCCTGATATATGTAGAATAGGCCTGATGATGACTAAAAAGTAAGCAATAAATGAATTGCAATTGTCTCAGGACAGAGTGAGTGCTGAATTAAAGTTGTTTTGTCCTCACTGATGGGACATTAAGGACCTTTGGTCCAGCAAAGTCATTTAATCTTTGACGAGCCTCAGTGTACTGCTGCAGTGCAGTGGCGTTTCCTGCAGTGCTTACCCTCTACCCTGGAGTCTCTGGAGAGTTCTAGTGGAGTACTGCGCTCTGTATGAGAATAGAGTCCCTGGAAATGCAAAGCTGGCCAGTATGACAGCATCAAACACCCTCCTCCCTTCCCCAGCCTCATGGTCTCTCTGCCTCCGCCTCAGTCTGACTTGCTGCCTCTGCTTGCTGTTCCATTCCTCAGCCCCTCTGTTGTACCTTATGATTGCCAGGAGACGTGCAGAAAGCACTTGGTTCATTTATGTCAGAATAAAAACTCCTAATAACCAATGGTGATATAACAGAGAGAATTACAGTAATCTAATCATGAGGTTATGAAAACATGGACCTGGGTTTTGGCTAATTTTAAACTAAGTAGAGGATAAAATTGAGCAATGTTGCAGAGATAAAGAAAGGTGCTTTTACAAAGTCTGTACAGTGCTGGCTTCAAGGTAGAATCAAATGTAATACCAAGGCTGAAAACACTAAAAAAAATTTAAAAATAAGGGTTTAACAGTGACACTGCCGTTAGATTGCAGATCTCTCACTGCGGAGATTTCCCAGGAACTGTAGTTCAGTAAAGATCAGCAACATGTCGCTTTATAGAAGATATGGCTGAATTGCAATGCTACTCTGACTGTCAGAGAGACAAAGAACAGTGTGTTAGGCTCACTTCTGGTCTATCTCTGCTGACTGGTTCGATGGCAAGAGGTTATAATGGATACAGAACAAAGCATGTTGAAGTAGACAGGCTGGGAGATTCAGTGATGGATGTTGCTTTGTCAAAGACGGTGGGGAAATGCCTTTAACGAAATTGTAGAAATCAACAGCTGTGGGATTACACTAGTGAGATAACATCCTGGCTATCAAACACCCTGCATCAAAACAACAGAATCTAACAATGTCAATTTCAGAAGTTCTAGTAAGTAGGGTTACAGTTTTATTTAAATATATGTTAAGAGAGTTAGACTTGGGCTTATGAGGGATGCAACAGAACAGTGTTCGTCTTATCATCAGGAGATCTCAAAGTTCAAATCCTGACATAGCCATCTATGGCCCAGGAGTACAAGGCAGCAAAATTAGCTGTGCTCTCTAGGTGGGAAGCATGGCAATAATCTCCTGCGTGTCAATCAGAGCAACATAATGTGGAAAGATGTAGAAGAGCGCAGGTAGCACTTTCCTTCAAGTGTGCCAAGTGTACACAATTTGTGTTCCTTCAATTGTATCATGAGGAGCAGTTTGAAAAGCTTGTCTTGGGGAAGCACGTATTTACCTTCTTCCTCCGTGGTTGGTTGCTGTTGTGTGATAGGGGAAACTTAGCTAGTGGATGGGAATTAGCAAATGACCAAATTGGGAGAACATAGCATAAAAATATTTCAAACCAAACTTGAAATCATAAATACATGCAGTTCATTTATGTAGGTGACATAAAACTATGTGTCAAGAACATAACTGTAGAAATTAAGAATGTGGTGTTGAATTATGTGAACATACTGTATATGGTAGACACAAGGGGACCGAAAACCCAGCCTTGATGAACTGCTTGATACATGGGCTGATAAAGGATTCATGTTCATCATTAAAAAGAACATAGAGTTTCCCAAAGAGATAGGATGTGACCCACATGAGAGTGGTGGCAACAGTTCCACTGGAAGAACGGTGAGCGAAGAATCTCTTGATTCACTGTCACAAAGGCTGCACTGTGGTCTAATGGAACAAGAAGAGGGCACCAGAGTCAGCAGTGAGGAGATCATTAAAGACGCTTCCAAGAGCTGTTTCAGTGCTATGCAGTGGAGAGAAACTAGACTGGAAAGGCTCAAAGAGAGAGTTCTGTAGCTGAGTGGCTAGCACTCTTTCTAGCTGTTAATAGGCTGATAGTTTGAAAGGTCAGGAAGATCAAGGCCATTTTTTTTTAGCATTGGTGTCACCACAGTAATTTTAAGGAGCAGAGCAAGAGAATCAGATACAAAGGACTTGTTGATGAAGTGGGAGATCAGGCATGAGATTATAAATGGGCAGGTTTGATGAAGGAGGTAGGGGCAGGATCAAGCTGGCAGGTGGAGGGATTAAATTTAGAAAGTACAGAGGCAGAATCTGAATCAGAAGGTGCCAAGTGAGTCAAAAAGAGCTCAGAGCAGGAAGATTCAGAAGAAACGGGAGATAAGGAGAAATGCTGGATTTTGCTAATTACCGAAAGAAATTAACGAAGGCTTCACCTTGGTCCAACGAGCTAAGCAGCACCACTACTAAAAGCACTCAAGAGGTTTATTATATGTAGCGATGAGAATTGGCCTATGTTGATATGTGATGATGAGCGAGCAGTATTTAGCGCACCTCTGGACTCTGTCAGTAGGGTCAATGTTCTAATACAAGCGCCAAAGATTACTTATAGATTCCATAGCACACAGTTCAGGATTAAACCAAAAACAAGTGTTAGTGGATGGGAGCATTCGAGACTTAATCAAAGACTTAATCGAGAAGGTAATCAAAAAGGCCTGAATTAACTTGATTATGGAAGGAGACTAGATCAATAGGTTTTTGGAGAGATTAGCAAGGTAAATAAATGAGGAATGATGTAGGGCTCATTTTAAGCAAAAATAATATTACATTACAGTAGAGCCTTTATATTTATTGCAGAGGTGGAAGCTATGTGTTTTCCACCTCTTGTTACTGTACTTGGGTCTGGTTTTAATATCTTTGCTTTCTTTCATGTAGTACTTTAATGTTAAATTTCAAAAGAAAAAACTCAACCTTCCACATCAAGTACTACATCACCATATTTCTCTACGATCATATATTTGTAAAGTCATTTGGTGATTTATTTTTAGCATCAGACACCTTCAAGGTGTTGATCTAAATTCCTAAATTTGAACAGATGTCAGAGTGAGAATGAAAAAATATGCCCATCACTGCACTCTCTATCTATCTATCTATCTATCTATCTATCTATCTATAGTGGCTCTATACGCTTTGTATTTATCAAGCTAGTTTGTATTGTGACATCTGGCTATTAGCATTCAGCTACTTTGTATTATCGGAGTTATCATGCTAGCTAAAGATGGCATGTTATTCGTTAGCCTTAGCTAATGTTTTCCCATGTTTCTTGGTTTCTTGGTGAATAGGGCACTAATTTACCAAAAATAGTTTATTTAGATGAGTAATTCTAACTTGAATGAGGAATATGGGTACTTTTGCCACCTCTGATTTATTATGTACTTGGTCTACTTAATATTTTTAAAGCTACAATCAACAGCGCAACATAAGCATAAACATTGGGTGTGAATATTTTCATTATAATACAAGGTAATAGTGTAATAGAAATCCATTTGCCTTTAATTTCTGTTTTCAAAATAACCTAAATGACTAAAAACCTTTCTCACGTCACAAAGTAGCATGAGACTGCAGGAAAATTAGTACTGCATAGTATCATGGCCAGTGGAAGACAGCAGGGTGAATGTATGCTGGCATTAAATGCCACCACTCTAATTAGACTCAGAGGAGTCTACAGCCTGCTGGCCAGAGAAATCACGAGTACATTCTGCCATTGATCCTGCCTTCTCCTTCATCCTCCATTGATCTCAGTAGCGCTTCCCAAAGATGTGTCCCTGAGCCCCTTAGCTCGAGGAAGGCATGAAGTACAGTTCTGTCTCTTCTCTTATTGCAAAGCGCTTTGGGCGAATCTGTAATACTGCAGAGTTTGGTGGTGCATTCACTGTTTAATTTCCCTTTGCACATCCTCACATGGAAATCATTAGATGCATCATATAAATTCGGTTTTAATCAAAGATGATTGCAATGTTGATGATGAATGTTGGCTGGAATGGTAATTTTGCCTGCCTGATAATTTTGCCTTCTGATAATATAAAATATTTAGACTAAGAGCGTGACCCTGATATCAGTGTTTCAGTTCCAGCTCTGAGTTAGTGGCCATTCTAGCCAGAACCAGATTTGTTGGGTTTTGGATTTATTTAATTTAGTAAATTGATGTGGTTCACTACTGCAGAGCATGAAAGTGGATCAGAATCATCCTATTATGTTCACATACACATGAAAAGCCCCATTATAATGTAGCCTGAATGTTGTAATATTGTAAACAGTTTAAGCTATTAGCAGTTATTAAATTTTATACATGCCTGATTGGGACATTATTGGTTTTTGGGAGCCTGAAGACTTGAATGAAGCGCATGGAAAAAACAGAGGGAGGGAGAGTTGGAGGTAAAGCGACTGACACACCTTACGTCAGGTGCGTTTAGGTGTGGTTCCAAAGCTGGCTCAGACGGTGATATCACAGAAACATAGACCAAGCAGAGCAAATGAAATTCCACCTCCTGCATAATTCACAGCCTGGAATCAAATTAGCTCAGGAGACAAAAGTGTTTCATTGAAGCCAAACACAATAATGAAGGGTAGATGTAATCTTTGAAGAGATTTCTTTTTTTTTGTGCACTGTGGCTTAAAAATTTATGAACCATTCACAATTTCTTTGGAAGATCAAAGAATAGTTCCTTTTGTTTTGTCTTTCCCTTGTTCACTAGTGTGCAAGGTGAAAAAGTCGGACAGATGTGCCAGGATACCGTTGGTTGGCTTGTTTGATGGTTGGGATATGTGTGGCGGTCTGAGAAATCCCTTCACGTGGTGAAATTTGTACATTTTCTGCTACATACAGATTTGAAAACTACAGTACAGAAATGTTTCTCTTTTGCATGTATCTCAACTAGAAGTAAGGTTTGCTTGTCTACCAAAGTGAAAAGGGAGAAAAATGAATAAAAAAATTTCATTCCAACTGCAGCGCAGGAGCGTCACAGTTTTCACAGCCGGTGTCAGGTTACAAATCGAATTGATTAGGCTTATGTCTGTAGCTATGCAACAGCTTGATAAAAGCCTGACATTCACTGTGTGAGGAAAACACACTTAGCAAGGTTTTAGGCTTCTTTAGACAGACTATCTGTTGGACCAAAAGGTTGGTGCGATCAGCCGAGCGTACCATTGGCGAACATCTGCCAGACCTGCAGGACATCTACATCTGGCGATGCAGAGAGGAGGTTAGGAGGACAACCAAGGACTCTGGTCTCCCAAATCACAGCCTTCTCTCACTACAGCTCTCAGGCAAACGCTACAGCAGCATGAGAACCACCATTCAGCTTTCAGGAGGAGCTGCTTTCCACAAGTGATTAGGGCTCTGAATGGAACCTCCAATCAGGCATAATTTATTTCATCTCTGTTTCATGGACACACATTCACACACCTAGCTGCACGTATGAGGACCTGGACTGTTCTAACATATCTTTCATTCCAACAGCACACACATCACACACACACACACACACACACCAAATCGTGACATTCATAGACATAATGTGTATAGCACATATCAGATGCACTTGCATATTGCAGTGTGCATTCTGTACTAAGATATTTATTGTTTTTTCCTGCACTGTATTGTCCTGCACTGTCGTGCACTTTGTCTTATGTGACTTTGCTCTTCGTAGTGTAATGTTTGCACAGTTTGGGAACTTGCAGTTAAGAATTTCACTGCAGGAGTTCTACACTGTGTAACTCTCTGTATGTGACAAATAAAGAACTTAACTTGACCACTGCTTTGTTAAACTGGCGCCTTACACATGATCTTTGCAGGCAGATGCCAAATCAAGGTTATAAAGTAACTAAAAACAGAATTATAGGCAGAAAAACACAATTTTATCCAAAACCTGATTTTTTAAATTGTTCTCTTTCTTTGCCAGAATTCGGCTACGCTGACATGTGACGGGTGTTCATGTGACGTGTGACGGGTGTTCTGGCAAACACATGCAGAAAATGCTTGTTTTTTTAAAATTTAAATTTGGCTGCTATCCTTTCTGAAGTAATCAGGAAAGAGCAGGACATAGTCAGAAGTCTCTACCTTTCATTGTGAAAACTCTTAAGGGGTCCATAGGTGTTGAAAGTAACAACAATTTGGAATGTACATTTAAACATCATTTTATAAAGATTAAACCAGTGTGTTACTGTCGCATACTGACAGTTACTTATGTAAACTAAATCATATTTTGAACATATTTTGATTTTGTAAATGTACTAAGGCAAACAAATACAAATGCATGAATGATGAGCTGTTACCTGAAGCAATGCTCAAAAACACGAGCCCTACATCTGAGATTATTTGCTGTAGCACTAAATTCAGCTGTTTTTATTCATTTTAGATACATTATAATATTACTAAATATATGTTTTATGGTTTCTTATTTAGGCTTGTTCTGCATTTTATAGGTAAGCATGCTGTTGCCTTGGGCATTTTTTTTCATTCAGCATAAAAACTGTGCAGAGAATCTCAGAAGCAATGTGTCCACTTTTCATCACAGCAGTTTGGAACATCCCTAAAAATGGCTAAGTTTGGAATTTCATCTCTGAAGTGTCCAGCAGCTAGTTCATTATTCTGAGTGGACTGAAGCGCATGTCAAATAATCATCATCATCATCATGCATCTGGAGCATATCCAAGGAATACTGGGCTCAAAGCAGGGATACACCCAGGACCCACCGTGCCATCCCATGTCGAAATATGTACTGGCTAATTAAGTCACTGCTGCTTAGCCTGGCTGGAAGGTCTCCTGTAGGGGACCAGATTGACCCTATGTTAGTTTGGCTGACTATGAAAAACTGATTGCATCAGTGTGGTTATGATGTTTAGTTTGGTTTATCGGTTGTTGGATGTCAACGTTGTGTAAATGCAATGGTGAAATGGTTTTGTGTTTGTGCGTCTTTGCTACCCCCTCTGGCTCCTATTCCAGTCTGTGTGGTCCTTGTTGCATCCCACCTTCGATCCTTGCTCCAGTCCAAAAAAAGACGACCAGGGCTAAAGCAACGGTCATATGCTTATTAACTTGATCACTTGGCTCATTATTCTGTTTGTTTCATAGCCATTGTGATATATATATATTTTTTACTATTACATTCTCTTGACTACAACCTCAACCCTCTTTATTTATTATTGTTTCCGAGAGTAGGAGATGGCTGTCATTATGATTTTGAAATGTTTTAAGCAAAGGCCTTAGGGCAAAAAAGGCCTTTTTTTTATTTAATAAAGTGAACTGGTTAAGGCAAATATGTTTTAAGTCCAAGGTTTGTGGAACATTAGTATCATCTAGGATTAAATCCAATAATGTTTTTATATTTTCATCAAAATGAGATTGTTTTGTAGTTTTTATAGTTCACATTAGATTTCCTTTCCTTCCTACTTCCTTTTGTGTAGTGTGTGAGTGATTAACAGTGCTCTCAAATGAGCCATTACAGTAAAGCAGCTTGCACATTGATCACAAGATGTATCCGGCCTTTGCAATTTCACCGGATTGATTACTCGCCCGATCATTGAACAGCATAAACAGATTTGCATGCCTTGCTTTTTACCAGCTGGCTGCAACATCATGTTTTTAAGCATGTTGCTCTTTTTCTGTGCAAATTCTTTCTGTACAGGAATGGATCTAAGATGGGATTTTGTAAATGACATAAACGTAATGCATGCTTCTGTAAGACTACTGTTCTGTACAGTTAAAGCACTCCTGATTTGACTTCATAATTAACTGATGATGAATTGCGAGCGTGCCGGGGCAAGGAGAACTCTAAAATGAGGTAGCACCATCCTTCATGGTGGGACTTTAAGAAGCCTGGGTCCAGCAAAGCCATTTAATCTTTGTCAAGACCCAGCATGCTGCACTGCAGTAGCATTTCCTGCAGTGCTTACCCTCTACCCTGGAGTCTTTGGAGAGTTTGAGTGGAGTACAGCACTCTGTGTGAGAACAGAGCTGGAGGAGATGCAGAACTGCCCAGACAGACAGGATCAAACATCCACTCCAGGTCTTGCAGTGTGTCAGTCTCTTACCTCCACATCAGTCTGCTTGCTCTTTGCTCTGCTGTACCTTGTGATTACCAGGGGCAGTGGAGAAAGTCACTTTGGTCTAAGCCTCCAATAACCAATAATATCCCAATAAAATAGCATTGAAATGATTTTTACCCTGTATTCCTCATTTTCCATCTAACCAATTCCACCCACAGTCTAGGTTTCTGTTATCACATTGTGGCCAGCTGTGCGGTGTACAATGTTCCCACAGTAGCCTGTTGTGCGTTCTGAGGTGCTTTTCTGCTCACCGCAGTTGTAGAGAGTGGGTATTTGAGTTATACTCCTCTGACCTCTCTCAAGACCAAGGCAAATCTGCCACTTTCTTTGTTTTTTTTTTGTACCGTTCTGTGTAAACTTCAATGACCATGAATCCCAGGAGATCAGTATTTCAGTTTCTGAAATACTCAAACCAGCTTGTCTGACGCCAACAAACATGCCACAGTCAAAGTCACGGAGATCACATTTTTCTCCCCATTCTGATGTTTGATTTGAACATTAACTGAAGCTCTTAATTTGTATCTGCATGATGGTAAGCATTGCACTGCTGACACATGAATAGCTGACTGGACAATTGCATTATCCTATTGTGTTCCTATTAAAGTGTCCTGAGTGTCTAGATGCATAGTCTAGTATAATGAAATGCTTTTTTTGGAAAGCTCAGATGCTCAACTATCAACTTAAAGCATACAGATAGTGCAGGTTCGCATCCAGAGCAGAAGAATAAATTAATGATAACATTTAAGTACATGACTTTTAATACAGCAGACGTAACTCACTCTTCCGGTCGCCCTTGACTGCTAGACATTCAGAATGGCCTGGATGTCCAAAAACATTTCCAGACACATAGCGTCAGACTCCATTCAGTGAGGAAGAAAAATGATTGTTAGCAAAGCCATCGCAGTATGATTTACAGTTATATGTTTTTATCTGACTGTCTTGCTGAGAGAGATGTGCTTGCAGTTCATTAAGCACCTAGAGGAAGACAGCAGGGTGAATGTAGGCTGGCGTTAAATGCCACTGCTTTAATTAGGCCCAGAGGAGTCTACAGCTTGCTGGCCGGAGAAATCATGCGTACGTTTCTGCCATTGAGGTTCTTTTTTTATCCTTCACCCTCCATTGATCTCTCAATTGTGCGTCCCAAAGATGAGTCCCTTGGCCCCCTAGCTTGAGGAAGGCAAGATGTGCAGTTCTGTCGTATTAGTGATTGCAAAGTTTAGGTGAGAAAATTGAGTACCTTGATTATAAGAAATTGTAGATGTGTTTTTTTTTTTTGTTTTGTTTTTTTAATTGTTGATGCCGAATTTAGTTGCAGTAAAATAAAAAAAAGTTGCTGATGCAAAAGTGTCAGATTTTCAGGCAGAATGGAATATTTACATGGAGCACACAACAGAGTTAGTGGTGGCTACGGCTAAAAAAAAAAATTAGAATATTTGGAGAAAATGTATTTTCTGTGAATTTGAGATATTTCTCAGTAGCATATACAGTCAGGATATTGCTGCTTTAATTACGTGTTTATTCAGTGTGATGATACTGCTATCAGATCATGGCCATGTTTGATCAAGTATAATGAATTTAGCAGGTAGTTCTCGTAGTTGTCTTCGTATAGGCTGTTAGGAATAATAAATAAAAAAAAGTCGAAGACTGTTGGGATTAAAAAAGGCAGTGTAATATAAAGATGATAGAGAGTTATATCTCACAAGCATAGTTCTACCCCTAGTTGGCTTGTCTAGAGCGCCGTGAGTGAAACTGTAATAATACGATGCGATGATTATTGTACAATCAGATTTGGTGTGTTATGAGATTTCATGTCCGGCTTAATTTTGTTTTGCACTTCCTTGCTCAGAAACCATTTGATGCATCCCATACAAATTCAGTTTTAATGAAAGGGCATTCAGACAAAGGAGGTCAGCTGGCTTTATAATTTGATGTGCTTGATTATTTTGCCATCCAACAATATGAAAGCGAACCCTTAATTTTATCAGTGTTTCAGTGCCGTATTTGGATTAATGGTAAATCCTGATGAGGGCCGGTAACAGCCACCTGAAAATAGCTTATTACTGCTGCAATAGCAAACTGAACAGTTAGCCAAAGTACATCACCATCAGTGTCTCTATAAATGTGTTCAGTTCATTAACTAATCACATTAGTGCCAGGAATATATTCATTTAATTGCATTCTTAGTGTAATACCTATTGTAAAAAGCACCCACTGTTTGATGCCTAGATTCTTAAAACCTGCTTTATTCAATCACCTGCTTTAATTATCCATTAAGATTGAGATTCAAGTGGAATAGTACACGAGTCATCAGCACGTAGAGGAGCTCATTGTTATGTACCGTGCATGTAATGTAGTCTTTTTGTCTCTTTTTCTCCCTAGTATGTTATATTGATTTAGGCCTACTAGATTTTTTTCTTTCAACCAGTGGTAAGAAGAGCAATATATGAAGCATAGTATAGTGTTGAATTGCATTCCATCATATTGTGTTGTCTTGGATTGACAGTTTTTTTGGTAATTTTTTTTTTTTTTTTTTAAGCATGTATCTTTCAAACAACTGCATATTGTTACACATTGTGTGAACACTCCTCTGAAGTGGACAAATCAGTAGCCTGGGTTTCTGTGCAATCACAAGCAGCTTTTGTGTCCAGGCTCTTAGCTTTGTATTCATAGTCGCCCAGTGGACAAGTAGCTTCAACAACCAGGAAAAGTGTATAACTACATGTTTTCAAATCCCCTTGCCTGCTGCACTACACACATCAGCCAAGGTATGATCTCACTCTTGGTATAACAACTTTTACTAGGCCGATTAGCATGCATGGATTCCAGATGATCTTTTCTGAGTCAGAAAAAACATGGGTATGTGGAAGCTGGCAAAACCAAGCAAAATTCATCAAAGTTCAACACAATGATGCCAAAAATATGGCATTTACCATTTAGGAATTACAGCCATTTTCAGCAAAGTGCGTCCATTTTCAGGGGCTCAAAGGTATTTGGACATAATTGTAAATATAACCATAATTTTAACACTTGGATGAAAAACTGCCTGAAATTTGGAGCCCATGTTCTCAAAACTCGAATTCTGAGTTTCCTCCCTGGAGATGCTTTGCCAGGCCTTCACTGCAGCCACCTTCAGTTGCTGCTTGTTTGTGGGTTTTTCTGCCTTCAGTCTTGTCTTCAGTAAGTGAAAAGCAGCTCTATTGGGTTGAGATCAGGCGACTGACTTGGCCATT
>CM075004.1:18063143-18109670 GCA_037576675.1 Pangasius sanitwongsei | reverse complement strand
CATTGTGGTGGTGTATAAAGGCAAAATCACAAAAACTCTGTCATTGTCCAAATACTTCCAGACCTGACTGTATATATGTGTGTATGTATATATGTATGTTAAGTATGTTATAGACAGAAAAAACCCAGTTTATAGACGTTTTTTTTGGTTGTTTCTAGAATTCAGCTACAGCAGCTTCCAGTGTGTTTTACCAGGCCACACATATAACAGCATGGGTAGAACATTTTTCAATCACTCAGGCTGTGCTGAACATTTTGGGACAGTATGCCATTTGTTATAGGTTGCTGATGGAAACCACTTCATCTGGAACATACATCAAATGTTGTATCATGATTTTCTGAAGTGAAGCGAAAACCCTTGCGGGGCAAGCACGATATTCCTTTGCACACAAAGCTTTTTGAAAAAATGAGTTACATGGTTGCATACGTGATTTATGAATAATGTTGAATGTTTAGTTCAGTGCATTTACTACGTATAGTCTATAGCTTGTTAGCACACTTGACACAACACGGTAAACTTGATTAAACAGGTTTTAGTGAAGTTCTGAAGGTGATGAATAAGGACTACCTGAATACGAAAATAAGCTACTGCTTATAGCAGCATAAGGCAATGCCCATCTCTGATTTGCCTAATACAGTTGTCACTCTGTGTTTCACTGAGTATTAGGTCTCATATTTGTGTTTAAACCTGGAACATGTGATAGAGTGGTATTGATGTAACGATCACAAAGTTTTAAAAACATAAAGGATATTTTGCAGTGTTCCTAAAAGAAAACCTTTCTGTACACGGAGACTGTAAATTTTACAGTCGAGCCCAGCAAGGCACAAATAAAGCATTTGTAATATTCCCACAGTGTTCCCATTGAATGCATATGAGGTGGAATGAGCCCCAGCAGAACCATGCAAAGTAGAATGTAATGATCAATATTGTGCATTTTACACATCACAGCTCTTTTATGTTATTGAAGATCATCTGTGTACTTACGGAACGCTTTCCTTAGCTAAGCTAACCCTAATCAGTTTGAGGTTGTTGTAGCAAAAAAACCTTTTTAACACCTGACGGCGCATTCCTCTGTGTGTTACGCTGCCCTGTGTAGCATGAGCAACAGTTTGAAAAGATGCGGAGGTTGGCTTTACGTGTCTCGGAGAAAGCACGTGTTTTGCCCCACGCTTTCCGACTGGTAGCTGTTAAGAGTTAGGTAGTGGGTGGGAATTGGCAAGACCAAATTGCAAAGAGAATGTCAGTTCTGACAGCAGTATCGTTTTCTTTCTCACATTCTTTTCATCTTAACACCCAATTAAAACCATTTCAGTCTTCAGCAGTGCTCCTGGGACGCAGGCCTCAGGACTGACAGACACTGTAAGCGGTCTTCAACTAGGCCCTTAACTATCGTCTGCTTTGGCGGGATTGTATTCTGCATCAAGTCAGTGTGGATAGTGACAGGTTTTTTGTTTTTTTTGTCAGTAACAGGAAAAAAAAAGAATCCAAAACACATAAAATTCTTGATATATATCTACAACACTGAGTATAAAAATCACTCTTCTTCATTCATCTGCTCAAGCTGTGATAATCATAATCAAATGATTCATCCTCTCATACTCGTGAAGAATCTGCTCCTGACTTTATTATCCACTGAGTAGCTACGCATAGACAGGAAGAGAAGAAAAGTGATGGATCTCTTCCATTTGCTGTTCGAATAGCTGTGGCTCCTTTGAGGATTTTTCTCTTGTTGCCATTGTGGCTGTGCTGGATACCTGAGACCCGAGACCTGCTGTTGTAATCATAAACACTGTCCTGTGCTCATCACAAGACTCTTATTCACACTCTGCTCATAACAAACATTCCTTCAAGTGTGTCTTTTGCTGGGTTGAGAAACAAATTGGGCATGAAAGTTTGCACTGTGAAATGAAAATGGCCGGCCAGCTGCTGTGCTGAGAATGATTTACAGTGGTCCTGTGGAGGTCTTTTTGTATTGATGGAAAGGGTGCATGAAGGCTGACAAAATGTCAATAACAACTGGCTACAGTTTGTACCCAAAAACAAAAAAAACCCAAAACCTTTTTACCATAAAGTGGACATGAAGTGTATATATGCTATCTGCTAGCTATCATTGGATTGCCTAGAGGACAAGTACATATAAACAGAGAAATTTAAAAAAAAAAAAAAAAAAAAAACCACCACCACCACAGTCCCTGTCGACTTTTATGAAACAGAAGTTTTCATTTGGTGTGTATGTTTAACACACAAGTATATTGAAACACTGTCAAAACCGTTAAACATACAGGCAAGACTCGAAAAATACCGTTTGTGTGATCTGAGGGGAAAAATTTCTAGTGGAAATGTTGGCCAAGAATGTTTTTCTCAAGGTCACAAACAATTATTTTCTACTTCAGAAACTTTGTAGAAGAGGATAATATAGAGAATATAGCTATATAAATATAGCTACATAGACATGTCCTCTCTACAGGAATTCATATTCTAGTTTGTTTTCCTTAGTTGGTACTAATGCACATGACACATGACGTGATTACTTAATGGAATAAGTAGCTAATCTAACACTTTTTTTTAGCTTAGTCAATTAGGTTTCATGGGCAACCAAAACATGGAAAATGGCAGCACACTGGGGCTTCCACCTTCCCAGGGGGGCTGGAAGAGGTGGTGTTGTGGCGTGGGGGGTGGGGGGTTGGGACTGAGGGGGTTTAGGGGTCTTGGGGGGGGGGGGGGGTGTTGTGGTGTCTGGGTTGAAGGGGAGTTAATGAATTTATGCTTTGATTACCCTGGAAATGCTACCCAGTGTGATGGGTACCTCCAGGGCCTGCGGCTGCTGTAGTACATAATTTCATGTTTATATTGTTCTATTTTGTTTAACACAAGCTACAGTTTCATCTTTGCCTTCTAACAGAATGAACGCCAAATATGGACGTTGTGTTATTGTGCGCTGTGATGCAGAATCTGGAGCGTGGCTCTGTGTGCAGTTTCCTTTTTACATATTCAAAAGAGAAACCCTCTTAAGCCTTTAGCCTAATTAAGTCCCACAGGACTGTGCTTAAAGGCAAAACACACAAACTTCACTCGTAATTAGGCCTCGTCTCCTCAACATCATCATTGAAGGCTTAATCACCTGGAAATGAGTTTGCGTCTTAAAGAGAGAGAGAGAGAGTAGAGAGAGAGAGACAGCGGCTAATTAAGCAAGCTCACACAGTACTACACCCACACACAATTCCTCTCTTCTAACAGTGATTTATTTAGAGAAGTGGGCATTCTTTTTTGCTCTAAGCAGTGTGAAACTAAGTAAGATGTAGAAAAATGGAGCAGTCAGAAGTACACAAACAAACGGACAGAGACGGAGAAGGAGGGAGAGTCTCCCTGCAGTGGGAAAGCTGAACCAGCGTCATTCCTTCACCGAGAGAGCCACCTGAGCTGTCTGTCTTCACCTCCACAGGATAAATATACTCCCACGCTCCTTCACTCCCTCCTTTCATCTGTCTGTCTTCTTTGCCTCACCCAGGCCGGGACTCCATACCCTCACCTCAGGGAGAAGCCGACTTCGAGTGTGTGAGGGACTGAGACTGATGTATGGAGGCTTGTTAAGGTCTGATCAATATTTGAAGTGGGTTATTTTATGCACCGCTGCAGAAGACAGATGAGAGTGTTATCAGCCTGCGCTTGGGGTAATTGCTGGATTGGGAGGGAGCGAGGGAACAAGTGGAAAATGATACAGATGATTGGGATGGGCCGTCATCATATTTGGTGCCGCTTGCATAACTGTATGCACATATGTTCATTAAAATACCGCACATATGGTTTACACCTCTCAGCATTAGAACAGCCTCCACATACTCTGTTAGGTTATGTTTCCACAGCAAGAATTAGAGATGTCCTTTTTTTGTTTTGTTTTGTTTTTTTTTTTCTCCTTTTCCTCATTCTGAAAGTAGGGCTTGACTAATATGAATGTTTTCGCAGATACCTACACCGGTATTATGGTCTTAATAATTCTGTAATTGTTAATAATATTAGGCTAGAATTTTACATAGTCAAACAACAATTTCATCAATCACACACACATTCATCTTCAGGTGGATTCCGAGCCTGTCCTGGGAACATGCTAGTCCATCGCAAGGAACCATGCGCACACACACACACACACACACACACACACACACACACACACACACACACACACACACACACACTCTCACTCACTCACTCTCACTCTCTCTCTCTCTCTCATTCACACCTAGGGGCAATTTATCATACCCAATCCATCTACTGGCATGTTTTTAGGAGGTGGGGGGTTGGCTGCTCAGAGAACCTTGGTGAAACCCACACAGACACTGGGAGAACATGCGGAACTCCACCCAGATAGTAACCCAAGCTCAGGAGGTGGGAAGGTGGGAGGCGTACTGCACCACCACACCACCGTCAAAAAAAAAACAAAAAAAACCCAGCAATATACTGTTTAAAACAAACTGCTTGTGAATGTGCGTACTGTACTGTACACATTGTACAACTCAACCTGAAGAAGTAAACATTTTTAAATGTAAAAGTTCACTCCTGAGGGGTGCAACACTATTTTCCAAACATTAAGTTAGAATCTGTTGGTGTCACAGCCATCCAAGTGAAGAATAATTATACACAAAAATGATTTTTTTGTCACCCATTAATGGTAATATACAGCATCAGGAAGCAGAGCAACCATTAGAGTCATAAAATGGGTGAGGTGAGCGATTAGATGACTGTGTAAATGAGACACGAAGTGATCTTTGGCTAGTAATGGGAGTGAGGCATGGTGGTACACTTTTTTTCACCAACTGTAGTCAAACAACTTTATTCTTTTAGTTTCAGATGCTTGTTCCTGAACCAGCCAGTGAGACTTGCCATGTTGTGAAGAGTTGAACGTTTTCTGGTCATTCTGACATGACGCATGTGCCGCTAATTCACAAGCGAGTAAGCGAGTTTATATGTTAGCAGGAGCACACTTAATTAAAAGTGGGTAGGCGATTTCATTTTTAGCAGGAAGACTTTTGGTGTCCAAATCTGTGGCTTTACGTAGCTTGTTTGTGTGGCAGAAAACAAGCCTAGTGCTAGCAGTAAAACCACGGCAACTGCCAGTAAACTAAAGATAGCGACCAGCATTAGACTGGCTTGATGACGCAGGTGAAAAAAACGAGTGTGAGTAAGAGTAATTGCACTCGAGTCACTGGTGCCATGCCTGTGCAGTGCTGTATTCCAGTGCCTCATGTAGCTGAATGACAGTGTTTCGAAGTATGAAGTGATGTTCTCCAAGTGTTGAATCTCATTGTATAAAGGACTGTTGTATTCACACACAGCTTGGTAAATCGACTCTTGTGAGAGTGCTTCTTTTCTGAGCATAACAGAAATAACTGATCACTGCAGCTCTCACAAGTGTTCCTGGTGTCTGGCAGGATAAACAGAAATTGTTCCAAACAAAATAAACCCCGGCTCAAGTGTGCTCATTGATGTGATGTTTCTTTGCTTTTGCTCTGCGGTGAAAATGGCTTAAAAGAACACCTGCCTCATGTTTTTCAGGTCTAACGTTCTCTTCTAAAATATTGTTAAACGACATTTTTAAGATGTGTTATATTTATACTAATGCAATGAATTAAGCCACTTGGATGACCACTTAATAATGGTTTTTATTCTTCCTTCTCTGCTCCCCTTAAGTTTAGTATTTCTGTACTCAAAGTTTCAATGCAGCTGCACTTGACAATAACAAATTTTCAGAAATAATGTCAATAATGTCTGTACTTGGAAGGGTTATTTCCCCTTCTGAGAAGTGCACTCTGTTGTGTCCTTGCTGGAGATCCTAATGCCGCCTTTAAAACCTGCTCGTGGGCTGTTTTGTTATCTTCTTAAAGGGATGTTCTCTTAGGACCCGAATTGCAGGATTATATGATTTATATCATTCACTGGCGAGCAATGAGTGCCTATTCAGAATGGATGATCCTGACGTTCCCGACGTTCCCGACGTTCATCCACCTCTAGGGCTTGAATGCAGATGCTTCTTGTACCATTAAAATTAAGGATTCATCAAAATATTAGCAGCTGAGAATGGTCTAAAACAGCACTTTCCATTTTCAGAAGTTTGTCCCTTAATTAAAACAAAGCCTCATGTACCTCAATGTCCCAGAAAAATCTATGAATGTCTATAGATTAAATTGATATTTTTAAAAATGCAGGTTTCTGCATATAGGTGCAACCACTTTCCGACTAAATATTGTCTGTTAGCTTTACAAACCATGGACAGCTATGCTGTATAACGTACATTTACATTTATTACCTTAACAGACCTTTAGGACTGATGCACCATCCAGTCCAAGCCTGGAGAGGAGCAGAGATGGCTTCAACAGTAACTTTCCCATTCAGAGTAAAATCTGCCTGTTTCAAAATATGAGAGACGCACTTTCCTCATTCCCTTGTGAAAAGCAGCAGTGGGCTACTAAATCTAGGAATGATGTGATCACGCTGTATTAGGCCCATTAATTTGAGAGAAACGATGTTTAAAGGATTTAATGGGCATCCTTAATGAGAATACTTAATTTGGGCTTGATTTAAGTATGTCGTTAAAGACAAAATTAAGC
The DNA here is from genome assembly GCA_037576675.1 of Pangasius sanitwongsei. Classification (NCBI taxonomy): domain Eukaryota; kingdom Metazoa; phylum Chordata; class Actinopteri; order Siluriformes; family Pangasiidae; genus Pangasius; species Pangasius sanitwongsei. Next base: position 18,103,068 of record CM075004.1, on the reverse strand, counting down.
ATGATTAATCATCAGCGAACCATGTCAGAATTTCTTTCTTTTTTTGTTATAAAGGTGTGTGTGTGTGTGTGTGTGAGAGAGAGAGAGAGAGAGAGAGAGAGAGAGAGTGAATGGACTTTATTATGAAGACAGCTGCAATTACTCCTGCAAATTATATGACGAGCAGAAATTAGCACGAATATAAACGTCAACAACACACCGGACCTGTCAAGGGATTTTACACTTATTTGTCCCTTTTAAAGGCACAAAGCACCATGGGGATTGAAGGATAGTTTTTTTTTTTTAAAAATGGTAACACAGGAAAAAAAAGAACATGTTCTAGCCCGGTGTTGAAGTCCATAAAGCAAAGTGTTGGTGTTAGTAGCCACTGCAGAGGCTTGTGTTTCTATCTCCAATCCTGGCTGCTTGATTTCCTCCCATTCTTTTTCCATTACTGTTGCATTTCATCCCGCCATTGCTCTCTGAGTAAGGTTTCTTCAAAGCCGTGGCTGAACATGCCTTGGGGAAATCTTGAGCACACCTGCCTCTGTGGATTTATAGCCTGTGTTCTCACGCTCTCTTTCACACTCTAATACTTGTGTTCTTACTTTTGTCTGTTCTCTCCATGTTCCCATTTGTACCGTATTTCGAAGTCTGCCTTTTAGTTTCCTTCTTCTGTCCCAGAACCCCTGTAAAATATTTTATTCAAAACACAACGTTAATTGAACGAGCCAGCGAACTCTCACCAGCTACACTTTAAACCAGCAGTTCTCAGTTTTTTTTGCCCTTGTGTAGATAATAAGTGTCACTGGACCCCAACCCTTTTTCCACAGTCAGCGCTAAACTGCATATACAAGAGACGTGATGCTGTTCTGATGACATTACAGCTACCTCATTAGGGCTTATTATGATTGGTGGGCATCTACTTATGATCTTATTTAATAAGATCTACTATTTTTAACACATCCTTTTTTTAGACATGGCTGAACACTGTATAATAAACTGCCAAAATTGAATGAACGAAAGCAGCTCCCAGTTGAACACAGAAGTACATAAAGAAGAAGTTATTAGAAGTACATAAACACTCTATGGCCAAAAGTATGTGGACACCTGACCATAACACCCATATCTGCATTTTGAACATCCCATTCCAGATTTAGTCCTCCCTTTGCTGTTATAATAATCTCCACTCTTCTGGGAAGGCTTTCCACTAGTTGTTGGAGCGTGACTGTGGGGATTTTTGCCCATTCAGCCGCAAGAGCATTAGTGAGGTCAGGCACTGATGTCAGGTGAGGAAGCCTGGGTGCAATCTGTATTCCAGCTCATCTTTAAGGTGTTCAGTGGGGGTGAGGCGAGACGGGAATACACCCCTGGATCGCCTATCCAGCGCAGGGCACCACACACACATTCATACACTCCTACACACCTAGGAGCAATTTAGAGCCACTAGTCTACCTACCGGCATGTTTTTGGGAGGTGGGAGGAAACTGGAGAACCCAGAAGAACTTAAGAATTCCTCACAGCCAGTAACCTGAGCTCAGGATTGAACAGTTGTGAAGTCACTAGAGTTAAGAGGCGGCCACACTACCAGCTGCACCACCGTGCTGGCCTAGACAATTATTGTGACATTAAATAGTACATCAGCAATGGGAGTCTAGCATTACAGTACTGACTACAGCTACTGGTGATTATTCTACATTTATCTTGTGAATATTGCAGTTCAATTGCCTAAACTGGTGATGTTTTAATGGATTTGTGAACTGAACTCTATATGTCTATGACAAGTCTTTATTATTTTCTTTCTTTCTCTCTCTCTTTGTCTCTCAGAGCGCACTATGGCCAGGTTGGAGCTACGCGAGGTGGAGCAGAGGCAGAATCATGACACAGTTCGTGAATCCCCTGCGCTTGCAGAGAGTGATGATTTGCTCATCATCTACAACCGCGTGCCCAAAACTGGCAGCACGTCCTTCACTAACATCGCCTACGACCTTTGTGCCAAGAACCGCTACCACGTTCTGCATATCAATACCACCAAGAACAATCCGGTCATGTCCTTGCAGGATCAGGTTAGGACGTAAATTTCTTAAACGCTAAAGCATCTGAACATTGTGTATTCACTTTGTGACTCAGTATCCCACTGTTCTCTCAAGGTTCCTGCCTTATTCTGTCTGATGGAGTTTTTCCTTGATACTGTTGCCTCTGGCCTTCTCAAAAGGGATTTAAATCTAGACCCTGATTTCTGTGAAGCTGCTTTGTGACAATCTGCAATTCAGAGCTACGATTCTGATATCAGTGGCAAATGATAAACTGAAGTGAGATCTTTATGATGAAGTAAAACAACAATAGAAATGTCTGCCTGCCCTGTGGTGTCTTTTGTCCAATGTTCCCCAAACCCTTTAATAATAATGTTAATACTAGTAGTATTAATAATAATAATTGCACACTTTTCCTACACCCAAAGAAGGAGAATTAAAACAATCACCACAGACTAATTACTCTGTCTAAATAGTACATACAGACAAAATACAGAGATTTATGCTACAACATTATCCTCCCTGCTACCTGCTAATGTTTATCCTCAAACACAACGAGATAATAAGAAAAGATATAGAGATTTTTTTTTTCCAAACAAAAAGCCAGCTAACAATCCTAAAACCCAACAGTCTGAATAAAAGAAAATACCCGAATAAAGCTAACGTTACAGGGGAAAAATACACAATGCTAATGGTGTCTAATACCAAAAACAAAGCTAATGTTAGAAGGGGGAAATGGCAGAATACATCTAGCTAGCTAACAATGGGGGGATATAATCAAGCAAAACTTGCTAACTAATGTTTGAAATTATTCCAGAAATAAAGCTAGCTGTCATTGGGCAAAGAAAATCATTTTGCCTGCACGCAGTTCACCTGTAGCTAGATACAGATAGATACAGTACTGTGTAGAGAAAGGGTGAGCCCAACAGTTACTCAACTAACCTCCAATGCATTCCTTTTTTTCCCCCCTTTTTCTTTCTCTTTTTTTCTGGGGCACTTTAGACAACATCCCAAATCCCACAATATTGCATTGTGTGGTTATCATATCATGAAGTTCTCTTACCATCTCATCTCATAGTTTCTACTCATATTTGGTGCCTAAGCGTCTCACGTTCAGCAGGGTTCAGATTTAAGAAAACAGGAAATAAATTTAGACAGCATGTGTACCTTGTTTTGAGCCGAGATAAAGCATGCACAGCAGTTTGTGTTGGGAGGTCATTGCTGGTTCACTGTTGCTAAATAAAAAAGACAAAATATGTCTTTTTTTTTTTTTAATAGAGATCTTTCCTCAGTTCTGGGCAAAAATGTATTTTTTTCTGGAGAACTTTAAACATTTAAACAGATCACCTTGGTACAATAAAGTCATTGCTTTATTGCCTCCTAACTTATATGAATGAGACTCGACAGTGCCAAGGTTGGTTTACTTTGTGTCCAGAAGTGCATCAAAACCTTAGTTGTTTTTTTGCAGCCATGCAAACTCCGCACACAGAGGGCAGAGGCGAGATTCGAACCCTCAACCCCAGAGGTGCGAGGCAAACGTGCCTCACATATTTAGAAGTAACAGGTGCCTTAACCTATCAGAAGTAGTGCATCAGAGTATATGACCGTGTGTTTGAGTACGCAAAAGAGTATCCAAGTATGCAGTTGCGTCTTGTGTTGTGGTGTCTTGGAGTGTGTGTCTATTTAGAATCAGGCACAGAGGAGCCACAGTCTACAGCAGAGCTCTAGAATTTATGATTTTTAATGCCTAGCTACAGTGAGACAAAGACGCCTGAACAAGAAGCTTTGTTTTTTGCAGCTAAAGCAGCGATCAGACCAGATGATCAGAGTAAAATCGTCTGGTGAAAAATGCAGTTCACTGAATTAGAAAAAGGGATGACGTAAACGATGCTCATTGGTTTTGGTATTTTGTACTTTCGCTTTGCCGACTTTACCTATGTGAGCAGTGGTTTGTGAACTCATGAACTTCAGTGTTGGGAGCCAGTAGAAGCTAAGTGGGTGGGATTGTGGTCTCAGTGGTACATTAAAAATGGAGGAGTGGCTATCTATTAAGTACTGGTCACACTGCGCTTTTGCCTCACTGTTTTCTTACTGTTGCTTAGCACAGTATCTTATCTGGGAAAAAAAAGAGCTGTGTTGTCCACCAACATGCAGTACACTAGGGTTTTTATGGGAATTTTTTTTTTCTCTCTCTACCTGCTAGGATTTTCTTTTTAATAATGTTGGCACTGCATGACAGCTTTAGACATCCTTAACCGCCCCCCAACCCCACCCTTCTCCAGTGAGCAAGCCAGGGGCAAAATATCATTCTAGTGTATATAGAGTAAGTTGATAGCTAGTGATAAGGGTAGAAATATATTAATCATCACTGGGGTCAGTGTGCTGTAGGTGAAAGAGGCGGGTTGATCAGTCAACAGTCATGTGGTCAAGAGCAGGAGCTTGTATTCCCAGGTTGGGACTGTATTTGACTGTGTCATGTTCAGCCAAGATGGGTCATGCAAGTGCAGTCGTGCCGCTTTCTGTGTCGCACATTCCTCATCACTGATTCCATCTCCATGGTGAATAAAGAGCCTGGGAGTGCAGCATGAAAGAGCTGCTGTTTGATTGAGAGGCAGCTGCAGGTTAAGTCAACTGCACAGAATGAGTACAATTTTCTGGTTTGTATCGAGCTTTTCTAGTGTGCATGGAGACGCTCTGTCTGCTTCTTGCACACCGACTGACAGAGAAAAAGCATAGCTGTTGTTTCTTCTGTTTCAGTGTAGAAATGCACCATATTGCTGCGGGGAGTCCCTCACATCTGGGGATTTAAAAAATTAGACTAGTTTTCTGGTCTTTACTGGAAGTATTAGTGAGGTCCTGGAAACGTGTAGCTTGTAAGTGCAGGTTGTACTTACTCTCAATCTGCGAAGCCAGAGGGTTTGTCATTTTCTAATTTCGTTACAGTGATTGAAATCACGACCCACCATTTATCAAAGTTATTATATATATATTATATTTATATTTGTTATGGAGTTATGGTTATTAACCTGTTTGACAGGTCACTTGAATTGAATGGATTTAATCCCAAACTCATTAACTTAAAAACAAATTGGCTGATAAATAATGCCAACTTGTGTCCTGTTAAAGGAAAGTTCAAGATTAAAGCATCTACGGCTCCAGTAAATAGCCAGTATAATAGTCACAATTAAATAATGTGCCTAATATATGTATAATATGTTTATAAAACAGATCAGTACTGAGAGGGGTCCGTGAGTTTTATTGTACATTTAAAGGGATGTCGAAAACCCCTGATATATGGCAAAGGCTATTTTGCTTCACAAGCAAGAGTCTTCATTCATTCATTCATTCATTCATTTGGTTAGATATTTGACATTCACACTAAGCTATATTGCCTTTATTTCACCAGGAGAATCTCACTGAGGTAGTGTCCTTCGCAACTGAGATCAGACCAATAGGTTAGCGTAGTCAGAATTCTACCCAGATTTGGGAGGTTTGTGGATTTAGGTTGTTATATTTGTGCACAGTCATAAAATTCTATGTACATTATTTGTGTATTCTTTAGCAATGCAGGTGACGGGAGGTGAAATAGTTAACCACTAGTTTTCTTGCTACAGTTCGTGGGTCTTTAACAGTGCATAAACCTGTGCATTTATAATTAGGGGTTAGGACTTACTTAAATTATTAAAAATTAAAGGGGACTTAAATTATTTGAACTGATAGGGATTACTCAAGATGATCATGTGCTTCCTTTCTTGCTAAAATTGTTGCAGTTGTCAAGATTTAATACACTAGTAGAGAATAGTAAATTATTTACTTGTATAAATAAATATATATTGTATGATATTCGTATTAGATTTATAATATAAATATTTATTTATTTGTTTCTTTTGTTACTGTATATTGTCTAATCATCTATAGAGCTGTAATTTGTGTATGCTAGCTCTTGAAAAAAGTCAAACCCTGGCTTATGTTCAGTGTTGATAAACAGCATTTATTACACTACTACTTTTTAATTTGAGAAAAGTGGCATAAAGTCAACTGAAAATAATATGGAAATTATTTATTGCAGTTATGCGTGTTATAATTTAGCAGCAAAAATCTCACAACCGTGACAGACATGTAATATTACTTGCAGTATTTCAGGAACCTGGTTGAGGAAGAGTGTGTTTGAGTGTATGAGTGTGAGTGTGATTCAGTTAGTCAGGGATTATTTTGCTGGGATAATTGGTATTGCAAGATGTAAGTCAAGTCTAAGAAAAGTCATGGAATATGATTTTTCAAAAAATAAAAAATTAAGAGTGAGTAAGAACCATTTGTGTGTCTGTGTGGGTGTGAGTCTGGGTGTGGATATGTCTGTATATGTCTGTCCTGCGTGTGTGTGTGCGTGTGTGTGTGCGTGTGTGTGTGCGTGTGTGTGTGCGTGTGTGTGTGCGTGTGTGTGCGTGTCCATTGTGTGTGAGTGGGCATGTTTTTACATCTAGGTGGGGACCAAATGTCCCCACATGGACAGGAATATCTAATCTTGTGGGGACATTTGGCCTCTGTGTGTGTGTGTGTGTGTGTGAGCATTTGTATTCCTGTCACCTCTGTCCCTAACACGGAAAATAATCGGCTGTGATGGAGAGAAGGAAGGTGTCATTAGCGGGTGGCTTTACTGAGGTAATATCTACTCGACTTTGTCTCCACACTCTCTGAGCTGCTCACTGAGCTGAGACTCTGTGTTTAGGCAGAGATGTGGCTCAGAAAGAGGGTGTGGTGTGTGTGTGTGTGTGTGTGTGTGTGTGTGTGTCGGGGGGGGGGGTTCTTCTAAAGCCCTGCACACTCTACCTGTGCCTGTTTTCTTCCACAGTAAATCCTTTTGTGATAATTATATTATAATTGGACAGTTAAGCAGAGTTATTTAGGGTAAATAGTTTAAGTGTGTGTCTTTACTTACCTGTGAGTTTGTGTGTTTTGCAGGTGAGGTTTGTTAGGAACGTGACCTCCTGGAAGGAGATGAAACCAGGGTTTTACCACGGACATGTAGCATACCTGGATTTCTCCAGGTGAGTATCCACACATATGGGCATTTACCATCACATAGTTTATATATAAAATATTATTAAAATATTAATATAAAATATTATTCATCTTATAGTGATAAATATTGTGATTGCTAAAACATGACCTGTGTGGCTTTGATTTGACACCAGATACTAAAAAAATCCCACAATTCCATTGAATATGTCTTCTGAGGCAGGCAGTCAGCTATGAGCAGATAATAGACATCTATGTATCTATATACTACCATGAATGTAGTATATACAACCGAAGTCTGATATTCATTGATATTTCAACTTTTCTGCTAGCTGACAGCTAGCTCATAGTCACTCAAAGAGATGTGGGAAAGGACGGGAGACAGGAGCTCTGATTTCAGGAGTGTTGCTGCACTCTAGTGGTTAAAGATGATATTGCAGTACAGCTTGGGCCATTATACTGCTACAAAGAAAGTACATGGTCAAATGCAAATGTGCCCATAATATAGCTTCAGTGATCTGATTCCATATGTTGGCTTATTTGCTTTTGAAACAGGAAGTCAGGTGAGGAGTACATCAAAGGATTTAACTGATTTCCCCGACAGCAAACAGAGTTCAAGCTACGCCATGTCTCAGTCTGAAATTAAACAGACTCACCCATGGCTTAGCTATTTGGCTAAATAAGAGGTCACAGGTCAGTTTACAGGGGCAAGGGGCAGGACAAATGTGTTCAGAAGAGTATTTGATTGGATGCAAATGGACTGAGTGTAGGCTGAATCATCAATACATTTTCAGTGTTTTCTCAGAAATGATAAATTGTATATATAGTATATAAATTGTGTATATATATATATATATATATATATATATATATATATATGGTCTTATTTGTGTCTACAGCTCCAAGAGACTTGTACAAATGCTATAAACGGCCAATTCTATCAAGAATGCTGGGTAGGATGTAGGACCATTCTAATTAGGTTTGATCCCTATATAGCTCTGCCAGTCCTGAGACTTGAACTCTCCTTTTAATGGATGCATGAGCTACTTCTGAAAATAGCATTAGCAGCATTGAAACAAAGCTGCATTTGAAATTGAGCACTACGTGCTGCAAATTTATTTGCTTTGGTAGATCTTACAGTTCTCTTGGTTTACATAGTACAGCACGAGTGTGGAATTTTAGATTAATGAGTATGATTACTGCACAGTTACTTATAAATATCTAAATCTGTAATAGCTGCAAAAATGGTTGCTGCTGTATTAAACAGCTCTCTTCTTATACACATCGACCGCCGAAGCTGGTGCCACGCCCCGAGTCTTGGAAAACTATAAAACAATGCAAATTCAACATTTTTAATATGGCAAACATTTTTGCATAGGACAGATTGGAACAAGAAACAATACAGCGTCTACTTTTTTATGATTTTAATGTTCACATAAGTCTGACACATTTGGGCAAAAAAAATTTGATTTGTGTGTGTTTGTGTGTTTTGTGCTGCAGATTTAGTGTGAGAGCAAAGCCCATCTACATTAATGTAGTGCGTGATCCTATTGAGCGCCTGGTGTCCTACTACTACTTCCTGCGCTTCGGAGATGACTACAGGCCTGGCCTGAGGCGGAGAAAGCAGGGAGACAAAAAGGTGAGAGACTTTTTCTGAATTCTGAATTCTTAGAATGCAACTAGAGAACTGAGAACTGTACAAAATGATAGTGTCTGTTTGAAAATTTCATTTCTGGGAAGTTTTTGCAGCTCAAAAAGACATGACTAGGATGGTTTAAACAGTGTTTCGGATCTTTAGGATTCAGTCTGTGTGATCGATGCAGTGAGAGAAGGAATAGAAAAGAAAACATTTTCTAATGTATTTGTGTATGATCTTCGTGTGTGTATGTGCTTTGTTGTCAGACGTTTGATGAGTGCGTGGCATCAGGGGGATCTGACTGCGCTCCAGAGAAACTCTGGCTGCAGATTCCATTCTTCTGCGGCCATTCCTCCGAGTGCTGGTAGGTTTTTTTTGCACCAAAGGCTGTTTGCTCGTCTTTGAGACGCAGGAACAGATGGAGAACAAGTGCCTGGACATGTCGTACATCTTGTTTTTCTTTCTTTTTTTTTTTTTTTTTTTTAAAGAGTCTAGACATTGAATATTCACTGAATATTGAAAGTGCTTATTCCATCTTCCCAGTGATACTCTATTTTCCAAATCATTGCCACACCTCTCTGAGTTTTTTGTGGAGCTCAGAGCTTATTTTTTTACCAACATGCCTTACTTCTTTCATTATACCGCATTTCTTTTGAAGTCTTGATTCTGATTGGTCAGAAGGTGTTGATTCATTTTGTCTAACAGCAGCTCTGGCAGTAGTGTTGGCTGTAAGACATATCAAACATTTCTATTAATGCACTTGTGCTAATATTGTGATTGGTTCTATGGTAACTGCTAATTCACAGGGACGTGCATGGTGGATGCGTCCCATAATCTAAGACTAATAGTAAATACATTAAAAACATGCTGTTATTAAAAAAAACAGTCTATTTGTTGATATGCTGAGGTTTTCTGTGAGGAGGCATTTATGGAAGGAGTCTCCAATACAAATAAAATATTAATGTGGGTATTAATGTGCAGTATGAAGTTGTAGCCTCATGTCATCATGAAGTTGAACTTGAATACTGTTTATTGTGTGTGTGTGTGTGTGTGTGTGTGTGTGTGTGTGTGTGTGTGTGTGTGTGTGTGTGTAGGAATGTAGGCAGTCGCTGGGCTCTGGAGCAGGCCAAGTACAACCTGGTGAATGAGTATCTGCTGGTGGGAGTGACGGAGGAGCTGGAGGACTTCATCATGATGTTGGAGGCAGCACTGCCCCGTTTCTTCAGAGGAGCTACTGATCTCTACCGCACAGGTAACACTGTGCTAGACAGATACATAGTCCGCTCAAGAAACATGGATACGGTTCATGAAAATAAGCATATGAATGTATGCGTCACAATGGATGACTCATGAATTTCAAGCAAGATTTTGTGAAATATTACATAGAACATCATAGAATCGAAATTATAGGCATCCCTGTAGTTAATAACACATTTTGTATTATTATTACAAATATTAAACAAATATAGATGTAATTAATATTTTAATATTAATGATAAAATAATTCATAGACTCACCTTTTTTTTTTAATCCTATTTCTAAACGTCATGCTTTGTCTGCATTGTCGGTACCAAACGATGTCTACTGGAGATCTACTGTCTGCTGTTAGGCTTTCTCCAGTTGGCAGGCTTGTGTGTTAATCAGTCTTGCAAACTTTGCTTTGAGACTTGCTTTGAGCTCGTCTAATCCACTACTTTTAACCGTTCCTCTGACTCAGACGAAGTTCAGAGGTGACCGGGCCTTTTCTGTCGCAGCTCCAAGATTGTAGAACAGCTTACCATTTTTCATAAAGGCATCCCCAACGTAGACATTTTTAAATCCAATCTAAAAACATATTCATTTTCCCAGGCATCTGTATAGTATCAGGTCTTCTGTTTCTGTCTTGTCCTTTATCTGTGGTTTTGTCTTTCAGTTGTTTTTATTTCTCTTTTGATTTATTGCTTTAGTTTTATTCTTTAAAAATGTATTCTTTTATTTGAATTTTTTAATCTCATTTAGTTTTTTTTTTTTTTTCATTGCTTAGATTCAGCCAAGATGATGTACAGCATTTTGGCTGATTTTAAATGTGCTATATAAATAAAGGTGACTTGACTTAACTTGAAAGGTGACTTGCAAACAGACCTCTAGCTTCCCTAGACTGTCTAGTATACTTCATCAATAAGCGTGGCAAAGAAATGCCTACTTTCTCAGAAAGTGTCATGGCAAATGATCAACAACAGACCTCTTTCTGCAGCCCGACAGCTAACATGCAAGATTATTCCGTTTACTCGCCACTAACTGCTTCAAATCAAACTCGTTTTAAACATAGGAACTTTTTCAGCCCATTGGCTGGATCTTTCTTTGAAAAGATAATGCGGTGTGGTTCAAAAGTGCTTTCTTGCTAGAAAGCAGTGCACAGACCAGTCAGTTTTCAACCTTCAGGATCCTGAAGCTTGTGGCCAGAAAAGTGTACAAAAGCGATCAGATGCTCTGTATCCCCTGGGCAAAGCATCTGAGGCTAAGATTAGTTGCTATTAGGATCTGTTGTAGTATCAAATGTTATTTTATGGGCTGGCAGTCAATTGATGTGGCTGGAACCCATATTTACAGTAAACCTCATGTATACATAATATATTTTGCTACAATTAGATGTTAATTGAAATGTTTACATTCTATGTATTGTATGTTCTTGCATTAGTCTAAATCTTGTCTCTTGTTTCTATGTCAAATCACATTTTAATTAACAACATACTTCATCTTCAAAATGTTATCTAATTTATCTGTCCACGTTTTCTATCTCCCAATAGTGCAAGTGTTTGTTTTTGGGTGGGTGGTTTTATACACCCACCCAAAGCCTCCTGACCGGAGGTGTAGCAAAAACCTGTGTAGCACATGGATATACTTCCTGTATGTCTACTGAAAAAATCTTTTTAATTTAAAGTTGCTTGGAATACGGCCAGCTCAGAATACAGCCTATTCAGTGTATGGCACAGTCATCTCACCTAGAGCAGCATAATAGCATAAGCTGTCTGCTGCTCTCCAGTTGGCCAGGTTTGTATAATTGTGCCCAAAAGTTAAAATCATTTGCACTTTAGAAATTCCTGTGGATTTCTCAAACTCACCACATCTTATTGAACAGAATATTTATGAAAGTGCAGTAGAGAATTTTTTTCTGTTGCACTTGTTGCATTTTGGACCAGAGAGGATTACTGTGATTTATATTCACTGACTTATGAATTCTTGGGATGCGTCACTTACCCACAACACAGTTCCAGTTGCAGTTCCATTGATGCTTAGCAAGGTTCAGCTGTTTTTTTAATTTGTTAACACAGTTTCCATTAAACTATGCTGTTTAAACCACGCTTTCTCTCTATATAGTAAAGTAAATCATGGTCTTCAAAACACATTTTTGGGTGATAGTGCTAAAATGTGCACTATATAATGCCAAGCCCTGTCTAAGACATGGGTCATACATTCCAGCTGAAATGAGCAAGTTTCAATACTTGATAAACCAAAACATACTGTAATGAAGTGTCTTTGTCTCACAGGAAAGAAGTCCCACCTGAGAAAGACTAGCGAGAAGAAGCCTCCAACTAAAGAGTCCATCTCCAAGCTGCAGCAGTCGGATGTGTGGAAGATGGAGAATGAGTTCTACGAGTTTGCGCTCGAGCAGTTCCAGTTCGTCCGCGCTCATGGTGTCCGAGAGAAGGACGGAGAGCTGTTTGTGCTGGCGCAGAACTTCTTCTACGAGAAGATCTACCCGAAAGTGAACTGAAACAGGAGAGAGAAAGCCATGACTTTTAACCTCTGTATTTTCCATCTTCACCATGGAGGAGGACAAGGAGAGGAGAATGTCTTGAGTAGAAAATGGCATCTGTGGAAATAGAAAAAGAGCTCTTTGTGGATTTATTACCTCCTCGGTCATAGTACAGTGGAACTCTACTGTATATACGCTATACAGTAGATTACAAAACACTGTTTATTGTAGAGATGGAGAATATGTAAACTATGCCGCGAGCACTGATTACAAGAGCTTTTAGAGTACTTTGATGTCCAGCGCGCTTCTTTCTCAGACTTTATGGCAGCCTGGACAAATGTATCACACCTGAAAAAGGCATTTGTTTAAAATAATTCATTTAGAATTCCCTAAAAAAAAGAGATAAAGGGTACATTGAAAGTGAAACTCTACAGGGTGAAAAATGAGACTACATTTTGTACCAGCCAGCAGCACATTAAATGCACCTTCCATTTTATTTTTAAGTGTTCTCAACTTTTTTTTTTCCCCTCTTTGGCATTGTGTGTTTTTTTTATGATAGAATGCCATGTATGGTGTTTAGTGTGAATATTATACCCCAACAAAAGGTCAAGTAGAAATCGTACATAATGGCTGTTGTACGCAGTCGGACCAAATGGCTATAAGAGAAACCAAGTCATAGATGTTGACCTTCAACTTTGGAATGCTGAGAAAGAAAAAAAAGAAGAAGCAGTACTTAAAGTATTGCACTTTAAAATCCCTTTTTTTTCTGTTTGTTTTTCAGTGTGGTTATAAGGCAGAGGATTTCCAATGGACCACTGAGGAAAACAATCAAGTAACTTATACTTTTTTTAATCATCTGAGTGCAGGTAATCAGTCCACTGAGATTTCTAATGAAGAGGGACAGAAGAATGTAGCTGCCTTCAGCTTGGACTGTGGTCCTGTAGCTCCTCGGAGGAACACTTACTGGAGAGGTGATGATCGTTGTGGAGACCCTGTGCTTTTTAGAAGCCCTGGATTGTCCAAAAAAAAAAAAAAAAAAAAAAAAAAAACCTAGATGTTTAGTCAGTGCTGTTTTTTACTTTGTGTTTTTGCTACTGTATCTGTAAAGAAGAGCTGCTCAGAGAGGAGTCTGGGTACAGAGAGATTTGATAGCCAGGAATAGAATTTACTGAAAATCAACTAAACTCCTCCATTTCCCTGACTGTGACATGCACTCTGAGATCCTATCTAGCTCCACTTTCAATAGTGCCTTCATAACCAGACGGCCAGCATTCGTTCTCTGAATGGTCAAAAATATCACTCAGTTTTCTAGGCCCTGTTTTTTTTTTCAGATACTGGCTTTCTTTTTGAGTTTCTGTTGTTAATGTTTTCTTGGTGAAAATTGTCTTTAATGCATTTTAATAAACCCTGAACTGTCATTGAGGTAATGCCTGTGAGTCATGTTGGGACATTTGGAGAGGTTTCTTTTTATTATTATTTTACTAGATCTTGGCCAGATCTTCTCCAAACCATTACGAAAGGGTTGGCTGGTGAACACAGACTGAAATGTTTCATAACAATGATTTACAACAACCTCCTGGTTATTTTTGGAAATATTGAGTGGTGTGTAAAAGCAATGAGAGTATGCGGCGTGGAACTCTTTAGCTTGAGATGGATGGTAAAGTATGGAGACTAAAGTATAAAGTTACACTGAACCTATAGATAGCAGCTTCTCAACCTGCAATATAATAAAATAGAATATTTATACTCCATTTAATGCATAATAACTCTTCTCATACACAGTAGAAAATGCAGGGTCAGTCATTTGGGTATCCCTTGACGAATTGGGTAAAAAAAGGTTGTGGGTGCAAACTGATGGAACAACAGGGGCTGTTACAGAGTTCCGAGTTTTCCATGATAACAATCTTCATGTATTAAATGTAATGCATAGTACTAAGGTTTGGCGATTTGGCCAAAAATCTTAACATACTTTTCCTAAAGCTTAGTTTTTAGGTCTGAAAATTATTTTGAAGCATATAGAAAACATTTTTTTATTATAAGTATTCTAAACATGTAAACAAAATATATGTAAGAGGACAAAGAATCAGCTTTTTGGCCATTTCTGTACACTGAGGACACTCAAGTGATTGTTCAGTCCCTGGTCTTTTTTAATACTGGACTACTGCAACTCGCTCCTGGCATATCTGCTACTGCGCAACCCTTTCAACTGATCCAGAATCTCTCCGAGTTCTCCCACATCACCCAGTTGCTGCGTTCCCTCCACTGGCTTCCTGTAGCTGCCCACATCAGATTTAAAACGCTGATGCTCACCTAGAAGGCCAAAAGCTGTCCATCCCCACCTACCTGAAGGCACTTATCAAACTCTGCTCTGCACCATTTTCAATGCAGTACTCTATCATGGCTCGACTTGATGCATCATCCCTCAAGACATGGAAGGAAGATTTGCATACTGTACTGGCTGAACAACTGAGTCACTGTCTGTGTTCAAATGCAGATCCCTTGACTTGTGTGCCCAAACAGGGTTTTAGCTCAATGGTATTCTTAGAACCTACTGTACTGATATGGGGATGTATGTACATTCCTCAAAATCTCATTATTGAATAGTAAAGATTACATTAAGAAACTAAATAGTAAAGATTATGCTAAATGCAACCTTCTAGTGTAATGTTGGAAAAAGCTATGAATAGGTGCGTTCAGCTGTCCAGAAAGAAAACTGTCCAAGGCTGACCTCTCAGAGAAAGATTGTCTTTTTCCCCCCGCTTTAATTCCTGACTCCTATAAAATAAAGACATGTAATATAACAGACCAGACTTGCATCCTCAGGTGGGTTAAAACACATTGCTAAGTTTCATCGTCTGTAATTTCACAGTCTGGCCTGCCGGTGCTCTTTGCCTTCCAGGTTAATGTGCACCTCTCGGCTGCTGCCCATGTAGAAATCACTGCTCTCATAGCGTGAGACGCACCTGAAATAAATCGTGATGATGGATCTCTGTGGCGGGGTGAAGCGGGAAGCGTTTGGCCTTGTTTTCTGGCGTATAGGAGTGGAACAAACTGCCGAGTCACTGTGCTTTTGGGCTTTGCTGGAGCTCCCTGACATGCACAAACTGAGCTGTATGACATACGGCTGGTGGCTGATGCTAGGTGTAAATATTAGTTGACATATCATCTGCAAAGCTATGTTGTGACTGAAGGCTCTGTCAAAATAATGGAGTGTGTGGTGCTGGAAAATGAGTTCCATCATCCATGGATCATCATCATCAACATCCTCCTAATAATTTGAGGTAAAGCGTTAGTGCTAGTGCTGATCTGGATCACTAACGAATGCAACCGTGGACTAACTGATCTTGGATCAGTTCTCTGAGACGCTGGATGAATACAGGTCACATGATGACTCCTGCATTAGAAACAATAATTTGAGGCAAAAATTTGTGAGTGAACTCATGATGTGGTAATTATAGCCGACATGAAATCACTTTGCCTGAACATAAATCTAGACTGTACACATTAGGTGGACATTTTTTCACATACAGTTTCTCAGTTCCTGTCACCTAGCTCTGCAACCAATCGAGGAATCCACAACATAATGAAGTAAGTCCAAATATTACTACTTTCTAGTCCTGATACAACTTCTTCTATAACCAATACAACTAGAGGATACAAATAATTTTAGAGATATTGGAGGAGGAAAGAGTTCCTCAGAGGTTCTTTGAAGAGTTAACAGTTCTGTTTTTCTAAACGGGTTCTGCTTATTTCTTTTTCTGAGAGGACATCTGTTTGTTGTAGTACACATAGAACCTTTAAATGTTCTCTCAGAGAGACAAAAAGCTTAAGAACCCTTACGTTTGAGCCTTATTAGTGGTTTTTAGTGCAGAAAAGCAGATGGCACATGGCATTGAGCACAGAGTTTACCTCATTGCAGTTATAAACATTCGGAATGAAAAAAGTACCTTCATGGTGGTCAGGCCACACCGCCTGAGCCAAGAGAATTCTGGGATTCTGCTGGAGCTCCAACCAATGAGAGAACTTGGAGAAACCACTGGTCTCATGAAAGAGAACTTAATTAACTGGTTTCCCGTTTTGTAGCTGCAGGCATATTGGAGCATTGTTTCATTAGTCTGTTGACACAGGCTGATAATTACTGCTTCTCAATTTAAAAAAAAAAAAGGCTCTGTGCTATATTGATTGTGACTGATGAGCTTGAAGGCTAATTGGGAGCAGAAAATTCCACAGCATCAGTCTCAAAGTTCCTGCTGTTCGAGCTCTGATGCTGGTCGAGTTTGGATTCCCACAGCTGTCAAATGATAGACTTCTATTCTCAACACAGATACGATTTCATTCACTGAAGCCAAAGCAGCAATGTCTCATTCTAAATTCATGACATTTTAAACATGCCATACTTCAGTGAATAACAGTACGTCCAAGCCTGATCAATTATTAGAGTATTTTTTCGCTCACATGCAGTGTCTCCATAAAACATCACATCAACATAGAAAATAAATAAGGATTAAAACATTTGTGGGCTTGCTGTTATAGGAAAACAATCGACACTGGGGCAGTATGATGTGTTATTGCTCTGAAGTCAATTAGTTTCCTATAACAGCACATCTTGAAGTGTTTTATTTCTCATGCACCACATCAGTTTGGCAATAATTATTTTTAACTATTTATATTTACAGTTAATGTTATGGAATGTCTGTGAAACAAGTCTCTAGCCTTCTGCACTAGAATTAAGGTAATAATTTGGGGAAAAAAAATTAAATGTATATCTTTTTTTACTCTTACTCTTACTTCAGTTGTAGTTGTTTAGCCAAGACGTTTCTTGTCTCAGGTTTTTTGTTTTAATTTTTGTACTGCCACTCTATAGCTAACTACGCTAACAAGTAAGGCTTCAAGATGGCTGCTTATGTTGTTTGTAGCTCTTTTACATGTGTTTATGTATTCATTTATTTATTTTTGATAGCAGTGTTGTATGGTACCAGAAACCTTTTTTTTTCACATTACTAAACAGTTGTATGCAGTGTGAGGTGAGTGTGTGAAGATTTTATGCTAAACAGGCAGCTATAATCTTCCTTACTTGTTAGCTACATTAGCAAAACATAAGAAGCTAACTTTGGAGTGCGAACACATCTTTCCTAATTGACTACATTTGGGTCAAGGGGAAAATATGTATATTTTATTATTCCTTTTAGATATTTTAGTATTTGTATGGGGGAAAAAAATCTTTTTGTATTAAAAAAAAAAATACTAGATTATTTCGATCATGTGTCAAGACTTTAACCCACATTTCCTGTCACTATCTATCAACAGGCCCAGGCCAACTCTTTACATTTTATAGTAATAACATTGTATAATAATAATAATGCTAACATTTATTTTAAATTACTCAATATAGTAGTATACTGCAGCTTTTCAGAAATGTATGTAAGAGTATTAAAGTATATTTTTTTAATGAAATTGAGTGAAGCATATAAAGTTCCACATTAGACAATCACTTAATACTATGTAATAATTTAAAATTCATTTTTATATATAAAGGTTCATTTCCATGCCAGCATTCAGTGCTCTTGGCTCTGTGTTCAGCAGAGGGCGTGCTGTACTCGCTCTCTGTACCCGCTCAGCTGGATCTGTTCAATGAGACCCTTTAATGCACCTGTACCAAGCCAAATGGAACAAACGAACTGAGGCATTACCATTAAGAATACAGATTGCTCTATTAGTGCAGCACTGGCTTTCAGCTCTGGTGGCGACTATAAATAAGGCTCTTTACTCTGTTCTGGGCAATTTGTGGCTCTCTCTCTCAGTGCTCTCGCATAATGACGCAGCACTGCTTAATTCACCATGTGCAAATGGTGGGCCGCAGACGTGACTTTTTGTTCCAGAGGACAAGCTGAGTGCTTCAGAGAGGCTTTTTTTCCCCCTCAATGACCTCCGTAAGAAAAGGTCTGACTTGTACCAGCAATTTACACATCGGACCCATAAAGGCCCTGGAGCGAGCTAAGCATGCTAATGGCCATCGGTAAACTAGAAAACATGTCTGTAAAAAGATTGGCCATGTATCTGTCATTTTAGGCCAGAGTCTTTCAAGCTCACCCTCTTCAGAATTTATGGCTTAGATGTGGTTCTAGAGTTGTTCCTACAACTCTGCAACCACATCTAAGCCTTAAATGGGACATAAGCCCATGTTCATAACTGCACTCATTACCCAATAGTGGTGCTGTGTTCTTTCAGAAATAGCTTTTAAATCAGAGTGAAAATAACAACCTCATTTAACTAATGAAGTCTGGCCTGGTTCGACGACCACAACCTTTTGGAGCCTGGACAAAAGTGGCTCGTTTGCGTGGGTGGTGGAGGACAAACTGGAAAAATCTGCTATTCTGTACAGCAAAGAGAGCAGACTGTAAGAGCAGAGACCCCCCACCTGCAGGACAGAAGGATGAAGATCATGGCCAGCTCATGGCCAAACGCAGTCAATACGGCTGCTAGGAAAACACTGGTGTCCGGTGGAAACATGGCACTGTGATGACTGGGATTAAAGCAAAGTTTAAATGCAATGGCAAGCCAAAGAAAACTCATGGATTCTTTTCAGTTTTTAGGCAATCCAGCCCCGTGTGCAAGAAAGCAGAAAACAGGGTTGCTGAGTGGAAAGAAGCAGGGAAAGCTGAAAGTGGTTCTTCTTTGCTTCTGGATGTAAGCCAAATGACCAAATGGCATAAGAACTGCAATACTGACCGCTCTGCTAGGCATTAAAGTAGACTAAACAAGTAATAATGTGAGTGCCTATTCTCTTTGATTCCATAATTTGGGTCATGATGATTCTAAATGAATTGTGTCAATGAATGGCAGTTGTAACTATCTACTATATAATCGTTCTTACAGGTTAAAAAAAAAAAAGAACTAATTACTGACCACACTGCCATTGGTTTGGCTGGAAAGTTGTGTGTTTGAATCCCTTGACTGCCAGACAGCCACTGAGCAAAGACATTCTCAACTACTCTGGAATAAGCTTGGACTATATTATGCCTCAATTTTAAGTCTCTTTGGATAAAAAAAAAAAAACATATGCCAAATAATTAAATATAAACTACTGAGCCGCTGAAAATTCAGAAATCAAAATAAATATTTGTACAGTTTAACTTCTTATTCACTCAGCAAAACAGATATTAAACCTCCTCTAGCAGTGTACTACGTTATATCAAGAAATTAAAAAAATACAGGTACAAAATAATCAGTCTGATTTCTAAATACATAATAAGCAACTTGATGCCTGCTTTAGAACATACCAATAAACCTACCGAAGAAGAAGGATGTGATCTAAAATTCACATTTTGTGCTGGATTTTTAACATGGAGTCATTTAAGAGGTAAACATTAGGGAGATCTAATGGTGCTACGTACAAGTGCTGATATAATTACAAATATACAAATATAATTACAAATGTACACTAAATAATCCGATGGTTTATAATCCATGTGTCTTTTATCAGATTCCTTAAAATATCATTGTGTGCTAAAAACAGACACTTATGGCAAATGTGTGTTTACACTTAATAGTGAAATATACATTGAAATTCCCAGACTCGTTCTCAGTTAACCCCAGTTCTTAAATAAACAGTTGAACAGAGGAGGATTTGCTGAATCTTTTTCCCCCATCGTAGTGCATTTTTCTTTCCACTGTTTCCCTTGGCTTGCTTATGTCTATAAGGCTGTGTCTGTCTGAGACAAAGTAGGGCAGTAATAAAAAAATTTAAAAAAACCTGTGAAAATAAAATTCTGTTATATTCTATTCTTTTTTACTAATCTGTTAATGACAATCTGCCCCTAAATTGTATGTGGCATTAGTCTGACATTGACAAAAGGCCACAGACTCTTCTCTCTGTCTCTGTCTCTGTCTCTGTCTCTCTCTCTCTCTCTCTCTCTCTCTGTATCTGCTTGCTTACCTTTTGTTCCATTTAGAGACAGAGCATGAGCATCTTACACACACAGAGAGAGAGAGAGAGAGAGAGAGAGAGAGAGAGAGAGAGAGAGAGATAGAGATGCAATCAGCAATTCAATTGTAGCTATTGTAGAGGCTCACTGATGAGCTTTGCCAAGCAGATAATGGTGTAGGTTTACATTATTTACCCGCTCCTCTCCTACGCTCTACTGACTCTCCTCTCATTTGGCATTGTGCTCTTTTAGAGGTTACAAGTTGAAGGCCTATATTATCAGCATGCTCTGTGTGTCATACTCAGTTGGACAGGCATTTTAAGGGTTTATGTTCTTTCCAAAAATATTTTACTTTCTATTGCACATGTGTGTCTCTTCTGGCAAGGTGTCTTTCTCTAAATCCTGTTACAGTTCAATAACATTTCACTATGCAACATTTTAAGTGCACAACCTCCAACCCATGTACTGCTGTCTTAGACTTAAATACTTCACTTGATTCACATTTTGGTCATTTCTAGTACTCTGTAACTCTTAAGCTTCTGTATAATGAGTGTTAACCTTAATGAGACTTCGTGTGTGTGATTAACTGTAATTTCAATCCTCCATCACTCCTGAGGGAAATTATGATGGTTACTTATCAGCAATTACTAAATTTAATCCTCTTCTGCTTCCCTCCACTGTTATTTGTATTAGACACATCGTAAAACAAATTGTGGGTGTGAGGAAAACCCAAAGTGGGTGACCACCATGTGTTAAAGGGGCAGTTTGTAGTTTTGCCAACAATTTGCGACTCCAGTAAAACAGTGACTTCCCATCCCCTGGACCTATCCCATCCTCTCTGCTGAAACTATTCAGTATGTGCCAGGCAGAACTGAGAAACTTTGTTCAGGCTGGGGGCAGAGCTAATTATCCGGCCAGAAAATGAATAAAACTATAAATTAAGCAACTACAGCGTGATTCGTTGCACAAGGGACCTGATTGTTACAGCTCTATAAACGATAAATCATAGTGGGGCAAGCTGTAATATAAAATAACCAGTGATGGGCTGGTGTAATGCTGCTCACTGCAAAGCAGAGTTACTGTTACCACCCTGATGACCATTATTTTGCAATAACACACTGTTTTTACTCCTCTTATACCAAAGCAATTTGCCAATTTATTTTACTTTTGCTCAGTTATAGTTATATTTAATGTTAGTTCAAGTTTGTTCTGTTATCACTTATGTTATGACAGCTAAGTAGTCGTTCCCTCATCAGCCTCTCTTCTCTCTTTTAGAGGTTATAAGACACAAATATAGCTTGTCACAGAAAGTCATAAAGACTTTACCATGCTGGAAAAGTCACAGCTTTGCCTCTGACTGTTACAAAGCACTGACACTGGAGACTCCTATGAAAAATGCTAAATAAATGTAAATGTAAATTCTTCTCTAAGAAAGCTGCACTATATCAATGATTACAAACTGTATTTAAAAAAAAAAATCTGTTTATGTGGTGTGTCCACCATAGTCCTTGTGTTAGTTGTTATTATATAAATAATAATGCATTAGAACATGTACATTAATATAAACTTTGCAGCCATAACTAGTGTCAGTCCTTCTGTTACAGAAAATTAATCAACACATTTTCTACAGTCAGAAATAAACATTCAACAGTGCTGTAGTATAAACACTTTTAAGCATTAATGATGATCATGTCTGAACCTCTTAGGGAGCCTTTAAGTGATATTGCACTTAATATTACAGCGTTTAACGTGCTCTGCAAAAAAAAAAAAAAAAAAAAAAAAAAAAATTGACCTGTTTGTTCAGATTTCTCTTCATCAATAGACACTGGACAGAACAAATATGAATAGCGCAGCATCTGGCTTAACCTCTATTGACTTTATTGCCTGAGCTAAGTATTACTATGAGGATTGATCACCTAAATCTCATTAACACAAGTCTATGAATTATTATTTCATTCAAATCTGTGCATTAATTTCTATTTTTTCCAGCGGTCATGGATGCAGTAACTTCCATAAGCCACTAGGCAGCACTGCCTTCACATTTACCTACAGTGTTTTGTGTTTTCTAGTTTTGGTCAAGCCAGCCACTTCTGCACGTGTTAACTTTCTACTGCTTTCTAATTTTGTTTTTTTCGCTGCCACTATCTGCCAGAATCTCATTTTCCATTGTGACATTTGCTGGCCACAGTCTCACAAGACACTGTTACTCTTCTATTTATATAGTTTACCTAATCTTACTATTTCCTTATATTATTTTATACTTGTTTAATTTTTGTAGATGCTTTAGGAAAAGAACAGCGAGAAATTGAGAATAGGTCCATTTAACAGAAGTAGAAAATACACTGGGAATAAGAAAGCTGTGTCTGGGTGTTGACCTACACATCCATGTGTGTACAAGTGCCAAAACTTTGTTTTCTCAGGTCACACATTTCTGCAGGCTGCTTCCTTGTCAACTGGCAACAAAGAGTGTATTGAGGAGGATCGGCCTGGTGAAGCTTTGATGCCTACTCTACATTCGTTTGTACAGAGAAACCGCAGCAGTGCTAAAGAAAACAGGTGCAACTAATTACAATAGTCCACAGTCCTGGCTCTTTCTCTCTCCCTATCCCACTTTCCCACTTCCATTTTTCCCTTTCAGAGGATTCATTTTGCATCGAGCCAGTTTCCTTGAGGCTCAGACGGAAGATCCGGCCTCTCTCCACCAACCTCAAAGTTAAAAACAGACCTGCGGAGTTGCATTAACAGTTGCTGGATGTAATTTGATGTATGAATCTGTCAAGTTAACACTGTTCCAACAGCCAAATATAATACATGCAGTATATATGTGTCGGTCCGGCATGCGCCATGGATCAAGGTCTGTGACAGCTAAAAAGGCCAAACATGCAGAGGAATTCTTGCAAATTGTGTAGTCGCTATGTTGATTTAGTGCTCTCTGAAGAGTCTGTGGTTTTCGCTCTATCTTTTACAGATTTATCTTTTCCAAGAGACTTTTCAACCCTTAGATTGCTTCAGAAAGGGAGGAAAATGGGTTAATGTGTTGCTTTGCGACTTCTGTGTGCCGGTGTAGGATTCCAGTATGGAGCAGATGCATTACAGGCAACGAATAAGGTACACACACACACACACAGGTGAATCGCCTGCTTTTTCAAATGTGTATTATGATTCGTAATGAATTATATCTCTACAGGCTTTTGTGCTGCTCTCTGGTTCCCTGCAGCTGCCGAAAACAGAGGAGGTTTTTGAACCTGCCCTTCCCATCACACCCATAAAACATGAAGGTGTGACCGACAATGGCCCCGGGTGTCAGGTTCAGTCCTCTCCTCACCACAGAACTCTATAACTACAATCCTGCCGTGGCGGGTAAGCCAATATCAGGGGTGTTTGCCTAAGTCTCAACGTGTGTGTGTGTGTGTGTGTGTGTGTGTGTGTGTGTGTGTGTGTGTGTGTGTGTGTGTGTGGTGGAGGGGGCGACTATAAACTGTGTGTAGCGTTTACTGGAATCCAAAAAAGCACCCGGATCAGAAGTGCTCAGAGCTATAAACGGCCGCTTCCATGACAGGTGTCTCTAATCAGAGCTCTATTTCTTTCTAGAAGAGGGCTGCGTGCTCAAAAAGACTTCAGTCTTTTGGAAAAAAAAAAAAAAAAAACACATTGTGAAATCCAATCTCTCTGTTGGAGCCCCTTTTATACCCAAACAGAGAAGTTAAGGGAGTGTGAGGATGCATAAAACCAGAGCACTGACTGGGACTTGTCCAGCAGCGTCCTGATATCAGTGAGACTTTTTGTGCTCCTGAGAGGCAGAGTATATAAATTTGGGGGATTATTTATGTCCTTGCATCCCCCCCTCTGCCTGACAGCAGGAATTTGATGTCGAGGCGAACAGCCAAGTGTGTATAGATAAATCAAGTGAAATTTTTAACTCCTCACAAACAATAATGCATTGTGTCTGGAAGTGCTCAGATCTGGCAACATCAGCTCTATCTTAAAATCAGTTACAGATTTTTGAGAACGAGCTAAGAGCTGACCCTACTGTTCAGCAGGACAGGGATTTCCATTTTGGTGAAATACCACATTTGTGACGATGGAACGGCTGAAAAATATGCATGAGTGGCGCCGCAAAAGCCAAAAACATTTCACATGGACAATCTATTTATAAGTTATTGATGGACATTCGGCCCTCAGGCATCTGCAGATCACTCAACAATTACGGGTTTGCAAGCAATGTTTTCCTTCACAGATTCCCTCAGAACATTCAAGAAAAAAGAGATTCTGTTTCTGTGTACATGTTTACCTAGTTTTATACATCTTACTGTGCTGTTTCCATTTGAGCTAATTAATGCTCATATGGGAGAAAATTGTATGCATCACATCTGAAATATGTGCGGTGACCTGGGAAAATCCTTCACGTGGTGAAATTTTTTACATTTCTACTATTATACAGTTCAAACCTTCCTGAACTGAAATATGTCTCTCTTGCATGTACTGTATCTCACCCACAAGTAATGTTATAGCATTTTAAATTCTGAATATTCCCAAGAGTCAAAAGGGATTTAAGGTACATTTAAAGATTTGATAGCGACTAAGGTGCAGGAGCATCACGGACATATTAACATGATTGTAAAAATCAATTGATTAGGCTTGTGTTTGTTTCTGTACAGCACATACAGTAGCTATCCAACAACTTGATCAAAGCATGCCATTCACTGTGTGAGGAAATCACACTGCTATAATGTAAGTGATAAAAGGAACTAACTTGTCTTGTGGATGTTCCACAACATAAATGTTAAAGGTAGATGTAAAAACTATTTTTAAAAAAAAGTGTCATTTATTAATAAACCAAATTTTAAAAACTAAAAAATTGTTAGCAAATTGCTGTGGTGTAAGAGAAATGAAACTCTTCAGAATGTGATGCTATTGGAGAATAATCAACTTCAGTGTGGTAACATGCTGTCATTAAAAAAAAAAAAAAAATTATTATTCCTTGCATAGCATACTTTTATTACCCAAAAGTCAGGACCTTGTGATAACATTAAGTAAAAATAATCCACTGTTACACTTTTAAATGTTCAAAGCTAGCAGCCTTTATTAATCACTCTCCATGGCAAAAACAGACGTTCAGAAAACACATCCATCAGCTACAGGGCAGCGTGACCTGCATTCTCCCCAACCACTGGTACTCAGCCAATGTGTATGTTTCCTGTTTCTGCTCGCGACTGCCTAAGCTCTGTGTTAGTGAGAGGAATCAGGCTCCCAGGAGAGTGAACAGGCCCAGTGAGCAAATCCAACCCCAATAAACTCCTCTCTCCCACTCACACTTGAGCCTTCACCTGCTCCTCATTTCAGCCCTGACTGATGAACAATCAGCACATACAGACTCATTCATCCCAAAGAATGAATGCACAAAAAGACAGCCGAACTGGCCAAAGTTTTCATACACTCCATTTTCATATATTATGTTATATTATTATTATATTATAACTATTATAACTATAAGAAGGTAATGTCAAACTTGGGATAGCAGTAAATAATAATTTGTACAGTATCATGGGCTTTGGAGAAAATGCGTTGCTTTAAAAACTATTTAGTAGACAGTCTTTCGAGTAGTTTGTTTTGGACATTTGTTCTTTTTTAACAGATTATTTCTATCCATTCTTTAAAATCCTGCTACCATTCCCAAACACATATTAACTGTGTTTTATTTAAAATATAGCCATATGATGTGGATGTAGATTCAAGTGATTGACTGCAAGTCTTCACTTTGTTCTATTTCTGGTTTCAGGATGGACAGAGGAGTGGAGGCGAGTCTTCTTGAGTGCCATGCTTGGTGCTTTCTACTTTTTTTTTTATTGTGTACAATGTGACAGTTGGTATGATCCTAATGCATCCAAGTGCCCAGCACACACACAGTGCCCCTATATCCATTAAGCTGCCAGCATCGGGGCAGTTGTATGTCTGTTAGAGAGCCAGAATATAGACTGCCTGAGAGAGGAGAAAAAGTCGATTTCACATGTTTTATTATCTGTAGACTTAAGAATTTTTTGTACTTTCCTGTTATGTCACTATATGCACTAAACATGCAAACAATGATGTTAGACAAAATTATCCCTAGTGAGCAAGCCTGAGGTGACTGCAGCAAGGAAAAACTCCCTTGAAGAAACCTTGAGAGGAACCAGACTCAAAAGGGAACCCATCCTCATGATATGATACATTTATACTGGTTCAAAAACCAAACATTTTTCGTATGAGTGTTTGATGAGTAAACCAGAGGAAATGAGTCAGTCTTAAGCCATGTCTCAGCATCCTATGACCTGATGCTAGTTTGTACTAATAAAGAAGAGTAACACACAGAACATACTTAAAGTAACTTTATAAGAGACTAATTCAGTTCAAATACAAATAATAATTTTTTTTTTAAGTATACTTGACGTACATAAAGGATTTTGTTCATTTTTTGGCATTTATATGGCATTTGGTGTGGTTAAGATGCTCACCATGCTCGTTTCACACAAACAGTGCATTAAATCATAAAAGAAGTAAGAAGAGAAGAAGACAAGCCTCCTCTAAAGCATTCTTCTCTCTTTCTCTCTCTCTCTCTCTCTCTCTCGCTCTGTCACTCTCTTTAAATTGAATTAAACTGAACTTAAAGACAATTCCATGTTATTCATTGTCATGCCTAACATGATACATTTATTGTTATTAAAGAATCATAAGAAATTGCAGATTTTTTAGTGTCTAAAATTGTAAGTATTATAAAAGTAAAAAAATTAAGGCAGAAATTAATTAAATAAATAATAACAGCAATGCTATTCCAGATGGATGGATTAATGGATCTATAGCTACTCAATGCCTGTTGGGATGTATAACTCAGCTACACAGTGATCAGTTTGTTCTGCTAGGTATTAATAAACACAGAGATGACCTTGAAGCCTTCCTGCTTATAGCTACACTATGCTTTGCTAACAACACGGAGAGAGGAATGTGTGCCAATTCAGGCCTTTATAAATGTCTCTGTATTTTGGAATTCATTGTTTCAAGATTAAATAACAGCGTCCTTGTCCTGTCGGCAGCCATCTTTGATTTGCCTCATTCCATAGCCTTACTGTTTTCAGCAAAGTGAGGAAAAGAGAAACCTGACAGGGACATAAATTCTTTCTGAGCAGGATCTCTCTCTCTCTCTCTCAATCTCACACACACACAAACACACTGTTTCTTTCATCCCCTTTCTCTATCGCACACAATTTCCTTTTCCCAGTCTGTCTTTCTCACAAACATCCATAAAATATCCTTTTATTCTCTCTCTCTCTCTCTCTCTCTCTCTCTCTATCTATCTATCTGTCTATCTCTCTGAGTTATAAAAATATAAAAATAGTTAACTAAAATCCTCCCCCTTGTAAAAATGTTCCTTTGTCATCTCTTTTAAAATACATTTTATTATGGGGTAGCATTATTATTGATATTTTAATTCTCTCTATGTATATGTATATGTTTATGTATCATTTTCTGTCTGTCTATTTGTCTATCATGGAGTGTTGAATGTATCGATCAAGTTCTGATCAGTGCAAAAAAGATATGTGCATCTATCAGGAAGGAGGCTTTGAAGAGTTGTTCACTTTTATCGGGTTTGTTGTGGATTTTAAAAGTGCTGTGTGTTGTAGTTTTAACCCTCACAAATAGCTAAACGAATGCTATAAAGCTAATAATAATAATAATAATAATAATAATAATAATAATAATAATAATAATAATGGTATGATGTAGGCAATGAAATATCTCTAGGATAAATTTGAGCTAATTATTTTTTACCATTCAACTACTGCTGACACACACATACACACTTTCCCACCTATCTGTCCTTCCCTCTTCCTCTCCCTTTTCTCTTCTGTCTCTCTCTCTCTCTCATTCACACACACACTTTGTCTCATTCTCTCTTTTTTCCACTCTGCTTTTCCCAAATGTGGACAGCAGAAGCATTAATCACAGCCACAGTTCCAGACCAACAAGGAAACTTGCTTTCCAGCTACTGGACAGGCCCCAGTGCCCTCTGCTCCGTCCTTAATGAAAGCTTTATCTTGTTTAACAAGCAGAGGAAAAAAAAAACCTCCTCCGATCAATCAGCCTCCCTTTCCTCTCTGAAAGCTCCCATAGCTTAAAATGCTCAAAGGAAACATTCTGTAGTAATGTTGGGAAAAGTAGTCCTCATTATCAATCAGCCCCCGTATCCCCTTCCTAAAAAGGTCCAAGCTGAATTCTGGCCTTGTCCTACTGACTCTGTGGTCAACAGCCGGGGTTAGAGGCCATTTTCCCATGCCATCCGAAAAAGTCAGTATGAAAGATACACACCGCATCCAGAGAAGAAAGGACATCAGAATTGGCCCTGTTGTCAGCAAGCACCAGCCTGATCCCAATTTGCCTTTCTCCGACTGATCCGTCAGCGAGCTCTGATCAAAAAGGGATCCTGAATCTCCCAGCATTCCTTCAGGAGATGAGTGTCCCTCGCTGTCCCTCTGCCACCACTTCCTGTCAGCCTGACTTGAAACAAAGACCCACTCATTCCTGCTCTCTGCTCAGAACCAGTGCTAAAATGCAACACAGATGAGCTTATCTTCTTGCTCATGTTTCATTTTGACATATTTAAAAAAGTATAAATGAGCTTTATTATTTTGGACTGAAGGAGAACATTGTCATACTGTGTTTATTGTCCCTTTTGAAATTATGTTACTGGGCAAAAAAAAAAAAATCAATCCTTCATACAGAGTATGTTTATTGAGATTGGGATCATAATGGGAATCAGGTTTAAAAATGGTTTGAATTCTGGTTAGCAAATGTTCATGTAAGCAAAATCTAGCACAAGACTCCTTGTATCCTAAACACTTCTACATGTGAGGGCAGTGAAAAATGAGAGAGAGAAAGAGTTACCATAAGCATATTGTGGTATGTAGAAGAATATATGTACTGTATGTGTGTTAGTGTAGTCTGAACCAAGTAATGTCTCTGGGCTCTATGTACGTAAAAGCATGTGGTTCAGTGCTAACCATGAAAACAATTGCCTGCATTCATGAGTGTTTCTCCATTTGTTTCCTCTGGCAGGCTGTTTACCGCTGTACTACGGAAGGTAGGATTTTCAAAGGGAAAACAAGCAATCATCGTGTTAATCAGATTTTAATAAGGGATGGAATACTGTATATTTTAAGAAAGCAGATGTGTCTGTGTCCTACAATTAGAGGCATAGTTAAAGGGGGGATTTGGGGTTTGAATCCCCTGAAATATTTTATATAATATATGAAATATAATATGAACAACAGTTCACGATGCTTATTCGTGGGCGGTTAATATAACACACATGCAAAGCAGCTGATTATATGTGTCAAATAACATGTTTGGACAGTAATTGCACTATAATGATGAATACGTCATTATGATTCCATATTTGACCGCCACAGATGGGAAACAAACATCTCCCTTAGTTTGTTTAATCATATTTTATTGGCTACCAGCTGCTGTGGTGAGAAACAGAATTAACCAATCATAATCATGCATTTTTAGATTTCTGTTTAAAGCTACTAGTCAGAACTTTGAGTTCAGTGATACTGAGGTGACAGATGGTTTAATAGATCTGGTTTTATAAGGTAAAATGCAGTGTTCCCCAATTACTAGCATCTTATTTTAAACATTTTCAAGTTACTGGCAATGTTATTCACATTGATTGATAGTAGATAATGCCTTAAATGATTAAATGACAATTTATTTCCTCACCCAAACCCCCTCATAGCATCTATTTAATTCAATTTTATCTCTACAGCATTTATTTACAATGGACATTGTCACAAAGCAGTGTTACAGAAACCCATTTACTTAATTAACTGATAATTAATGTTACATAATGTAAAATGCAGTATTATGTGCTTTCAAAACATAGGGTTTGACACGCATGCTTAAAGTAAAGACCCAAACAGCGAATGAGGGAGTGGAGACAATGCCTGCTGTTGTACAGATTAAACTGCATTACTTATTCAAAGTTTTTGGTGTTGTGCATTCAAGAGAGGAAGTGTGTTATACAGTTCAATCCTGAAGTAGATCAATTTCTGCTGTCTGGCACAGAGCATTATGGGTAATAAGGCTTTCAGAGAGCAAATGCAGACATAATAAAAGCAACATATTGTATATCCAGACTGATCTTATCAGCAACACACTAAAAGTCTATGTTATTCGGTCTATATTAGCCTCATATCTTGTATACCTCATATTCATTATTTTTTTCTCCAAAATGTTGTGGCATTCACCCTGGTTCTGCCACACATTATATACCTATCTGACCCTTTCTGTGTTACACTTTCCTTATTTGGTCATTGTTTCCTGTACTGGTTAGCACTCGCTCCCTGTGGATTCCACCTGTTCCTTGTCCTCTGTTTGGTAATAGCTTCCTGTCCTGGTGAACACAATCCCACTTGTGATTGGTTGGAGTCTCATTTCACCAATTACCGTCCAGTCTATTAATACACCTGTAGCTGTAGCATCTGTTCTACTGTATCAGGCCCTGTTCCCTCTGGTCTCTGTGTCTGACCTCTGAACAGTCACAGCATCTTGTTTCATCTCTGTATAAAGCCCTAGTCCTGTCTGTGTCTTTGTTTTAGGCCCCACTCCAAACCTATTACTGTATAGAGAAAACAAAACATATGTCACTCTCTGTCGAGCTACACATGCTACTCTTGAGATGCCAGTGACCTGCCTGACCCATCCTGATGCCCTACTTCTGGTTGGAGTTCTCATCGGTTGAGTTCACTCGCTGCTGCTGGGGGTGGCCCCATATGGACGGCCTGAAGAACCGTTTGGTTTGCTGGGGATGGTGCCACCTGGGGGCTGTGGAGATGGCTTGGGGATCTCATATGGGGAGCTGTACTGTGATGGCTTGGGACTGTGATTGCTGTAGTGGCTTTGGGGCTACGGTTGCCACGAGCACCTTCGTACTCAAGACACCATCAGTGGACAATGGATAGATTTTAACCAACCGGACTTCTTGCGAAAACTGAGATGAATTTACTGGTTGCACATTTGCATTATTTGTCCATATAGTACATAATAATAGAAGGGATTTATTTATAATTGCACTATCCATTGCGCCCAGATGAGGATGGGTTCCCTTTTGAGTCTGGTTCCTCTCAAGGTTTCTTCCTCATATTGTCTCAGGAAGTTTTTCCTTGCCACCATCACCTCTGGCTTGCTCATTAGGGATAAATTCACATATTTACAATATATTTTTTGAATCCATTTATTTCTATAAAGCTGCTTTGTGACAATGTCCAATGTTAAAAGTGCTATACAAATAAAATTGAATCAAATTGAATTGAATGTACAACCACAGTCTATATCCCTGGTACAGTCTCTCTCTTTATTTTAGGCCACACCCAGAACCCTGGCCCAGGTCTCCCCTTGGACCGTGCAGTACTGGCAGGGGCAGCCCAGAGGTCCATTCCTGCCTCCTAGTTGCCCTGTGATTGTACACTTTGGGAGCTGTTCAGCAGGGGTAGGCTAGAGGAGGTTTGACCTCCATGGCTTACCATATTTTGTATTCCGGCATGACCTTTTCCAGTTTCCTGGAAATTTGGTCATTGGTTGTTTTCTGTATGCAATATGATCTAGGAATGAATGAGTTGTATGTTGTGAGGGATGAACAATGGATGTTGAATGTTTGTATGTCAAAAATAATTCCTGTGTACTTTCTATATTTGGTGAATGCAAACTTAATTATATACAATATCTTTCTGTTAAAGTTTGAGAGGCTTTGATATTTATAGTGTATCAGTAACTCTGTCCTGATAGTTAGCAACCCTGCAGCAGAACCTAAGGAGGAGGATGAGTGTTTCAAACACAAGACAGTTTTTTCACATGGATCTAATAATCCCTTAGCCATGACAAGGTGGAATTTACTTATTTCTTATGTCTCGTTTGGTGCTCATAATCAAACAGTTCCCCTCAATTCAGTTTCCGTAGGGAAATAGCTATGAATGCTGATGACTTTCAGGAACTCCTGCTTAATTAAGATTGCATTATATCAATGTTTGCATTATGTGCTGTACTTAGAGTTCACTGAAACTCACTTATAATGAATATGCAGAGTGGAATCAGCACACATATGGAAAGACTAATATATGCAGTCTAAAAGGCAAAATATAGGGTCTGTTGAATAATCCAGATTACAAAGGACAGGCTTTCACTGCACTAATGCAACAGATAAGATCTCCATTTCCTGCAATCAGAGGCTCTTACTCTGCATAAGCCATTATAAAAATGGTACTTATGGTCCTATTTTCGCTCTCTTATCCTATTAGATATACAAGTCCTATTTATTTCCATTACCTCATTGTACACTGGAAAAAGCCCTCGTAGAAATTGGACCAAGCCGTTTTGAACAGGAAAGACGAAGAACGATTTTAAGTTTGAAATCACAGAGCATAATTGAAATGTAACAATCACAATTTGTCATTGTGACATGAGATTATGTGAAGCACCTCAATTAGGTGTTCTCAGGATTTCAGTTCTTTCTGTTTTGTTCATTGTGTTTCTTTTAGACTGGAAACACTGAAGAGCAAAGAGTAGTTGAAACCTCCTGTACCTCCCTGCATCTGGCTGAATAGTTTATTGGCACCATTGTTGAGCCCATGTTTGGGGTGCCATTTGTGTCTCATCGATATTACTTCTGCAAATATATTTTGTACAGTAAATATAAAAGACATTTTAAACATAGGTAAAGTGTTCTTCACAGCAACCTATTTGCATATTTAATTAAAATAACTTAAAACTTGAATAAAACCTAAATAAAATATACACCACTTAGAAAACATGGTTTTGTCTGTTCCAGCCCACTCTAACTACAGTTTACCTTGAAATATAATCAGTAAAATACAATAAAAATTGTATTATTCTTGCATTAATGTGTGAATCCATTTAACATCTCATGCTTGAAACACCCTTTTCCATTACTCATCCATTATAAGGTATGAAAAATGTACATTTTAATTGTGTGCCACAACATTCACTCGGTGTGTTAACTGAACATGTTCACCACTATGAAATATTTATAATATTCCTCGAGTCATGCTCAACAGGAAGTTACATCATATGAATTTCCTGAAAATCATAGGAAGAAGAAAACAAAGAAGATTCTGTCATTGTGCTTTCCCTTATTTTCCACAATGTTCTGATTGACTGAGTGACTGACAAGGTCACTTTGAATATTACCCAAATTATAGACTGAAATTTGATTGCTAATTAAAAAAAAAAAGTCAATCATTTCAATGTCCTAAATATTCTCATGCCATTAACATGGATGCTAGTTAACCACATTTTGTGTATTTGCTAATTATATACTTAAAATAATACTAAGCCTGTTACTTTCAACTCTGTTACTCAATGCAGCCATTGTCAGGAAAGAAAACCTTAAAAATAAAGTTTCATTTTAAGAGTAAGTGGGACTAAAACAGCACTTCAAATGTGGTATCGTCCTTAAATCTAATTCAGTCCATTCATTTATTTTGTAAAGTGACTCATGCATGGGTGTCTAGTTTTTATTAAAGAAACAAAAAAAACAAACAAAAAAAAGCTTTGCTAATATCACTGGTTAAGCCAGTGGTGCTTTACTAAAGTAAATAGGATGGCTGATTGAAAGATTGGGGCTTCTGGCCATGAGTAGCAGAGCTGCCCCAAAGTCAGGCATCCAAAAAAAGGTTTTAGACTCCCCTGATCATCCAAATGACTACGGAGAGCACCCATATCGATTCAAGCTGAGAGGCAGGCAGGAAGGCAGGCAAGCAGGCATGCAGGCAGGAAAGCAAAATTCAGTGGAGTAAGAATGGCTAACAGTGTTTGACTGCATCCTACTTGATTCCAGCATCTGTTTTTTTTTCATGCCATTGTTCAGCATTTGGCTTTTTTGTTCAACAAAATATATATTATACATTATTTCAGGTTAAAAGCCCAGAATGCATCAGTGCAACTTACCCACCAGGTTCTATGGTAATTTCTTGGCATGAGACTTGGATATCATGGACTTAGGATGATCTTATTCAAACACAGAAAATCTGACCCTAGATCTTCTCTATTGTTCATAAGGTTCATATTGTTAGAGTTTTATGCGATTCTATGGTACAGCAATTGTCATACTCTGCCATTCGTAAATGCTGCCTACGAGTTTCAAGCTTGTTTACCATCAAGCCATTGACGCTTTCCATATCTGATAGCAGTCTGACTGTCAGTAATTAACTGCACATTAATCAGGGAGTGCATCATCTGCAGGCAAATTAAAAATGCAAATGAAATATGAAGCGAATATCAAAACATGTTAGACTGGCGATGACAAATGATCTACAACTTTCCCCTCCATTATTTCTCCTCCTTTTCATGTTTTAAATAAGCATTGTCTTGGTAATTCACCCAGAGTAATTTGTTAACCTGACATCTCCCATATATCTTATGAACACTTACCTGAGTGAACTCTGGATAAAATGTGAATCTTTTTCCCCCTCTTTTGATTCCAGCCTGAATTTGTGAGTAATTTAAGTGTACACATGGATTTGACTTAGCAATTCATAAGTGCTACACCATGTAACCCATACATACACACATTTACCTCTTCTATTTTGTAGTGCAAATGCAGCAGTCTATATTCATTATATCTGCAATTGCTCTTCTGTTGTTGATTCCAGCATGACCGGCCTACACGAGGAGAGACCCTCCTTGAATTGCCCTTTCTAATTTTTCTTCATTTTTCTCCTAGAGGACTTCTTGATCATTTTGCTTATCTTTACAGAGGGTTTAAAATTGGACTTGAGCGTTAATGATATAGTTTGGCGAAAAAAAAATACTCTACAAATTTTCCACTTGGTCAAATGTAGTCAATAAATCCAGCCATGTTTGCTTTCTGAAATTTGCTAAAGACTGGGGCTACAAGGCTAATGTAGCTAGCAAGTAATAGAAGTCTAACCAAAAGTAATCTCATCAAAAATCTTTTATGATAATACATGCCCACACACTGTGAATATTTGCCTCAAACATTCATGATCATGAACTAACATGATTTAGGATATAGTATGACCATACATGGTATGAATAGAGACAGGCAACTGCTTGAAAAATAAATCAGGCAGCGTGTAACATTCAACATGGCGGCTGTATTGTAAGTCCCGCCTTCCAGTCAAAAGAACCACTCGCCTTGTTGGTAAAGACATTCGTTAAAAACCTGGCATATCAGATTCACACTCTAATGCACAGGGCACTTTGCTTTGTTTGTAATGAAGAAACATACATACACAGTAGCTGGAAAAACCTGAAAAAAAGTTTTGTGTCATTGGAGCCGACAATGACACATTGCAAGCATTTCATCACATTTCAAAAATCATGTTGATTTGTTTCTGGTATATGGGTCTCTCCACATTCAAGTAGATCAGAGCCTGGTCTTGTATGACTGAAAATGATTGCAGAAGTGTTGCCAAAGTGGCTGTTGTGTGGTCAGACTTTACTGGAAAGACTTTGGTATGACTTAATTTAATGTAAAAAATAAATAAAATAAAAAAATCATTGTTTATCTAAAAGCTGTAATGTAACATAACCCTTAAAAAATGTTATCATCATTTGAACAACTACCTCCCAAAAGCATAATTGTACCCAAAACCTGAAGGTTATGCTGATGATAATATAATTCTATAATGTTGTTGTTTAAAGCCAGTGTATATACTTAAGATGTATTAATGATTTGATTAAATTCCCTACGCACATGTAAAGCCCACTGAGGCATGCTTGTGACTTCAAGCTTTTTAAAGGAACTTGATATTGTATCCATATGACTACAAAAACAGTGATATGCAATGTCTCGTAATGTGAATAGACAAGAGGAAATCTGCAAGTGTTAAGTATAAAGTTATTGGTCTGCTGCATAGTTGAAATATTAGAAGCAAATAGGAACGCACCTTGTGCAAACCACCTGCACATGGCTATCTGTAGTCCTGTTGCTTGACAGATGCACACAGGTCTCATTTTTCATCTGGTGGAAGATGAGTTATTAGGCTGAATGCTGAGGGTTATGTGAGCAAAGAGCTCAAAATTCATGTTGCGGCACTGCTGTTGGTGGGTGATGCCGGCCAGTGGTGCTTTACTGAAGTAAATAGGATGGCTGATTGAAAGATTGGGGCGTCTGGTCATGAGTGGCAGAGCTGCCCCAAAGTCAGGCATCCAAAAAAGGTTTTAGACTCCCCTGATCATCCAAATGACCACAGAGAGCACCCATATCCATTCAAGCTGAGAAAGAGAGAGAGAGAGAGAGAGAGAGAACACTTATCTCTGGGCAATTACCCTCCCACATGCACACAATGAATAAAATGAAAGATAGCCCAATGATCTGAGGTCTGGAAAATTGTAGATAAGAGTCAGGGGATCAGATAGTACTAGCACAGATAGATCTATTGGCAAATAAATAAGATATATTAGGTGTGTAATATTCAACTAGCTTTTAGGCTAGATGAAATGAATAAAGCTTTGGCTCCCTCTGTGAAGTCTGTGTTTAATTATGCTCTAGAACCACCACGGGAACCATCAGCATCAGTCCTCGTTGTTTTATACATGTGATCAGGACAGCAGAAACTATTCTCCCTATTCAGCCTTTTCATTATGGTTACTTTGCCATTTCGTCTGTGGTTTCTAATGGTCAATTGTGGAATTGAGAGCAACTTAACTCTCTATTACTGAGCATTGTTCTTGACTGTAGGTTTCACATAAAGGCAGTGGAAGTAGAGGGGCTCAAATAAGAAAATGGTGTGACCTGAGTGTTCAGTTTCAGGAAGGGCTTAATTAGAATCACGGCAAAATTCCCCCAAGAATTGAAGAGAGGCTCATTTTTTCCTTCTGTTGTTGTTGCTTTTGTTATGTTCATATTGTTTTGTCTCATTATTTCCAGAGCCAGTCTAAACAGTGATAATGGTAGTGTGTGTCCACTGAGAGGAATGGCAGTTCAGTTCAAAATATCACCTCGCTCAGCTTGAAAAGGGCAACAAAAAGACATCCAGTTGATTGACTGTGGGTTTTTTTTTTACTTTTTGAAGAAAGAGATGAGCTGGAAATTACATATGAAAGAGCTACTGGGAAAAGACTGACACTCATTTGGTGCAGTATTGTTGTCTATGCAGCATAGGTTGTGTACAGCTGCTGGAAAAATGGTGTTTATCTCAGTCAATGATCCCAGGATCCTTATTCAAATCATTTGCGAGGCATTTAGATGAACCATAATTAGATCATGATTAGACGAAAGCCCAATGTATATATTTACTCTCTCAGCATGACATTAAAGCTCAATGTTATTTGTTTAGCCATTAAATCAGCTTCTTTTTCTACTTGACATTTAGTCTACAAATTAGTCACATTTGTTTCTTGTAATTTGTTTTAAAAGTTATCCACATGTCTTTCAATGAAGCAATATTAAATACACTATAATAAACAATAAAACCTAATTCAGTTTTTTGCAAGCCCAAACTGTCAAATGGAATTTATTACAGTATGCTGATGATATATTGCAATCTCTATATAGAATATATCATAATATATGTTCAATATATTTCATTTTTCTATGGTTGCCTAAGCAGCTGCTGTGGCATATATGAGATGGCGGCTCCTCCGTCTGCAGCGGAAGGGGGGCTTTCTCCATGGGAAGTTCCTGCAAACAGAGTGCACCCACTTTTTAAACCCCATTTATCTTGTTAATGTGCCCCACTGATTACCTGATTGCACTGGATGACTGTGGAGAAATCTGATTGCGTGAAATTATACAGAGCAGAAACTTTTGATTGGGAGGAATGGCTCTGGGATGCTCATTGCCACCGTTTGACGGGGGCCCCCATAAAATTTGGCCTCATTGATTTCAAATCAGCAAAGTGCCACGTGTAATTGTAATCAGAGCCAGTGTTCAGTGTTGCTGAGCAGCTCTATTTTAAAACCTAACTTCCTTGCTGTGCAAACTTTTGAGCTTTAACAGCATAGCAGTGGCATTACACTTCCTGTTAATTGCATGGCTCTGGATGAGCTGAGGTCTGAGGTGAGGTCTTCACTCTTGCTTCATGTGAGAACATGAAGAATTAAAAGCTCCTGCCTGCACAATACACCCTCATTAGTAGTCAATCAAGCACATGCTTGAAGTGCAATTATCAATGGCCTAATCAGAGCAGTGCACTGGTCAAGTCCTTTTTAATGGAGATTCATTTGCAATTTTTACACAGAAAATTTGAGATATTTTTTTAAATCTGTCACAAATCTCAAAATGCTATTGAGTCCAATGACTATGAACAAACTGAGTTTGTATAATGCACTACATTATTAGAATGTTAAAGCAAGATTCTTAATACTAACTGCTTTGAAAAACATAACAGTAATGTTTCAGATATTATCTGCATACTGCATATGTACTGTATGTACATATTGCAGACCCCAACCCCCCCACAAAAGGATTACTCTGCTACCAGGATCCACCATGGTATTTGATAATTCAAGCAAACAAAAATGTGACCAACTGTAACTACAGACTCCTTATTGTAGTGGGATACAAACCTCAGTATAGATAACCTTAGTATCATAAGGTTATATTTCACATTCATTCTTAACCCGGATAGAACCTTATAATACTAAGTTCATTAAATGCTGAGCCTCTTTATTTGTACATACTGAGAATCAAAGTCCAAATCCATGAGCAGATGTAAATCCATAATGAAGGATCAAGAGGCAGTGGTCAAAACCAGTGGTAAAAGCTTAAAGAATTAAGAGAGCTAAGAAATAGAGCTTGGAACTATGAATATAAAACATAAAGTATAAAACATGCATGATTTTGCAGACTAACAATACTAACAGAAAGTAACATGTTTATAACAGACTATGTCCATGAAAATCTGAGAAACTGACAATTTTTCATATTCCTCTTTATGAGATATCCATTATTCTTTCTGAAATGTGGCATTTCTTTATTATTTTCATGTTCTTTTCCATTAGACAAAAAAGGAAACTAGAATTGTTCAGGCCTGAGGAAGATGGACTTTGCTATTCACGAGTGAGAATGATGGGCATTGATTTTCATGTGTTAATTCACATAAAATAAACATAATCATCAGCGGAGGACAGAAAATCCTTTATGACGTGCAGTGTAGCAGTGACAATTGTGTGCTTGGAGCTCTGTCATGTGTCCCATTGAAATCTATAGCTGCCAGGCATCCTACTCACTTCATTAATTACCTTTCTATTGATCATACACTCTGCGCTTTTGTTTTTCATCTCACTGCCTTCAGTGCTTTTCTCTTGCTGTAGTAATTCCACTACAGGGACTGCATTATGGCAATGAACATGTGTATTTGCAAAAAGGCTGATCTACTGGCTTTCCCTCAAGATTAACCCATTTAACTTTTAAAGTTAAAAAGAAGTAAATGCACCAGTGATGCCATCTTTTTGTCCTGAAATTCTGTCCCAAGTTTTTGTCTCAAATAAGGAATATTTCATATGTTTACAGTCAGGTCTGGAAGTATTTGGACAATGACGGAGTTTTTGTGATTTTGCCTTTATACACCACCACAATGGATTT
>CM075004.1:18038397-18063043 GCA_037576675.1 Pangasius sanitwongsei | reverse complement strand
TGGAGGTACTTTGCTTAAAATGGCTGTAATTCCTAAATGGTAAATGCCATATTTTTGTGGAACCTCTTAAAATAAAGATGAAAGTCTACACTTCCATCACATCTTGATTGTTTTATTTCAAATCCATTGTGGTGGTGTATAAAATCACAAAAACACTGTCATTGTCCAAATACTTCCAGACCTAACTGTATATTCCACACATAATGTTCATTTCTTTCAATGACAAAGCATAAATATGCAGTCTTTCTGATCTGAGTAAGGAATAAAACACAATGGGGCATGCTGTTATAGGAAAATAACCAACACTGGGGTGGTGTGATGCCAAATGAGGTAAATGTGTGATATGGCCTCACACAAAGCAAAGGGCTGTTATCACCCGTAGTTGATTATTTTCAAATAACAGCATACCCCAAAATGTTATACCTATGTATTCCTCTTATACCACATATAATATAACCACATAATTTGTTAACAATTACAATTTTTATTTTATTAATGAATAACTCACCATGTTTTTTAAACATTTAATTATATTTAATGTTATGGGACGTCCATTAGTTCCTGTTCCTTGCATTATAGCAGCTATAAATATCAGTTCCTTCACCAGCCTCTCTTTTTTTCTCTTTCTTGATATAAATAAGACAAGAAATATCGCAGCTTGTCATGTTCGCAAGTCCTGAAGACTGTCCAGTGGTGGGAAACTCACTGACCATTGCAAAGCACTGACAGTGGAAACTCCTTCCATAAATGTTAAATAAACATCTCCTAACAGAAAGCTTCACCATATCAGCATTTTCTTTGTAAATAATGAATTCTTTTTGGTTTATTATTAGCCTTAAATTTGTCAACTGATTGTCATATAAGTTCCTGTGAATGAGCTAGGTATGTGAATGTTGCTAGGTATTATAATGCATTAGAATATTAATATAAACCTAGTCAGATTAATCAACACCTTCTGACCATTCACTTTCAAGAAATCTACAGTGTTGTAGTATAAATATTTATTTTTTATTTTATATTTCATTTTTTATTTTTATCTGTTGACAAGCGACAGGCTGGAAAAGACTACAAATAAACAAGTAAATAAGATTTACTAAAGAATAAAAATCTCATTTGAATAGTCAAACTATTTAAAAAAAAGCATTATTGTAAGGTCAGTTCTCTCCTGTGTCCATAAGATGGTGTGTATTAGGATGTCAAAGGCAGCAACACAATCCTAGTGGGATATGAGACCAGATTTTTCTTTATGAGGAAACCTTCAGTCCAACTGAACTGCTGAACTTTCAGCCACCTGCGACAACTTCTAATAAAACCATCATGGATGAGGGAAACTTTGGCAAGGGAAGGAAAAGGAGGAGGGGGAGAAAAAGTTAACACAGATGTCCAAATAAGAGTGTGAATGATTCATTCTGCTGAGATTAGCGTTCGTCTCCAGAGGCAACTTTCCCAAGACTCTGGAACTCGGAGCCTTTCATTTCGGTGCGGGATTGTCATCAGAAATTGATTTTCTCTCTGAAAGACAAATTGAATCACATATGAAATACAACAGGACGGACAAGAAAGCGTCTGTCTTAGCATTCTTTCCGCCCTCTCCATCCCTCATTCCCATTACTGCTAGCCTCCCCGTGCCTCTCTCGTGTTAGTTTCCATGCATCCCCCTCTCGTCTCTTGTATCTGAGTGATCTGAAGTGTTCAAACTCAAATTAAGATCTGTGGCAAGATACACGCTTAAGACCGGTTCCCATAGCTACCTCTCACACTGTGTTGTGATTGCATTATAATCCGTCAGTAATCAAATCTAAATGAAACAGGGATGATAAGGCTGCTATTTTCAGGCTGTGTGTGTGTGTGTGTGTATGTGTGAGAGAGCGAGAATACAATTGTGTGTGTGTATGTGTGTGATGCCATTTTCACTCTTCCCTGATTTTTTATTACCTTCCAATCAGCTCAGGCTCCCAGCAGTCTTTTTCATTACTTTGAGCCATTGTTTTGGACAAACACAGTTGTAATGAGCTGTAAGAAGAGGAGATTAGCCTGGTCAAATGACACGGTCTGATTGAAGAGATTTCAAACACACTCACACACACACAGAGTGCAGTGCGGCGCAGTATGACTAGGCCTGGCTTCATCCTCCTCCTCAGCACCTCTCCAATCTTCTAGCTCATTAAACATTTAATGTTTGCTGGAAATTACAGGGCTATAAACCAGGACAAACCTGATAAATAAATATTTGGATGACCTTTATTTAATAGTGTTCGGCTAACTGTAAGTTGCTTTTGTCAAAGTTTAAAGAAGGTAAAAACTCTTTTTGTCCACTTGTTACCAGATACCTGACTGCAAATAACCATCGTAGCTTGAAACGAGTTCATATTCAGTGTTAAGTGTCCATCGAGAATAGAATAGGGCAGGATTAGATGGCACTTTATATCATGGCTGCGTGGTGTTTGCCATCTTCGTGGGCTTTGTGGCCTGTTAGGAGGATCAGGTTCATACGCTCATCTCTGACCTTGATTGAGCTGCTGTGTAACTAGAGCCCGTTAGCGCTCTGACCACATTGTTTCTCATGAACTCACTTGTCCAAACAGGTCAGGTCATTAGCCTCGAACTTGTCTCATTTCTTTTTCCTCTCAGAAGCATGATAAATTATGATATATTCCAAAAAAATGATCGAGGGTCAAAACGGTGACGCACCCTTTCTTTTTTTTTTTGGCTATCTACATAAAGCCCTGCAATAGCTGAGAATGAAACTTCATAACAATGGCATAAACACAGTAAACAGTAATGACTTTAGTATAAATATAATAAATACATTCAGAAATTGAATAAGTCAGTCAAGTCTTTTCTCTTCCTAAACAATTTCACATCATCTTCTGTTTATTGACATATACTTTTATATATGCCCAGACATTGTTCTTGGCCATGAACAACTCAAATCAGCTGTTATTGTTGTTAATGCATTTCTCTCCTGTTAATCTGGAATCTGTCAATCTAGTCCTTCCCTTACAAACCTTTAGATATTTTTCACATGTAGGGCATGTATTTTTATTTTTCACATGTAATTTTATCATATTATTCATATGTTTTCACATATTAATATTTTTAACATTTTATTTTTCATGTGATCACAAAGTCATTTGATGTCACTTGAATTTATGTGCAATTTCAGGGCTCATAACATGGACAAATGCTTTCACGATTTTTCACGTTTTCCCCATATTGTACTCACATGTGAAAAAACATGTTCATGTGTGAAATGCATGTGTTTTTTTCCCATAAGGGTTTGTCACAGTGCAGGGATGGACTATCCATCAGTAACTCTCTTTGTGAATAGTTCAGTCTGCTACGTTCTGATGATCAATTTCCTGTGTTTGTGGATACATGAAAACTAGAATGAATAATTAAAATTAGAAAATATCTGCTGGTAAGTGTGATGATGAGAAAGCAGGCACAAGTATTCTTTTATGTCTGAGAAGTGAAAATAGCAAGAACTGATTGATTAAAATACATTAGATTGGTGTGGTAGTGTTATGTTCTACAGAGTTATAGAATAAATTATTTATATTTTCAAAAACTAGCTGAGCACTTTAATCTATTTTGGAAAAAAGTCAGAAGCCACTTTAAAGCAAATTCCTGGGCTGATTTTTGTTCCCAGTCTCCCCCTTAATTGGATGTGTTAATCCAATAATTGAAAGCATCTTTCCCACCCATGCACATATTAACAATGTTTTTTTGATCAGATTCGCTGATTGACTCAAAGATTTTTTGCTGTGATTAAAGTCACTCATGTCAGCAAGTCCGATGATCTGTCGTGTCCACAGATTGTATGAGACAGACACAAAGAGAGTCACACAACTGAACACACCCTGCAGCAGTCAGAGGACAAAC
Organism: Pangasius sanitwongsei; assembly: GCA_037576675.1. Classification (NCBI taxonomy): domain Eukaryota; kingdom Metazoa; phylum Chordata; class Actinopteri; order Siluriformes; family Pangasiidae; genus Pangasius; species Pangasius sanitwongsei. The sequence goes on along the minus strand of CM075004.1, from coordinate 18,059,158 downwards.
AAGGACTGTGTGTGAGGGGCGCCGAACGTCTATCATCCTTCTGAAATGATCTTCTCTGCCCTTAGCCACCGAGCTACAGCCGCAGCGACGCTCAGAGCAATCCCCCTCTCCTGATGGGACAATACGCCTCTTTCATTCCTCCCTCATTTGATGGGCATTAAAGAGCTGAGGAAGTCATATTTTCTCATCCTTTCCTGCTGTTGAGGCTCTCGGTGACAGGACGGAGGGGAAGAAAGGATGAGAGGAGATGAGAGGAGGTAGTCAGCGTGGAGTCTCGCCGGCTGAAGTCCTCAGGCCTTGTTAACAAAAAGACTTAAGCTGGCGCAAACATTCTCATACCTTAGGCTAAGCTGATTTTTGTGAATGTGAACACATTTATTGAAACTGCACTCTTCACATGTTGCAAAGAAGAGACTGCTGTTTGTCTAGCAGACATTTATGTTATGTGAGGCAAACACTTATTTCTACACATGGATACACATACACATTCTACACATACACATGGAGCACAGACATTATTTATATGGTGCTATAAATCATAGGTCTTAGAATGAATTACGATCACTCCTCTGCAGATAAGTGTCTTTAAAATGAATAGTATTGTAAAGTCATTGACATTTGATATTGAAGCACGTCTGGTGATACAGATGTGCACTGATCCGCAATCATTTCAATTTTGTTCCTGTCAATAATCCACAGAGAGAATCGCATTTTGTCCGTCGGTGCTTTTCCCTGTGCGAAAGCCGTGTGACACTTTTGCTCTGTTTTCTGAGGCAGCAAAGCACCCTGGAAGGTGTCAGGGTGAATAAAACAGATAAAAGCAGTCCTTGAATGAAGTGGGTCCACAGCCAAGTGAAATATGCCCCCAATTACTGAGATGGGTGTACAGGCCTAATAATGCAAGCGTCGCTGCAAGATGCCGCTGCTCTGTAATGGAGCCGGGCTAATTTGCTTTGACTGATGAATTTTAGTCTCCCGTTGTGCTGGGTTGAATAATTATGAAATTTTTCCACAAGACGTAGTGACTCATTAAGGATTGGTATGCTTTCATTAGAGTGATGTTGTTTCAGAAGCTGCACCTTTTCTGATCAACATAATTAGAGGGGGTTCAGCAATGTGTGTGTGTGTGTGTGTTTAATGTGACACCAAACAGCTGTACAGTTAAAACACTGTATTACTTTTCATAAGAATTGTTTTTGTCCAATCCAGGAGATCTACCTGTGCGTAGCCAATGTGTGACCCTGTTATACAGATTTTTATTACTTAAATCATGCCTTCATTACTTTCTACTAACTATAACCTTATTTTTTTCTCAAAACATAATAAAGCCAGGCATTGTAGTTAGTTATATAGTGTGTGTATGTATGTGTATATATATTTTATTATTTGTTATATGAATTATTATTATTATTATTATTATTATTATTGTAATAGTAGTATATTGGTTGTCAGGTTGTATTCTAAAGCCTGGTGCTGCTGGTTTCTGACAGCTAGTAGAAAGTAATAAAACTATTTATGACTGTGTAAGGGACAAACCATTACCTTCTACAGTACATTAATTACACATAAATTACACAGCCAGACATTTTATTAAGCAGGCCATTAACAGCTAGCCAGAGATTGCTAAATTTTTTCCATACCGTCTGACCCCTGTACCAAACACTGATTCTATTGCCATGCATGCTGAGAACCACATACCACGAATTATTCATAATATTCGACATAAGGTCTCATTGTCTATCAATGTACACTGCTGCTCATACAAATTAAAACAACATGGTGTCACACATGCACATTAATAACAATTTTAAATACATCATTCATATTTAATATTAGGAAGGTTAAGGTTAGGTTCCTATTCTTATTCAGTACAATTTTCACAGGTCTCAGGTTTATACCAATAATTATCCATGACAGGAAATTGGCTGTTAATAAATATCATCCCATATAATGAGATCAAGCACTCACTATACCATCCAGTGCCTTTTACAACATATCTAATACGACATCATTTCACTGAGATTTTTAGTTAGGTCAAAAGAGATATTTTCATAAAGCACCAAAATATTATTAATAAGTAGCATAAATCATTGACATTTTATAAAGCAGCTTATCTATCTTTTGTGTATCTTCTCTGTGTGTCCATGTAGATTTCCTCTGGGTTCTCCGGTTGTCTCCCAGCTTCTAAAAACATACCACTAGGTGGATTTGCTACGTTAAATTGTCCCTAGGTGTGAGTGAGTGTGGGAATGAGTGTGTGCATGATGACATGCAAGTGACTGGCGCCCAAGCAAAGGTGTCTTCCCGTCCCATACCGTGTTCCCATGATCCACTGCAACCCTGCAGTGGATAAGATGTTAAGATGCTTACTGAAGATGAATGATTGAATGGTCCTATTTATTTTATTGTGATAACAAATGGTCATAATAAAAGCTGTTTAATTGATTAAATAAAAATGATCCCCATGCCCTTAGGGATCCTGAGACCCCATGTAATATGAATATTTTCAGTGTAGCTTAACAAATTAATCTGCAGTGTTGTGAGTAGCCAATTATCCAACTGCATGCATGAAAACACAGTTTTATCATTGTTTACAACAATCTAATTACAAACAAGCTTCCCCCCCCCAAATAAATGGACTGAGAGAGTAACATACGAGAGAGTCTAATTGTGCTTTAATGACATTCATAATGTATAATTGCATACCGAGGATGCAGAGCGCAATTCTTGATGAAGTCTCTCCCAAATGTTTAACTTTGCAAACGCCGCCCAATTCATTCTGTTACTTCATCTGTTTTTCAAGTCGGCTGTGCTATTTATAAGGCCATTATCTATTAGTATTTAATTAAGCTCACTTATTTGCTCTCAGCTGACACCAGATTGATCAAAGCGATCGATAACAGTCTATTACAGAAATGACTTCAGTTTTTTTTTTTTTTCAGCCTGGTAAGCTGAGAAACAACTGATCCATCTTGTCGTTAGATGTTTTTGTGTCACACCGCACATCGAGATGGTGTAAGAAAAGCTGTTTTACCTGCAAGGAGCAGCTCCTGGATTCACTCGGTGTATAATTGAAAGCAAAAGAAAACAAGGTTAACAGCAAGTGAGCTGGAAGCATGTTCTATAATAGATAAATTCATGGCTGGAAAATCTTTTAAAGCCATCATTCTCAGGTTCACGGATGCTCTTCTGTATTGCCGTTTCATATCTTCCTGGCTAGACACCATAATTGATGTAGAAATCACAATACATATAATTTACTAAGTTGTTACTAAGTGTGTCTTCAAATATGCTGTGAATACAAAAGTTTATTTAAAGTGTGATATATTTAGAAAAGATTATATACTATAGAAAGGCGTTCTACCTCTATGTGGTTTAAAGCCTAAATTATTTAGAACATAACATTATTAAACTAGGAGAAGAGTAGTACATTTTGTTCGGTTGAAGTTACTCTTAGCAATTTCTCTACTAGTTTCCAACTAAGGAGGCAAACTTCATTTTGTCACCCCTCTTGGGTATCAGTACAGCGTGATGTGTTTTACTTTAGGTCAGTTGAATCATTTAAACTGTATTATTGCTTATTGTTGCACTTTCTTTCCCCATCTGCTCTGTTTGAAGAGTCACTATAGAACAGGGAATCAAAAGATAGTGCGATTGTGTGTGTGTGTGTGTGTGTGTGTTTTTTTTTTTTTTTGGGGGGGGCTGTTTTCCCTGGGGATCTCCACAACACCCTCTCTTCATCCTTTATCCGGTGAATATCATATTTCAAAAAAAAGAGAGGAATTTTTCCTTCCCCATCTATGAAAAGCTCATTAAAAACTGCCAAAGAACAAAGAATGCTTTTCCTTCGAGGCACCCATTCAGAGACATCTCCTAATTTCCCTCTAGTTTTAATAGTTGAGATAAATTAATTATTGTTCTAGCAGGAGAGAATGGGGCCTAATCCTGGGTGGAATAGAGTTACCTTTCCAGCAGGGAAATCAAACAGAGCTCTGCAATCAGCAAGGACTGGGCACAATTAAACCATTAAGACGTGCTGCAGGAGACTCTTTACACACTGTATGTCTTACTAATGAAGCCAGAAGCAACTCATAATTATGTGGTTTTGTTCCCAAACTGATTAAGTGCCCACTGAAACTGAAACTCATCGCTGAATGTCACCAAACTTTCTCACTTCCTGCAGCGTCAAAACATTTCTCGAAGAGAACACAGCTCGCAGAGTTACAGTCCCAAATCAGGTGGAAGTAAGGCCATCACTGAATGAGTGTGTCCATGGTTTTACATGTTTTTTCTTCATTAAATGGTTGCATCTAAGCAACTTCACCTCCATTCTCTTTAGATGTCTGCTCCTTTTTACTTTGCACAAACATGAGCAATAACTTGCAGTGATATATGACTGGTTGCTTCAGCAGATTTATTTTTGCACTGGTGAGCGTGTACCATGTGCTAGAACAATGAGCAGATCCTCTCCTTTCAAGGTAGAACAAAGAAGTGGGAAAGCTAAATGGTCCTTAAAATAGCAACATTTCTACATGACAAATAGTTTTCTGATTCATTTCAGTATCAGTGCTTAACATCCAGAAGAGTACACACTTACTGCTCACTCAAAGAGCATATGGTTAAATACATAAATGATACCAGAATGCTGATGCACGTTAACCTGATTTTACTCATAACCATTCTCATTTTAATGCTGGTTTAATGCTTTATGATAGGTTTTTATTCTGTATTGGATCACAGAGCTGCTGTGCTGTATCAGGGATGGGAAGTTTTCCTTGGTTAGCACAAAGTGTTAAAGATCAAATTGATTTTACTGGCAAGGCCACAAATTATTTGAAATACTTCACTATTATTGTAAAGTTATATCTGTTATAGCGTTCAGTGTTTTCAAATGCAGGTTAAGTTACAAGAGGAGAAGAATTGGCTTTACTTTATGTCAGATCATGTTTCAGATTGGGTGGTGGTGGCAAATCACATAACTTGATTGTTTTGATTACAATCACTCACGCATGACATTATGATGTACCTTAAGCGTCTTACAATCAGATTTACGTTCAGCTGGTGCAGCTGGCTGCTGGTCTCTCAGGGCAGTTGGGGCTCAGTGGTTAAGGCTCTGGGTTACTGAGCAGAAGGTAGGTGTTCAAGCCCCAGCTCTGCCAAGCTGCCACTGTTGGACACCACATCATGGCTGACCCTGTGCTCCGACCTCAACTTCTGAACAAGCTGGGCTGGCAAAGTAAATAATTTCACTGTAATGTATGTGAAAATAAAGGCATCTCCAATCCTGTTTCCAATTTCTATAGTCTATATTGTACATTTTAATGTGTGACCTGCTCTAACATGCTCTTACATTCATGAAGAGGTTAGTAATGATGAGTTAATTCACCAGGAAAACAAATTAAAACATGTATTGCATGGCAAGTCCAGGTGCAAGGCTGGGAAAGTGGCTGCTTACCTACTTCCAATTTCATCTGTAATTCCTTTTGTGGACAGATGATGGTGCCACTGTGTAAGAACATGTGTGTGAAAGCTTCATACTATATTCACATACAGTCAAAAATGGGGCCAGTCTGAGCTCAGAGATTTCATGTGGCCACTTCAACCAGCAAAAGAAGAAAATGATAAATATAAATACAAATAATATTTGGGTTTAGGCAAATAAGCGCCAGTCAAGACTATGACAAAGTTTTTGCGGATCAAAAGTCACCCAAATGTAAGCAACAACATTTACAACACCCTTATCCAGAGAGACTTCCAGAAATGTTTTGTAGTTCCTGCTGAAAACCATGTCCTCGCACTAGTACAAATAGGCCAGTATTCAAGAATACCATAAGGCAAGTGTTTTTTATTTAAACAAGCAGTGTAGATTTAGCGCTTGTTTAAGTGTTTAGTGAAGAGGTACGTCTTCAGTCTTCGTCTGAAGACACACAGTGACTCAGCTCTTCAGACAGCCGAGAGTGTTTTCATTTTAGGGTTTCGTGGTCTTTCGGCATGCTCTGTGATAGACTGGCATCTCGTCTAGGGTGTGTCCTTACCCTGCACCCAGTGTTCCAGCTCTGGAGCCACCACAACCCTGATCAGGATGAAGTGGTTACTAAAAATGAATGAATGAATTAATGAACAAATGGAATTGGACTTAAATATGTTGAGGTGGTGTAATGGCACCCAGATTCGGATGAATTCATTTCCACCGTTCCTTGTCGGTGTGTAGGTCGGATGAAGATGGTATGTGTGGACCAGCACTGGGCCTTCACTTGCTTAAAAAAAAATACATACATGATGTAGTATTTTTTTTTATTTTTTTAATCTCAGACCCAGAAAATTTGAAGATGTCAGCAGTGTTAAGATTATATGCATTATATTCAAAGAAGTAGCAGCCTGGTTTGGACTGCACAATTGAAGAGGTTGTCTATCCTTTTGGCTATTTTTAATCACATTCTCTTGGATACTTTTAATTTAGTTATAATGTAAAGTTTGGCGCTGGCCACTGGTGCATTTGGAGGAATATACATTGTGTTTTGGTTGGAAAATTCTGAACCCAGTCTGGCAGTCAGGGGTAGCAATTCATTTTAAACCCTCACAGTCTGGCAGAGTAGTGAAAGAAACCTGTCCACACACTGGGCATTTTTTCTGCGTTTTGGTTATAAAGCAAAGAACTGTGGATAATTATAAAATGCAATAAAAATTACATATATCAATCATATAAAAAAAATTACAGAATATAATAAAATCAGCACTCCAAAATAAATATTTTCTCAACTGCCATTTTTTTCCTTACCTCCTCCACTCGGAGCTTCTGAGAGCCAACTTCACTGCGTTCTGATTGGCCCAATTTGTTATTTCACTCGAAGAAAAGCGCGCGCTGTGATTGGATGCTCTGGATTGGCGTCATAATGAGAGGTGGGCCGCTTTGGCTTCGTGTTGCCAGATTGTGTATTTTCACCTCTTTATAAATAAATGAAATTAGCATTGGAGCTCGTTTATAAAATTCACCATATTTTTGTTAGCTATTTTCCCTATGTTTAAATCTCATTATAGTGAATAGATTGACATTTAATGCAATTTAGTGATGTCTTTGAATGTCTTTAACGGTGTTTGATACGAGGTTAACGTACCAATCTGGCAACCACAGTTTAGGTTCGGGTTCGCTTTTCTTTTTTTCCTCCTGTCAGTGACACATGTAGAGCAAAAGCGGAGACGGAGCGCTGAGCAGGACAGAGAGCTGGAGAAGACGGAGCAGCGCGAGCCACGCAGACACACCGCTTCACGCGAAATGCTCGAGTCTTTCCTGGATCGCCTTTAACCACAACACGGACATTTAATCACCGCGAGAGGAAAGAATCCAAGAATAAAACGTGACGGCACCAGTGGAAATATAATCTGAAAACTCCATTTGGTCCTCTGTGTGTGTGTGTGCGTGCGTGTGTGCGCGCCGACGCGCGCGCCTGTGTGTTTGCACAGAAAAGCTGCCTGCACTGCGTTGGACTTTAAATTCGGACTTTTCTCTCCTTCAGCGCGCGCTCTGAGACTATTATTATTATTATTATTATTATTATTATTTTGAAAAGCACGCGTTGTAATATTATCGGAATCCCCGCGACGGAAAGATCTGCGTTTTGTATCTGAGAGAGATAAAGAGGTGAGTTTGGCGCTTTTCCGTGGCCACTCAGACACCACTTCTCCTGTAACTGGATACATTAGTGAGGATTAAGCACACTAAGAGGCAGCTCGCAGATGGCTGCTTCATGTCCACTGATTAGAGTTACAGTAAGCCACGCTTAACTTGGCTTTGCTCTCTAATGACATTAAACAATGCAGATTAGGTGGAATTCCAAACAGTTCATGCAGTTGTCTGATTTTCTTTCTATCATATAAACATGATAGCTTTCTGTATTATTTAGCTTTGCATTATTACTTATTATTACCTAGGCTCCATGTAAAGTCTGGTAAATATTCCATGCATTTATTAATCAGATCTGTGATGGGTCTGATATGTTTTATATAACTTTGGGCTTTAATGAATGCCGGAATTTGAGCCCCTTTGGGTTAAAATTCTCCTCCCTTCTCCTCCAAGCCGGAATGAAAGTTGACTGTGGTCTGATCTGCTTTATCTTCCTTCCCTCCTTCCTATTCATCTGCTCTTAGATGTGATCAGCACTGAGGTATTGCTAAAAGAGCCTCCACTAATGGGCTTTAGACTGAATGCACCTCTCTCTCTCTCTCTCTCTCTCTCTCATTACCTTTCAGTAAATAGTTGCTCTCAGCCTTGGGAATGAAACTGGAGAAGATTAAAGTGAATGAAAATTGCGCCGATTAGTTGGAAAGGATGTGAAGGAGAAGAAGCGCGCGCGTCGGGTGCAAGCGCAGTGCGCAGGCGCGGAACGCTGCGCGAGCGTGATCGCCTCTGATAGGGGATTAATGGACTTTAACAAACTGTACGCTTTTGCATGATGCACAGGCACAGAAGTAGTTTATTGATTCCACCCTCATGTCTGAAAAAACAAAAAAACAGCAATCCCTACAGGGTTTAATGAACTCCCAGAGTGTTGAATTCATTCTTACAGTGTTTAGTGTGTATCTGCACTGTGAGTTTGTGTCCAAATAGACTTTTATGAACACTGCAGCTGTTAATACAACACACTTTTGTTCTCCTGTGTACTAAAACAGAACTCACCCAATCCAATAGGTGCACTTGTGAACGGCTCATGCAACTTTAATAACGGCCATGATCTGCTCCGGCTCCATTCGCAATAACACTCTCTTAGCCAGAGAGAAAACATTGACCTGGCATGAAGAATGGCTCGGCTCAGGGTAATGTGCTATTTAAAAGCAATTTAAGGAGCTCGACAAAAGCCATGCAGCGCCTCTTTAATTGTTCCAGCAGCCCCAGTGTTATCAGGCGAGCAGACATTCATCACCAAAGAGCCGACCTCAGCATTTAGATAAGGATCAAGGGCAGATTAGTGCTTCAAACGAGGTTGAGATACGGACGTGCGTTATGACATCCAGAAAGGTCCAAATGATCTTTGAGGAGGCATCACTTTGGACCCAGTTTATGGTGAAAAGTAAACTGGTTCTCCTGGTGAAAATTAGGCCACATGGTTATAAGATCAGTTACTTTTTGTTGTTGGTTTTAATTGCTGTGACATATTTCTCGCAGTTTTGCTAAAATGGTGGTCGAGTTCCTCAGTGCCACCAAAAAAGTTTCTTTCCTCTTATCATCGGCGGCTGATTATGGACTCTCTGCTGAGAAGCGGCACACCTGCAGTGTAGATAAAAAGGCCCCCAAACTAGCATTAACATATTTGTTTGTGTTTTAGCAGAGACGATGGTGAACCCAGGAGGCAGTGCTCAGTCCGCACCAGTTGGAGCTGGTACCATGTCGTGGAAGCGCTGCGCGGGCTGTGGAGGGAAGATCGCCGACCGCTTCCTCCTCTACGCCATGGACAGCTACTGGCACAGCCGCTGCCTCAAATGCTCGTGCTGCCAAGCCCAGCTAGGAGAGATCGGCACCTCGTGCTACACCAAGAGCGGCATGATCCTGTGCAGAAATGACTACATCAGGTCAGACCTGACTCTGTGTGTGTGTGTGTGTGTGTGTGTGTGTGTATAAGGGTGTGGGATGTGTTGCCATCCATGTTGGGATACCCAGATATAAGATCCCAGAACTCTGCATGGAGATGTTTGAGTTGAATGAATGATGGGGTGTGTATGGTTTCATCTGATGAAGAGTAGCAAATGTTTGCATGTAGGCAGCATATAAGATATTATATTGCAGTCTAATGGACTGAGTGCCTCTTAATCTAAGTGTGTCTTAGATCTCTGAAGATGTCCATCTGGGTGTCAAGGCTGTTTGATTGCCATTTGAAATAACATTTGGAATGTAATGATGAGGAGGAGTGCAGGACATTATGGGAAAAGTCGTAAGGTGTTGGGCGTCCCAGGGAGAGAGGTGGATTTTCCATTGAGAACATGTGTCTCGGATTCTGCCACTGCGGCGCTCGTTAAACCGTTGTGGGCAAAGTCCCCTCGCTGAAAGAGGTCAAGCAATTGACATGCTGGCTGAGCCTGAGACGAAAGGGATTCTTTCTGCAGAACATCTGTGGGGCTTGTTTTTCATCATAGAAAGAAGGGAACCACAGCACTTGCATTACAGGACACTAGAAAACTCAAGTGCTAGGCCGAGTTTGACGTGTGCAGGAATTTAAAGGGGTTTTTGTGTCCTGTCCTCCGTGCCTGTGAACCAGAAGGAGACAATTTAATTAGTGAAAAGAGCCTTTTTAAATATTTACTTAAGGCCGTCTGACACTTGGAGTGAAGGCTAGGTCACTGTAGTCTCACTCACCTGGTGTTGCCTGAATTGACAGGGCAATCATTCGACAGTTTGACCTCAGCAAGGGCAAGCGAAGTGCACTTGAACTCGGGAACTTTAGCCTTTTTGATTTCTGGAAATGTCCATAGAATTGTTTGGATTTGGACAAGTAGGTCTTATATCTAACTGAATACAAGGTTATGTTGATAATGAAACATATCTGTAGCATGCAAAGTTTTTAATCTTTGGAGGAGGAGCATTTTTTCCTGTTCCGATTTGGACGTTTCCTGCATAGTGTGAGTGCAAAAAGGAACATTGACACGTCATCTGCGATGGCCGCTGATCTTCCAGGCTGCTGTTGAGAGAGAGGGAGAGAGTGTTTTTGGCAATCTAGTCATTAGTGAGTGTTTACCTTGGCTCGTGATGTGACTCGGATCAAGTGCTGCTTTCCCGAGAAAGCCTAGGCTGCGACGAGCAGGTGTGCACCAGGGCAAAAAAGTGAGAGGACGAGTGCAAACGGCGAGAGCCTCCACTCTTTGCGCTGCACCTGATCTGGAGGATTGAGTGCTAGCTGACCCTGGCCTCCAGCCCTAATTAAAAAGAACAGGGAGGGGAAAAAGTGCCTGCACCTTTCTCTTTGTAATTAGTGTGCAGCTCACACAGGCCTGTGATGATCTGAGGAGAGATAAGAGGAAAGGACAAGAGAGTGGGAAAGAGAGAGAGAGAGGAAAAAAACATCTGACAGCGAGTGCACACAATTAAAAGCTTTAATTAGAGTCCCCCTCCATTTTCCTTTAGTCCTGATGGGTTTTATCTAATGAGATCTAGTCCCTGGCTCCGATCCGCTCCCAATGACGTGTCCGAAATGAACGAGAGCCGCATCGCAAACAAAACATTTAATTAACCAAATTGGCTTTTGAGAAAAAGAGAGAGAGAGAGAGAAGTGAAGGGGGGATTATTAAGAAGGCCAGTCCCCTCTGGGAGGGAGGGGGATTTAAAGGGGCCTGTCTTATTTTTGTAATGGATTATTAAATTGGCCTTGCAGTGTAAATAATGGAGTTATATATCCCGACTGACTTATATTAATACCGCCTACGCAGAAACACTCAGCCAATTGATTGGGACACTGTGAGTGAAAATGCATCACATTTCCTCTAATGGGAGATGAGGTGAATGGCCTGGGATGATGGCCATCTAATTTCAGTCAGGCAGATGAAACAAACGGGCGCCATCGCTACACATTTAACCCAGTCAGACAGGAGACAAGAAACGGGAACTTTCCGCTGAGCTTTACTTCACATAATGTAAACACCTGGAACTGAATGAGTTCAGTTTATCACCTGAAGTTTCGCACAGAAAGTAATTCAAAGTAATAAAACATGACTGACTCAGGTTTTAACAATTTAAGCAATAATGTTAGTGATTTGCAATTTATGCAATAATAAAATTAATATTTTTCATTTGCTCATTGAGTCAAATTGCAACCTAAATATGTTGGCACTGCTTACAATCTACGTTCAGGATGTTCCTCTAAGCTCCGGTTGTGTGTTATTTGCACAGGCAACAGAGTATAAAGTGATGGAGGGAGAATTAATTTTGCTCGTGAATAATCACATGACCATAAGGGGTGGGTGGAGGGAGAGGGAGCACTGTCTCTTTAATTGAATAGGCTTAGGTAATTAAATGGCACTTTTCCAATAGAACGTGCTAGGTAAATCTAATAGTTGGTTATTTAATATCACTTTGAAGTTAGCCCACTCGAGCACATGAGCATGTGAACTATTAGACTGTGAGAAAAAAAACCTAGGATCTCAGAAATTAATTAAATCGCATGCAATTTAGGGGAAACGTTTATCTTGATTTGTCATAACAGAATTAATTCAAGGACTTCAATCCACCAGGGACTAGATCTGTTACTCTGAATTAACCAAGTGTAATTTGGCTGCGTTTTTTATTTTTGCCCCCTCCCTCCCCTTCCCTTTCCTACCCTTCCCTTCCTGTCTCTCTAGTTTTTCTCTCTCCACTCTCAATCCTCAACCATCTCTTCCTCTAATGTAGCCTTGCCATTATGCAAAGCCGGGCTTAAGTATCAAGCCCGGTGCTTTTAAGGTTCTTTGGCTGCTAATGTTGAGAGGCATTTTTATAATGGACTGTGATGCCGAAATCATTGTTGTACTACCTTACATCACTCTGCTCAAAAGGTTCTGCCTAAGAGGCCAGCATTTGCCAGATGGCCCTAAATTGCTCCACTAGGTTGTAATTCACCTCACAGCCAGCGTCCAAATTAAATCCAGTAGACATCGTTCGATGGAGTGTAGACAGCTCCAAATATTTCTCTTATGAAAGACAGACGTGGTCGGGACCGTCTGTTTTTATCCTTCTGCTCCGCAATGGAAAACGTTAATAAATCAACATTCCGTGATGTCTCGTTGACAAGACCATCTTTTCGTTATGTGTGATTGATCGCCAAGGAGAATAGCCTGGAGCAAAAAAAAAAGAAAGAAAGAAAGAGAACAACAACTAAGGCAGCGAACGGCGCGGTTTGGAGAGAAGGAGGTGAAAACCAGCGGTGTCACTGCAATTAAAGAGTCCCCAGGCTTTAATTATACTGACCCAGGCTTGCTCTACCTTCCTCTCCCTAACACTGCAGCTCAATGGTGAGAGAGAGACCATTAGAGGCCAAGGGCAGACTGATAGCGACTTAATTGAGCACCTAACGCCTTCAGGCCCTTAAATCAAATACTATCAGGAGCCAACCCCTGGTCAAATCATTAACCCACTACGTATAGCTCACACTGATAAAATGAAATCCTGCTTCCCTGTGTCTTCTCAGTTTTTCCTAAAGATGTCCACACAGGGGAAATTAAAAAAAAACAGCAACAACCCTGCCCAAATAGGGCAAGACTGTAAACAGTGGAATGTGTGTTGAGTGCTGAAGGGTTGAGTGTGCGAAAAGGCTTTTCCGAGCTGAAGCACTATCGGAAGATTAAGGTAGATGTCATTTGGCAGTTGAGGAGAATGGCAGCATTTAAAGATATCCCTCTGACATTTTCCACGGCTCGTCCGTTCAATTTACGCCGTCGAAGGCGCGCCGTTGTCACAGGCCTGGAGCTAATTACTTTTGAAATTGAGTTTTGATTGAGCCTCCCCAATCGATGCCACAGCAAAATTTGTTTCTCTGCTTGCCTATGAGCAGCTATCTGAGGGCCAGTATTAAAGCGACACGCTGTTGTTTTGTCACTAGAAAACGCAGCTGCAAAACATGCAAAGCATAGGGAGATTTCCAGAAACAGGAGAGTTGTGAAATCACGCTGCTTTTCTCACATTAGGAATGCGCATACTAAGTCTATAAAGAATTAAATTACAGTCAGGTGGCAGAAGGAATCAGAACTTATGCTGCATTTTTTACTCTCCATCAGATTTTTCTCATTATCTCTTCAGTGCAAGTTTTGTGAGCTTTCCAGTGTTGCCCTTTTCTGTCCCTGCACCTCTTTTGCCACGCTCTCCCACTGAATATCCCACTTCCACTCGTTCTTCCTTTCCACATTTTCTATCTCACCCTCTCCCTCACTCCCTCCCGCCAGAGCTTGTCAGATGCTGTGGTCTTATTTGATTGCATAGGAAAAGTGCACTGATAGAGCAAACACCAGTGAGATATGATGACAAATGGGTCCAGATCCCAGTAAATTACTTTCGGCTCAAATCGAAATTTCATTCAGTTTGTTGCTCGGCGAGATGAAGTAATCTAAATTGTGGACTCTGAAGGCAGATAGAAGAGAAGCAGGAGCAAGCATTTCATTATCAAGAGGCCGAGAGAGAGAGGGAGAGAGGGTTAGGGATGAAAGAGATGAGCGCCAGCAAATCTAAAGTGTTGACACCGTGATTGAAAAGGTTAACCCATGCACATTATATATCAAGCCAGGTTAGCCGAGGGTTTCTAATGGAAACGGAGCACGTGCCGCTCTCCTAATGGCTAAAGCACTACGTCTCCCCCTAGATGTACAATCAAATGCTCTTAGGTCCTGATTGCTTATGTTCCAGGTTATTATAGGTAGTGAAAAAAATGAGTGCTGAAGGTAATACGTAGGCGAGCGGCAGCGCTACAAGCTTTTGGAGGATATGACAGGATTTTTTCATTTGGACTACTGGCATTACAACGATTTTACATTTTCCAATATCAAAAAAAATTGAAGATGCCATTTGTTTCTGTGTGTGTTTGTGTGTGTGTGTGTGTGTGTGTTGCCATTGCTTCAGGCACAGGATTGCAATGATATAAGCTAAGCCTCACTGCAGGATTTTATTATCACAGTCAAGTGTAAACAGGCAGTCAGATGTCATGAATATATTAATTCTGCTTTCATCCAAAGTTATAATGAATACTCTAATAAAGTTCAGATCAATAAGAACGGTTTACATTTCAAAATGAAGACATATTTCAGAACTGTTTGTTGGATTGGTGAACTTCTTAGCTAGTTTTTCTTTCATTATTTTTATTTTTGTTTGAGAGTCTCTCTCTCTCTGTCTCTCTCTCTCTCTCTCTCCCCCTCACTCACACACACACACTCACTCACTCACTCCATCACTCATCACTGTGTGTGTTTATGTGTTGAATATCAGTAGCTACAGGCCATAAGTGTATTCTATGGTTAAATGTTTTGCCATCTGTCTCTGTCTGCATTGTTTTTAACTTTTTTGTTTGCACTGTTGTTAACTTTTTGTCTGTGTGTGTGTGTGTGTGTGTGTGTGTGTGTAGGTTATTCGGGAACAGCGGGGCATGCAGTGCCTGTGGCCAGTCCATCCCAGCCAGTGAACTGGTCATGAGGGCACAGGGCAATGTGTACCACCTCAAGGTAACACACCTCTCAATCTACACCTCCTACATGCCGGAGATTATTACATTGTCCACACAAATGAACAGCAGAGTGTAAAATATTAATTTGTTGATATTTGCAATCACCTACAGTATTAATATCATCATAAATATAATGAATATAATAAATGACATAACAGATTTCGTCTAATAATCCTAGGAAGTATAATTATTTTTTCCTCATATAAATAATTTGTGTATTTCTAACAATTAGAAATTGTGCTTGTAAAGGGATTTTGAATGAACTCAAACATTTTCCCAGTTCTAAACAGTCAGACATAAAAGTATTGTGGTGTCTGTGTGTGTGAGTGAAAGTTAAACCGTTGCATTGTGGGTAATGAGAGCCTATTGTCACACCCTCTGGCAGTGTTTCACGTGTTCTACCTGCCGGAACCGGCTGGTCCCTGGAGACCGGTTCCACTACATCAACGGCAGCTTGTTCTGCGAACACGATAGACCCACAGCGCTCATGAACGGCCACTTGAGTTCACTGCAGACGAACCCACTACTTCCTGATCAGAAGGTAAACACCAGCTCCTTTGCTTAGTGCTACACCACTCGTCTCACAAACACACTCAGAAATCCAAGCGGTTTATATAACGTCAGGATTCGTCCAGCAAGCAGAGAGTTGGGATATCACATTACTTTTCTCACAACTGATATAAAACATGTGATATCAATATCACAATATTGGGATCATTCCTTTGAGTACTTCTACATTACTGACCAACCATTTTTACTCACAATAACAAGAAGCTGATTGAATGTTTAAGGAACAGCTCAGGCCAGGAATGACATTTACACAAGCTTCTGCTTCTCTGAAATGTAGCTTTATTGCCATATGTTCAAGAACAGCGTACCCTCCGCAGCCAGATAATAAACATCCACACAGTAAACATACAATAACAATACAATGACAATTAACATATAAAGACAAATGGCGTTAACGTTTACAAAAATATACATTAATGCAAAATTCTAAAAAAATAAGACATGAATATAAAAAGAAGAGATGAGAATCCGCAAGTATTTGAATAAATCCAAATATGTACACGTATAAAAATATAACTGCAGCAGCAGTGATTGTTAAAGTGACTGTGCAGCATGTCCTGGCATTGCCAGTCGTGTGTCAGCCGGTCCTGTTTGTGTTATACGGGAGAGAGTTGAAAAGTCTAATGTTCTAAAGTCTAATGTAAAGTCTAGTGCTAATAAGGAAAGTTAATTTGCGCACACTTCTTACCTAAATCATTAAACACTTGCCTCAGATCATGTCATTTCTGACACTGTATGACACACTTATTTCTAAAAATAGACGAAAGTATGTCACAAAGCAAAAAATCACTAATATCAGCCATCATGAAGCAGGAATCCTTTTTATTCCTCAGCATGTAGTTTGGTATCACTCTGCACAAGCTTCAGACTGTGACCCAAAAATGTGGATGTGTACGATAGTAATAAGTCTGATAATAATATAGATCTTATTTGTATATTTTTAATAAGGACTAATTTAATACATTTACGTACAAATGATATTACTGCGTCAAACTCTGCTTGTTGAGGAAGGAGTGTGATGATATAGACATGCAGTTTACACACCGCCTCTTCGTAGCTATACGCTTTCCTTACGTGTTAGCTCCATTAACCTCATAACTATAAGCGCAAAACCCAAGAAACAACCTTCAGGCAACAAACACGTCCTGACTGCTTGATTACATTTAGGAGGAAATTTAGGGAAAATTATGCACATTTCATTTTAGCTGAACTATTCCTTTAAAGCATTCAATTTAATCATTTAATGTTTTCATTAAAGTTTGTTATGAAATAGCTTATGTCTGTAAACACTGGATAAAAAAAAAAAATCATTTTAATTTGATGTGATTTTTAAATGTAGCACTACTCTTTTGCAGCCACTTTTGTTTTTGGTTGAAGTTGTGATATTTTTTCATTTTGAAAATGTCCTCAAGTATCATACTGTTATATTTTTTGGCATGTTGCCCACATCTGACATCTGGTGCTCATTAAAAAGCTATAATTTATAATTTAATTTGAAGAAATCTCTTCACTGCAGGTTGCAAACTTACACAACAGATTTCTAATCATTCACATTTCTTATTAGTTCCCCGGTGCGAGTGTTGTTCTGGAATATGAGCTCTTCTGTGTCGTCCTCTCGTTCACCACACCTGTCTCCGTCCCTGTCTCGTGTCATTCACAGGAGCGTAATCGATTTACATTCCCAACATACGCTCGCTGCATACGGACCCAACTGCTGTTTGTCACTAAGCCCTTAGCTTAGCATGTATATTTATCTACAGTCGCTGTGAGTAACTAAACGTCTGGTTGTTATCCAGAGAGGACGACACAGGAAGCGTGACAGCAGCAGAATTGCTTTTTAAAGGGGGAAAAATGACAGCGGGTCTAAAAGCACTTTAACTCGCTCGCCGAAAGCCCCCCAGGCCCAAGGTCAGGCCTGCAAGACAAGAGCAATTCAGTCTCGGTGAAAGCTAATTTGTCACAATTAATGTCAGCTCCATAAAATGAGAGGACTGCTAACGCAAGCTCGGTGTTGGTTAAGTGAGAGAAAGGAGGGGTGATGGGTGAAGGAGGGGTGTGTGTTCATGTGGAAAAAAAAGTAAAAAGTTTTCCTACATAATGTTGCTGCCTTCATATTTCAGACTGATTATGTATTGATGACATTGATTCATTTGCGCTTTGCCTCAAGAGCCGCGATAGATATTAAATCCTATTGACTGAAGACAAATTGTAATTTTGAACAGCGGATGGATCGCCCTCGTTTCTGATGACACAGGTTTGAATTTTTAGCGCTCCCTGATGCCAATCAGCAGATCCTGACTTATTGCCTTGTGGTCAGAATATCACCTGGCCATTGCTGCGTTGCTGTTTTACACGCCTTGATTCAATATGTATCACATTTACAACAGAACGGCCAAAGAACAACACTTTCCTCTATGTTAGGCAAAAGGTGCGGGAAACAGGGGCGCAAGCTCTTTTTTTCTTTTGTGTCCTCACAACTGAACTACAAAAACACACATTCTGTTTTTCATAAAAATTGATATTTGTGTTGTTATGGCAACAAAAAAAATATTTGTGTCATTTACCCTGGATGATCGATCAAATCCTGTGAAAACTTGTCAGAGTTTCTGGTTTGACAAAAGAATTCATCATTTTGGAAAAATAGAGAAAAGTACGTGGTGCCAATATTAAAAAAAAAAAAAAAAAAGAATTAATTATTCAGAGTTGAGCCCACTTAACTGTGTACTACATTTCCGTGTGAAGTTTGGGATATTCTATGCACTTTTTGTTATGAATCTGTTAAATAATTTCTGAGTATTTTATAGGGCAGCCACTATATTCAGCCTACCTGTTTTTTTTTTGGGTTTTTTTTTTTTTTTTTTTCAAAAAATAGTTTCACAATAGGCTTCCATAAATAAATAAATCCAGTAACAGTTCTGTGAAATGTCAAATCTTATTCCATTCATATTTACCAAATTTATAACAACTTTAATTGTTAATAAATAAATGATCTACCAACTGCTGACACTGTTCCAGTGCCTCTATACCAGTGTCTCCTCCAACATATTTCCATTATTGCAAGTATTATTTGTAATCTCAATGTAATGACCTCGGTTTTCAGTCCTTCCAGGCAGCATGCTAAGCTAGTAATAAATAAAATGAGAGATTTATTTATGTAATTCCTGCTCTGGCCTTTGGGACAGTGTGTAACCACAGAGTTCATCGCCATCCGACTGTATCAGCAGCAGCTTAGTGACACATAATGAGTATTGATACGCAGACGGCGCAGATGTGTGGGTGGGTGCGAGTCTGTGTGTGTGTGTGTGTCGATTTCACCTTCCAGAAAGAGAAGGAAAGGAGGGAGGACTGAGAACAAGGGCAGCCTGAGGGAGCAGAAAGCCTAGAAAAAGGAGTGCAGGAAAAAGACCAGTGAGGAAGAAGAGAGTGGGATGAGAAGAGATGAAGAGTGCAGGAAAGAAAGAGCTCCATTAAGCTCAGTATTCCGTCAGAAGGCTTTTAAGAGCTCGTCGCTTTTACAAATCAGTGCTAAGAGGGCGGCGTGTCTCAAATTGAATGCCTTTGCATTATCTAGCTTAATTTGAAATGTCTGCTTAAGCCGTTGGTCCCTCCCTCACTCCTCTCGCTCGACGGCTGCGGCGGTAAATATGAGGCCTCATTGTTTATTTATGGCGCGACATCAATTGTAGTGAAAACAGCTGAATTATTAATGCTAAAATGCAATCTGAATATTGGCCGTGCTGCTTTAATTATAGCAAGGAGAGAAGTCTTAAATACACACAGGCACCTCTCCCTGCTCACTAGAGAGGGGAAAAAAAAAAAAAGAGCGACGTGTCCAAGTGTCTTCAGCAGATGCTTGAGATGAATAATGCCGTAGAGTATTGAGTTATTATGGGCTTCAGCACAGCAGTACAGTTCTTGATAGTAGAGATACAGTGAAGTGTGTAAGTCTAAGCCCTTCAATAGCGCACTCGTCCACTCTGAATGAACCGTGAACCCCAAGTGATCAACTCAGCTCCTAAAAATTGTTCAAAAACTACGGCATGAAATCCATGCAGAAGAACCGCAACAGGAGAGTCGGAGAGGAGCCGAAAGCCTCCCCTACTTCAGTAGATATGAGGTCCCGTCTGGCCGCCAATGTTTTTATTATTTGCGATTTCATGGCGACATAATTGGCGTCGTGCATGTCGGCAGCTCAGGACATTTGATGCTCATTTATTAAGTGGGCTTCCTGGCTTCTCCCTAATCTCTTTGTTCAGGACAGACAAATTACCTTTCTCATGCTGAGGCCGAGCCCGAGGGAGCCAAACCTTCCCTGCCTTCTCCTTAATTAGCCCCCCGAAAGTGTGTGTGTGTGTGTGTGTGTGGGAGGGGGGTTTGCAATTACTAATAGACTGAAACCCTCCTAGTAACTTGAGGAAGGAAGGGAGAAGTAAATTGCCCCTAGAATGTTTAAAACAAAAGGAACGGCAGAGAGAGAAAGAAGTTGGGCTCGACTGTCTGTGAAAGCAGAGCGCCGTTGCTTAGACGTGCCTCTAATTGTCCCTGTTGCTCTGCTCCGCAGAAGCCGTGCACCCTGGGGGCTGTGCCGAAGCGCTGCTCAAAACCGAGACAAAAAGAGACTAACTTCATAAAACGTTCTTTAGAGTTAATGCGGAGGAAATAGGGCAGCAGATGGTTTCCAAAGCCTCGCCGATCAATAAATTAAGCGGGTGCTTTAGCAGAGCTGCCAGTACAGAACACCACCTTCATTTGACACAGAAATATGTACAGAGATATTTTGGAGTATAGCTGACTCTTCTTCTTTTACTTCTTCTTCGTCTGTTTATTTATTTGTTTGTTTGTTGTCATATATCTGTATTAGGCACTTTACCACTGACAATTAAGATCTTTATGTAAAGCACTATTTGTTCTAATATTATTATTATTATTATTATTATTATTATATTTGTGTGTGTATGTATGTATGTGTACGTGTGTGTGTGTGTGCGTGTGTATATATATATATATATATATATATATATATATAT
>CM075004.1:17989807-18038297 GCA_037576675.1 Pangasius sanitwongsei | reverse complement strand
TGTGTGTGTTGATATATATATATATATATATATATATATATATATATATATATATATATATATATATATTTTTTTTTTAAGTTTATTTTTAGTTCATATGTATACTTACCACTGAGAATTAGTTCTCACCTGTTACCAGATGCCTATTATTATTATTATTATTATTATTATTATTACAGTTGTCTGTCTTTTTCAAATAATTTTTTGTTTTAGTTCATATACATCCATTAGACATTGAGAATTAGGGGCTTTATGTAAAGCACTTTTTGTTCTCAGCAGTTACCAAAGGCCTGAGACATGTTTAATTTTCCAGACAGTGAAATCCTCAACAGAGATATTTTCAGGATTATGTGATGTCTTTGCAAAGCTCATCTAACAGCCCATCCAACAGAAAACGTATAGTAAAGTTTCTAAGTTAACAGTTTCTAAAAATAACACAATATTTTTTTAAAGCGAAGTCTAATTGTATGTCATTATGAAAATGTCAGTGCGATATACACACTGGGCCTTTTAAAGGGAATGAGAGGAACTGATTTGATTGGATATCACATTGTCACACATAACCACACCTCTTCATAATGTATTCCTTCAAACAGAGGTTATGAAAATACACTGAATATTTCAGCCATGCCCTCCCACGCCGTCCCCATGATCTTGTGCCTTATTTTTGTGTGTGTTATGATTATGAAAATAAGGCCCCAAAAGTATAAAAGACCATACCGTTTTGAAAATGTAAAATACCTAACCTAAAAAAACCAAAAGGTTGCTGTTTTTTTGTTTAAACTAGAGCAGTAATATGGCTGCCTGGTTGTAATTTAGCCCATCTGCTACACACTGGCCTACTTTGGAATAATGGTCTCCCTGTTCTGAGCGAGTCTAATACATGTTATGATCTCTCTCTCTTCTCAGGTGTGTTAGGAGGAAGGAATTGCTCAAAGCGGGATGTGTGCCTTCATTCCAGCCCTCGCTCATTGTCACTGAAGATCTCTCAGTCCTGACCTGACCGCCGCCCCACCCTCCTTTCCTATTCACTTCTGGAGTCGCAGCACTACCCCAGCTTCCCCTTATGATATCCCAGAATTCCTCTCTACACCTCCCCCCCCGACCTGACCCCTGATCATAGGCGGATTCCCGGCGTTGCGGCGCTTCCAATGGAAATTTGAGGACTCCATGACTTACAGGAGACTGATCAGACCCTGTGGGACTCAAAGACAGTGAGAGAGTGAAAGAAAGAGAGAGGGAGGCAGAGAGAGTGAAATGAGAGAACTAAACCAAGCAGAAGGACATTTTGGATAAGTGAAAGAGAGAGAAAAGAAGAGTGTCAGACAAATGAAGCTAATCAGCTGCAGCTTTTCGAATCGCAGTTCTTACATTTGTTTGATAATTAACAGGGGCAAAACAGACTGCTTTTTTTTTTCCTTTTTACTTCTTTTTTTCTCCTTACTTCCTTATCTATTCTCTTTTTCTTCAACACTCTATCTCCGCTTTCTATATTTTAAATGTTGTAAAGGGAATGTGTTTCGTTTTTCGGGTGATTCAAGAATCAAAAAGACTGGGTATCCGTGGCTTTTTTGTGCAAATCGAATCATGAACACTCTTGGTGTATTTGTAAAACTATCACGTATGTATGCATGTAAATGTTTTTGTCCCAACGTGGCTACCGTACATCCTCCACGTGACCCCGCCCCTTCCTACCGGAACCTGAAACCATGGCAACAAAGCTCATAGCTGTCCACTTGTAAATGCTGAATGAGAGAGAAATCTATTTGTGATATTTTCAGAGACATTGGCTCCAGTATGGTGTATTTAATTAATAAAAAATTTAAGATTTAAAAGCACCTTTTTTTTTTTTTTTACAATGTTCACCTTTTTCTTACATTTCATTTGATACCAGCCACAAATACTTATCAGCAGTTGCATCATGTCAGTTTTGCATGTGCTGTGGTTGAAATGTTTAATAGTTTGTGTATTTTATACATTTACATAGCAGTCATGTTTATCCAGGCAGGACACAATATAAGCATGGAGCTAGTAATTGAGGTTTGAGGTTCTTGCTCAGGGGTTCAACAGCATTTCTTTAGCAGTCCTGGGATTTGAGCTCACAATTTTCTGATTGCTAGCTCTCTAGCTCTACAAATTCAATTTTTTTTTTCCATCAGGAGAGCCGAGTGCTTTGTATTATCACAGCGATTTATCTCTGAGTTTCTCTCGAGAAAAGGGCTCATTAGCAAAACTATGCTTTTCCATTAACCTTCCTGAATGCAGTGCCATCTCCGAGCATCCATCCAGCCCTCCATTGTGTCTCCCCAGCTTTTCTCCACAGTAATTATGAATGCACATGATAGGGTGGCTAATTGGAAACGGATAAACATGTATCCTTGGTCCTTCTTTTCAGACGAACATGCTATTTAGTGCTACGGACGCAGGGCCAAATGCCCCTTTGAAGATTCAATTACCGCTGGGAGAGAGAAAGGTGTTTCAGCGCAGCCTGAATTGACTATTTACAGAACAAATCGGCGTTTGAAGCCGTTGCACGACCTAATGGGTATGAAGGGGATCTGATTAGCATAATACCCAGAAAGCCTGGCCAGTTCTGCCTCGCTCATTAGACAGGTGGATCTTAACAGTACATGAACCAAATCTGACCATGTATTTTGCAAGTTTGATCATGGTCATAGCAGGGTCACCATTTATGAAAAACAGAGTGCTTGTCTAATTTTTTTTGATTTGAGAAATAAATGAATTTTTTTTTTCCAGTACTGAACATTTTGTTCAGGTCTGTGGTTTGCAGATTGAATTATGACCAGTTCCTGTTTACTACAGAAAAATTTATAAAAGGTTACAGTCCATGTTCTTTCAGAAATTTGCCAAGTAGCATTTTCCCAGTTTTTCTTACAGTCAACTCCAGAATTACTGGCACAAGCAAAAAACGACTAACAATAAATGAAACCCACTGGTCTTGATCATTTACGTCTACAGTTAAAATTTGGTGACGCCTACTCCTGGAAGCAATAACAGCACTGATCCTCTAGCTGTAATGTCTCACAAGGTTGCAGATATTTGTAGAGAGATTTTATTCCACTTCCCCATGCAGAATATTACAAGCGTCTTTATGTCCTTATGTTTGTGTAGGTGTCCTTCCCTCTACAGTTCAGAACACATGTTTTCAATAGAGTTCAAATCCCAGAGACTGAGATAGCCATTGCAAAAATATTTTTTGTCCTGCAACTGTTTCTGAGTTGATTTGAGTGAATGGGTCCATAATCTTGACCAATCTATGGCCATGTTTTAACCTCCTGGCAGAGGTAATCAGGTTTTAGGCTAAATATTCCTAGTACTTCATGGAATACAAACACCAGCCACAAAATAACCCCAAAATATAACTGCTCCTTCATCGTATTATAAAGCATCTTTTTTTTGTCGGACATGTCATTGGTGTGCACAGCCTAAAAGAATTAGGTCTGATATGACTTCAACATGATTGCAAAACGCTATATCTATATTTTTTGTATTGTTCTCAGGAAGGACTTCTTTCTATCGTCTCTTTCAAACATCTTGCCGTTATGTGGGCAATCAAATAGGTGATTCTGAAATTGGACAATCCATAGAGATAATCCATAGAGATAATTAAACTCAGTGAAATCAGTGGTGTGTTTTAAGGCAAAATTGAAATATGTGAAGTGGTGGAGGAAAGACAGTTCCAGAGTTGGAGAGTTTAGATGGCATTCCACACCTGAAGCTGCAGATCAGAGAAATAAGAAAAGGGAAAAGGTGTACTAGGTTTTGGTAACTGATAAAATAAAAATATTTCTTGACTCATACTCTTGGACCCTGTAGTAGTTTACAGTATCATGGCTCCAGTCATGCTGTATAAACACTGCTGTAACATTTTTCATATCAGATATTAGCCCTGCTAAGTTCCAGCTATTTTTCGAACGCTTGATGACAAAAATGTGACGACGGACGAGAGAGAGGTACATTGACTGAAGCGTAAGAGAAGAGTCTACCATCAACCTGCACATAGGTTCACGTGTTGGAAATATGCTGCTTTTTAATTCTTCATTAGAGAGATGTGAAATATGCCATGGCAGCAGGTGTAGCCGTTAACAGTTGCATGAGGAAATGAAATCAGTTTTAACACACACCCTGCTTCCTAAGTGCTTTAACAGTTTGCTTTAGCTGAGAAGCTCAAGGAATGCATCCCTTTTTCACACACTGAGTGGGAAGTGAAAGTGCATTTTGACTTACGGACTGCAGAAATATTGTCCAAAAAGTCCATAATGTGTGTTCTATATATATATGTGTGTGTGTGTGTGTGTGTGTTGTGTATGATGGTTTAGGCAACTAACAAATGCTTTGCTAACCTTTGTTAACCTCTGTAAATAGGCTATTTTTTCCTTGTGCTTCAAGCATTATTTGTAATGGATACAGCATGGATTTCTAAATAATTTGATGAGCAACAGGTGATACAGCAGACAACAACAGCTGGAGCTGGTACTGAAAAACAGTACTAATCATATGAGCAATGATAATCATTCTGATGATGAGGATTAGGAAAAGGATGAGGATAATTTAATCTGTTAAATACATTAGATTTGGACAAAATGAAATAAAATATAATTAATTTCTCAACCAAACACCATTTTTTAAATGAAAATGACATGTTGGTGCTACTTCTATTAATCAAATACAGTTGAAATGAACGAGGGCACTTGTGATTGACGTTATGCTAATGACAAGACAATTATGAGGGCAGTTAAATCTTAATCAAAAGGCAATGGATTTAAGACTTTTTCCAAACTGCAAAACAAATTGTCATATTGTGAGTTCTCTTATTTAGTTCTATTGATTTGCTTTAACCTTGCAAATGCAAAAAACTCATCAAATCATCCCTGGCCATTGTAGCTTTTAGCTACCGTGCAATCTAAATGACATGAGTCATAACAGCTCGTTAAGGTACTCTACTAATTATAGTGAAATGCATATTTGATACTAATGGACACATTTTAGAAAATTACTTATGAACTCATGATCCTTATTTTAGATATGGCTTTGATGTGGCCCATCAAAAGGAGCAGAGCTAATGGAAATTCAATCAAGGAGGCCAAACAAATAGCAGCTCTACTGTACTCTGTGGCAAATGATCCTTGATTTCTATACCATTACACTGTATTTTCACCAAGTGCATGTGAGGTTTGAATCAGATCTACTTGGAACATTTTCTGATAAGGAAACACTCATTTAAGGGTTCAGAGAGATAACCAAAAAAGCCCTTTTTTAACCCCAATTTTTCCCCCAAAGTTTATGGTTCACAGTATCCCAGAAGCACCTCATACACTATATGGCCAAAAGTATGCGAACACTTAATCAACACAATCAATCATATGTGTTTGTTGAACATCCTATTGCAGAGTTTGTCCCCTCTTTACTGTTATAATAATCTTCATTCTTCTGGGAAGGCTTTACACTAGCTTTTGGAGTGTAGCTGTCGGGATTTGTGCTCATTCAGCCACAAGAGCATTAGTGAAGGTATTGATGTCGGGTGAGGAGGCCTGGGGTGCAGTCGGTGTTCTAGTTCATCCCAGAGGTGTTCAGTGGGGTTGAGGTCAGGGTTCTGTGCAGGCCACTTGAGCTCTTCCACACCAAACCTGGCAAACCATGTCTTCATGGAGCTCGCTTTGTGTGCAGGTCCAATGTCATGCTGGAACATGTTTGGGCCGCTTAGTTCCAGTGAAGGGAACTGGTAATGCTACAGCATACAAAGACATTCTAGACAATTGTGTGTTTCTAACTTTGTGGCAACACCTGGGGGAAGAACCATGTACAGGTCATATAAACTTTTGGCCATATAGTGTACCTCTGGGTAAAAGCATTACAAACAGGTAATGCTGTAGATGTTTAAGTTTCAAAGGATGTACATCAACCTGGAACATTGCACCAAAATAGTCAACAGCTTGAGCTAACACAAACAAGAGTTTTTTTTTTTTTTTTCGTTATATGAATAACTGTAATGTTCTGATGATGAAATATTAATAATGAGGATGAGGATAATTTAATGGCACTCTCTGTTAAATGTAATGCATTTGGACAAAAGCCATGAATACCGAATGAAATATTGAATCAAATCCTATTATATTTAATTTAAGAAAACATATTTCAGCAATTGGTGCTATATGTATTAAACAAAGACCATTTGACATTATGCTAATGATAACACAATTATGTTTCAGTTGATTTATTCATAATAAACATGAAATTAGCTACATCATTTGTTTTTCTTTTAAAAATTACAAAATAATTACATCAGATAGTACAGTGGAGTACTTTTAGGTTTCAAAGGTGCGGAGGGAGAGAAAGAGAGAGAAGAGAGAGAGAGAGTCCCTCTAGGAGCAGTTGTGAATGCCACGGCATGTTTGGGCCTGTTGCTTTGTGATATTTAAACAGATTACCACCCTGCCTGCTTACAGTCATATAGATAGAGAGAGAACATATAGAGTAATTAAAAAAGGAAGAGGTGGTTTGATCTTAAGTGTTTACTGAATGTGGTGGTCTCAGGACCTGCATAAGTGAGGTATCTAAATATAAGTATGCTGTTATTTTTTCCTTCTGTTTTTATGAAGTAGAAAAAGGATTCAGCTACATTTACTTATTTGATCTTAAAGTTGATAGATGAAAGCTTAAAGAAACATTTATTGTAAAAAAAAAAAAAAAAAAAACTCCTAAATGAAAGAGTCATGATCTTTTTCCAGCTCCTTTGAATTACTGGTTGTTTGGCCAGGTGGCAAGGGCGTTGTACGAAAGTGTGCGAGTGGGTGTAAACACGGAGCACTTAGCTCTGTCATTATGTAGGTCAACATTTCATCACTTTCAGTCTGTTCATCAGGGAGGAATGTGGCACATTTCAGCCCCATTTCAGAGATGCACTTAAAGACTTTACGCACATTGGAAAGGTATGTCTCTTGTGACAGCTGCAAGATGAGACCCCTTTATCTTTTTTTTTTTTTTCAAAAACCCTATATATCATTCCTTACTGA
Organism: Pangasius sanitwongsei; assembly: GCA_037576675.1. Lineage (NCBI taxonomy): Eukaryota > Metazoa > Chordata > Actinopteri > Siluriformes > Pangasiidae > Pangasius > Pangasius sanitwongsei. Next base: position 18,031,263 of record CM075004.1, on the reverse strand, counting down.
AAAAAGAGAGGTTAAATGGATTACATTCATCCATCCATCTGCTGTACTGCTTATCCTACACAGGGTCACGGGGGAGCCTGGAGCCTATCCCAGGGGACACCCTAGATGGGGTGCCAACCCATCGCAGGGCACAATTGCACACATACTCTGGACAATTTGGAAATGCCAGTCAGCCTACAATGAAGCCTACTTTGAACTGGAGGAGGAAACTGGAGTACCCAGAGGAAACCCCCGGAGCACAGGGAGAAAATGCAAACTCTGTGAACACAGGGAGGAGGTGGGATTTCAACCCCCGAACCCCAGAGGTGCGACGCAACAGTGCTAACCGCTAAGCCACTTTACAGTCTAAAGATGTTGGCTAAATAAGTAGACACAGCCAGTGATAAAAGAGGCTAGAGAGGGGAAATTGGATTAAAACAAGGAATCCATGTAGGAAAAAAAAACACCACCACTGGGAAACGTGAAACTATGAAAGCCTGTTAGCCTTCACTGCAGGAGTCCAAGTCTCTCATTACTCAAAAAGCAACGGAGATCTTAACCAGAATCATGTAAAGACGTCCCATATTCCTCAAAAATGCCTTTTCCCCCAGTTACTTTTTTTTGTTTTTTGAAAACTGTTACATGCATTTACCATTACGCCCAGCCGTGCACATCTAAACACACACTTGGTCATTAATACTGCTACTGCACCATGCTATGTGCTCTTAAAACACTCTCTGGAAAAGATTATTTCCCCCTGTTTATTCCCATCCTCATATTATACACATTAATAATTAACTCAAAGTTTCAATAATTAAAGGCCCTGAACATTGTCTTCTCTTTTACCTATGTTAATGATGTCTGAAACACGCGAGCTCCTGCAACATCAACATCCTGACAGCAACATCGAATTAGCTAAATAATAAACGCTACTGTTTAACCAAAGAGATCTTATTAGAACTTATTCTATGGCTGAAAATAAAAACAGTGTGAATAACTTGTTGGACCAGCTTGTTTATGTTGCCTAGTATAAACATACTAGTGTCCTACTAGTTGACTAGTATTTATTAAAATTAATATGGTAAATATTAAGCTAATTATCAGTTAGCAATGATTGTACAGACAAAGGCCTTATTAAATGGACTTGTAGGAAAAATATGAATACAGGACATTCTTAATTGATGCTTTTGACAGCTTACTGCTGCATTTCATAAATATAATTGTTCATTAAATCTTATCCTACAGTATTTTTCCTGAATGTGACTTGGGCTCTACTAGCTATGTACTTAGCATGAAATGATATTTTGTATTGGGGTAGATACTTAAACATAAGATTTTAATTTAATTGAATGTAATATTTATTATATATTTTATTTTAATTATAACTATAGATTTATAATTATTTAATAATAAGTGTAGATGTCTATTACTGTGCTTTATATTAATGAAAAATCATCTATTCACTGTTAATATGTAAAGCACTTTCAGCTTCACATTGACCTTGTGTACAGGCAACAACCAACAATGGGCTGCAATCAAAACCTCATGTAAGCCTGCTGATAAATAAATGGAGAATATTGTGGGTTTTTTTAGGCAATTGGGGACTGACAGATGTATTTGAACATGAATGTTGTATATTGGAATTATATACACAACACACAAAATATTTTTAAACACATTCACATAATTTTTTAAAAATTTATTTATATTTATATTTTTTGTCAGTATTTTTTTAACTTGCTAGAAGGAAATTTTGCCTTTAAAAACATAATTTGAAATTAGGGTTACAGTTTTGACATTAAAAAAATATAAACCTAAACCTGTAAATTAAAGGTTTCAGGGAATCAGAGATTCCCAGGGAGACACTTTCAGAGTGGTCAAACTCAGCATTTAGTCAATCACTGTCATCTGCTCTGCTGCTGTCCATGAAGTGAGCTGAAGAGACGTGGAGTAGAGAAAAATCAAAACGGAAGTAGATGTAAGCTACAATGAGGGACGTTTTTTCTAAAGTTTTTATGTTCTACTAAAAAGGCGAATTCCTATTAAGCAGCTAACTTTTACCAGCAAGCTAACATTAGCATAGCCCAACCAACTAGAACATTACCTAAGTAGTTACTCTGGGCCTATACTAAGCTTCAAGTACTATCAACTTTTCCCAGGGAATCCTGGAAGGTTCACCTTTAACCTGATTTACACAAAACTGGTATTTTTGAAATTTTGTATTCAGGGTTTTGATTTTTAAAAAAATATAAATTTAATAAATATGCCACAGAATTTTTTAAATGTTACATATATAATTCATATATACAAAATGCATATTCAAATACTTTTGTCAGCTTTCAATCTCCATAAACTTCCATATTCAATATTTGCTTACAGCTTTTACCATTTACCCTCATGGTAATAAACTTTATATAAACTTTTGAAAATAACAATGAAGAAGTCTTATTAGAATAGATTTTATGCAATCTAGTGTTTAGAACTTTGATGAAATTGATGAAATACTAAAACAAACAAACATGAATTCTAGCATTTGGGACAGATCCAAGATCAGCACATATAAAGGTCATGACCTCTGTGTGTTTTCACAGTGGCCCTGTGCCAGGAAGCAAGCCTGGGGAAATGGAGAAAGCATTCATCCTTCCATTATGGTGTGAAATCTGGTTAGTAATTGTTCTGTTTCAACAGCCTTCTCCGTGGCATGTGCAAACAAACTAGAAATAGCACCTGGGCGGAGGTGCTCAGTTACTTAGCACGGTGTTCGATAACATGAAGAGGGACATGCAAATATTGGTAAGGCAATTAAGGCCAGTCCTTTTTGCTCTAAAGTAAAGGGGTAACCCAATCCGAGGCCATTATGAGCGTACAGCTAACGCACTTGTGAGTGGCACCAGAAAGCCAGCGCTTCTTCCAGCTAAAAGGGTTAGCTAGCGACGACTAGAAGGCTCACTTTTCGCCAACGGCCATCTTCACCCGTCGTGTAAATGCACTTGTAATGTGATGAGATTGAAAACACCACCCATCTCTTTTTCTCTCTCCCTTTCTCCCTTCCTTCACTCCTCCTTTTCCCCTGGGGGCTACAATGGACTTCTGGAAGGGAGGCGTTTACGGGATACTTCATTCTTTTTTCACCAAACAAAAAGAGGAAGACTCAGCCCCATTAGTAACTCTACTCCCATTTACTCTGAGCTCACCTGGGTGTACGAGCCTAACTACACGCACACATACACATGCACACAAACACTCAGCTAGGTTTTATCTTTCTAAGTGCAAAAGCATTAAAAACAAAAGGTTAATGGTGTCATCTGAAAATAACTCACTATAGCGTGGTGCATCACCTTCCATTAGTGCTACATACATTTCTGCTCATAATAATTGTTAAATTAACATTAAAGATAATTACACATATGCTATATTTAGGCCAAGACGTATGTATGGGCACACATACCTTCTCACACTGTCAGGACAAATCAATGTTCAAGAATAAAAATCCAATTTGAAGCCAAAGATCAAAGACTGGGCCATTGAAGGCTGACCACATATACGTCACGTCCTCTTAAAGATTGGTTCGACTCGCTTTCCTTTTACCACCTCAGGGGGGCACCGATGAAAGAATAAAAACATAACCAATCCATACCAAAGCCATATACTGTATAACTATTTCTGGTAGTAGGTTCTCACTGAATGGGCTTTTGAAAGCGTCTTCCCCCTTCCAGAGCGTGCATTGAGGGAATGCAGTAACAATAATAATCCATTAAGTCAGCCACAACCAGCGACAACATGGCGCGTGTGTCTCCTCTTAAGTGCTGGCCTGAAAGCACGCCTGAGTGTGGATGGACTCCTGCAGTGAGGCCAAACTCAGAATATACTGGCTAGAAAAAGCTCTTAAAAATGATACGCACACACGCTGACTTACTGTGGGATGCATTTATGAATTAAAGTCTACATCATTTTTGAACACGTGAGATATGGGTGCTGTCTCCACTCTATTCACATGCGTTTATTCAAGTTTGTTTATGATGGCATTGAGAGCTGCTGGTGTCACAGGGACCCTCGTGACTGTGTGACCCTCTAACAACCCACTAGACCTACCACCTTAAATTTCCAGAAAAAATTCTACTCCCACCATCCCAATCCCGACAATTCTACTCCAGTCATTCTAAGGCAAACAAGCTTCTACTCCTACAATCCCAAATCCGACAATTTTACTCTTACCATCCCAAATCCGACAATTTTACTCTTACTATATTAAACCTTAGAATACTACTCCTACCATCCTGAACCCAACAATTCTACATTCTGAGGCAAACAAGCTTCTACTCCTCCCATCCTAAATCTGACAGTTCTACTTCGACCATCCTAAAGCTGACAACTCTACTTCAATCGTTATGAGGCCCACAAGATCCTACTCCTAAAATCCTAAAGCAGACAATTCTACCCAGCCATTGTGAAACCTGCAATATCCTACCCCTACTATCATAAACTTGACAGTTCTTCTCTAACCATTCCAAGGCCCACAAGCTCCTAATCCCACCATCCTAAAGCCATCAATTTTACACCAGCCATGCTGAGGCCCACAAGCTCCTACTCCTACCATTCTAAAGCCAACAGTACTACTCCAGCCATTTTGAAAGCCCACAAGCTGCAACCCCTACCATCCATACCATATAGTCAACAATTGTACTCCAGCCATTCTGAGGCTCACAAACTCCTACTCCAACGATCCCAAAGTTGACGTTCTTCTCCAGGCATTTTGAGGCCTCCAACCTTATAGTCTTGTAATTCCGAGGCCCACAAGTACCCACTCTTACCATTCCAAAGTCAAAAATACTGCACCAGCCACTCTGAGATCCACAAGCTTCTACTTTTGTCATTCTGATGCCCACAGGGTCCTTCCTCATCCACATCCTTCTCCTCCTATCATAAAGCTTACAATGTCTTACTTTTCTTATCCCGTGATCCTACCAGATCCTGAAGACAAGCTCCTTCTCCCATCAGCTTGACTACAAGATCCTGCTCTTTCTTCTCACATTCACTGCTGATAACGATTAACCTGTCTCCTTTAATTACAGTATTACCATTATAGCAATAACTTGTAGATTGGTATACTTATTGCTATTCATAAACTTTCCCAGTGCAGGATAAGTTCCTCTTGATGAGTGTTGGTTTCTTCCAAGTTTTCATTCTCTACACCCAATTTTTCTTGCCACTGTTGCCCTTGGTGTGCTCGCTGGGGACATTGATATCTGTAAAGCTGATTTGAGAAATCTGTATTGTCTCTAAAATAATTATGTTTTATTTCATTCCTTTTTTATGGTTATAGTGTGTAATGGATCTGGTGAATATGAGCCATAGTAGAGGGAATAGGGCATATTGGGCTGAGTATGTGCCAGTGATATCCAGGCTAAGATGCCCATTGTGAAGGCCTCAGCAGCAGGGCTGGCACTCATTTCGTTTGCTCAGGATCACTCCATCATCTGCCTCCTACTGCTCTTGATGCCATGTGAGAGAGTGCCTGGGAAATTAGGACATCATGCAACTGCAAGAAACACATGACAGTTGAACAACTTTGTTCAGCTAATCCAACTGAAAGTCCAAACAAATTAGTAGCACTGCATCTTTTTTTCATTGGTCCTAGTTTGTGGAATCTTTAGGGATAAAATAAGAAGAATTAGTTCTTTTTGGTGAACAAAATAGGTGAAATAAGCCATTTAAAAAAAAAAACTGTTGACAAAATGAGAAAGAAAACTTCATGAAAGTGAGTGGGAATGTAGCAGTAATGCAGCAGTGAGCATGATCTTGTCTGAGCTTGGAAAGGAATTGGAGAGGGCTGAACACTCCATAAGAACAGCGAAAGGTCACCAAATGCTTTCATTAATCAGCCAAACCAGGGCGAGACGTCGAGAGGAGAGCTCATTAAAAAATCTGCAAATCTCATTCTCTGTGCTGGAGGAACCACATCAATAGCAAGAAAAGCCACCACTTCACCCCTGTTTGATTTCTTTGTGATTTGCTTAATGATATAAGTTTTGAATAATGTACTGCCGATCCCCAGATGGATTTATCGGGTACTGCATGGATTACAGCTGTTCATACAAAATGATCTTTTTTTTCAGTGGACGAATGGCGTATGAAAATGTTTAAAAAATATAGCAGACAGAATACACTATTATGATGCTGTGAACAGAAAAATGATCAGTGACCTTCTCTGTTCAATTAGATATCATTTTGATGAACAAAAACAACGAAGAAGAAAAAGCAGCAGCAGAAGAAGAGTTATCTCATTACCTATTAATAAAGTATTTGAAATCAGTTCTTTAAGGCGCTCTATCTCTCTCTTTCAAGCACTGCTGCAAAGAGAATGTGTTGGCAATGACTAATGTTTCACATTGTTAAATATATCTATTAATGATTTTTCTGTGGGGCTTTGAAGCCAGGAGCATTAGCGAGCTGTAAATCACAAAGTTGCCTGCTGTCTTCCATAGAAAGGCAGTGTGAGTTCCCCTTATCTGAGCAATTACATCCAGGGGAGTGGATCTATCTGTTCATTCTCAGCCCATCCCACACACGCACACACTTACTTTAGAGCCATTACTTGTAGTCATTTCTCATTTGCTTTAGTTGCCATGACTTACACTCATACCAGAACTTGACCTGCCTGAATTCCTCAAACCATAATGTTTTTACAGTGATTAGTGATAGAAAAATTTGATGTAGCAATTAACAGCTGTGGTTACTGGATAAAGTTTTCACTTACATTAAATTTTCACTTATTTGTTTGGCAGAGACGTTTTTCAAAAGCAACTTACAAATAGGGCAGTATATAATTCAAACATAGAGCCATCAATGATACATGTAATGCAAATTTCCACCAACTGGCTAAACACAATGCTAAGAAGAATAGAAAGTTGAGTAAGTGCCTGTATTAAGGAGTGCTAGACAAACTATAAATGATTGAAGTAGACTATTTTGCAACAGACTTCTTTCTGCATATCATTCTTCCTTGAGAGGAGGAGTCTGCTATAAGCTAATTGAAAACTATTAGTAATGCACTGCTAAGTGTTAAAGTGTTGAAGTCTCTGGGGTAGAGGTCATGGGAAGAGGGGGTTGGCTTTGGACTAAAATCCTGAACATTCCTGCAGAAACAGCAGTACAGACATATGTATAACAGTGCCTCCAATAGGCATGTCTATTTCTAATCACAGAGCAAGATACGGTCATCTTTCTTCAATTAAATTCATTTATCTCCAGTAAACGCTGCACTCTGAATGGGACACCAGTCCAGATCACCATGTACACACACACACACACACACACAATTTAGAGTCTCTAGTTCATCTAGCTGCATGGTTTTAGACAGTAGGAGGGAACCAGAGAACTCGGAAGAAACCCACACAAACTTGACAACATGTGAAACCTGTGACACACCCGAGCTCAGAATCAAACCAGGGACCCTGGAGCTGCACCACCATGCCACCCTGATTTAAATTCTCATAGATAAATAATTTCTAAGTACATTCTTGGACAGATGTTCTTGCCCACTCCGTTCAGCCTTTTCTTGGCATGACTGTCAGTGCATATTAGCCGCTGCTTTTACTTCTCTGGGATGGCTCTGTGGATGATGGATGGGAAAGCTGTGTATGTGCTAAAGGTAGAATATGCTATTAAGCAGAAAACAGAGCCTTAACCAGTGACCCTTTCCCTGGCATTTCATCCCTCTATCTACCATTGACCTTTACATATAATTAAGCAAGTAGTTCAAGCAGCTCCAAATGGACCCCAAAGAGCTTTCACTTTTTACCCATGGTTCATCCCGCTTAGAGCTCTGATTTATATATTTATGTTCCTGAGTCTGCGAAAGTGTACATTCAGTGCTCCTGCATTGCAGAAGCCCAGATTTGTTTTAACACTAATATCTAATGTTCCTCTCAGTTGTTACCAAAGTAAACAAATATGTATGGAAATAGACAGTGCTTCCCATACTGATGGCAGGTGTGCACACAGATGGGGTGTAAATAAGTAATGGAGGGATCGAGACAGCATTTACAGCATTATTTCAGATTTACAAACACCAATCATAAACACTTTTCTCTCTGAATGCTCCTGCTTCAGTCTTGCCTGATCTCTGGACATACTAGAACACTAAGGAAGCTGCCTGTGTCTTCACTCTCATTATGCTCCTGGCTGTTCAGAGACCACATAGACAATTATCAGCTTTTAAACTCCTGCTATGTTATGCTTTGTAATTAGCTACACTTTAGTTTGGCTGTTGATTCCTGCATGAAACCAAACCTTTTCTGCAACATACGTTGACATTCCGTACCTTCAATAATCTTATCCTTGTGTATAATTCTGTTTGTCAATCATTTCTTTTCTGACAGTTTTCTGATAGATTTTTAACACTAATCTTTACTCTCTGTCTGAGCTGAGTCCCTCTGTTAATCTCATCTGTACTCTTCTTACTGTAATTCCACTATCTATGCCTACCAGAAGAGGATGGCTTCCCCTTTTTGAGACTCCTCCTCAAGAATTTTCACTAATGTTCCTTTTTTACCGTTTTTACCACCGCCATCACATTTACCACCACCACACCTAGCTCATTAGGAGCCTAGGTCTCGAATTCTGTAAAGCTGCTTTGTGGCAATATGCTAACATTACGTTCATTCATTTGTTGATTCACACATTCACACCTAGGGATAATTTAGAGTAGCCAGTTCACCTGTCTGTATGTTTTTGGAGGGTAGGAGGACCCGTAAGAAATCCACATAGAGATGGACACAAGTCAAGACCATGACTGTCAAGTCCAAGACCAGGACTAGCCGAGATTGAGTCAAGAACAAATCTTAAGGGTTTTGAGGTTAAGTCAAAACCAAGTCCAAATGAAATCAAGACTGAGTCAAGATTGAGACCATCAAATCCTTTTAGAGACAAAGTCTTTGCTTCTACTAGTTGGCTTCATTGGTGCATTGCACCAATCATTAGGCTAGGTTTTTCTTAAAGATTTAATTACTTCTTGTCAAACTTTGTGTATGCGAAAAGAAAAGAGTACACAAACTTTTTTTTTTTATTTTTTACAAATTCGCAGACAAGACCAAGACCATATTTAGTGAGACCAATGCCCAAGATCAGAATAAGTCCAAGTACAAATACTAATAAGTCTGTGACAAGTCTCAAGACCAGACTTGAGTACAAGATCAGACTGATGTCTTACAGCCCTACAAGGAGAACATATGAAACTCTGTACAGACAGTAACCTGAGCTCAGGATTACAAACCCTATATATATGAATATAAATTAAAAATTCACTTTGCATCTCTCAGGATAAAATCAGAGCTTAAGCCTAATGTCTATAATATAAATATGATTTTTTTTTTATGTTAGTTACAGAAAGTGAGCAGTTTCCTGTTGGGAATTTTTTTTTTTACATTGTTCTGCTTTTAGTAAAAATGTAAAATGGGCCCTTTTATGTTGAACAGAACATGAGACTTAATGAGCACAGTCATAAATAAATGCATGGATCTAATTAACCTCGGTGCCGTAGCAGTGCTGGGAGATATGGAGGAGGAGGAGGAGGAGGAGGAGGAGTGGAATTAGCAAGTGGCCCAGGACGAAAGCTCCATGTCTGGGTTTCTGTGGTGATTCTGGCCCACAGTACAGAAAGGTGGCCTTTGAGCAGATGCCCCTCCTGGTGTCAACTAGCTGGGGCCTCAGTTATGGCCTTCTGTTAGTTAATCTATTAAGCCCTTTCTCAGTGGGGCATGCGGGGCAGATAGAGCGCAGGGAGGGACTTGAAGCTGCTTCAAAACTAGGATTAACATGATGGGCCCTTCTAGACTATCTTGTCATTATGTGCCCTTTTGCAGAATTATTTTAAGGCACATATGACCTTATGTTGAGCTTTATTATGTACTAGAAACATGAAGGCAGCGCAACAAATAGATCTTATGATAATATAGCTAGTGCTGATTTTAGTTCATTTATGTATGTCAGATTTTTTTTTTTTTTTTTTTTTTTGCATACAAGCAATGTGATGTACTACATATAATGGTGTTCTAATCTAATGTATGCTTTTATGTGATATCATTTTATACCTGGTTACACACGACCTTAGGTGACCAGGGATTTATGCTAGTGTCTCAGGCACCTCTGACACACACATTATCCTTTCTCAACCTGGTCCTTTCTCAGCCTGCAACAAAATCACATCCATAATGCACTTACAGGTTCTCACTGAAACATTAGTCTTAAGTATATTTGTGGATGATTTACCCAGATCAGCTTTTCTATACATTTGTTCAAATTAATATACAGGATCCAAAGGGGTAAATCCACAACCATTTTTATATTGTGTCTCATTCACAATATAATATTTAATCAATATTTTTATCGATAAGACAAGACAGTGTGTTCTTGCTGGTTGAAAGAACACATAACACTGATAATGGAGTGTATTAACTATGTCAATGTCATATTTTAGTCACTACGACAACAATTGACTGTGTGCTAAAAGCATACATTTATTACTTAATACATTAACTTTTGAACACCCTATAGTTAATCACTTTAAGCCACATTTACACTGTACGGTTTTGCTGCTGTACACAAATATCACACATCGTAAAAGAATGATTTGGTTGTGAGTCTAGATCTGTGGTCTCAAAACACATAACCTCACCTGCAGCTGATTCAATGCCATTATGACTAAATAAAGTTCTGGCGGTATCAGTCATTTTTTTTTATTAAAATCTCAGTGTGTGACTACTGCTCATGTGTGATGCTTGTCTAAAAGCCACCAACTGGAGGATGGCATAGGATTATGCAAACTGAACAGCGACAAATATGGTGGTGGCAATGGGGGATTACATTTTTACATTAAATTAAATGAAACATTCTAGTAAACAGAAAAAATATGTTTCTGTGACCCTGTTTTCTGCCTGAGCCCAGATCATGCTGACTGATAATGTAAGCAGAACACAGTGATTTTCTTTAATTGCAAGTCTATCCTTAGAGGATCTTCATCATATAATCTAACATGGAGAACATGTTATTGCATAGTCTGTTATAGAATACAACCAAGATTATGTTGGTATCATCTCAACAAACAACAATCTTAAAAGACTGTAGAAATGACACAGTGTAAAATTAAAACTTCAAGATTAAATTCTCAAAATTCTCTAAACTGAGGGGACCTAACTAAGTAAAGTAAGTCCAAGCTCTTGAAAATTAGGCACCTATGGCACACAACACATATTTTTATTACATTTGATATTAGCTCTGTCTATGAGTTTTATATGTATAGGATTAACTGGTTTACCCTCCAAATGGACTTTTAATTTAGGATCTAACTCATCTGAAAGCTTATGAGCTACTAAGACCTTAAATATAAGGTCTTGCGTGGAACAGGCATTTAACACTATTCCTTATTTAATTAGCATTTTGCAGGGCTTCTGATTTTTGTGAATCTTACAGTAGTTACACAAAGAATTCAATTCAATTCAGTTTTATTTGTATAGCGCTTTTAACAATGGCCATTGTCACAAAGAAGCTTTACAGAAATATATAAATTCAGAATATAAGTTTTAAACTTATAAATTTATAAATTTATCCCTAATGTTGACGGTGGCAAGGAAAACAAAACTCCCTGACATGAGAAGAAAAAGAAACCTTGAGAAGGACCAGACTCAAAAGGGAACACATCCTCATCTGGGTGACATCGGATAGTGCAACTATAAATAATTCCCTACTATAAACTGTGTACTACATGGTCAAAAAGTGCAATTGTGGAAGCAGGAAATTCATTATGGTTTTCACATGAAGTCTATTTTGTTGAAGTTATCAACTGTTCACTGATGGAGATTTGAGTCCAAAACCATCTTTATGGTTTCTATGCGGTACTACCCTCAGTAATCTCATTGATCTTTAGGCTGTACATGTGGGGCCATCCTCAGCAGCAACTTTTACTGGCAGTGTACATGGATGCACAACAAGAAAGAAAGAAAGAAAGAAAGAAAAATACATTAATGAATTAATAACAAACAAACAAACAAACAAAAAAATAAATGTGTAAACAGGCTATTCAAATAGATTTCAATTTCACAATAAACAACTGATTTACCTGTTATTTTAAAATAACACTTAGTAATATCTACTTTTAATTAAATAAATAAATTATTACAATACAATACAAAAACACAATTTTTTTATTAGAAGCGGACCATATTTTTTTGGTATCATTTACATTTCATTTTATAGTCCATAGAGAGGAAGAGCAGAGCGTCTGTTTGTACGCTTAAGCAGCATGACAGGAGAAATCACAGGACATGGATATGAATGAGGCAGGAAATACATTAGCAACTAACATTACCTCTTTTAACCATTAGCCTGGGCCACTTGGTGGGAGTCAGACCCGCTGAGGTCACCTGGCAATCAAGGTCACCTTTTCCAGATGAAATTATGAAGTGGTTCCCCTTTAATCGAATGAGGCGCAACACACACTTCCCATGTCTCATGGCAACAGGCTTTATTTATAGCCCCCAAACCCAAATGACCAGTTGGTTTAATTTAATAGCAGGCAATGGGATTATACACAGAAACAAATTACCTAAGTGGGCAGACTGTGGCTACCAAAATCTTTAACCATAATGGAGACCACTGACATGATGTCTGGGTGTGTTATTTCATTAGGCCACTCCGCCCCTGCATATGTCAGTGGACAGGACATTGTGTGTGTGCCGCCATTGCAGGACAGCACACAGCTGCTGCTTTTGAGCTGGCTAAGTGGAATGAACTGACACACACAGCTCCTCCCTGATCTTCCGTCAGGCCTAAACAGGGTGTGAGCAGCAACCTGGTGTGTGAGTGAAGACTAGCTTGCACCTCTGCTCTGTAGGACTGTACTGTCTCTGAAACAGTGCTGTTAGAATTCAGTAATCAGTGTCTGCCAAAAAAGCAAGGCTTAAGTGAAGGGAAGCTCCTTGAAATTCTACATGGATTGAAATGAGTTACTAGTTTAATTCCCAATTAGACTTTTAAAAGATTTTATTTATACACATGTACACTCACTGTCCACTTTATTAGGAACTCCTGTAACAGTACAAACGCCTTCTGATTTTTTCCCCCTAATCATCACCCTTCTCTTGGTGAGCCTGTGCCAGCTGTAGCTTCAGATTCCTGTTCTTGGTTGACACAAGTGGAACCTGATGTGGTCTGCTGTTGTAGCCCATCTGCCTCAAGGTTTGCTGTGCATGCTGAGTTGCTTTTCTGCTCACCACGGTTGTAAAGCTTAGTTAAGTTATTGTAGACTTCCTGTCAGTTCAAACTAGTCTGGCCATTCTCCTCTGACCTCTCTCATCAACAGAACTTCCACTCACTGGATGTTTTTTGTTTTTCCCATCATTCTGTGTAAACTAGAGAGACTGTTGTGTTTGAAAATCCCAGGAAATCAGCAGTTTCTGAAATACTCAATAGAGCCCAACATTCATGCCAGAGTCAGTCACTGAGATCACATTTTTCCTCATTCTGATGTTTGATGTGAATATTACCTGAAGCTCTTGATCTGCATCTGCATGATTTTATGCATTGCGCTGCTGCCACATGATTGGCTGATTGGATAATTGCATGAATGAGCAGGTTAACAAGTGTTCCTATTAAAGTGGATGGTTAGTGTATATACACATTTTTCCTTATCATGGAAGTAACCTAAAGTTATTCCTATATTAATATAGTATGTAAATAGTGTAATATGCCATAATGAGCGCAACATTGGAATCTTATGTCACTTTTAACATACTACTGGACATCAAGTCAGGAGACAGCAATCACAGGAGAGCTTTGTTATTTGGAGGTCCATGACACACTGTATAAATTTACATGAGTGAATTTAATAAAGTTTAATCTCAAAGCTCTGTGTGTGTCACTACATGCGCAATAGATCACAGGCTAAGAGGACTGCAAGGCCGGCGGGGTGAGAGAGAGAGAGAGAGACAGAGAGAGACAGAGACAGAGAAGGAGAAATGGAGAGAGGGAGATGGAGAGGGGCTTCTCTCACTTGACTGAACCTGCCGTACCATTTAATCAGATAAAGCCCTGGACCAGCACACACAGTCCTACAGAATGCTAATAGATGGTGCTCTAAATTTAAAAGAGTTGTGCTTGTGACATGTTGTTTTTATCAAGGAATGTAATTATGCTTCGTCCTTAATATCTCTGAGTTTGTTGGAGTGCCACGCAGCTTGCCAGCTGCAATCAGAAATAACTGTCCCTTCAACTTAATGAAAAACAAGTAGTAGGCCATAAACTTGTAGTCATCGTCTATCCAATCACAATGTCTTGAGTAATTAAAATGATTAGCTTAATTAGCTTAATTAACTAAATTTGACTACAGGACATGACCATATGGCAGAGCAAAACAAAGATGGGAACTAATTAAAGTTAAAATAATGCAGGTTTTAATTAACTCAACCCTCAGGCATCAACATTTTCAAATTTATCCAAGCTGATAATTAAAAAGTCCTCTTTGCCCAAGCAACATTTCTTCTTGGAGCTAATTAAATCTGGAAATGAATTAGTGACACGACGCTCCAAATATTAATTCCTGCTAGAAGATGACTTCACTTTCTAATGAAATTAATTAGGTGCGCTGGACTCTCAATCAGACCCAGGCTGTGTCCGTGAGCACAGACCTCATGTAATCTAGCACTGGGCTGGAGGCCCTGGGGCAGAAATTTACAATTGTAATGAAGACTCTTCAGCTGTGTGCCTCTCTTAATATACCGAATGAACGTGCAGATCCATTTGTGCCAAGGGCATCCTCATTCTAAACTATAACACTAGAAGAAAGCCAGTAAAAATATATAAGGTTTTGTAACTTTTTCCTCTGTCTCCTAGTGTATGAGGTTTATTAAACACTTTGCCCTGATTACAGACACAATGGTGTTTGAAGACCAATGGTCTAAATGTCTCTGGTGAGTGAATGTGTGTTGTATTAGTGCTAATGGCTGATTGGGGGAGAAAGCTTCAAGCTATAGGTCAATACACCTTTTTTTGTGTATTTTTGCTCATCTGTTTTATCCACATCCTCTCCACCACTGCCTCATGGGTAATTTATATAGTCAGGCCTATCTGTAAAATAAACTTCATTAGCTAATACCATGTCACACAGTTCTTCTGGACTCTTTATTGAAGCCATCACATTTCAGATGTCTCCTTTGGAAGGGCATTGTCAAATGCAAATGCTTGTAGACCAGCACCCATTAAGCGATGACTTTACAAGATAGCTTATGACAAGCAGTGCAGTGGTGGCTAAGCAGTCAAAGGCTCTAGGCTACTAATTGCAAGGTTGTGAGTTCAAATCCTGGCACTGCCAAGCTGGGCCCTTGAGCACAGCCCATAACCTTCAATTGTAATTCGCTCTGGATGAAAGTGCCTTCCAAATGAGTAAGTGTGCTAGTTTTTGCACCTCTTTTGTTTCCAGAGACTTCAGATTTGCATAGATAGTATCTTGAAATACAATATAGATCCATTCCAGAGAACCTGACATTATCTCCTTTCTGGGGCTTAGACAGAGGACAAAGTGTGTTTCTCTCAGACATTCTTCTGAATCTATCACCATTCAGAGCACCGTTTTATTACATTTACCATCAGTTGAACTGTGAATGAATTGGGCGAAACAATGTAACATGCACACCCAGCTGCAGAGCAAACAGATAAATGACAAGGCAGTATTTACTCAAGATTGTGTTTGATGTATTGAAGGCCTCTGTGTGCTCATCTAAGCCTTATGGCTAATAATTGTCTATGCTCTTGGCCAATTGTAAGCCGTCTCGTCCCAGTTCACTGCTATCCATCAATGTGGCAGGCACACAACTGCTGCGAGTGACACAAAGAGCACAGCCCAACTAATGTGGTTTGTCAAAGGAATCAGGTTTTTCTGAATGGAGACCTGCCGCATTGCCCTGCGAAATGTTATTTAGTTACGATTACTGAAAGTGGAGCTTATATTCAGATTTCATTGACCATAGACTAACATTTCAGAAAACATAAACGCTGGGATTTTTTGCACGTTTTCATAGGGATCCATTTTTTTTGTGACAATCCTTTTCCTCCACTCTTGTTTATGGATCTTCATACTCCAGAAAATTTTCAGAATTGAAATAATTGTGTTCGCAGTATCGCCCAACGCCTCACTGTCAACAAGGACATCAAACCACAATTTGAAAAAGCTCAGTCTTTTTGATTTTGCACCATCTCAATTATTAATGTGCGCTGGTGCCGAATGATTCCAATATGTAAATAGTTTCTGATCTCATTACATTGTGTACTGATAAATATGACAACTCTTAGAGGACTGATGGTCAAG
The DNA here is from genome assembly GCA_037576675.1 of Pangasius sanitwongsei. Classification (NCBI taxonomy): domain Eukaryota; kingdom Metazoa; phylum Chordata; class Actinopteri; order Siluriformes; family Pangasiidae; genus Pangasius; species Pangasius sanitwongsei. The sequence continues at coordinate 18,014,927 of CM075004.1, read as the reverse complement.
CTGAGCACAGTAAACCAGAGAAGGAATAAAAAAAAAGAGGATCTACAGAAAACTAATGGGCTCTTTATTTGAACGGAGCCCACACTGAGAAATTAAAGAATATCAAATTAAAGGTATAGATGGCACAACTACCGAGAGCGCCTTGCGCAGATGGAATACGCATATCAGTCAGGCTGGGTTTGATATGCTGCAGAGCCGAGTGCCAAGCTTGTTAGGGCTCACATCAAAGCCACGTCAACTTGCCCAACAGCCACACATGCCATCGAGGTCCCACTGAAGCTTTTTCATGTAATTCCCTTCACTTAAACACCATTAAAATGGGAAGCATAATGTGTTTTGCTTCTTGTTTTATTATTTAAGAGCCCCTCCCTATTAAAAAAAAGAAGGATGGTTTTGCTACCTCAGAGATGGATAAACAAGCACTTCAGATTTCTGTGCTCGTTGGGTTGTTTTTAAATTTCAGCTACAGTAATTACTAGGGTGAGATATCTCTAAATATCAACAAGATGCTTTGTGTGACACGGAATCTTTTGAGAAATGATGGAACGATCTTTGGATCTTCTACAAAACACCATGTCCACTAGTTTGAGCTGAAGTTTAGATGATTTGCATGAAACCCAGCAAGGCACAAAAGCTAATCAGAAAGAATGTGAGGATGAGTGAGGCTGCCTGCAGTGCGAGAGCAGAGGCAACTCACACATTAATGTGATAAGAGTAAGAAATATAGATTAGAGGCATCCAAGCCTGGCTCGTTCGATCAAATATTTAGCTTGGCTTAAGTTCAACAGGCACAAAAAAAACATCCTGGGAAATCTTGGACTCGACATTATGACCGATTGATCACTGTTTGAGTAGATACAGGCTGTGTTGAAACTCTGATCTGCTGGTTAAAGTAATGATATCTGTTTGATATCTAGTTCTATATGATCAGGTGAAATGTGCTTCCGTTGCCTCTTTCTCCAGTGATGCTGTTTTAAAGACTGGCTGCTTGTGCTGAACTTGAAAAGGGCATTTTAAATATCTCGGGGCTGTCCTACACTGAAGCCTTGTTGAATATTTCTAAGTGATGCTCTCAAGCATGGAAGAGCTACAGTGTTCAGTGACCCCAAAGATCCACTGTGTGTTTTAATAAGAGCAGCTAGAAGAAAGCACACGTCGGACAGAGCACCCTCGTCACATTTACCTGAAGGGAGATGAGAAGAAAGAGTGTGAGAGAGAGAGTCTCTAGGGAGTCTCTCCACTCTTTCTTCTGTGTAAATGAGTTTTAGAATTTGTCTTTGCCCACCCCTTTGGTGATAAAGGTCAGCATGTGACAGGGTTAAAACCCCTATCAGTTGATTCTGACCACATAGCCCCCTAATTACTGCAGGGAGGGAATGAGGAGGAGAAAGGGAGAAAAAAAAAAACAAAACACATAAAATTCTGTCTCGAAGCAGAAGATAAGTTCTTATCTTAATCTACTGACTCCACTAGCTTCATTTGTCAGGCTGGGGAGAAAAAACAGATTTCTCCTTGCCAGTGTTAATAGGAACATCTTTCAAGTGTTGAAGCAAGGAAGGAGGAAAAAGAAGGAGGAGGGGGGTTTGGTATGATCATTCGGTGACAACGCCAACATGAGCTGCGTTCCTCACAAGTGGTATTCCTGCTAAGAGCCACTAATTAGCGCCTTATCACCCGCCAAATGGCGGCATGCTGCACACAGAGCCGCCCAGTTCGAGTATTTATAGCGTGGCTCCTGTGCCTGAGCGGCCCGAGGCCTCTTCTCTAGCCTAATGAGAGGTAAAGCCATGAGCACACTGTACAAATATTTCATGGCACTGCCAGCCCTGAGAAACAGGAAAGTCCCCCACTTTGAGAGAAAACATTTGACACAAGTTTTTGAGCTGCATGCTGATGCAGACGGCCGAGCTGTTACAGGTACAAATGCATGTATAGAGTGATTTGAAATGTAGATATATTTTCACCGCACAGAAAAAGGTAAAAAGCACACACACACACACACACACACACACACACACACAGGTTTTTCTTTGTTTGTGTCATGCCTATCTCAGCATTTTAACAGACAGCAGATATTTTTGACCTCATGATTCACTTTATGGCACAGCCAATTAACATCGCACTAAAAACATGTTTCCTTCTGGCACATATCCTCCTTCTTAGCGATTTCATCATTAAAAGTAAATAATGCAACATTACAACTCTGCTCACACCCTGGAGGCACGGCACACAAATGTTACACTGTCTGCCGAGCTTCTGTGCTTCCTCATGAATCCTCCCTCCCACTCCTTTACAAGCAGAACTGAATAACAGCACACACACACTCTTAAGTCTTATGTCGTATTCACAATGAGATGTAGCACATAGGTGACATGATGAGACAAACTGTGTTTTAGAAAGTACAGACAAGACCAGTGCCATGCATCAACTCCAGAAATAGAGCTAAAGAAGAAAATGATCATCATCATGATGAACTGTAATTTCCGCCATGCCCTAGATGTGAAAAACACTGTCAAATGTGTGAAAGAAACTCTCTAAAGATTAATTTGAAGTGCTCACTGAATTGTGATTCCTTTAATTAATTACAGAATTAACTGCTCCGTTAAAACATTCCTGGTGGATTTGAGCAACTGGCAAGTTTTTAGCTGGGAACAAAAGAATTACACATCTCTCCTGACTTTCACACAACTCTAAATTTGCCAGTGTCGGCACACAATTGCTCATGTCAGGTGAAATTTGTCTCACTAGAACACTGTGTTACTTGGAGATGATTTCTGTGTTTGGGCGCGACAACCTGACAGAAAATCGTTGACATTTCTGGAATAGTAATGATGGAAGTGGAATTAAGTGTGCATGTTGAAAGCTACATCATGGCACTTGGAGATACTTTTAACATATAAATTGCTGTTCGTCCATTCACTCACTTGAAGCAAATCCATCAACGCTAGCTGCAAAATGACACAGAGTTCGTGAGGCACCCGAGACACCACTATTTACAATCATCATCTTTTTTTTTTAAAGAATTCGTCCAGCAGATGCAGCATTCCTACACTGATGTTGACCATGACGGCATCAGCAGTGATATAACAGCACACGTGCAATGTCTTTAGTAGACATGAGTGTAAAAGCTTTTCTTCGGTGGCCCACACCTTCCATGTTTCACTGTCAGTGGGAATGCAGGGGAAAGAGCTGCAGGAACAAAGACACCTCACTTCAGCTAATGTGTTTCGAAAGGTCAGGTGAGGTCCATGCTGGAGAGACATTTAGCTTCAGTCCTTCACACGTACACGCTGCTGGAACACAGAAGACGTTGGTCTTCTTTCGAAAATACAGAAATGATGTTTAAAATATGGCATCCTTGCTATACTTTCCAGGCAATTAGTTGAATATAAAGATGCTCCTCCCTGGATTCTGGAGCTTAGTGAAAAAATCAATATCAACATTGCTTTGTTGTGTAAGTAGCAATTTGACTTTGCATGATGTGTACACTCTAAAATGGCACCTTTGCTACAGTCCTTATCTTAATCTTCTAAGCTTATTCTTACAAAGTTATTATATAGCACTGTTTAATGCCATAGCCTTTTTTTATCCTCTGTATACAGTAATTTTTTTATTTGTCTGATCACTGCTTCTGTGATAAACTTAATATCCTTTAGGACAGCTATAGGATCCCTTCTCAGACATGCTGGAGTAGCACGCCTACTGTAAAATCCCTACTAAACATACTGTGTCCGCGATTTATTATGACCAAAACTTTAAGGTGGCAAAAAATTGTTTCTAATAGTCAAATACAACACCGAAAGAATAAAAAAACGACACAGTATAATGTTATGGGAAAATAATCAACAACAGAGTGGTGTGATGTGGCCCAATGTGAAGAGGATTTACTGTTACCACCCCGAAGTTTCTACTAAAAGCACATGCTGAAGTGTTTTATTACACTTATACCACATCATTTTGCCAGCAATTACAATTTTTTATTAATTTAAATCTGTTTAAGCTATGTTTAATGTTGTGGAGCATCTGAAAAAAAAAACAAGTTAATCCCTTGTTATAATGGCATCAGAGCTATAAACACTACTTCTCTCACCAGTCTATATTCTTTTTTCTTGAATATAATGGGACAAAAAACGTAGCATGTCATATTACTGAGAATATGGAAAGCACAATTCAAAAAGATGCAGCTTTACCTGACTGTTAAAAAGTGAGGAACCTGGAGACTCCTTCTAAAAATAATATATAAATGTTTCCTCACTGAAAACTTCACCATATCAGGGATTACACCCATTTTTTTAAAATCAGTTTAAGCAGAGTGTCCACCATAAAAGTCCCTGTGTAAGCTGTTACTATAGAAACAATAACGTATTAGAACGAGCGCATTAATATAAACCTTGCAGCCAGCACTATCGTCAGAGCTGCTGTTACAGAAAATTAATCAACAATCAGAACTGAGCACTCAACAGAGCTGTGGTATAATCTGTGGTTAATTGACCCAAGTTGCTGCACTGGAAGACAAAAAGGACAGTTAACCACACAAGGCAAAAAAAAACAAAAAAAAAACACCCACATAATGATACACACACTGTTTAAAATGGAAGAGAGGACACACATGAGGACAGGCGTCTTATTACCAGCTCACTGCTCTTCCACAGCCTAGCCTTTCTGTCTTGCATGATGTACGTAACACTTTGGTATCTTCTCCCAGCAGAGCTCCGATTGTTCTGATATTTTATGAACATGTCCTCAATCATAAATCATGAGTGGAAGCTCCAGCCGGTTCTCGCTCCTCCACGTATCACCGCATCAGATTACAGGTGAAAGACGAAGCTGGAGAAGAGATCACTTATGCATGACTCACACACAAATATGTTATGCTTATTTGGATCTACAAAATGGCTGAATTTGGACTTCTATTTTGTTTTCCATTTTATCAAACTGGACGATGAAGACTTCGAGAGGACAGACAGTGAAGGACTTCTGACTGACAATCTTTTTTTTATTTTACACCTTCCTATTATGCCTAAGCAAGCAGTGTGTTGCTATTGCTTTATTACTCAGGTTAACTCAAAGCCTAGATCATGCGGATCACAGCAGCAGGACTGTGTTTCTGTCTCTGCTTTATTTGGCAGCCAGAGTTTGACAGGTGATCAGGTGAGTCGGCCCTTAAGTAGTCCAACACGGTTTTATGTCAAGACAAATCAGTACAGAACGCCAGACTGTCAGCCTGTATCTCAAAGACCTTTGATGCTATGCATAATTTCCTTAAATCAAGGTCAGACACATGTCTCTTTCAGTGTAGTAGCAGTGCTGCTATGTCACTGTGTATCAGCGAGCCTTATTCTGGCTAAGCATAATTTATTTAATCAAACCACAGTGGTCTTTACAGCAACATGTTGTTTGGATATTTGCACATATCACCTAGTAACACTTTGCATTTGTCAGGAGAATGGTTACTAATGATCTTTCAGCTTGTTGAACATGAATATATTTGAACCAGGAGTAAACTGGTATTAATATATAATATCTGGTGGCAATAAATAAATAAATGGCATTGGTGATTTTTTTTTTTGCTATTATTTATTGCTGACTAGAACCTTACCTCAGCTGTATGTGTGTAGCAGAATTAATGTTCCTATAAGTGATGACTTGTAAATAAATATACACAGATATACGCTGATCAGCCATAACATTAAAACCACTGAAAAGTAAAGTGAATAACATTGATTATCTCATTACAGTGGCATCTGTCAAGGGGTGGGATATATTAGGTAGAAAGTGAACAGTCAGGTCTCAAAGTTGATATGTTGGAAGCAGCGAAAATGGGCAAGCAACTTGGATCTGAGCAACTTTGACAAAGACCAAATTGTGATTGGCTAGATGACTGGGTCAGAGTATCTCCAAAACGGCAGGTCTTGTGGGGTGTTCCCAGTATCCCAGAGATAGAAATTACTAGAGAAATGATAGCATATAAGAACGAGTGCATTAATTTAAACCTTGCTCCTGGACGTCCTGTCAGAGCTACTGTTATAGAAAGTTAATGAACAGCTTCTGACCAATCAGATTTGAGAATTCAACAGTGCTGTGGTATAAACTGTAATAAAACACAAGAAATTCCATGTGTTCCAAAACTTTTTACTGGCAGTGAATCTGCAAATATAGACTTACAGAAAAGTGTTAACTCATAACTGACCTCAGTACACTCATGCCATTGATCCCCGTTATTTGTTTGGCAAATGTTCTCTGATATGATAGAAAAGATTTAATGAGAGGTGACCTATGTTCTAAATTAACAAATTATCATGTACAAGCTAATCATGTCAGTGCATTTTCATGAACAAGTTTTTATATAAAACATTTCGACTTTGAATAAAAACTGCTCTGATGATATTGAAAATGGTAAAGCCAGAATAAACAGCTAGTTCTTTCCCATGTTTATGTATTATAATCATCTGTTTTAGCTGGAACTGGAGTTTGGCTATATATATAGTCTGGACTGATGTCATACTAATACCTGTGGCATTAACAGCATGATGTGATTTTAATCATTTAGGACACCATCTATGCAGTTAAGAGTAGATGCGCTTCTTTGTAAGGCAAGAAAATAGTTCCAAATATTTTGCTTTTTAGAGTACTTCCCTCAGGCATAAACATAATGAACATGACTATCATGGCAAAGAAGTCCCTGTAAGTGTACTCAGTACATAAAACTCTACACTAATGCACTTCACAGCTTCTACAGAAATACGGTTTTGCCCTTCAACAACGTTTGCTAAACATACTAGTAAGCAGTAACTAATAAGATAAGATGAGTCACACACACGTATTGTGACTAATCACATGATTCATATGGGAACTTTACATGTCACATGCTATGTTTCACACACATTCACATGTAGACATTTGAAATGCAGTGCATGAGTTTTTGCATGTGTGTGATATTTTTTCGATTCATTTATATTCACAAGTTTTCACATGTAGGACAACTGGTTTTGTTCATCACATATTATTCGCATGATGTCACTCGCATTCACGTGACATGTCTCGAAAACCATCTGATCACGTGAAATTTTTCCATAAAGGAAATAAAGAAATCTTTTTAGTGTCATATTATTATTCCAAAAGACTTTTTAGGATAATATTTTACTTTTATACGATTAACACATTTCCTGTTCCTGATAATGATATTCATAGGTTCCTAACATTGATTACACATCACACCATATACTGTAGATATCTATATTTCATATTACACCACACTGAAAGGTTTTCTATATTCATCCTAAATTATGTCAGGGTCTAGTTAATCCATGCACTCAGATCTCTGTGCTGAGTTACAGATCAAAAGTCCCCCATGGTACAAAGTACTGGACATTTGGCACGGACGCCTGTACTGCCAGACCTGCTGCAGTGCTTCAAAGCCAGGCACTGTTCCACCTGCAGTTAAATCACAGCATGATGCTTTTACCTGGAGAATACATGTCGAGGAACGAGACATCTCTGTTTATCTCTTGGGACACATGAACACTTTACACTGTCATATACTAAAATGACCTGATATTTTCTCTTCATTTGTCTATAACATTTATGGATTTACTGCAGGCATTTAACCAAAGAGTGAGAAAATGTATTTGGTTCCACTTTATATTGTGTCTATACTTGCATATCAACTTCAGTTTTGTACATTATAAGTATATAAATGTATCTGTATCTGAACCTGAGCTCAAGTTACTGCTGGTAGAGAGTTTCGCATGTTCTCTCTGTGTCCGTGTGGGTTTCATCCGGGTTCTATGGTTTCCTCCCACCTTTCAAAAACATGGTGGTAAATGGATTGGTGACTCTAAATTTCCCTGTGCATTGTGCCATGTGTTAGACTAGCATTCCATCCAGTATTCCTGGGATAGGCTCAAGATCCAGCATGAGCCTGACCAGGATAAAATGTTTACTGAAGACGAATGCTGAGTAGCATTATGCAAATAAAAAGTAAATAAACAAATACAATAAAAAGTACATTGATGCAATCATGTAATCATGTTGCAGCAGAGCAATGCCTAACGTCATGCAGTTGCAGGTCAAGAGCTTCATGTTCAACCGTTAATCTTCAATTCAAACCTCAGAATGGGGAAAAAATATGGTGCCAGATGGGCTGCTTTGAGTATTTCAGAAACTGTCAATCTCCTTGGATTTTTACACACAACAGTCTCTAAAGTTTACACAGAATGGTGCAGAAAACAAAAAACATCCAATGTTCTGCAGGAGGTGATGCCTTGCTGATCAGGGAGGTCAGAGGAGACCAGACAGGAAGGCTACAGTAACTCAAATAACCACTTTTTACAACTGTGGTGAGCAGAAAAGCACCTCAGAATGCACAACATGTCAAACCATGACGTAGATGACCACACTGGGTTCCACTCCTGTCAGCCAAGAACAGGACAATGAGGCTACAGTGGCAACTGCCTGGTTTCAGTGAACCTGCATCACTGAAAAACAAAAACGTTAAAAATATATATAGTATATGAAACTCCTGGAGAAGCATTTTCTTCAAATTTGAGCTTGTCTTTGATTCATTGCACACTGTGAAACATATATATTTCTACAAACTAACTAGTCTAATCTAAAACTTTAGATTTCAAATAGAAATTGAAAATATTTTAAATGAAATTGATTTAAAAAAAAAAAAAAAAATCTAAATATGATACTCATTCCGAGACTGGCAGAAGTATGTGAGAGATTCTAAGAAACACATAATGAATTCTGAGTACTGTGAACTTGGCCACTTCTGCTCAGTAGTGTACTTATGCTCTATAGATTTTACTATAGCTGCAATCCCCACTGGCCATGAGTAATGTGACATGAAGAGTGCAAAACTAGATTTTGGAGTGAACAGTTCAGCATGAATGAGAGCCTTGTTAAGTTCATGTTAGGTGTGTCATTAGTACCTGAAGTAAGAGTATAAAAAGGCACTGGAGTTCATCATCTTACGCCACACAAGCAACCATCATTGTAAGCAATGTAGCATAATGACTTACATCAGTACAGCATACTTAGGTCATATTAATATTAATGGCCAAACATATTGTGTTTGTTAAAAGTAGACTACCCTATAAAGGCTCATTGACATTGCAGTGTGATGCTTTTTTTGTAGTGTCATTATCTATTCCTGTATTTTACTTCAGCTTTCTTTATCAGAGTGTACCATTATATCACTGTAATGAGGAAGCATGACACACGTGAGGGAATTGAGAGAGAGAAAGAGAGAGAGAGAGAGAGAAAGAAAGAAAGAAAGAGAGAGAGTGTGTGTGTGTGTGGTGGGGGTTAGAGAGGACAGAAACAAGAGCTGTTCTGTTTCTTGTGAGATTGCCATCTGTGGGTTAACAGCTAGTTATGATGTCTGTGTCCGTCTACGCCAAAGCAGATTACTTATCTGAACTGCCGTTAAGCGATGAGAGCATTTTTGTTTCGTTTCCAGGAAGGAAGACGAGAGTCTGTTCTTCATGTAAATTGAAAAGCACTTTGGCCACATGATCAGTCTACCTCATCAGTAATGGAGTGGAATGGCAAGGTGGGCCACCCTACAGAGAGAGAGGACACCTACTTAAAGACAAACAGGTTTAATGATACATGTTCAGCTTTTAATTGTACACTCCGGTATAATGAATTACACTGTTATAATGTTTCTACACACTGTGCTCATCAAGACACCCAAGACTAACTGCAAATCGCTTACCACCCACCACCTGCACCTATCTCACCTAGTCCCAGCTGAAATAGCACATAAGAAACACACTTCCCTTGTCTAACAATACACCCTCAATGAATTTTTTCCCTATCATATACATGCCATCCACCATTTTTTTTTTTTTAAACTCTGGAGCCTGGAGGTTGACTTGCCTCCTGTTCGCCAAGTGGCAATTTAACAAACTTAACTTGGCTTAATATAGTATTCAAATGGCAGTGGGGGTTCAACCAAGAGCTAATGATGAGGAGAAGTCAAGGAGGCCACTTTATGGAATGCAGCTTTGGTCTTAGCAGCTAAATTTGACTGTACTGATTATCTCAACGGGAACTCACATTTCTGATACTAAATTGAAGACCAAATCTATCCAAATTGATCAAGATGTCAACTTCAGAAAAAGCTAAAAGGTATTTCCTATATTTACATAAAGACCCCACACCACAAGCATGATTCTGCATGACTTGGCACAAACCTTCTATTAGTGCCGTGGCTGCAGTTCGGGCATGTGACCTTTTCGATTGGCATTTGTGCCAGCGCCATGTCGGCGGGCATGGACGTCAGCAAGGCCACAGTCTGCTGTGCCATGTGGAGGCCCAGATGTATCAGGCAGAGTAATCCACGCTCACACACTCATAAAAGTGCCCATCTGGCCCCATGTGCACACACTAAGCCTAGAGAACACACTCTCCGTGCTGGCATGGACTCACCGGAGACTCACACTCTATATCAGGAGACTCTTACTCTTCCTCTGATGCTCACTGCTGCTGTTTTTGTTGTGGCATTACCCAACCTCAGTGGCCAATTGGCACTTGATCCACACCCACACATGCACACTCACCATGGAAAGACAGTGAGCCACAGTGCAGGATATCATAGAGGTCTGGCACAGGAGGAAGCCCACTGAGACAGGAAGTGCCACTGAGATACCAAATAAAAAGGATCCATTTATATCGCAGCTGCTATGAGTGCACACAGATAAAGTCAAGGGCTCGCTGACTGCCCTCAGGCCGCTCTCCCTGCCCTCTTATCGCTCTGCTGAAGGATGGTATTACTCGAGTCTGAAATGAAACAAAACACAAAGAAATATATCCTCTGTCCTCTTTTAGCCATGTGGCAATTTAACCAACTGACTTAGCTTTCTGATGTATAAACCTCTCCGTGCATGGCCATTTACTTTAGCAGTGTTTGATGAATAGTTTAACTCAGTTTTGTGCCTGAAAGTGTTCCAGTCACTGTGAAACAGAAAAAAAAGCCATGCAATATAAAATAATAATACTTTATTTCTCAATATCACAGTCAAATGAGAGCGGTATCCCAAACAAATACCGGGTAAGCAATATAAAACTGAAAACATATGACTTTACTACTTACACTTATATTTTACTGCCAATAGCCGAAAATTAAATTTCCATTGCTGCCAAAAACAGAAAATTAAATTTACATGACCGCATTCATGGAGGGGTATAATCACTGTTTTTAAAAGAAAAGCAAAATTTGAAACCACCCCGCAACGGCAAACACCTGGGTATTGCAGGCGTACTGCATATCATTTTACATTAGTTGATGTAGGAATGTAACATAATATTGAGCATATGAGCATTGTTTATATTTCGCAATAACCAAAAAACTGTTCTTAATAAAGTGGCACAAAACAGTGGAAGTATTAATAATATAATGAGAAACAACACAACGCTCAGTTTACTATCATTCTGCACAAATCTAATTAAGAGTAAAGGTCAAATCAAACTGAGCATAGTTCAGAAGTGAATAACATCTGCTGAAAAACAACCCCATATGTCTTTTGCTTCTTATGCAGAGTCTATTTTTTAATTTGTGCATGTAAGTGAAGTGTAATCTCCACAATAGATGATTATGTTCTTGTACTATACCTCTATAGTAGTAGAGGATGATAATCACACAGTAACTGTGGGACCTGAGTGATCAAGGCCTTTTTGGGGCTGGACTACATGTAAGAGTTGAGCTAGGATAGCATTGCTGCCTCACAGCAAAGGTCAATCCTGATTCCTGGTTCAATCTTGAGCTCAGGTTACTGTCTGTGCAGAATTTCTGTGTATGTTCTCCCTGGGTCAGCATGGGTTTCCTCCCACCTCCCCAAAACATGCCACTAGGTTGACTGGTTAAGGTGAATTGCCCCAACTGCCCTGTGAATGTGTGTGCATGGTGCCCTGTGATGAACTGGTGTCCCATCCCAGGTGTATTCCAGGCTCACGCCCAGTGTTCCCAGGTTTCACCACAACCCTGATCAGTGATTATTGACAGTGAGAAAACTAATGTAATAAAAAGAATGTTTGCTTGCAAAAGGCACCTCATGGTGCAATAAAGGAGACTGAATGTGCCAGCTTGCAGCTGTAGCTCAGGGAATGTGACGTGACCATAGATTACTAGGTCTAGATAGAGGTTACACCCTCCGACCCCCATTTTCAGAGAAATTCAGACTAGTTCCGCTTACATGCACAGTTTCCTCTGTGTTTTCTTTCTGTACTATTTCCTAATGAGCACAATTGGTTCTATTTCTGAAAATATCTGAAATATTTAAACCAGAGAGACCCTGACCAGAATAAAGCAGTTCTACTGAAGATGAATCAATGAATGAATGATCAGCAAACCTGTACAGACCAGATTTGCATTCACTGCTATTTAAAATGTTGCCATTCTTTTGGTCTTAGATAGAAATTTGGCTTGTGAATCAACAACTGAATACTTAGTCCAAGTGTCCAATTAAATATCTTTTTTACTGTAGCATACCAACCAGTGCTGATAGCTTTTTCATATCTGTCCTCTTTTTTTTTTTTTTTTTTTTTTTTGAAAACCAAAACAAAAACAAATTTTCAGTTTATTATTTTGCTCATTTAAAGTAAGGGTTTTAACGGCATTTTCCTGAATTTTACTGAAAACATACTATCTCTGTTTGTCCCACAAACATCATACCAGACCTCCCACTCCCTCCTGCATGAGAGAAATACACTGCAGGATGCCAGTCTATATCAATATTACACAGTCAATATTACACAGTCAGGTCAGTATCTCTTGAAACAAAAATGCCAGAAATGTAAAGTCATTTCCAATTTAGTGATAATCAAAGATTGCAGAGTTGTCAGAAAAGACACTTCTCTTGTCTTGCCATTAGAGTTTAAAGAATTAACATGGTCAAAATCATGATTATTGGGGAACTGGATGAACACCTGCTCATGCTGCACTTTAGCTACACTTACGGGAAGTGTACACTTACACTGCGCTTACGTCTGGACGGAGTTCTAAGTAAATCGTTTAAAAGTGACAAGTGCAATTAACAAATACAAAATTTAAATGTAACACATACAACTTGTTATAAACATACATGTTATCCTCAACTACAAAGACAGGGAGTGAATCATCGCATGCTTCCTACCAATGAGAATACATCAGACTCGACTGATCAAGCAATAATAACTCATTAAGCAAGAGTTGGCTCAGCCATATCAGGTGTGCTTCTGGTTGGAATGAAATTCTGGATCCACACCAGCCATGTTTGGACTGCATCGGACTTTGGCTTTAACTCAATTCAAGTGCAACAAGAGAGGAAATAGGCAAGCATCAAAGCCAGAAGCTTCTTGTATCCTTCCACACACAAGTTATTGAAGCAACATTAACAGCAAATATGCCACGTTTAAATGGGTAAGGTCAGGGTAAGGGTCGAGTGAAATCCAACAAAATTGTTCACAATCATTATTCACATTCCTGTGAATTCCATGTGAGACTGGGTATGTGATGCTCTGCTGCTTGCGCCAGGTTGGTACTGCTGACTCTCAGCCATCAGGGCAGCAGGCAGACACGCCGTCCTGTCCAGAAGTTAAATGAATCACTGTGAGTCAATCTGCTTTGCCTTTTCCACCACAGGGCTGCTTTTCCACTGCCAAAGGGCATCTGCTTTGTGGTTGTGACCTCTGACCCCAGCCTCCTGCACCTCCTCCAGGTTCCGAGGTTGAATACTGAAGGATGCCCGCTGTGCTTTCCGGAAATGGTTGGTGACATAGCAGTATAAGAGCCTTAGAAGAGAAAAAAGTGAAACTTAGGTCACAAACAAAAGTGGAGGGATTTTGCCTAACATAAATGAAAGGAAACCTGGGGGCATGAAAGAGTTTAATTGCAGTGTGCAATAAAAGCAAGAAAAAAAGATACTCTTCTTTGTATAGTTATGCCTCTTTTCTATAGGGCTCCATGCAGAAAACTCTAGAGATGCATTATGAAGTTTATTTCCTCAAACAAGCCATGGAGCATTTGATCTGGCCAAGCTGGCCAATCTAAGAGTACTTTTTCTAGATGAGCAGATCTGTTTGAAATGTCACCCAAACTGTCACCCTGACACATTTAATTGGTTAAATAATTAAGGAAAATGGAAGGTGTTTGAGATAATAAGAAAGGTAGCAAAGTGAAAAAGTTAAATCTGATTTAAGGAGAGGTGTTCATTTATGAGGTGATATTAAAGTGTAAACTTTGAACCTAGCACTTTTCCTCTGCAAAGGCAAACACTTGGGGGAAAAAATGCTTTGTGGGAAATTAGTACAGGCATACACGGAAGTGTATTTAAGTCATATTTATATGAATCATATTTATTTATATGAACTGGTCACATCTCATGCTTTTAGATCCATTAGAAAACAGCAAAACAGTTAGAGCATTACAGAGTAATTCTTACAATTAATTAGAAAGTATTAGTTAATTAGGTGGTATATTTGTAATTGTCATGCCACTTGCCTTTGTTTGAGATGGCGTTTCAACAAAAACACAGAGATATCAAAGTTTCGACCTAATTCTGTGTTATCACAAAAAAAAAAAAAAAATAGGGAAAGTTTATGCAGGTAGAATTGCTTTTTATGTGCTGTTTAAGTGTTTGAAAGCTGGAAAAAAATTACATAAGAATAGTCTTAATAATGTGTAAAGTCCTTGAATTAATATTATATAGTTATGTATTTCACATTTATTGACAGCATCAGCAGCTTTGTTTTGTTTATAAGTGTTTTGAGTAAGTAAGTTTTTTTTTTAATTACAGGGGAAATGTGTCAGAGATTTAATGTGCTACAGCTGAAGTAGATAGAGATTAACTTGCATAAGAGTATGTATATGCTAAAGAGTTTAGGCAAGTGCCTAAAGTGCTACACAAAAGTGCAAATAAAATCACACAGGAGAATAATATGTTGTTGTTGTTCTTTCGACTGCTCCTGTTAGGGGTCGCCACTGCAGATCAATGGTCCGCATATTTGATTTTGCACAGTTTTTACAGCCGATGCACTTCCTGCCACAACTCTCCCCAATTTCATCTGGGTTTGGGACCGGCACTGGTAGTGCACTGTCGTGTGCAACCCCAGTGTCTGGGGTTGGCTCCCTGGCTGGAAATCGAGGCCCGGCCGCAGTGGTGAGAGCACCAAGGCCTAACCACTAGTCCTCCAGGGACCCACCCAGGATAATAAAATAAAGTTTATAAACTAAGCTGATAAAAAGATAAAATGATAATAATTAAAAGACAGATAAGATATAAAATTACATAAAGTAAAAAAATAATAGATGAAAAACACAGAAAAAGCGCACCACTGCATCACCAGACACCACACATCTTACTTGATTGATATGCAAATGAAAATCTTAACACAAAAAAAGTCTATATATATTTGAAATGTTCTGACCTCCTCCGAATGGTTC
Organism: Pangasius sanitwongsei; assembly: GCA_037576675.1. Taxonomy (NCBI): domain Eukaryota; kingdom Metazoa; phylum Chordata; class Actinopteri; order Siluriformes; family Pangasiidae; genus Pangasius; species Pangasius sanitwongsei. Next base: position 17,999,497 of record CM075004.1, on the reverse strand, counting down.
CCCCAATTAACCCAAGCATCAATTAATGAGAACACCTAAAAGAGGTATCCTCAGTTGAAAATTTGAATTATGTATTTTCTTTGAGTCAGTTCTCTGTCTTACTCTCAGCTGGTCCAGTGCACTAGTGAGGTCATGTACAGACTTGCCATGTCATCAGTTATAGTGACACGAGTCACCTTGGTATCTCATGAGGGCATCCATATCCAAGTATTTTTTCAGCGAGAGATTCATTACAAAAGTCATTCACTCTGGCAATCAAGAACATCTCGGTTTTGGAGAGCTGGGCCACTACAGGTTGCCAGGCAACCTGAAACAAAGAAATAGAGATGTAGAGATGGAGGGGTGTCATTTGTACGTGATCGCTCTTAGGTTACAGTTCAATCTGAGCACTCTAATGAAGCGTTTACCCCCAGCAGGACACACACTGATGGGGAAAGAACACCATGGCACCTTATTGAACAATGACTGTCCAGTGGATGTTCTCGGTCATAGAGGTGCAGTGACCTGTGACAACTGATTCTCACTTGATTAAGGAAGAAATGTTCTGATAGTACTGAAGAGGGTTCAGTACACATGGTCACACTGCTATATTAAGATTTTTGGGTTCAAAAATATGCTGTCTTGCCATTGGAATGTGTTTATCTCTTTATGCCTCTAATAATAAAGTCCATATAAAAATACACTAAAGACTTCTTACAGATTCCAGGCCATAACAGCTAGACAAAATCACATGCTGCAAGAGGGCATTTAATTCGAAATACAAAGTCATTTGTCCTTCAGAAGAGGATGTCAATAAACAGATCTTTCTCACATTTCTAGTCGAAAGTGTTTGGCAAAGTAAACACCCAATATAATTGGAATCACAGACCAAATCAGGAAATGTTCTGAAGTTATTTTTAAGCTGTTATTTGCAGCTATCTGGTCTGATCGTGCAGTTCTGTAATGAAGGTCTGCAGGGACAAAGCAGAACTCCATTTGTGCTGAATTGAAAAACACATTTCGTGTTCTTAACGGTAACCAAGCTGTCAGCAGATAAGGAAGTTCACAGTATCGCCTTGCTGGTAATCCATCTTGTCATCTCACCATCGCTCCCCTTGTATTTTCTTTCCAAACAGCTTGAAAATATGGCTTGGGGCCTTTGCCCAAATGTCACTCCCAATGATTTCTCCAAATGTTTCTGCCATAAAAGATTTGAAAGAAATGAAAACTAAAATGGACACATGGAACAGTGGGATATGTCATGTTAAAAGTCAAATTAGCAATGGGCTTCTTGTAAGAAATCTCAAGAAAACTACCATTCAGGTTTAATCATGTTCATTGGACTACAGTTGTGTTCAATCAGTGTTGATCAGCTATTGTTCAGGGCCTCATGCTGTATATTTTTATGCAATTCTGTGTGTTTCAGTTAATTTACTACTATATATGGTTTGTTTGTTTCTAGTGTGATAATATATAGGCAATGTACAGGACAGGATTATTTGAGGTTAAAATGGTGACTATTCACTGGACGATCCATACATTTCCAAGTTTAATATGATACAACCATGTATTTCTTTTGTTCATCACCATAACGTCTGCAGGCCTGAACTGGATTCGCTTCGACAGCAAACCTTGTGCATGCAGCATTTCTTCTCTAGTGAAGTCATGCTGTTGCTGTTGTGTTGTGACCTCACTCATGCAAGATGCTTGTTGACTGCTTGTTTTTTTCCCTGTGTCATACAGATTTGAATCGTTTACAACGGGTTGCTTAGCCTTCATATCCTACACTGTTTACACAAACTCAAGTAGCATTATTAAACAGCAGCAGTAATGGCATGGTAAACTTGATGTGGCAGATCGTCCGAGACTGGAAAGCATAGAATAAGAGAAGCCTGGCTCCCTGACGAAAGAAGACAGAAAACTGCCACAGGACGTTCATTGTGCATAACCAGCAAGTCCAGTGACATTTGTCAGGGTTGAGCTCTCTTCCCAACTGCCATCATCAGTGTTTCATCCCTCTTTCCATCCCCTCCTGCTTTTTTCCACACTGTCACAGTGAGTCGACACTCACGAAGAGGAGCTCTTAAACCCCACCCCCACCCCCTTTCCCTCCCCATCCCAACTGAGCAGCATTCCGGTGCACATTGTCATTGCCTGGAGCCTGGAATATCTCATTATGCCACATGAGATTTATTAAAATAGATTATGGAAATGTTAATTAACTCATTAATTACATTATTTAAGCTGCAGTGACAGATAAGGCGGTGAGCATTATTGGGGGAGGGGGTGTAAATGAAACAGGAGGAAGGCACTGATGTGGCGTGTGTGGATGCAGTGTGGGCTAGTCTGCATGTTGCTGTAAAGGAGCTGATTGCAGATGAGATGCACTAATGGAAGGCCAGTGAAACTTCTCCATTTTAACCTGGAATCATGCTGCCCTCTATATGTTTTCATTCTCGCACTAGAAAAAAAAACAAAAACACACCATATACCATAGTGTATTAATTGATAAAGAGTGCAATTTCTGCAAATGGTGTCAGCAACCAAAAACTGTTAACAGTTGGGAAACCTGAGAAGCAAAAATTCACATTTCACAGTCTATGGCGGTCATTCCATAACTGAAAGTCCTTAAAAGGTGAGGTCAGTGATACTTTTTGTACAATATTTGGTGACATTCTCAGCACATTCTGCCAGATGTCTATAATATATATGTGCAAAGAACAATTTTTTTTGTATTTGTAGCTGCTACAGGTCCTGTAAAAGGGAGATAAACATGAATATTGTGGAATATCAGTAAAAGGTGGCATCTACGCTTGCATAATCATCTTTCTGAATTATGGATTCAATCAGGATTCTTCGCTTCATAACTCGTATCCTCTCTGATAGGGAGACATTTTGGTGAAGAGTTCCATAAAGAACCTTTAAAGGTTCTACTGTAATGTGCACAAGTGAGAGGCAGGATGTAAGTACAAAAACTCAACATGTGCTTTATTTAGGTGAATTTAAGAATCACTGCCAAAAGCAAGAGCAAGTGTCAAAACACGGGCAAATGGCAACAAACTAAAATGATCCATAATTGTAAGACAAGGAAAACAAGAGGATCAAGAACAAGGATATACTATACATGAAAGTATAAACAAAGGCACTAATGAATCACAAATTAGACTTTGCGAAAAGACGAAACAGAAACAGAAACAAACTAATCAGTGAGCTAATACAGAACAGGTGGACACAACTGGGTAACACATCAATGACAACACAGGGGAAGAGATAGGGCTAGAACAGAAACAAAGGGACATGGAAATGTAACCAAAAGCACATGACATGAACCCAAAATAAAGCTATGCAAAAGCAAGAAGGAGACACCATCAGTGGGAGAAACTGAAGAACCCTTGCTTTGGAAGGCATGGCTTTGGAGGGAACACTGAAGTGTACAGTAAGTCTGCTAAATTCTGGCAAAATTACTGACTATAGTTTGATGTTTCAAATGCTGAAAGAACATAATCCAACCCACCTGATTTGTCTGGTCTCAGAAAGCAGGCCATGGCACAGTACAGTTAGTTAGAGGTAAAATCTTTAATTGCCCTTATCTGTTAGGAACAAGGTGTGTTCTAACAGGAGACTTTCTAACAGAATGATCACAAGCACTGTGGAAATCTAGCTCTTAGTTATTCAGTGATAACAAGACAACAGCCATGCTAAACACAAGTTTAAAGACCAAAACACCACCTCTGCTGTCTAACATGTGGCAATGTTGGAGATAAAGAAGATTTTGCCGGCACATGCACACTATAAAGAAAGTGGGGGCGCCCTATCAGTCAGGAAGAGGAAGAAAAGATACCTGTAACATTCTCCAAAAAGGTTCTAAGTGGAGTAACTTTAACTGCTGAGTGCAGTGCCACAATTTTAATATCCCCTGCCTAGAGACAAAAGCTGTGCCCCATTGTATTTCCCTCAATTAATAACCTGCTACAATGAATTAATAGGCATCTCCACTTCCTAAAAGAAACTGAATGAGAATACACAGCATGGAAAGGTCAGGAGGAAGGCTGTTTTCGTGTTTTCTCTTAAATGCTTGTCTGCGAGCACTTTTCCAAAGGTTAAGATGTCATAAGCACAGAAGGATGCTGTGCTAAGGAAGAGGGGTGGTGCGTGTGTGTCACAGTGATTGAGATACACTGTGACAACGGGCAGTAGGACACTGGAATGCTGGTATGGCCACGACGTGGCATGCACACACACACACGAGTATATATATATATATATACTCAAGAGATGCTACTGCAGAAACAAAATTGCTAACTAGAAAATCCTAGAAGACAGAGAGAAGAACCAGGATTTTTACCATGGCTTGGTGAGTAAATGATCAAATGTACTGGCTGAACTCATTTTTATCTGCAATCTGCAGAAATGATTGGATTTATAAGCAACCAGCTGAGTGTATAAGGTTCCTTTATAAAATTGTTCAAAATGAACACAGATCATGTCTGGTCTGCAGTCCAGTCCATGTCAGTTGCTGCTCATAATAATAAAGTATATTAGTCTTAGGAATCTAACCTCGAGACTGGGATTCCACAGGCATCAAAACTGGGATTCCACTGGACAGCAACAAAACTGTTCTGTGAGCAGGAGGTTTTTCCTTTCATGCATTCTCTAGTAGAGACCAATTGTGAATGGGAGTGTAGTTGAGATTGAGGAACTGTCAAAGCCAGAATTCATATAACATGCTGACAGTACTGACATTTCTTCCTCTGGGTTTCACAGTGGTTTCCAGTGTTTCTGGGGGGTATAGTGGTAGGGTTCATATTTAATAATTATAAAATAACTTCCGGTTTAGGCCACAACCACTTCTATTACTGCCATGAAAGGAAAATATCAAACAAATCAAACAATTTGTTAGCCAAACAGAAATCCAGACTAACTCTGGGAAAAAAAAAAGACACTTATGAGGTATATGATATGCTGAAAGAAAAATTAAACGGTGATACACAGCACATTTGACCCATTTTTTTATTTTTTATTGACCAACCTGTTTATTGATACAGAAATGCAAAAATACTCATCCTTTTGTTTTCTACTAGCTCACAAAACTAACATTCCTGTACTCACAACATAAAACACACCTAGATAAAGTGGGCGCAAAGCCAAGGTAGCCGCAAATAGACTTTTCTGCTGAGTGAAATTTATTTGCTCTTGGTCTGACTGCTGCTTTAACTGAAAAAGCAGAAAAACATAGACTTAGTCTACTGTATTGCCATATCAAAAGGGTCAAAAATCGTAAATGCTACAAGTAAACTGTAAATATTGGCACCTATGCCAACAAGAGAAGGGGGCAGAAGGAAGTACTCTAGGAAGGGCAGAATTCTTTAGGAGGCTCGGGGGTCCAAGTTTATGCTTAGGGGTCCAACAGTTTATGACACTACAAGAAATTCTTAGTTAAACACTAACATACCAGCAAATATATGAACTAGTTTTGACATAGGTCCCTCTCAGTCCCCATGCATTGCTTGGTTCATTGGTTCATCACCCCAGAACTGACGTTGGAGTTTTAGACCCATCCAGAATTAGGAGTTAAACATAGGAGTTAAACAGAGGCCACACTGGACTTTCACCTCAGTATCTTTTCACCTGATGGAGTAAAAGTCAGGTGAACACAGCTTGTAATGGTGTGGTAAATTAAAGTTGAGTAAATAGCTGACATTATGTAGCTAGCTATTTTTTTTTTCAGCTGTGAGTGACATTTTCTCAATTTTGTTTTATTTTTTCCAGAAAGAAAAGATCACATTCTGCTCTCTTGTTTTCTATTGCCTCTGAATTCCAAGGTTCCTAAATCCTCAGTGTTAAAGTTCATCTGAAAGAACTTGAATGAAAAGCTAAAGTAACTATTCCTTCAAGTAGATTTTTCACATTCCCATGTGTTTAACCCACTGAATTTTTTTTTTATAGTCAGACAAATTAATTTTCCTTCAGAGCCAAAACCCATCACTTTCAAAACAGCACATACATTTGCAGTCACATAGAGATATCAGCTAATCCCAATGTTCACATGGACATGAAGAAGAGAGGAAAACATATATAAAAAAAAAAGAGAACTTGCATATAAATAACTCCCTTGCTATTAATTAGGAGAGGTAAAATAACTTTTTGCACATGCTACGATGGCTGTTAATTTGCATTGAGTGTCTCTGGGGAATAATGCATCAGATAGCACTCACTGCACTCCATCAAACAAACAGTACATACAGCGCAAACAGAACTGTATGCACCGAGGACTGTGATATATGTTCCTTCATAGTTGATTCTAATTAACTGTGTAGATGAACTGTAATGTTGTACCAGCAACATGGGCACCGTCTATGGGGGGTATTGGGTCATTCACGGCCCCCCCAAAAAAACTAAAGCGGGGGGTGGGGGGGGGGGGGTTGGGGGGTGTCAAGCAAAGTAAATAAAAGCTGCACATGGCAGAACAATCCAAAAACATATAATTTTCAATGAAGTCCTTGAAATAAATAAAATAAAATAAAATAAAATCATCCCAAAGAGTTATGGCAAAACAAATTATTAGCAATCATTTTAAAACATTCAGCGATAATTCTCATTTATATATACCCACACCTATGGCGTTTAAACAGTATAAATAATTAATTAAGAGCACAAGGGCTCCAGATCTGTGCGAACATAACAGTGCTAGTGAAAGTGCTTATTAACAGAGAGCACGAGGTGTTGCAAACAAAGCACACAAAGCTATTTGCAAGCGCAAAGCAGTGAATCGAGAGTGCAGAGAAGCTTCTGCGTGTGAGTGTATGTTCGTTCTTTGTGCTCAGCAATGACACACATTTGCACTTTGCTATTGCTTGCTCATGAGGCTACACTCTGCCCATGAGTCAAGATCAATTTTGAGACTTCGGGGGTGGAAATAAGACAAATGTTCCCACTGCTTGACCAATCCCCTTCCTTCCACAAACAAATACTGTTCTCATGAATGTAAACTTGCCCAAATCAGTCTTTAGCCATGTTGCTCATTTGATATAATTTAAGACCTACTCTGTTCCAGTTAAATGATGCTTTGTTATTATCATTCATACCATCTCAACAATCAACAATTTTGGTATTTAACTGAGTTTTAAATGGATTGTTTTTATAGTGACCCTGCAGCCCAATATACTACTGCATCTACCTTTGATAACGGCATCTCATCTTTGAACAATATGTACTGTTAGTGGTAGGCTGTTGAATAAGGCAAGGTTTAACTCAAGTCTGCGCCTATGACCAGCAATGACAATGAGGTATTTAAGAACCCAGCAACACTGCTGTGCCTGATACACTCATACCAGCATCACACACACCACCGTGTCAGTGCAACTGCTGCACTGGTCAGCGGTGATCCCACAGTGATCCCTTTTTATTGATGTATAGAGTACGTAGAGGTGGCTCACAAACTGTGCACAGTGACAGATGTCAACAAAGTGGCCAGTGAGCGTAGTTACTCTATAATGCCAAGTCAGTGAGGTTTCACATCTTTAGATACACTTGAATTTAATGTAGTGTTTCTATGTACTGCATTAAAAAATAGATACAGTACAGCCTACCTATAAAAACATACATTTTTGCATAAGAGCTTCCTGAGTCACTAGTCCATCGGTCCAGAGCGTGGGACAAAGTTAAGGCGTCACAGCGTGGGCATGTCTTCTTTATAGGAGAGTACATCACATTAACCAAAGTATTATTTTATTAATTTGACAACTCAAAATAATGAAATAATACTGATAAAATAGCCTACAGCTTGCAAACACATGGCTTCATGACCTTGATTAAGAATATTAAGTTGTGGGTACAATTAACTGTCAGCACACAGCAGAACGAATGAACAAACAAACAAACAGACAGAAATAATAACAGAAATAATAGGATGTGTTGGATCAAGTGCTATATTAAAAACCCTATTTCACAAGGTTTTACTCTATAAAAATCTGGCAACCTCAGAGGTGTGAACTACACACAGGTAAGCTGAATGATCTAAATGAGACACCCAGACAATCTGCTTAAGTACCTGTGTAATCCAACTGTGAATACTTTCTGTGCAAGTATTGAGTAACTTTTAAATTTAACTTAAGTCGTAAATTTTGAAAATGCCCCAAGGTGATTTCTGAGCTGGCGTGAGGTTTGCTGCTGGTTTAGGGTTGAATTTGTCCCAGCTGAGAAGTAAACACTAACGGGTATCTTGTAATCAGAGCCAACAACTTACATACATAGGCTGAACACTGCTCTAAGAGTATATGCTGTTTCAGGATGGACAAAATATCCTACTTCAATTTGTGTTTGCTTTCTTTCTTTTGTCTCTAATATAATAAATAAGGCTAGCCCTATACAGTGCTGATGATTCAGAAGGCCTCATTAATTACATTAAACTTTGGCTGAAAACTGCAAAGTTAAGTCAGGCCTCCCGCAAGACTTCTGCATTGAAACTGCAAAGCATGCTGGACACTTTTTTGAGTACATTTTGAACAGCCTTAATACACTACTTGGCCTGAAAAATATAGTAGACAGTTACAAAATGAAGTCACTTCTAAACTGAGCCTGAAATGTACTGTGCTTTAACCCACGCACACATTGTTTTTCCCCTTGAGGTAGATCAGTATACGGATTTACAAGTCCTCCTTGACCACAGCATTGCACAACCATTTCTCTGCAGCTATTTAACATGTTGTTTAAACATAAACCAATTTTCTGCTGTAAAATTACAGCTCAGTAATGTGAGCACGATGAGAGCTGGAACAACAGCAGATTAGCAGCGCAGCCATGATATTAATTACCAGCTCATAAGGTACATTCTTTACCCAAGGAAAACATTTAATAGGAGCATTTTGCCTTGATTACAAACAGCCCCCGTGTTTGTTTTCTCATAAACAATGAAACAAGTTGAGAGCAGTGGAGAAAGTTTAAAAAAAAAAAAATAAAAAATAGCGTACATGTCAAATTTTAATTTCCCCTGTTAGCAGGGAAGGACACCCCGGGGTGATTTTGTATTTGTATCACTATTTCCGTAAAGATCAGCTTTCAGAGTGAATTTGCTGAATGACTAGGGGAAGTCAAGCAATATTCTGTTTCCATCATGAACATGGCGAACAGTTGATCATGTTTACGCCAAGAATTTAATGCATTATTTACAAGTCGGAGGCTAATAAAAGCAGGCTGCTCATTTGCTAATGATGCAGAGCACCCGGAGCGTTATTCCAATTACTTATATTGCAAAAGACTCAAAACCAACAGTAGAGGCTGTGTGTGTGTGTGTGTGTGTGTGTGTGTGTGTGTGCCCAATTTCCAGTTTCATTGAAATGATTCAGAGATTACTTCATTTCTTTACACAGATATGGGTTTCTGTGGAACACTAAACTGCATAATAGAATCTGTAACTCGGAGTTTGTCATTATACAAGGCCACCCTGAACATGCACATACACACTGAAACTGAGAAACAGGAAAAGTCAATTTTCTGCAGGACTATCTACCAACATCTTATTTCAAATCATTATACATTGTGAGAGTAATTTGGTGTTAGAAATGAATGAATTTATGGATCCATTCTCAGAGGAAACCAACAGACCAGATAATTTCTTCAAATCAACTGTTGACGGGGAAAATCTAGCAATATATTAACCCTCTACTGCTCACATATTGACTTCTATGAAAAAATTGTATATATATATATATA